>CM053029.1:359031179-359631179 GCA_028564925.1 Lithobates sylvaticus | reverse complement strand
TTTTATTGGATAGGTTTTATAGCAGAAAGTAAAAAATATTGTTTTGTTTTCAAAATTATCTGTCTTTTTTTTAAAGCACAAAAAATAAAAAACGCAGAGGTGATCAAATACAACCAAAAAAAAGCTCTATTTATGGGGCTAAAAATACATACATTTTATTTGGGTAGAGCATCGCATGACCGCGCAATTATCAGTTAAAGTAATGCAGTGGTGTATCCCAAAAAATGTCCTGGTCATGAAGGGGGGTAAATCTTCTGGAGCTCAAGTGGTTAAAGGGGTTGTAAACCCTTGTGTTTTTTAGCCCTTAATGCATCCTATGTCAGACAGTCCGAATGTCGGCCAGTTTATTTTGAACCTGCAAATGTCTCCCGACCCAGCTTTAATGTCTATGTTGGGTACTGTTTGTATGTCTTTATCAGCAAAAGGCAACTAGGCTATCTGGTAACTTCTTCCAAAAAAGAGATAAAGGTATTTTTTGCCATATCAAAATGCTTTGAGACATTCTGTTTAACCACTTGACATCCACGCTATGGCCGAATGATGGCCACAGCGTGGATCTCAATTCCCGGGAGGCCGTCCTATGATGTCCTCCCCTGTGCACGCTCCCTGCGCGCGCTGTGATCACAGAGTCACTGAGACTCGGGTGATCAGCGATCGGAGTAAGGGACGGGTCCCGGCTCCTTACGATGTGATCAGCTGTCAGCCAATCACATGATCAAAACAAAAGCTCGGTGATCGTTTTTTTTTTCTCCTCATGCTTAAAGGGACATCGGTCCCTAAAAGTCAGAGGCAATTATGCCTCATGTATGCTAATTGTGAATACCCACAAGTGCCACCAGTCAATGCCCATAAGTGCCACCTGTCAATGCCCATATGTGCCACCTATCAATGCCCACAAGTGCCACCTATCAATGCCCACCAGTGCTGCCAATCAGTGCCACCTAAAAGTGCTGCCTATCAGTGTAACCCATCAGTACCCATCACTGCCACCCATCAGTGCCCATCACTGCCACCTATAGGTGCCCATCACTGCCGCCTCATCAGCGTACGTCAATGACGGACAAAAATTACAGATTTTAAATTTTTATAACAAAATAAAAAAAATATATATATTTTTTTAATTCGGTCTTTTTAATTTTTTTCATTACATTTTTTTCTTTTTTTTTTTTCAAGCTGAAAATTGGTCTGGATAGGAGGGGAGTGCCCATTAAGCAAGTGGTTAAACATGGAAAAAAAAAGTTGAACTGTATGATACAAGAAAATCAGGAACTACCCAAACTGGTTACTTAGAATACCCCAAAAAGGGGTAATATGGATTTTAAATAGGAAAGCAACTATTGGATATCGATGAAGATACAGTAATGTGTACTAAAGTGGTGCGCTGTCCCTATAAATGTGAACAAAAATGTGATCCAATACCGTGAATGTTATAGTGTACAAATTATACTTCCTCCTGCTCCAACATCAGATTATCCAGTATATAAGAAATTATTGATCAATATTAACCAGTGCATCTAAAACATTTTCAACAAATAAACAAACATACATATAACTGTGCAAAAAGTCAATTTCCACCCACAACAAGTGTCTCTAAACAACAAATCAACTGTCCAAATTATGTAGGTGTGGACTTTGTGACATAAAAGTGGGGATTTACTAAAAATGGTGAACACAGAGTCTGGTGCAGCTGTGCATAGAAACCAATCAGCTTCTAGGTTTTATTGTCAAAGCTTAACTGAACAAGCTGAAGTTAGAAGCTGATTTCTATGCACATCTGAACCAGTCTGTGCCCCAGTTCTAGTAAATCTCCCACCAATTGTATACAATTTAAGAGTGAATTAAATGTGCTCCAGTGTCAAATCCTCAGTGTATTTCCAATCCACCACTGGGTGCAATGCCTGCTCACCCCAATGTTTTGACCTATGAAGTATAGGACACATGCAATTTAATACATAGTTCTTGCGGATCCTAATTTCCAACTATTAGTTACCACTTCATGAGTTTTCTTTATGAACTGGACCTTGCAATCATCACTCACAATATAGCTCAAATGAAAAATGGGAAAACTCTCAATGCTCAACACAATGCATTGCAAGTTTGAACTATTTATTTGAATAAAAATGCACTCACACAGAAATAAAAGCATTGAGTAGTGTTTTCAAATGTAAAAAACATCAGATGCTCACCCCACTTTCGGTATTCACGTTCAACTGAATGTGATGTCACCGGCTCCGCCTGACACGTCGAATCACTGGTCATGTGACTTCCTCAGGGAGTACACCTATTTAGTGATTGCAGCAGTTCCACAGTCCACCTTAATATATTTAAACCATTTGATTTTAAATATAATTCTAACATTTTAAAGTGGAAGTAAACCCCCCTATCGTTTTCAGCCAAGGAAGCTGCCATCTTTGCCTCTGTTTAATCTTCAACTGCCACGGTGCTGCACATGTGATCCGTTATGACACCAGCCATTGGATGGTTTAACTGTTTGGTTGAGAGCACAGCGAATGTGCAGTTAGCATTCCCGGCATGCCTTTTTTTTTTAAACTGTTAAATCCATGGGTTTACTTCCGCTTTAAGGAAAAAATATAGTTAATTAATCTAAGCAAAGGAACCAAAATGGTTAGACAAATAAGTTAAAGATACAATTAAACAATATGATTAGATTGTAAGCTCTCACAATCAGGCCCCTCCTAACCCTCTTGGTCTGAATTTTAATGTAATTGTATTGTCTACCTTTATTATGTAAAATGATGCATAAACTGTTGGCATTATATAAATCCTGCTTAATAATGCAGTATATTTATAATGACTAAAAACAATTAAAAAGCACAAAATACTTCACTTAATCCAAATCTTGCCACTCTAGAAATGAAAATTACTACCGCATTAAGAGTTAGACCTGGGCCTATATAATGTTTACCTAAAGTGCAGTATAATACCCAAATTGTGGTGCATTAGTGTGATTTTAGTGTAGTAATAACATTTATGGATGGATATTTAAATAATTTATGTATTTGAATATATTTTAAATAACAATGTCACCAATGGAGAGATTTCCAATACATTCTTGCCCCAACAGCAAATGAGAGAAAAAATTCCTAAAGGGTCACAAGACTCAAGTAAAAACCCAACATGAGTTCTATCCCTACCCCAATCTGTCTAAAACTAAAAAATAACATTTTGGCTGTACGCAGTCTTTAGGTATCAATCTAATAAATACTAAGATAAATAGAAATAGTAGGAATAAAGCAACTGTTCTACTATGCTTTGTTCTACACTGTGTATCTGTGTGAAGGGAATCATCTTGGCAGGGCTTTGCTTCACAGTCACAGCTGTCCGACTGATAACTGGTGGGGTAATGATCAGGAAACAGCAGGAGAGGTGGAGGAAGAATGGATTCATAGAATACATGAAGAAAAAGCTGTGTGAGATCCATGCACTGTAGGTCCTCAGGTGCAGCTTTCTGTCCAGAAAGGAGAACAGTGAGCAGCACAATAGTGACATCATCAAATTCCACTTCAAATTTTGTGAGACTAGCAGTCATATGCAAGGAACAGTCATATGCAAGGAAGAACACTGTTATTTTTACAAGGAATTCAAGACAAAGTGTACATTTCTCAGGGTACAGTTTATGCACAATAAAAAACATGTTAAAGCAAACAGAATATATATTTAAAAAAAAAAGTTTATTTAGCCAAATATCTCATAGAAAAACATCTGCCTCCCTAACTACACATACACGCACACAACATTTAAAAACAATTAAAAAACATATCCAATTACCATTTGACCTTATAATCCAAATGCCCTGATCACAGCTATCCTGAGCAACCTATACATCATAAATACTTTGGAATTAGTACATTGTCAGATGAAACTGATCTTTGGTATTTTTTTGCAAAAAAGGTCCATCATAGCAGCCTAAGAACATATTCAATACAATTTTGTCATTAAAGCCATAGAGGTCATCTTCAAAATGATATGCATTAATCACAATATCCTGAAATCATTTCATACCAAAATGCACCCAAACCTGTGGATGGAACAATGAGGAGTTGCCTCATAACAAATGGGACGGAGACCAGTAATTAGGTTTAAGCAACCTAGGTCTGGCCCAAATCCTGAGGGTAGTTCTGGTAAGTCAGGGATATTTTATAAGCATATTTTCATATAGCATATAAGTTGATTTCATTCATAGGTTTTACTATTCCCCTAATAAGTCCATTTGTACAATTTTATAGATGAATCTGTAGGGCAGCGCTAGGGAACCAGCTAACAAGATTTCTCTTATTGCTTATTGCTTTTGAGATTTTTTTAGTTGCATGGTTGTTTTACTTGACTTGTTATGTCCTCTGTATACTGGTAACCACTGACCCTGCATATTAGTAGTCAGTGTGCCCCTTTATGCTGGTGGTCAGTGTGCCCCTGTAGGCTAGTGCTATGTGCAGGGTGCAGGAGAATGCTACATACAGGGTGCAGGGTTCAGGAGGATGCAACGTGCAGGGTTCAGGAGGATGCTACATACAGAGTGCAGGATTCAGGAGGATGCTACGAACAGAGTGCAGGGCTCAAGAGGGTGCTATGTACAGAGTTCAGGGCTCAGGAGGATGCTACGTACAAAGTGCAGGCCTCTGGAGTATACTACGTATAGAGTTTGTTAATATCCAGGACCTAGGACTTTTTTACATATTATTCCATACACATACAGTGGTGTGAAAAAGTGTTTGCCCCCTTCCTCATTTCCTGTTCCTTTGCATGTTTGTCACACTTAAGTGTTTCGGAACATCAAACCAATTTAAACAATAGTCAAGGACAACACAAGTAAACACAAAATGCAATTTGTAAATGAAGGTGTTTATTATTAAAGGTGAAAAAAAATCCAAACCATCATGGCCCTGTGTGAAAAAGTGATTGCCCCCTAAACCTAATAACTGGTTGGGCCACCCTTAGCAGCAACAACTGCAACCAAGCGTTTGCGATAACGTGCAATGAGGCTTTTACAGCGTCCTGGAGGAATTTTGGCCCACTCATCTTTGCAGAATTGTCCTAATTCAGTTACATTAGAGGGTTTTCGAGCATGAACGGCCTTTTTAAGGTCATACCACAACATCTCAATAGGATTCAGGTCAGGACTTTGGCTAGGCCACTCCAAAGTCTTCATTTTGTTTTTCTTCAGCCATTCGGTGGTGGACTTGCTGGTGTGTTTAGGATCATTGTCCTGCTGCAGAACCCAAGTTCGTTTCAGCTTGAGTACACGAACAGATGGTCGGACATTCTCCTTCAGGATCTCTTGGTAGACAGCAGAATTCATAGTTCCTTTTATCACGGCAAGTCTTCCAGGTCCTGAAGCAGCAAAACAGCCCCAGACCATCACACTACCACCACCATATTTTACTGTTGGTATAATGTTCTTTTTCTGAAATGCAGTGTTCCTTCTACGCCAGATATACTTGGACACACACCTTCCAAAGAGTTCCACTTTTGTCTCATCGGTCCACAGAATGTTGTCCCAAAAGTATTGGGGATCATTAAGATGTGTTGTGGAGAAATTGAGACAAGCTTTGATGTTCTTTTTGCTCAGCAGTGGTTTTCTCCTTGGAACTCTGCCATGCAGGCCATTTTTGCCCAGTCTTTTCCTGATGGTGGAGGCATGAACGCTGACCTTAACTGAGGCAAGTGAGGCCTGCAGTTCCTTGGACGTTGTTGTGGGGTCTTTTGTGACCTCTTCGATGAGTCGTCGCTGCGCTCTTGGGGTAATTTTGGGCGGCCGGCCACTCCTGGGAAGGTTCACCACTGTTCCATGTCTTCGCCATTTGTGGATAATGGCTCTCACTGTGGTTCGCTGGATTCCCAAAGCTTTGGAAATGGCTTTATAACCCTTTCCAGACTGATAGATCTCAATTACTTTCTTTCTCAATTGTTCCTGAATTTCTTTGGGTCTCGGCATGATGTGTAGCTTTTAAGGATCTTCTGGTGGACCTTACTGTGTCAAGCAGCTCCTATTTAAGTGATGCCTTGATTGTGAACAGGTGTGGCAATAATCAGGCCTGGGTGTGGCTAGAGAAATTGAACTCAGGTGTGGACAACCACAGTTATAGTATGTTTTAACAAGGGGGGCAATCACTTTTTCACACAGGGCCATGATGGTTTGGATTTTTTTTCACCTTTAATAATAAACACCTTCATTTACAAATTGCATTTTGTGTTTACTTGTGTTGTCCTTGACTATTGTTTAAATTGGTTTGATGTTCCGAAACACTTAAGTGTGACAAACATGCAAAGGAACAGGAAATGAGGAAGGGGGCAAACACTTTTTCACACCACTGTATACATTCCATTGCTCATTTCGTCCCTCCCTGCTTTCTATTTACAGATTCCACGTTTTTTGGGACCTGAGTGCACACACTTACTTCCTGGTGGTCTGGACCCGGGCCTTAGGCTGATTGGGGGATAGGCTTTGAGGGGATATTTTACTCCCCTTTTGTGCCTCCCCCTGCTGGCTTTCTCTCAATCACCTGTGATTTACATAATTGGCCGATGTGACCTGGGGACAATTCCATGCTGCATGAATCCCATTTTCCTATGTTTTTAATATTCTCGGATGCCTAGATACACTCTGCTAAGTGACTGTGATGTAAGTACAGCCATGTTGTGTTACTTCAATGATTATGCAATAATGGTATATGTATATACGGCATAATAATTTTTCTTGGCTAATTACTGTACATTTGAATTTTATAGATAGTTTTTCCCTGCAAATAACCCCTGATTAAGGAGAATATGTTGTATTTCCGAAATGTCGTTGGGTTCAGGCAATTGTACTCTGTCTAGGTTCACTTCTTTTGTTTGTACCATGATGCATCCGTGTTTTTGTATATAATGAATTTCTTTATGTATTTTTCTACTATGTATGATAAAAACTATTTTTATATGATACATACTTTTTGGTATATATGTTTTGGTAGTGCCATTCCTAGGGGGTTTCCATTGTTAATACATATAGAGTGCAGGGCTCAGTAGGATGCTATGTACAGGGTGCAGAGTTCAGGAGTGTGCTACATGGAGTGCACAGTTGCGAATTGGCTTATTCTCTTGAAAAGATTGCATGACATGAGGAGAGAGAGATAGTACAGAGGGAAAGTTCACATTACTTGTATTGAGATTTGTGTCTCTTTCAACGGGTGGCTGAGCACATTCTGTGTAATTGCAGTTGAATTTCCTCCATCCAGGCAGCCCAGGTGCAGTGTACAGCTTGTCATTGACATGAATGATTGTATGCTGCAGTATTTATGTTTATGATGGCAACACTGTATAAAGGAATACAGCAGCATACAATCATTCATGTCAATGACAGGCTGTACACTGCACCTGGGCTGCCTGGATGGAGGAAAATCAACTGCAATTACACAGAATGGGCTCAGCCTCCTATGTGCAAGAGATCTGGTTGTTTCTAACGAGTGGGAAACAGCATTAGAATAACACCAGAGCACAAAATACTTTTTTCAATCTATCCTGTATTGTGACACCAGCAATGTTTATGTTAAAGATAAGGGAAGCAGATGGATGTATGGACAGATAGAACACACAGGGGCTGATTTACGAACGGTTTGCGCCATGAGTTGCGGCACACGGCAATGCGCAACGGCCATTTTCGTATTTACAAAACATTTGCGCTTGTAACACAGCGCAATTCCCCATTTACTATTACATTCTCGGCGCACGGGAGGCGGCGATCGGTGCGCCACTATAGACATGGCGCACGGCATCTTCAACTCAGAATTTAAAGAAGCTGGAAGTGCCAATATTATGGGGGTGATGTGAGGAAGTATAGTTATAACTGTCCAAGTAACAAATATGCCCAAAATAGAATGACAAAGTAACTTTCTCTGAACAAGCCTGCTGCGCCTGCAAGTACACTTAGAACTGCGTAAAGTCAATTTATGCACTGCGCAAGCGCAAGCGACATTTGCGCACGTTCAAATGCTTTGATTCACTGCGTCGGCAAAATCTTAGTAAATGTCAAGCAACATACATGCATTTGCATAAGTTGAATGGGCACACCTCTAAACTTGACTTTTTTTTTACGCTGGTTCACTTTTATGTTTTTATTTAAGGATATTTACACACAGGTCATGGTAGCATTAAGAAAAAATACAAAATTAAGAAAAAAATGCGTGAGGGGCCCCCGAAATTCCATACCAGGCCCTTCAGGCCTGGTATGGATTTTTAGGGGAACCCCGTGCCAAAATAAAAAAAATGGCATGGGGGTCCCCCTCAAAATCCATACCAGACCCTTATCCGAGCATGCAACCTGGCAGGCCGCAGGAAAAGAGGGTGGACAAGAGAGCGCCCCCCCTCCTGAATCGTACGAGGCCACATGCCCTCAACATTGGGAGGGTGCTTTGGGGGTAGCCCCCCAAAGCACCTTGTCCCCATGTTGATGAGGACAAGGGCCTCATCCCCACAACCCTTGTCCGGTGGTTGTGGGGGTCTGCGGGCGGGGGGCTTATCAGAATCTGGAAGCCCCCTTTAACAAGGGGACCCTCAGATCCCGCCCCCTGTGTGATATGGTAAGGGGGTACAAAAGTACCCCTACCATTTCACAAAAAAAGTGTAAAATTTTTTAAAAATGACAAGAGCCAGTTTTTGACCATTCCTTTATTTAAAGTCTTCTTCTTTCCATCTTCTTCTTCTCCTGCTTCTTCCTCCGATCCTCTGCTTCTTGCTCCGGTGTTCTCATCCGGCATCTTCCTCCACGGCGTCTCTTCTTCCTCCGCTTCGTTCTCGGGCCGCTCCACATCAATAGGAGGCTCCCGCTGTGTTGCGTTTTCTCTTCTTCTGACACTTCTATAATGGAACCGTGCATCATAAGGGGGTGGGGTCACCGGGTGGCTCGGCCCTCCATTATATAAGAACTGTCAGAAGAAGAGAATCGTCACACAGTGGGAGCCTCCCATTGATGCGCTTTCCTATTGGCTGAAAAGGCAGCAAAGAGGCTGTATATCAATCCGCCTCTGAAATCTGCCTGCCTGATCTAGCTAAAGTTTATTAGCTTATGGGGCAGGAGCCACTGTATCCCTCCACAGGAAAAAAAAGAGTCCTCAGCTTCCTGGCATCAGTACAGGATTTACAGGTAGATTAAAAAAAAAAATACAAGAACTGGTATGTGAATTTTGGGGGTGCTGTGTGGGAATGCTTAAAGAAACTGTGAGGGTTCCAAGCTCCAATCTGGCAACACTGAAGAAATTACACTTTGCTACAATGTAAAGTAGTGAGTTTACAGCTTGTATAACAGTGTAAATGTGCTGTCCCCTCAAAATAACCCAAAACACAGCCATTAATGTCTAAACCACTGGCAACAAATGTGAGTACACCCTTAAGTGAAAATGTCCAAATTGGGCCCAAAGTGTCAATATTTTGTGTAGCCACCATTATTTTCCAGCACTGCCTTAACCCTCTTGGGCATGGAGTTCACCAGAATTTCACAGGTTGCCAGTGGAGTCCTCTTCCACTCCTCCATGACAACATCACAGGGCTGGTGGATGTTAGAGACCTTGCGCTCCTCCACCTTCCATTTGAGGATGCCCCACAGATGCTCAATAGGGTTTAGGTCTGAAGATATGCTTGGCCAGTCCATCACCTTTACCCTCAGCTTCTTTAGCAAGGCAGTGGTCATCTTGGAGGTGTGTTTGGGTTGTTATCATGTTGGAATACTGCCCTGCGGCCCAGTCTCTGAAGGGAGGGGATCATGCTCTGCTTCAGTATGTTACAGTACACAGTAGTGCTCCCCAGTGCCGGCAACACTCATGCAGCCCCAGACCATGACACTCCCACCACCATGCTTGACTGTAGGCGAGACACACTTGTCTTTGTACTCCTCACTGGGTTGCCACCACACACGCTTGACACCATCTGAACCAAATGTGTTTATCTTGGTCTCATCAGACCATAGGACATGGTTTCAGTAATCCATGTCCTTAGTCTGCTTGTCTTCAGCAAACTGTTTGTGGGCTTTCTTGTGCATCATCTTTAAAAAAAAGGGCTTCCTTCTGCGACGACAGCCATGCAGACCAATTTGATGCAGTGTGCTGCATATGGTCTGAGCACTGACAAGCTGACCACCCACTTCTTCAACTGGCAGCACTCATACGTCTATTTCCCAAAGACAACTTCTGGATATGACGCTGAGCACGTGCACTCAACTTCTTTGGTCAATCATGACAAGGCCTGTTCTGAGTGGAACCTGTCTTGTTAAATGGCTGTATGGTCTTGGCCACCGTTCTGCAGCTCAGTTTCAGGGTCTTATAGGCTAAGCCATCTTTATATAGAGCAAGAATTCTTTTTTTCAGATCCTCAGAGAGTTGTTTGCCATGCGGTGCCATGGTGACCAGTATGAGAGACTGAGATCGAAAACACACCTGCTCCCCATTCACACCTGAGATAAATATTTATGTATTTGTTGCCTGGTAATGAAATGTTTAACTATTAAGATAACTGGAGACAAAGGTTTTGTTTCTCGTTCAATAATTATACAAGGGAAGACCATTGTGATGGAGTAGGTAAAATTCTAGACCAGAATGACTATGGCTTTTCCCATTATAAGATGAAGGGGTCAGCCGGGGGTATAGAAACTCATTCCAATCAAACTTAACATTTAACAGTCAGTGAAAAGTGGGAAGCCATGTTTGCCTGTCTACTGTGTTATGGCCTAGGTACATCATTAGAGATAGGCTGCACTATCCAAACAAAATGTGGGTTACCTAAGGTGAGAGGTAACAAGGGCAAGGGGAGATAGAAGTGGTAAGAGAAAAAAGAATAACAGGCAGTCAAAGCGGGAGAGGAAGAGAAGTTCCCCGAATGCAGAGCTTCCCTTGATGGGGGGGGGGGGGGGGTTGAATAGAACACAAAGTTGTGTTCCTCCTACCAAGGCAGTAGCTTACCATATACCAATTCTTCAAAATCTGGCGGTAGACAGTGTTTAATCCACTGCCGCCATAATTTGTCAAATTTACTAAGGTGGTCTTTTTCAAAGACGAGACAAAGGTTTTGTTAAACTAAAATGTATGTATGTGTTGTGTAAAGGTAAAAGAAAGGGAAAAGAAAAGTTTAAAAAAGAGTATCTGACTGAAACAAAAAACCTTTAAAAACAATGGCAAATGCAGGGCCTTGCATGCTGTAAAACAAGTTACAACATATCATGTAATAAATTATCCACAATCTTATAATGACTTGAATATAATGGGTTAGTAAGACATGCCTGTATGTTACTAGTTACATGAGCACTCATTCCAAAGTACTTTCCACAGATGTAAACAAATCCATTCATATAGAGAGAAATACTGTACATGAACACACATGTGATGGTTCCGAGAGGCAAATTCAGCAAAAGTCCCTTCATGGGTCTGACCCCATATCTCAATGAGAAAGCCCAACTGTAACCATTACATGATGTAAGAGGCATGATGTAACAGCTGATAATAAATTCCCCAGAGGTAAAAAATGCAAGAATCCTTTTTTAACCAATAGAATTATCTTATGGGCTGCAATTAGGTTCCTGGTTTGCCACCAGATATATACCAAATATCCACATCTTCCACCTATTGTGATCTAGTGGCTAGAAGAAGGGACTATATCGGGCACATTCAGTTTCTTACCCTACAGAAAAAACACTACCACTGTACTGCAGGCATAGTTCTTGAAGAGCCATAACTTAGTAAAGACAGCGTAAGGTGCTAATAACACCTTACACTTATGCCGCGTACACACGAAGGGACTATCCCGCGGGATTATCCTCTGGACTGAAGTCCAGCGGATAATCCCCTCGTGTGTGGGCGCCGGCGGACTTTTTGGCGCCAAAGTCCAGCGGACTTTTTGGCGCCAAAGTTTTAAGTTTGGTTTTAAAATTATCCGCTGGACTTGGCAGTCCGGCGGACAATCCCGCCGTTAGTAGGCAAGTCCGCGGGACTTTTGAAATGAACGGACTTGCCGCTCATCGGCCCACCCCAAAGCACCTTGTCCCCATGTTGATGAGGACAAGGGCCTCTTCCCGACAACCCTGGCCGTTGGTTGTCGGGGTCTGCGGGCGGGGGCTTATCGGAATCTGGGAGCCCCCTTTAATAAGGGGGCCCCCAGATACCGGCCCCCCACCCTATGTGAATGAGTATGGGGTACGATGTACCCCTACCCATTCACCCAAGGTGTAAAATGTAAAGTACAAAAACACACACACTTTTGAAAAAATATTTTATTGCACTGCTCCGGGGGTCTTCTTCCGTCTTGGGGGTCTTCTCGCCGGACTCCCCCGCCATTTACCAAGCTCTTTTACCGAGCGGGGGAAGTCCGGCTACCTTCTTCGTCGTCGCCCCCGTCGTCGTCTGGGGGTCTCGATCCGCCTTCGGGGGTCTTCGGGGGTCTTCCGGGGGTCTCTTCTGTTCTTGCGGCGGTCGTCGTCTTCTGCGCCGCCGGCGCCTTCTTCTTCTTCTTGTCCTTCTTGTCCTTCTTGTTCTTCTTCTTCTTCCGATGTTGACCCGTCGCTGTCTCTGCCCGGAATGCCTGTGCCGCTCTGCGCTGGGACTTATATAGGGACATGGGGGACAGGGTCACATGTTCATGTCACATGGTGACCCCGCCCCCTTGTGTTGTCACAGTCCCGGAGGATGCTGGGACTGTGACATCGCAAGGGGGCGGGGTCACCATGTGACATGAGCATGTGACCCTGTCCCCCATGTCCCTATATAAGTCCCAGCGCAGAGCGGCACAGGCATTCCGGGCAGAGACAGCGACGGGTCAACATCGGAAGAAGAAGAAAGAAGAACAAGAAGGACAAGAAGGACAAGAAGAAGAAGAAGGCGCCGGCGGCGCAGAAGACGACGACCGCCGCAAGAACAGAAGAGACCCCCGAAGGCGGATCGAGACCCCCAGATGACGGCGGCGACGACGAAGAAGGTAGCCGGACTTCCCCCGCTCGGTAAAAGAGCTTGGTAAATGGCGGGGGAGTCCGGCGAGAAGACCCCCAAGACGGAAGAAGACCCCCGGAGCAGTGCAATAAAATATTTTTTCAAAAGTGTGTGTGTTTTTGTACTTTACATTTTACACCTTAGGTGAATGGGTAGGGGTACATCGTACCCCATACTCATTCACATAGGGTGGGGGGCCGGTATCTGGGGGCCCCCTTATTAAAGGGGGCTCCCAGATTCCGATAAGCCCCCGCCCGCAGACCCCGACAACCAACGACCAGGGTTGTCGGGAAGAGGCCCTTGTCCTCATCAACATGGGGACAAGGTGCTTTGGGGTGGGGGGGGGCCGCACGGCCCCCCTTTCCCCAGGGCACCCCCCATGTTGAGGGCACGCGGCCTGGTACGGCTCAGGAGGGGGGGCGCTCCTTCGTCCCCACCCCTTTCCTGGCCTGCCAGGCTGCGTGCTCGGATGAGGGTCTGACATGGATTTGGGGGGAACCCCCACGCCGTTTTTTCGGCGTGGGGAGTCCCTTTAAATCCATGCCAGGTCACAGAGCTAGCGCGGCGGCATTTACTGCCTACGCTAGCTACGTACCTGAAGTTACGTTCAAAATGAACGGACTGCTCCGTGTGTGGGCAAGTCCGTTCATTTTCAAAAGTCCCACGGACTTTTGGCCGGCGGATTATCCGCCGGAGAAGTCCGTGCGTGTGTGGGCAAGTCCACACGCTCGGAAAGTCCAGCGGACCCACCCGGAAAGTCCGGTGGGATTGTCCGCTGGACTAAGTCCGCCGGCAAAAGTCTGCACGTGTGTACGCGGCATAACTCTTTTGAGTGTTAACTTGTATTCTAATCACTATGAATCAAGAGAGGATATTGTCATTGCCAGGACTATCCTGTAGAAAGAAGAACCCACTGAATCATGGCTAGGCAGCAGCTCAGTACTATACTCGGGGGTCATAACCAAAAAATGGCACCCTTTCATTTGGTTTTGTATTATTTAATTTTTTTAGTGGAAGTCAAAACTCAGCTGAAACACAACACACATTACTCACATTATCAAAATGTTTTTGTGGTATTTTTATTATTGCTATTAAAAAAAAAAAACAATGAAAAAAAAAACCCACAACACATAGATATTGAAAAGTGGTCTAATTTATTGGTTGTTGTAACTGCATTGTCAAACAGTATATAGTAAAAAATACGATACGGTTAATTTCAATGATGATTAATAAGAATGTCTCAGTTTTGAAAAATGTACAATAGTAAATATTGGTATTTCTGTGATGCTAAATTAATCAGAAAACAAATCTATTTAAATCTGACTATTGACTGAAACATAATTATGCAGTAGAAATATTATTGAGGTCATAGATTCAGAAAATCACATATTCATGGCATAGAAACATGAATAAACAACAGATTCTAAGAATAAATGTGGTATATTGGGAGAATGACTGAATATTCTACTGATTATTAGTTGACATCTCCCCACTTTACTGCTTTAATTGCTGCTGCAAAAAGATGGTCTGTGACCACTGTGTGCTACAAGAATAAGGTTTGATGCTTCCGACACTTAAGACCATCTACCAGCTTGCAACCACCAATGTCAATTGTTCAACCATATTGCCACCACTCCAGCTCTTTTCCTTACTTTGACCACTATCAGAATTGTAAGCAACATGCAGAGATCAAGGAAGATCTAAACACACAAAGTGCAAAAAATCTAAAGGCTTTTTTTTTTTTTTTTTTATTACGAAGTAACTTATTCTAACAATATGAGAAAGAAATGATTGGCATAAACTCTAATTAGTGATCTTCGCTTTCTTAGTCTAGCACAGATTATAAATACATTTCTTGAAATTCTACATCTGATTATTATAACTATGATTGTGTTTTAGTGTTTTTAGTTCTAGTACTAAAGGAAATATGTGAGCTTCAACTTCACATGGTACTGATGTGTTAGTGAGATCCAACATGAAACCGGAGAGAGCCTGAGGGCTGAGCCACAGAAAGGTCTTTTACTGTGCTGGTGCCAGAGCTGAAGAGACCTGTTGCTGTATGCGTTCCTACACCAGGGAGAACTGAGCCTTGTGGGAGCCTAAATGTGAAGACTGAGTCACTGGGGATAACAGACTGCCAAGCTTTCTGGACTAGATCCATTGGGTACCAGGAGTAGTGAGCAGAACCACCTGTACTTATCCCCTTACTTCCCACAATTAATGCCAATAGAGACTGATTTTACTTAGCAGTCTCACAGTCATCCACTGCATACAGTTTAAGGAGACAATAAAATGTACACTGCCATACACATGGGCCCCAACGTCAGCCAGCTTAAATTTGTTCATCAGGCACCAGGGGTACCTTTCTCAGGAATGTGTACACCCACCCACTCTAAGGGTGTATAGTCAAACTACACTCAGAGACACTTTTTTGAATAGTTAATGCTAAGAGTTACCGTGAAACTTTTCTTTCTGCCATTCATGCTTTTCACAGTTGATGTTGTTTTTATCAATGTTGTATATACCAGTTTAATGTGGTTAAGTCAGTTTCTATAGTTGAGGCTAATATTCCCGTCAGGTAATCTAAAGTATTCAAACATATTCATTGACTTATTCTGTGTATTGCATTTTGCTTGCCCTGCAATAATACACTTACTTTTTTTTACTATCAAGCAGCCTGTGGCCTATTTCCTGTATGCTAATATAGTGTGGTAGCATATTAATACTTAAGTTATACAGGTGTGTGTGGCCTTTGTGTAGCCTTTAAATGATATAACCAGGTGTGTCAGAGGGGACTGAGTGGTTTATAGAGTCATTGCAGAACAGCGAACCCATCATACAAAGTGGCTCCTGCAGGGGTAAGCACTCCATACCTAAACCACCTTGCATTTTACCTCTCACATTTAATGCTTCCCTAATCTTTCATAGATTAAAAAAAAGTTAGTCATCCACCAGCTGGGCCTATTTTTCCTGATTAAAACTGTCTTGCTGCTGGTAAATATTACACTTCTGTATCCTCTGAAGTACCTTAATTATTGTAGTACGGCTCAAGTCTGTATTCTCTGCCTTGTAAATTTGAGCCTAGCCTAGCCATTCAAAGGATAGGTTCAACTTTTAAATATGTTACATATTACCCCTGCACAGTTGATCATTCATTCACAGAAATCCACAAATGAATAAACTACCTGAATGAATAATGAATAAACCTTGGCAGAGGGCTCGATGGACTTGGAGGGCACTGATGAGCACCCTAGCAGTCCATTAATACTACCTCCAGCTTTCAAACAGAAAGTGCATACAGACAACAGGTATACGGGCAATAATTCTGGAGGATGTGTCTGCAGGAGCCTGACATTGCCTCACTATCCACTTATCATGGGCGCAAAAAATAATAAATCCACATTTTTTTCCTGCATTTTACAGAAAGGTGAACATAACCCTAAAAATTGTCAAAATGCTGGCTAGTTTTACACTGCCATCTGCGGTCACTTAATTCTTGTAGTAAAACTCTCTGATTAAAAATGTCAGTTGTCAATTTTGCATTGCTGTATTATCTGTGGTATATTAATTCTTAATAAACCTAGAAATTGGACAGTGGCATAACAGTTTTGTGAGTCAGGATAGCCAGAGCGAGCCACTGCCCAGTCAAATTGGGCTTGTTACTTTTTGATGTACACTATTGCTGAGACTGCTTGTGAAATTCTTACAGTCCCGTAAACCCATATAAAGCTTTAGGGCATCCCCTAGCATATTATTGAAATAATTTGTGCATTTTATTTGCTTCCCTAAAAGCCACATAAAAAGACCCTCACCTTGCTGTGCAGTAATTTTTTTTTGCAAAGGTACATGCCGCTTATGGCAGTGCTCAGCTTCCATAAGGGGACCTCCAGATAATATGGTCATGACCATATCTGGTTAATGACATCACTTAGGAACCTTTGTTTCTGTTATAGGGTGACAACTGTCTCCCAACTGTGCTCCTGCATTGTCGCTCTGTCACAGGAACCCGTAATGGAGACTACAAAAGACCATGCTGACTGTTGTCACTATCAACAAAGAGATGGAATAAAAAATGTCTGAAAAAACAAATGAAGACAATTGTTTATGATAAATGCCGATAGAGCAAACTGCTTCTTTAAGGCTGAACTCCTGGAATAAGCATATATTATATAAATACTAGGGATGCACTGATACCATTTTTTTTCCAACGAGTATGAGTACCGATACTTTTTTTTTAGTACTCGCCGATACCATTTACCGATACCTACCGCAACTGTTTACACTTCAGCTGTCAGCAATGGTACAAAGCATTTACAAATGAAATAAATTGGTTTTATTTTTTTTAATTTTGCGCTTTTTTAATGTGAAATGTGTAAATATATGTTAATATATATGTGTGAAAATATTCACTAACAAAGCAAACAAAAAAAAGTTTTAATTTATAGTTTATCGTTTATAAAATCGTTATAAAATAGACGTGAACAAAAAAAAAGCAGGAAAATAATAATTAAATGGAGGAGAATAGGGAGTTAATTAAGGCTGATTAAATTAAGGGTTAATAAGGGGTTAAACAGAGGAAAATTTGTTCATCCCCACTGACAGCTCAAAGAACCGAGCCTGAAAGTATCGGTTTCAGGTATCGGTGCATTTGCACGAGTACCGATACTTGTGCAAATACTCGTATCGGCACCAATACCGATACTAGTATTGGTGCAACACTAATAAATACATGTGTATACTTACTTGGATCTCAGTGTGCTTTGTTTATTTCTTTTAGACCTATGAAGTAATCAAACTCAAACATGAAACTTTGCTTTTGTGCAGGAGCTCCCTGTAATAAGGACAAGACACTGCTTGAGTCTCTCTCCTTGTGCAGGGTGACTGGTCTTGTATCTGCCCCCTCTCAAAGTTTTTAACACGCAGTCTGTATTGGGTGGGCCTGCAGAGTCCCTCTCACTGCCCTGATCTCTGTACAGGTTGTGTCACAGCTACTTATAACTGGATTTGGAAAGGCATTTTGTACACACAATGTGGGGTTGCATTCTTTGCGGCTATTGAGGATCATATTTTAATGAAAGTTTTTATGCCCAGAGTTTGGCTTTAAATAATACAGCTCATTCAGCAGCAGTAACTAATAGGGGAGGCAGACATAGTAATATATATGGTGCTGTGAAAGGCAGGTGTAGCAGTAGCAGTGGCTCTGATATTATTCACTGCATGCAGGTGTATTCATTTCACCCAGAGTTTGCCAAGACTTATTGAATATTCAGGATTGATTTTGACAGGGGTTAGTATTTTGTCGGTCTTAGGGTGCCTCAACCATCTGATTGTGTAGCTTGCTAATATCCTAATTTAGATTCCAAGGTGTAAAAAAAAAAATACTGTTTTCATAGTGAGTATATATATATATATATATATATATATATATATATATATATATATATATATTTTTTTTTTTACTAGTATTTGAGAAATTAACATTGGATACAAGAATGGCCAGCAAGGTGAAGTATGAGAATGCTGATGGGTATGAGCAAGCAATTTTTCCAGATGAGAAGGCTGCTTGCTAGTAGGCATTATATGCAGGCAGCAATGACAGCCATGTGTTGCTGAAGTGATTTTATGTACCACAAGGCACAACCAGGTCTGATTGTAGGACAGTTTAACTGTGCAGGCTGGCAGGGCGCCACAACCTGTAGATGTCTTTGAGCTTTGAGGACAAAAAAACTATTTACAGGTCTCCAAAGTATCACAAATCTCCACCTTGGTAAAATCAGTATGTTATAAGTTAGATCTTGATTTCGGGAGAATGATTTGGTCTTTTCTATTCATGATTTATATTGTCAGACACCTATTGTGTAAATAATGCTATCCTGAGATCTCTCATTTTTAGCAGGTACTAGTATTGTGTGTGATAAATAACAAACTATGAGGATGAAAATACATATTTAAAGTTGTACAGCAATCTAATAGTCTAGTTGACAGAGGCAAGCCACTCCTCTATTCACCCAGTGATTTGGAGGTTTATCTGTTGCCAAGTTGAAACTAAGAACATAGTTTGTAGAGTGTCCAGTTGTGGAAAGCTCTCCACGTCGAGCGCTGGTCTTGTAAACTGTAGAGAAAGAAAAATAATTGAAATAACTCTTAACATGACTGTAGTGGTTATAGGTTATAGGTATGCTAGGGATTTTTGTAAAAAAAAAAAAAAAAAACATTTATATTGTAAGGCTAGGTTTACACTAGTGTGACTTTTCATGCGATTTTGGGACTGAAAAGTCGCATGACAAGTCGTACCTCATGATTTCCAATGAGTACCGTTCCTATCTGTGCGACTTCAAGAAGCAGTGACTTCAAAGTAGTCCCTGCACTACTTTGGTCCCACTTTGATGTGACTTGAGGTCCACAGACCTCAAGAATACACAGACATTGCTTCAAGTCGCGGCAAATAATCACAGTTAAATTTGCGGGAAAAAATTGCGCGACTTTGGGGACGCAATAGTGGAAACATGGCCTAAGTGAATGTCTCAACATTCATGCAAGTATAACTAATAAAATCTGTAATAATGTTCATAATATGTGTGTAATAGATTCCTTGTTGCCTTTCACTGGGTGAAAGAAAAATAGCTAGAACATTTGACCATGACAGTTAACAATTCCCAATAGAGAAAATAGCCTAACACTATAGGTTACGAACATTTACCAGCAGGAAAAATATTATGAGGAAGAGTAACACACTGTGTACAGTTTATGGAGAATCCTGTGTGAATGACAGAATGAATGGGTGTTTGACCAAGCAAAGCTGTAGCTGCAGTGTGAAGTGAAACATTTTGCAGTGGTATTATTACCATGATAAATGTGACAGCTTCCTCCTGATGGTTAAGGAGCTGGAACCTGCTGGTGCCTTAACAACCTGTGACTCATGCCTGCCTGGCACATTCAGCTATCAGCTAGTGATTCCTGACTGACAGGTGAATGTAAAAAAACATTGGGGATAGTGTAAAAAACAAACAGTGGGAGGTCCCCACAAAGATTCACACCAGGCCTTTTAAGTCTGATATGGGTTATGGGTGGTGCGCCAAGAAAAACAATGGCATTGTGTCCCCCTCAAATTCTATACCAGACTCTTCAAGTCTAGCATGTATTTAAGGAGGAACTTATGCAAAAAACAATAAAAAGAGTGTGAGGTGTCCCTTTGACACCCTATACAAAGGGTCTGGTATAGACTTTAGGGGGAGCCTCACACTTTTTTCTTGTTTTTTTGGGTAAAGCTATCCCTTAAAAGCCATACCAGGATCAAAGGGTCTAGTATGGAATTTGGGGGGACCCCATGCCATTTTTTGACGGGTTCCCCTTTTTCTTTTGTTCTTTTTTTTCCACATTATTCCCACTGTTGGTGTACATTCACCTGTCAGTCAGGATTTCCCTGTTGAAAGCTAAATGTGTCGGCTGAGGATGAGGCAGGTTTTGGTTCCCTAACAACCAGGAGGAAGCTGTCACATTTAACAGTGGTAATAATACCACTGAAAAAAAGTTTTGCGTCGCACTGGAGCTAGAGGTCCACTCATTCGTTTGGCTGTTTTCATAAGATTGTCCATAGATTGTACACAGTGCAGAAGTCTCCCTCATATTTTTTCCCCTGCTGGTTAAATGTTGTAAAGTATTATATATTGTAAAGTCTTGTTTTTATTTTGCTAAAAATAATAAACATGTTATACTTACCTGTTTTGTTGCAGTGGATTTGCACAGGGCATCCTGGATCCTCTTCTTCTTGGGTTCCTCTTTGGCTCTCCTGGCCCCTCCCTCCTAGCGAGGCCCCCACAGCAAGCAGCTTGCTATAGGGGCACCCAAGCTGAGCTGAAGCTCAGCCCAGCCCCTTTTGTCTCCTCATTGGCTGACTGACTTTGATTGACAGCAACGGGAGTCAATGGTGCCACACTGCTGTTTCAGCCAATGAGGAGGGGAGTCCCAGGCAGCCAAGACAATCCTACAACATCGCTGGATAGAGATGGGGCACAAGTAAGTATTAGGGGACGCTGGGGCGGCTGCTGAACCAAAAAGCCTTCTGACTTTACAATCACTTTAAGTTATTTTCTATTTTAGTGAATGGTAACTTTTCTGGTCAAAGTTTTTAAAGCTATTTTAGAATATTAGGGAATGTTACATTCACCTGGTGAAATGTAACAAGGAAACTGTTACACACATATTACAAACATTACATTGTTCTTTACATTTGCATGAATGTTGAGACATTTGCAAAGTGAATTCTTATAATTGGATATCATCATCCTATATATTTTTTCTTGTGTACATTTTTTCAGTTTTTGAAAATTTATGAAAAAGTTAGAACCTTTTTCTGGATTTTCTCACTCTTGCTAAATTACTCACGATGCAACTTTGTGCACCTGTGTCTCTGTTGGGAGGTTTCTCTTACTTCTTGTGTAGTCACGAGGATAGGAAATGAAAAAAATAGGGGTACAGTCTCAAATAGAAATGTGACAGATGTGCTAACCCTTTCCTAATATATCCAAAACAAAAACAAAAATGTGAGTTTAGAATATACAGTGCCCTGGAAAAGTATTCATACCCCTTGAAATTTCCCAAATTTTGTCATGTTACAACTAAAAAATTAAATGTATTTTATAGGGATTTTATGTGATGGACCAACACAAAGTGGCACATAATTATGAAGTGGAAGGAAAACGATAAATGGTTTTCAAATTTTTTTACAAATAAATATCTGAAAAGTTTGGCGTGGATTTGTATTCAGCCCCCTTTAGCCAAAACAAAAAAAAGTGAGTTAAAAATATACTGGGTCTTGAAAACGTATGCATACCCCTTGAAATTTTCCAAATTAAGTCATGTTACAACTAAAAATGTAAATGTATTTTATTGGGATTTTATGTGGTAGACCAACATGAAGTGGCACATAATTATTAAGTGGAAGGAAAACGATAAATGGTTTTCAGATTTTTTTACCAATAAATATCTGAAAAGTGTGGTGTGCATTTGTATTCAGCCCCCTTTACTCTGATACCCCTAACAAAAATATAGTGGAACCAATTGCCTTCAGAAGTCACCTAATTAGTAAATAGAGTCCACCTGTGTGTAATTTAATCTCAGTATAAATACAGCTGTTCTGTGAAGCCCTCAGAGGTTTGCTAGCGAATAAACAGCATCATGAAGGCCAAGGAACACACAATACAGGTCAGGAATAAAGTTGTGGAGAAGTTTAAATCAGGGTTAGGTTATAATTAAATATCCCAAGCTTTAAACATTGCACGGAGCACTGTTCAATCCATTGTCCAAAAATGGAAAGAGTATGGTACAACTGCAAACCTACCAAGACATGACCGTCCACCTAAACTGACAGGCTGGGCAAGGAAAACATTAATCAAAGAAGCAGCCAAGGGGTCCATGGTAACCCTGGAGGAGCTGCAGAGATCCACAACTCAGGTGGGAGAATCTGTCCACAGGACAACTATTAGTTGTGCACTCCACAAATCTGGCCTTTAAAGAAGAGTGGGAAGAAAAAATACATTTTTGAAAGAAAGCCATAATAAGTCCCATTTGCAGTTTGTGAGAAGCCATGTGGGGGACACAGCAAACATGTGGAAGAAGGTGCTCTGGTCAGATGAGACCAAAATTGAACTTTTTGGCCTAAAAGCAAAACGCTATGTGGGGCAGAAAACTAATACTGCACATCACCCTGAACACACCATCCCCATTGTGAAACATAGTGGTGGCAGCATCATGTTGTGGGGATGCTTTTCTTCAGCAGGGACAAGGAAGCTGGCCAGAGTTGATGGGAAAATGGATGGAGCCAAATACAGGGCAATCTTAAAATAAAACCTGTTAGAGTCTGCAAAAGACTTGAGACTGGGGCAGAGGTTCACCTTACAGCAGGACAATGACCCTAAACATACAGCCAGAGCTACAATGGAATGGTTTAGATCAAAGCATATTCATGTGTTAGAATGGTTCAGTCAAAGCCCAGACATAAATCCAATTGAGAATCTGTGGCAAGACTTGAAAATTGCTGTTCACAGATGCTCTCCATACAATCTGAGAGAGCTGAAGCTATTTTGCAAAGAAGAATGTGCAAAAATGTCACTCTCTAGATGGGCAAAGCTAGTAGAAACATACCCCAGAAGACTTGAAGCTGTAATTGCAGCGAAAGGAGGTTCTACAAAGTACTGACCAAGGGGGGCTGAATACAAATGCACGCCACACTTTTCACATGTTTATTTGTAAAACAGTTTGAAAAACATTTATCATTTTACTTTCACTTCACAATTATGTGCCACGTTGTGTTGGTCTATCATCTAAAATCCTGATAAAATTTATTTATGTTTTTGGTTGTAACATGAAAAAATGTGGAAAATTACCTTTTTTAAGGCATTGTAGTTCAGCTTAATTAGCTGGTATAAAATATCCAGCCTAAAATGAAGTAGACAAATAAGATAATTTGTTTTATATACATTTGAAATCAATATGTATGTACCTATCCTGTGTTGTACATTTTAAAAACACTTGATGTACCTGGGCATCGATAAAAGGAATCCATTTCGTCCATCTTTTCTCCAGGAATAAGCCATATCTTTTGCAGCTTGTAAAGGAAAGTTCTCAGCAGGGTGATATGAATGTTGATATACACCATAATAAACTGTGCAGGTTAAATGTGCACCATAATAGTGATATTATGAGTCAGAGTGTATGAGCGTGGTCAATTATGTACTAAATCAGCTGCAACACCATGAACTTATGACAATAAATCTGTTAATCTGTATTAAGCAGAAAGCTTTGTATGCTGTAGCAAACAATAAAATATGCGGTACACGCATTAAATTATAAAATGTATTAACTCTATGTTTGGCGATGTAAAATATTTGATTAAAGGGTTTTTATGTTAAATCAGAACTTCAGCCAAAAACTACAAGATAAAACTGAATAGCACATTAAAAGAAAAAAATAACAAAAGCTGCTTTTGGTGCAATATTCACCTTCAATCCAGACGTTTACCCCACAGTACTTTTTTCTTGATGTCCTTGGTCTGATGGTCAGCACCATTCCACCCACTACCTCTGAGCCAGGGTTGTCAAGGACTTACCTAAACCTGTTGCTGCAGGCAGCACAGTGATAAGTTCATCTCTCTTTCATTCTGCTTTCTCCTAGTATCAACATGCTTCTTTTCAGCTTATAAATTTATAGGGTGTAATTCAATAAAGCTGCTGCGCCACATTTCTAGAGTTAATCTCTCGTTATCTTATTCCGCCAAATTCATTAAGCATTTGAGTCCGACATTGACTCGTGCACCGAATTCAGGTAGTTTTAAAATGGACCACTTTTACATTGTGTCTCATTAAATGCGTCACTTTCACATAGCGCCACATTGAATGCACCAAATGTAAAAGTGGAGCTATTTAACCCAAACAAACTCACTTTTGGCATACTGAGTGAAAAAATGTCTCAGACAGACTTGAGAAAGTGTATCAAATGCATTCTAAAAGTGGTGCAGCGTGAACCAAATTCAAGTACAATTTCTAGACAGATACATGAACTTGGGCATTCTTCACCACTTTTAGAATGCACCAGAGACACTTTCACAAAATGTATCAGTCTTTACGGATTCCAGGGATAGACTCCCACTGTTACTACTTCTTTTCACATTCCTGCTCTGCTTTACAGGAACTCTAAAGCCTTGTACACACGATCGGATTTTCATCAGGGAATTGTGTGATGACAGACTGTTTGCCTAAAATCAGACCGTTTGTACGCTCCATCAGATAATTGTTGTCCAACTTTCGGCCAACAAATGTTGGATGGCAGGCTAGTAAATTTTCAGTGGACAACTGTATGTTGTCAGATTTTCATCTCGTCTGTACACAAGTCAGTCACACAAAAGTCCAAAGTACAAACACGCATGCTCGGAAGCAATGACCAGCAGGAATCGGTCGGTCTTGTAAACTATCGTTCGTAATGGAGAATTGACATTTGTGACGCAGCAAATTATGAAATCTCTAAATGCAGCGCACATTCTCTTCTTTAATGGGATAATAATGAAGCTGCTTTGCCAGTGATACTGATGGAGTTATGCCAAACATATTTTCAAATGCTTTTTTTTTCTAGTGATATCAAGAATAATATTATTATGCTTGTTTTTATTTTTTTTTTGGGCAAGTTACCACAACACCATTATCCCGTAGTTTTTAAGATCAAAGATAGAACTATGTTGGTGTCCCTTGTCAATTTTACCTTGTGTTTTTTTAAATGTAACTGCCTTCTCCCAAACTGTCATTTGAAGTAAAACACATAGCCAAGTACTATTCTAATTTATTTGTTTTTATTGTGCATTAAAAAAAGCAAAAATAAATAAATTAGAGATGCTATCTGCCATCCAAATATAAAGAACTTAACCAAAAAGTGCATTCTATGCATACAAAAATATAACAAATAACAAATAAAATCATAATTCCAAAACAAAAAAAAGGAAATTGGTAATTGCTGAAGGGCTGAAAATCCCCAGTCCAGCGGCCTTGTTGGGGGTCTTGTGGCTGGTATTGCCACTGTCCGCCATGCTGCTGTGGTGGGTGGGGTGGCTGTGGAGCTGGAGCCTCAAAATCAGAAATGTGTGTTTTTTCCAAAATGTGGCCCCTCACCCCCTTGTTGAGGAGCTGCAGGATGAGCCCCTCACACTTTTTTTTTGCTCAACTTCCATCTCACTTAATTTGTTTGCCGTCAGACACCCAAATGCCTCAGCCGCATCTGGGTCTGTCCGGATGGCAGTAGTGGCCTGGATGAGGAAGGCAGCTGTGGCCTTGTCCAGATTCCTGATCTTCCTGGCCCTTTTAGCAGGAGGGCGTAGGGGAGGGATCTGGGACTCCGTCTGGCTGCTGGCCACGGGCTCCTCCTGACTGACACTTTCCTATGTATGAAAATGGGTCATAATTAGAATCTTTTTTGGGGTTTGGTCATCAATCACACACAATTTTGATCTCCTCACTGTTGCAAATTGAATGTGGACAAATAGCAAAAGACTATCATTCTGACCCCAGCATTTTTTATTCTTGTACAAATCATTTTTGGTCACTACTGTCTATTGATATGGAAACCACTTTGTCAAGGCAGAAATATTTTAACAATAAAGTCTAGTTATCATCATTATATTTTTGGATACAAATATGTTCAACAATGCTATACCTGGGTCAAGCTGGGCTCCTCCACATATTCATCCTGTGCAGCAGGACCTGTGTGGACCTCTGGAGCCGTGGCCTCAGCAGATGTTCAAGGGAGTGTAGACAGCGATGGCCTGGGTTCTGTCTGGTCAGACAAAAACTGCAGGCTGTTGTAATACCACAGCCTGGGGACATATATGTCATCTGCTGATGCTCTAGATCTATGTGAGTCCATCACCTTGTTGAGCTCCCTTTTAAAAGTACTCCTTGGGTTTTATATTTTTGTCTTAACATAGTTGATGTCTGCCCTAGGATACACTGGCTTCACCAACTCAAGCAGTTTCTCCAACGCTGCCTTCCTCAAGATTTTATTAGATGCCCAGAGACAGGGCATCTCCCAGTACAGGTCAATGAATTGGGGCAAAAATCAGGCGCAGTAAATTCATCCATCATGACAAATGATATGATGCCTGCAACACAGAACACAAGAGAAAACATAATGTCTGGCTTAACTCATAAGCTGCTCCCAATCTAGGCCTCAATCTAAGCAGTATATGCCACTAACCACCTATGCCCCAATTTCCAATTGTCCCTTAGTTTTTTGGCTCCCTTCATGTGTTGGCGATGGCAATCGTTTGCCTTCCACTCCAAGATCGTTCCTACGGCTGTTCCATCGACCGTGCTTTATGGCTTTATATACACTGCTCATGCGGTGCGCTCTCTGGGGCATGACCATCTTTCTTTTGCATGAGACACACACAGCGGAACATTCGGGAGGGGCAACATGGCGGATTCGGCAGATTCTGCTATGGTGGAGTTTATAGGAGGCATAAGGCAACCCCCATGAGCAAGGATGAGATGGTGGAGGTGGTGTGCATCCTAGAGAAGAATGACTATGACTGCAAGCTGCGCAATTATGAAAGGCCCAACGATCAAAGGACCAAATCAGAAAATGATGGTCTGGTCTCAAACACCGTGAGCAAGACCAGATCGAGTACATACATCAGATCATAAAAAAAAGTAAGCAAGATTTGTAGCTAAACAATATGTATATGTGTAAATTAGCTGTCTGTATATGTACTTTCTTCAAGTAGCTCTAGAGAATTATATATAAGGTTATCTAAAATCTTTGTATGACTTGGTATTCGAAAGATGAAGGTAAATATAAAGCAGATAGCATGGGGACAGATAGTTTGAGGCGGACATTTAGGTGATCAAATATTCCAGACCAGAACGGCAGTATCTTAGGGCACGACCAAAACATGTGTAGGAAGGACCCCGGGGCTCTCTCACACCCCCCTAACCCTTTTTTAACTTTCCTTCATGAAATATGTACGTTGGACTTTTGGGATGGGGAATTGTTCTGTATCTACCTTGTCACATCTCATGATACACAAATACCTGGTTGTGTTCTGCTGCCATATTTGTTAATGTAGATCTGTTTTGACGGTTTTATGTTTGTCACATTTGATAATTCACCTCATGCATTATGTATGATATTCCTCTGTATTGCTGGCATTTTGTACTGTACCTTATTTTTTTCAATAAAGAGCTCCTGATTATTAAAAAAAATATATAAAGCAGATATGAACATTCTTATTTGGTCATGTTTTTGGACATTTCGTTATTTTTGTAACAAATTTTTGAATCTTCTTTCAACAGGAAGGCACCAAAAAAGGAGGCACCAGCCAAGCCACCACAACGCACGAAGGGAGGCTACCCTCGCTCGGGCCCCAACAGGGGAGGCAACAATGGCATCTTCCCCCCAAAAACATAAGTGACAACTTAAAACACACTCATTTAGCCACCGACAGGGGTGCTTTTAAGTGGGCCAAAAGCCATGGGCTTAGGTCAGAACTTAACCTCCCTGGCGGTTTTCCGAGTGTGGCTCTGGGTTAAATTTCAGTACCATTAGCGGTAACCCCGAGCCACACTCGGGATTGCATTGCAGGATCCTGGTGCAGGTTACTTACCTGGTGCCCAGGATCCTATGATGTCCCCCCGCTGTGTCTGCCCGATGCATAACATACATGTTATACACCAAGATGTTGGTTTGTTTTAAAACCTTAAAACGCACATGTGAATGTGCTTTGAGAAATTAGTTTTTTACTAAACAATGTGTAGCTTATTATTTAACCACCTGATTACTGGGCACTTAAACCCCCCTCATGACCAGACCCATTTTCAGCTTTCGGCGCTGATGCATTTGGAATGACAATTGCGCGGTCATACGACACTGTACCCAAATGAAATTGTTATCATTTTTTCCCCACAAATAGAGCTTTCTTTTGGGGGTATTTGATCACCTCTGCGTTTTCTATTTTTTGCGCAATAAACAAAAGAAGAGCGACAAATTTAAAAAAAAAACAATATTTTTTACTTTTTGCTATAATAAATATCCCCAAAAAATATATAAAAAAACATTTTTTTTCCTCAGTTTAGGCCGAAACGTATTCTTCTACATATTTTTGGTAAAAAAAAATCGCAATTAGCGATTATTGATTAGTTTGCGCAAAAGTTATAGCGTTTACAAAATAGGGGATAGTTTTATAGCATTTTTATTAATATTTTTTTTTTTACTAGTAATGGCGGTGATCAGCGATTTTTATTATGACTGCGACATTATGGCGGACACATCGGACATTTTTGACACATTTTTGGCACCATTGTCATTTATACAGCAATCAATGCTACTTAAATGCATTGATTCCTGTATAAATGACACTGGCAGTGAAGGGGTTAACCACTAGGGGGCGGGGAGGGGTTAATTATGTTCCCTGGGAGTGTTTCTTACTGTGGGGGGAGGGGACTCACAAGGGGAGGAGACCGATCGGTGTGTCTCTGTACAGAGAACACACCATCGGCTCCTCTCCTCTGACAGGACCGTTGATCTGTGTGTTTACACACACAGATCCACGGTCCCGCTGTGTTACCGGGCAATCGCGGGTGCCCAGCGGACATCGCGGCCACTGGGCACGCGCATCGGGTGCCCAGTGACACGGCGAGAGCGCGCGCGCTCCCGGTGGTGCGCGCGCGCTCCCTGGAGTGCACAGAAGGGGAGGACATCATATGACGTACTCCCGGCACAACAGATCCGCGCTGTAGCCGTCATTTGGCTATGGCGCGGATCTCAGGCAGTTAAAAGCTTAATACCAGTGTATTTGTGCTCTTAAATTGTGGCCAACTCCTGCACTTTTTAGTCCTCCAAAAAATTATTAGAGTTGAAAAGGCATAATGTTTTTGAATTTCATGCATTAGATCCATTAAGAAGAAAAACATTGTGTGTGTATAGCAGACCCACAGCACACCATAATAGTTAGCCGAAGAAGATATTGTCACCTCATGTAGCAAATAAGGTACATCTGCACTATTGGAGCAAGTGGCCAAAATAAAGCCCATTTGTGAACATATTAGACAGATAAGAAACACAGACAACAGTAGTTCAAATGAAATATGAGTTTATGATCTCAAAATTATATTAGGCATAATCAGCTACAATTTGCT
Source organism: Lithobates sylvaticus (assembly GCA_028564925.1). Taxonomy (NCBI): domain Eukaryota; kingdom Metazoa; phylum Chordata; class Amphibia; order Anura; family Ranidae; genus Lithobates; species Lithobates sylvaticus. Next base: position 359,601,541 of record CM053029.1, on the reverse strand, counting down.
GCCAAGCCACTGCTCCTCTACCCACTAAATAATCAAAGTGTTTCTGCCGTACATCTCTGGCAATTTGTGAGGGCAATCCAGCATGGGCATTTTCAAGAGCCATCAGCACACCCACAGACGGCCGATTGCAGCCTCTTCAGCTGGACCTGCCACTGCAGGGTCCACGTCACTTGGCAGTGAGGCAAGGTAGCTAGTTGCATTCCAAAATTATGTAAAATACAACAGCACAGGACCACATGGTTGATCTGGGAAAACAGCCTGAAACTACTCGATAGGATGCCAAAGGCGTTTTTGACCACCCTTCTGGCACGAGAGAGCCTGTAATTAGATATTCTCTTCTCTGGGGTGAGGTTCCTCATAGGGAATGGCTTCATCAGATGTTCCCCCAAAGCAAAGGCCTCATCTGCAACAAAAACAAAATCGAGGCCCTCAACATTCTCCTCAGCAGGTGGAAAGTTTAAGGTGCCATTCTGTCTGTAGAACTCTGTCTGCATAATCACTCCTCCATCAGAGTTTTGGCCATTCTTCCCAACATCCAGATACAAAAACTCATAGTTGGCAGACACTATAGCTAGCATGACTATGCTGCAAAAGCCCTTATAATTAAAATAATAGGAGCCAGAGTTGGGTAGTGGGACAATCCGGACTTGCTTGCCATCAATAGAACTACCACAGTTGGGAAAATCCCACTGATGGTGGAACTGGGCTGCAATGTCCTGCCATTGCTGTGGGTTTGCAGGAAACTGTGGATAAAAATAAAATAAAAAATGACTACTTCTGCAGACAACATTGCAAGCAGATTTGACACAAACATGCTTAGCCAACATAAGGAAAAAACTTAAATGAGTATTTAAAGACAAAAGGGTAAGGTCAACTTATCTGATTCATCTCCCCCTCTGGTGGCCCATTAGCAAAAATGTAGGGTGGGGAGGAGGAAATGGGTAGATATTTTGGACAGGTATCCCTCTCCACTGCCATGAGAGCGGTTTGCATAAATAATCTGGGATACTTTAGCCAGCTCTCCTTACTTACACTATTGGCATAATCTAAAAATATGGATCCACACTGTCCAAATTGCAGCACATTTTGACATTCCGAAAATACCTATCAATATAATCGGAGACAAAAACTGTCTTTGTTACAATTTGTAGGTAATCCGGCAGGCCCTTGCACTACATGGTTGGGTGAATTTACACAGAAATGTAAACACAAACGAGGGATAGTGTGTATGGGTTTGGCAAAGTCAGCAAATAGAGTATTTGTATCTGTTGACTTTGCACTTTTGAAGGGGGAAGGGAGGGTTCCAAATGAGTTTGTGCCCCAAAAAATGGTCTGAATTTGAGGGCAACAATAACATTTGTACACATTTTAGGGGTTGTTTAGGGTAAGCCCTAAAATGTAGCTTACAAAAAACACTGTAAAGTTACTAGGCTAGGTTTGTATGGGCCCAGGATAGCATGCTAGGGAGGTTAGTTATGGAACATATGCATGCAGGCCAACAAAGGAGCAGGAAAAGCTTACAGCATGCATAAGGAGAAAGAGGACATTCACAGCATATTACAATATTAAAAATTATGTAATCGACAAATTAAGACAATACATTAACAAACATTAATACATAGAATGTGTTCTTAACGGGAAAAATGTATTCGAATATAATCCTTCTGCAGTACTTGAATAATGGCTGAGCAGGTGTCTGGAATAATGAGTCCCAGAGCCTGGAGGGGGGATCCCAGTGGTAAACCTGAGGTCCTGGAGACTTCTCCTCGTTGCCAAGTAATGCAAGGTGGCTATGAGCCTTTGCTCTGGAGTGATGGCAAGCCTCATGCATGTGTCCTGCTTTTTAATATAGGGGGTCACCAATGCCAAGAGTTGGTGAAAGCAGGAGTCCATCATCCAGACATAATTCCGAAAATCATCCGGATTATTCTCCTGAAACTCCCGCAGCAAAGGCATATGACATTGCAAGAACTCCTCCTCCTGTTCCTGGACTGGACTTGGGTCAAAGTAATTACCCCAAGGCCAATAATAGCACGCTCTCTACTCTGATTCCGCAATATGGCTGGTTGACGAACGGCCATTCAGAAATGAGCTGAAAAGCGCAAATCAACACTCACCAAACTTCTACTAACATGAAATTAGCAGAAGGAGCCCAAAGGGTAACGCATGACAATTGAAATTCCTCTTTATTGGCTCATAGTACGTTTAGTACATCACTAAGTTCGTGTTTGTTGGCCGACAATTGTGTACCGTTTGTATGCAGGACAAGTTCACGGCACACGTCCTTCGGACAAAAGTCTGACGCTTTGTTGGCCAACAATCCGATCGTGTATACAAGGCTTAAGAGGCTGATATCAGGTTAGATTTGGGTACTTACATTGCTTGTATTTAAAAATACACTTAATGAGGTATTCATGATTTTACAGCTGCTATAATATGTTTTTTTTTAATCTGACTAGATTTCAACTTTATTGTAAAACTTGATCTGAGCTTAAGAGACCTCTGGGAAATAATAAGGTTTCCTATATTAAAGTACCTGTGCTAAGTGCTGCTTCAAAGGTACCAATCAGATTAAAACTTTTGGATTACAAATAATAATTTCTAGGATATAGTGGAGAATTAGGACAGTTATCAGTGCTGACACTCATAAGCACAAAAACACTTAAAGTGGATGTAAACCCACATTTTTTTTTTATTTTTTTTGTCTGGCACAATATAGAGTATGGGATTTCAGATCATCTGTGCCCAGTCTTGCCACAAAGAGTTAATCCAGCTCTGAGCAATCCTCATATCTTTTTTCAGTGAAATAAAATGGACGAACTGTGAAAACTTTGTCCGTTCTGTGATTGACAGGTGATTTACATATCTCGTGCACTAGCCTAAGACATGCAGAGGACACATATTCCCCAGTCCTTTTCTCACCACTGAAGATGAATGGAAAGGAGACAGCGGCTCCTCTCCATTCATAAACTGAAGCAAAGTAACACACAGTTTACTCTGCTCAGTTATCACAGGACATAGAGGGCGATCGGTAACAAACACTCTCTATGTCCCATTCAGAAAAGAAAGGGTTCCTTTTTTCGCTCTCCATCCTGACAGATCCCCCCCCACAGCCTGCGGGAGAAGAGAGGAGGGAAACCGGCTGCGGGGGAGGAGGGGGGCGGAGGAAGAGGACACAGAGACACAGCGGGCGGATGAGGAGGACACGGAGGGGGCCAGATATGAAGGGGGGGGGTGTTGGAGGAGAACATGGGCACTGGAGGAGGAGGACAGTCGGGGATGATCGGTGCAGCGGGGGACAGCTGTGAGCACCGATCCCCCTGCATGGCTTTTCATCAGCCGCTTCTCCTTAACTCCCTCCCGCGGCTGTCAGCTGAAAAGCCATGCAGGGGGATCAGTGCTCACAGCTGTTCCCCGCTGCACCGATCATTCCCGACTGTCACTGGACATTCATGTGTATGTGTGCAGGACTGACAGGGGGCCATGAGCGTGCTATGGTTTTGCCCAGAACGTGCACTGCCTCTCCTGTGCGCGCTCTTGACCTTACACTTACTAAGGACCAAGATGGGCATCTCCAGAGCCACCTGTTCCGAAAACCAACAGCTGGCAATACAATTCTGGCTGCCTCCAGCTTTCACCCACAGCCACTACTACTTAATTCGATTCCATTTGCTCAATATCTCCGCGCCCGACGAAACTGCTCGACGGATACCTCCTTTGAACACGAGGCCTCCGTCTTACGTAACAGACTACGGGCACGGGGTTATAAAAATAGCGTCCTCATTACGCATATAAAAAAGCCAAATCTAAACCATGCTCTACATTACTCTCTACTAAAATTTCCACACCAACTAACCCTCCTTTGAGAATTATAACTAATTATTGCCTACAACATAACCAGATTACTCAAATACTCTCCAAACATTGGCACATCACTGCCACTGATAAATCTCTCTCTCTCTTTGTTCCGCCACATGCCTTGGTTACTTACCGACGTGCCCCATCTCTCCGAGATAAACTTACAACCAGTGAATACAAAGTTACCAATAGGTCCCAAAAACAATTAAAAGGTACTTTTCCATGTGGTAATTGCGGTTATTGCAAATATCTCTGTAAATCCAATATACACAATGTTTTGCCAAATGGTCAACAATTTTTCCCTCAACATTATGTTAATTGTCGATCCATTGGCATAGTGTATCTACTTGAATGTGAATGTGGATGCTTCTATGTGGGAAAGACCAAACTACCCTTCTGGAAACGCATATATGGCCATATCTGCAGCATCAACAAAAGAGACCTGCCCTTGGGACGACACTGCAGGATTGTCCACCATGACTCCACCCCTAAAATTTCATTTAAAGCTTTGGATCACATCCCACCTCCCAATCGAGGTGGGGATTATAATAAAGCTTTACTACAAAGCGAACTTAGATGGGTTTTCCATTTAAACGCTACCCTACCTCCTGGGCTCAACGAGGCCTTTAATTTCAAACCAAACCTTGAGGGATTCCAATCTGGAGTCTGTGAATTAGACCTTTGACCCTGCCTATCCCACATACATGCATCCGACATAATCAACAATCTGTAATAATGTGTATATCTAACCATGCGGTACTCATTGCCATTCCCACTGTATGTGTTCCTTATGTTTTAATAGAACTAGGTTCCTAAACCTCTACCTGACACTGTTGTCACAGCACTAAGTTGCTGTGTCACATTGTCCGCGTACCACATGCTTGCTCGTTTTCATGCCACACATGTAACATTTACACACCTTGCCTACTAATTATACTCCTCTTTTAATATTAATTACACTGGCTTGCAGTGTTCCAAGCAAGTTGCCTGGCGCGGGTAAGACCTGGTCGCGTGCGCTAACCCCCCAGTGCGCATGCGCCACTTCCCGCTCCTGACAGACAGCTTCCATCCTTCTGCCTTCCTGTTTGCGTTCCATCTTGGAGCGCAGCAGGAAGAGCGGCAGTCTATGCCCGCGTCGGTGACGTCACAATGCTGTACGCGACCCCTCCCTTTCTGGGCGTGCTCGCGCCCAGCGCCGCCCCATCAGAGGTCCTATGGGGAATACATACAGCGCGATATGGCGCTTCCCCTCCACACAGAGCCTAGTTACAATCAGCTGTGCTTACGCAACACAGGCGCACTCTATCCAGCTGACTGCAATTACCTCACTACTTTTAAACCACTCGCCATGAAAGGCTCACACATGCTGCTGACTCTTTGGCGTCCATTGACATCCTATACCAGGCACCTTGATACTCAGGTAATAATATCCTTATAGCATCCCTCCAGTCCTTAGCTACTTTTCATGCTTTTTTGTACTTATACCCCACAATTTTCTTACTTTATTACAGTTTTACATACTGCCTGGCCAGTCATTTACAAGACACGGGCCTTCAGCCCTCCTCTTGTACAGGACCTTGCAACTGCCTGAACCTGCTGCAGCCAACCACAATACCTTCTTTGTTTTTACCTTGCACAAAGATTTTTTCAATGCATATCGTCATTACAATCACACCAATTGCATTGGCTTTCATCTGTGGCAATCTGTGAAACTAGCATCACATGTGAGTACTACACCTATAGTATGACTGCATTATAACGGTCTATATGGCAAAATATAAATACTGTATTTGTTGTTATCAATTATATGTACTAATTTTCATTTATTCACACATTTTAGATGTGAACAAAAGGATATTAAATTGCCTTGAAAAAGGACTAAAGTCCGAAACATGTTGGCATTTCCCTGACCATATATGTATCAAGCAAGTTTTTTCCTGTCTCAACATTTTTTGTATGTTCATGCTGTTGACATGTTTAAAAAACTGTACATGCTTCTCTATATTGTGCAACAATTGAACATCTTATGTATTATATGCATTGACATGCGTCCTTTCCAATAAATCTACACTTTTTTTTGAAATGCATATACCTTACTAGTGTCTATCTTTACCCTAAGCATCCCCTAGGGGTACTGGCCTGTGTTCATGCACACAAGGCCTAAAAAATTCAATTATATTCAACATTGGGATGCGATAGACCGCTTATACTCTAACCAAATCCTGCCCAACTATTTCTCTGGCCAAGGGGAATATAGAGGTGGGTGGGGAGTCTGCTGATGTCACGACTCCGCCCATCGAGTGCCGCACAACAGACCCGCCCACTGAATCCGGAGTTTTTCGGGGCTCCAAATAGAGAAGGGGGAGATATTTGAAAGGTAAGGATACATGCAGGAGGCATGTATATTCTTATAGTTCAGCACTATGCCATTGCATTATAATTGATGAGAGTGGGTTTACATCCACTTTAAGCACTTGGGCTTTTAAGGCACCAGGTTTAAAACAAATGACAACTATATAGCAACATACATAATTATAGTTTTCCATAGTATAACAAAAATGATATATAAAACGCTTATTGGTGAAGATGGGCATCTATCAGGCTGCACTGATGGCAATGCTAAGGTTGCATTCATGTTATGGTGAGGCTACAATTGAGGCTGTATTCAAGTCAATGGTGAGGCTGCATTCATGCAATGGTGAGGCTGCATTTGAGGCTGCATTCATGTCAATGGTGAGGCTGCATTCATGGCAATAATGAGGCTGTGGATGGGCACTGATTAGGCTGCATCCATGGGCACTGACCCTTATTTTGCTTCACTGTTCTTCATTTAAAATGTAAGTTTTACGTTTTTAAACTTCCCTCTTAAAGTGAATGTGCGTGTTATATGCCGATAAATACGGTATATCCAAATAACACTCCCGAGCTCATCTCTTCACCACACACAGCCACAAAGGCAAGATAATTCTTGTTGGACAGTGTATTAGTGCTCAGATGGACACAGTTAGACTGAATTTTAATGGTTCAAAGAATGTCAGGCAAAATGGTCAGCCCTCACGTATGTTCACTTCATCAAATCTGGCCCTCTTTGAAAAAAGTTTGAACACCCCTGATATAGGTGTACCCAAAACAAATATCCAACCCTCTCTATAAGTTTATTACATTTGTATATCAAAATAACCAACTAAGGTCAGCTGTCTCCACAGTCAAACAGAGTGCTGGCTCTGTTTGCGACAGAGATAATAGAACAAAAAAAATTGCTGGATAGCAGTACTCCAAATATTCACCTTTATTGAAAAGTAAAATCAAGGCATCAAAGATAAGTACAGACTAACTGTGAATATTTGAATATTTGAATAATTGAATATTTGGAGTGCGGCTATCTAGCAATTTATTTTTTCAACTGCTCTGTCCCAAAATGGACCATATATAATGCTGTAAACCAATAAATTATTTGCAAAGATGAGGAGAAGAGGGTCACTGATGAGCTCTATGTGTTTTGCAGCCATAGCAGCTTCATCAGGACAATATATATCCAGGCATAACCATCAGCCCAAGACCCCCCCAGAGGGGGAGAGTCACCCCTGGGCCCATGTCTAAGTCCCAAGGCGAGATCGCTTGAGCATACTGGGACAGACCAGGCCATCACCTCACCAGTCTCCATCATTTTCAGTTTCCTAAGATAAAACAGATTTAAACTCTTAGTGTATCGGGAAGATGTTCAAACACAACCACCATCAGGCACATGAAACATGTTAGATGGCAGCTTCCATGGCTTTAATGGATAGGAGGGCATAGTTCTGCTTTAAAGAAAGTAAAGCCCAACAGTTGCTTTGTAAATGCTAACAAAAGACTACATCATATAAGTCATTTTTGATATTGCCCATTTTTACTTTAATAGTTTTACCCTTGCAGAAAATTCATGATTGGCACCTTTATATGTATATAAAATAAATACACATATAAAAAAGGATACAATAGGCATGCTTTCATACAAAATTTGAGGAAAAGATTCACTAATCACATGTTTTTCACGGTCCCACCTTGCGCCTTCCATGTAGAAGCCATTGATATATGTGCCATCAGACTGCAATTAAAATAGAAGTTTATAAATATAGTAAAATACAACAATAAAACGAAACTAATAGCAGATAGCATTATTACAATTTTTTTAAAAAATTTTTGCAAAAATATTACCGGTGATGAGTCAATTTCATTTGCATGATCATGATCTGTTAATCGAAACTGGAAGCCTAGTAAGTCTATAGGAATCTTGTATTTTCTGGCATAGTTTTGCAGGGCACCAGTCAGGAAAGACTGTGTAAAGTAAAAGCCAGAGATCCAGAAAACGTTTGGTGTTCCCCTTTCGATCCACTCCTAAGAAGACAAAATAAATAGAATATCATTATTCGCCAATAATACCCTTTAAAGGCTAAGTCCTCAAAGTCTGGATTTGTCCTGAAAGTTTTAATTTAGCTTTAAATAAAGAGACCTGTGAGTTCAGATGACGTTAGCTTAACAAATAGAGTGCCTAACTAAGATAATCAAGGTTGTGTCAGGATGGAACCTTGAACTTAAAAAGGGGTAATCATTTGCTAGGGTACTAGCCAGCTGTAAGAACCTTTGTAGGGTGCCTAGTGTCTACCCAAACCAAAGAGATTTCTGATGAATTGAAATTTGCAGTGCTGTGTTATATATACTATATACAGGAATAAACAAGGTGTGTCTAAAAAGTTTGGTAAATGGTATCAGAAGATAACAAAACAAAAGATACAAAAAATTACCTTTATTGGCCTTCAAAATAATCACTATCCTTCATTGCACAATTTTGGCAACGATCATACAGCCTTTATAAACTGTCAGCAAAGGCCTCTTTAGAAATCGATCACAGAACCGCTGTCACACATTCTTGGATTGCCACCCTGTCTGCAAAATGTGGTTTCTATCGTTTTGCTTTCTGTTCGTCTGTCAGCTTGTATGGCACAAACTGGGAACAGATCTTCCGCTTACCCAAATCTTCACGGATGGTGGTGCACACCATGTCCTTGCTAATGCCATATTCCTCCACCATCAATCGTAGAGTCAGTCGCCAATCTTGTGCCAGCATTTGCCACACTAGCTCGATCATGTATGGGGTTCTGCTTATCGACGGCCAACCTGAACATGGCTCATCCATAGCCGTAAAGACATTTTCTGCTCATGGCTTCCATCCCTTACATTTGCACCAACAGTTCATGTGTCTTTGTCTCTGTTAACTTGATATTCGCTCGTTGCTCCATTGCACTGTGACCCTACCTCGCACACTGACTACATTCAACTGCCCATAGTGGGTTTACCCTGACGGTCACGTGTACTCCGCGCTTCTCGGCGTGTCTGTGGATAGCCTTGTACATGTGCACGCACCTGGTCCATGTTACCGTTGAGATATCGGACCATTCACCAAACTTTTTAGACACACCTTGTATATATGGAACACGTATGGAATCATACAAAAATTATAATGCAAAAAAAAACTGAAAATGTGTGTTCCCTGCAAATACACACTATACAATACACAATGGTTTCAATCTAACCTGACAAGCTGCAAGTTATGTGTATTGCAGATTTTACAGCATTTGTATATTTTTGTTCTTGATCTAGCTTGGTCTCGGGCACAAAACAATTAAATTATTAAAATTAAATCTCAGCCAGAAAGATTACAGATATTGTTAATTTTTCTGAGGTCAGTAACTCCAAGAAAAAAAAAATTAACTTGTGAGCTTCCTGAGTATATTCTGTGCCAGGATAGCAGCAGTTAACACTGAATTTCCAGGCAGCATCTGGCTCCACAAAGCTCATGGAAGGTAGACATAGCACAGTTTGAAGAAGGATTTAGATGACTCACACCACAGTAAACTTGTAATTTACTTCTGCTCCTGAGAAGATTGTAGCTTTCTGTCACCCACCATCCCTTGGCAGCGTTCTATAGAAGGGTTTGATGTGTAAACACTGTATTAAATTATTGCCCAGACAACTCAGATATCCTAAACCAAATAATGTCTCACTACCGTAAAGCTAAGAGCAAACATTTCCCATTGCAGGAATAGTATGAAGCATACGTCTTCCAAAATGAGGGTGTTTTCAGCTGTTGCTACAGAGATTTTTAATTCACATAGAAAGGTTTATACGCTAGAGATAACAAAACTGCTTCCCTTTTCATAAATTTAGATCTTTTTAAGAGTTTCTATCTCAAAGTTTTTTTGTTTATGCACATGTAAGCACTTCTACAGCAAAGACACTTTACTTTCATTGCAGAAAATATTTTTTTGTGGCTCAGATGACTTTCTTTCACCTTGCAGTTCCTGCTAAGATCTCACCTTAAAAAAGCTCAGTCTTTGTAAAAGATCTGCTATGTAGCCACCTAAAGGCTTCAAGGAAGGATATGATCTAGCTGACCACACAGTAGGAACCTACAAGCAAAAGAAAAAAAAAAAAAATGAGACATTTTGAAATGACCATAACACACATTTCACAGCACCGTAAATCTATGAAATATAGAAAGACTATTTTTTTAATTCAAAAGGCAAAACATTTTGAAAGGCCTTCTGTCTGGGACTAAATAAATCCCCAAAATGCATTTTGTAAGAAATATAGCAGTTAAAGTGGTTGTAAAGACTGAAAGTTTTTACCCTAATGCATTCTTTACTTAAAGGTAAAGAACCTTCTGTGTGTAGCTCCCCCCAGCCCTCCAAATACTTACCTGAGCGTGTTCTCGATCCAGTGCTGTGCCTGAGAGCAGAACTGCTGCTCTATTTTATCCTCCTCACCTGACTCAGTGAGAGCAGCAAAAGCCATTGGCTCCTGCTGCTGTCAATCAAATCTAGTTAAAAGTGTGTATAAAAGCTCTCTCAATAGCAAACCAATCACATATCAGTCTATGTGGAAATAGAAGAGGGTCTTCATGCACTTCCGCAGCACTTGAAAAGAGAAACAAACTGGAAGTAAAATGAAAAGAAAAAAAGGTGCCTCTAAGTGCAGTAGTAAAACTTAATATTTCCCAAAAGGGTTAAAAACACTTACAAAAGGGTGGATGTGTAGGAGCACATCATATTAGTAATATGGCAGGTGGTCTGGCATTCTGGTAGTCCCAAGGAGTCTTAAGGATATCTGGAGGTGTAATTCTATGGCAGCATATTGTGAAGTGGTCGGCAGATGAAAGCCAGAGCTCTCCGGGATACTGGGAAGACAACTAGGCTGTCTGAGACAGCATGGAAGCTGAATACAGGAAGTGACATCAGTGGGAAGGAACCATCAACCAGAGTGGACAGCAAACCAGAAGTGATGTCATCAACATGCGACGCATTTCGGAACAGCTAATTGGTTCCTGCTTGAAGCAGGAACCAATTAGCTGTTCCAAAACACATCGCATGTTGATGACATCACCTCCTTTTTTAAGTTCAAGCCAAGCAAAAGTTTGGCCCGAACATCGCCTGTTTGCCCATTCAGCAAACACCCGAATTTGCGTGGTGCTCGGCGGGATGTTAGCCTGCTGAGCGCCCCACAATGCACTGTGCACTTCACAGTGCATTCTATGGCCCTAGTTGAATAAAGCCTTGCACCTGACCACTGCAAGGCTTTGTCAATTAGGGCACAAGAGCACTGTCAGAGCCCTGATTGGACAAAGTGATGATGACTTTCTCCAATCACTGCTCAGTGCTCATAGTCCCATCCCACACTATCAAAGGTTCCTTCCCATAGGAAGCTTTTGCCTTGTGTTGGAGTGGAGATACAGTAGATAGAGCAGGGCTGAGTTTGCTACTAGTGAGTTAGTGTGTTTACTTTGTGACTCTGAGTGAAGAGTGTTAGTATAGTGTTGGTATAGTGTGTGTATAGTGTGTCAGTGTAGTGTGTTAGTGTAGTGCAGTGTTTAACGCAGCATTACATAACATTTAGGGCTGTATGCAGTGCTGTCTACCCTTTTTTTTTGTTTTTTTTTGTCCCCTGCTTGCCCCCTTTTTTAAAAATTGTCAGCCACAGTTTTTCTGACTGCAACGCTGGTGTTGACCCTTTTACATTTTTTTTATAGATTTTACATTTCTGTCAGCGTCAGTCCTTAATTTAAAGTGCACCTAACACCATTTTTCATTCAATAAAGTTCATCCAATCACACATTTCTCAGTTTCTATTAAATGTGGGTAATAAGCCCCACATCATGTCTGGAAGGCCAACAAGGAGAGGCAGATGTTCCCTTGCCACTATAAGGGGTCAGCAGCATCTGTGTCCAAATGCAAAAGTAGTCTGTCCTCAGGCAGGTCACATTTGTCTCTGTTTAGTAATGTTGCCCGTGCTATCCAGCTACATCATGCAGAGGAGGTGGTGGACTGGCTTACTAAACAATCTTCATCCTCCTCATCCTATATGACCCAAACTGACACTAGTGCGCAGTCCACTGCAGATACCAGAGTGGTTTATTCTGCCTCCTTGTCCACAGCTGTTCCTGTCATAGCCCCAGCATCATCCATGGAGGAATCAACTGAATTAATTGAACACAGCATCAGCTATTTGCTTCTTAAGGATGCACAGACATTACTTGAGTCTGATTTTGGTTCTGAGGTAGAGGAAGGCAGTAACATGAGCCTACAGAGAGGAGAGAACACTAATAAATAACAAATTGGCAGTCATGTTCCCCAGCCACAGCGTATTGCCAAGTTGGTCCAGTGATCATGAGGATGGAGGGGATGATAATGATCAATGGCCAATTCTTTCTTTCATCAAGAGTACCTCTAGAACAGAGGTCTCGAACTGGTGGCCCCCCAGCTGTTGCAAAACTACAAGTCCCATCATGCCTCTGCCTGTTATGCCCCGTACACACGGTCGGAAATTCCGATGGAAAATGTCCTATCGGACCATGTTGTCGGAGAATCCAACCGTGTGTGGGCTCCAGAATTTCAGCCGGAAAAAAATTGAGATCCTGCTCTCAAATTTTCCGACAACAAAATCCGATCTGACTTTTTCCGATCGTGTGTAGAGAATTCCGACGGACAAAGTGCCACGCATGCTCAGATCACATTAGGAGACCAAACCTATTGGCTAATAGCCTCTACGTAGTTCCGTCATATGCAATGAACGTCACCACGTTCAGAATGATCGGATTTTCCGACAACTTTGTCCGACCGTGTGTATGCAACACCAGTGTCGGACAAAATCCGTCGGAAAAAGTCTGACGGATTTTGTGGTCGGAATTTCCGACCGTGTGTACGGGGCAAAAGAGTCATGCTTGTAACTGTCAGCCTTGCCATGCCTCATGGGACTTGTAGTTTGCCATCAGCTGGAGGGCTACCAGTTTGAGACCCCTGCTTTAGAAGGTTATGGGGTGAAGGCACCACCAACACCCAAAGCCCAATTTTTCTGCAACTGTTTGACAGGAGCATTACATTAAAATTCTTTACAGCAAAGCCAATTCTTGCTTTTTATCAAGAGTACCCCTAGAAGGTTACAATGTGAAGGCACCAACAACACCCAATTTTTCTGCACCTGTTACTTTTATCCAAAGTCTGTGAAAGAGACACCAGACTTTATCTAAAAAAAAAAAAAAAAATTGTAAATCTTGGCCTGAGTTTACTATAATTTGGCTTCTTCATATGAGGCTTGCTCACTGTGGTGCAAAAAAAATTGTATTTTCATCTAAAGTCTGCCAAATGCCGCGTACACACGAAGGGACTATCCCGCGGGATTATCCGCTGGACCGAAGTCCAACGGATAATCCCCTCGTGTGTGGGCGCCGGCGGACTTTTTTTGGCCAAAGTACGGCGGACTAAAGTTTTAAGTTTTGTTTTAAAATTATCCGCTGGACTTGGCAGTCCGGCGGACAATCCCGCCGTGTGTAGTATGGTCCGGCGTACCAAAAAGGACGCATGCTCAGTAGCAAGTATGTCACGGACTCGCTCGGTCTGGTAAAACTAGCCTTCGTTTTGAAGCTAGCACAATCGTCACGCTGCTGATCTTTTTTTGGTATTTTCTGACAGCGGAATTTGTATGTTATCGTACTTGAAGAATGATTTTGCCTTGCTGCTTGTATATTCACGCAGAGTACTCCCGAACGTTTTTTCTTCAGCATTCTTTAGTGAAGTTATATATTTGTATATATATATATCTATATCTCTATATATATATATATATATATAGATATAGATATAGATATATATATATATATCCAAATCACCAAATTCAAAATATATCTATATATCTCAATAAAAAAATAAAATATATATATCTATATATACATATATATATATTTATATATATAGATATATAGATATATACGTGTATATATATATGTACATATATCTCTATTTAGATATATTTTATTATTTGTTGGTTATCAAAAGGATTTGTTTTTACACATGATACAATTGTGGAGTCAGCAGAGCTTGCCCTTAATTCAGATCTTAACCCTCACCTTTCCAGCGACGGCACTTGCAGTTCCATTGAAGTTGCACTTTACACTTGTATTGTCAAATGAATGTGCGTTTTGGAAATGCCCTCCATATAATTTAGACATGTACCTGCCTACTCCTAAAGAAACTATGTTTTGGAATAACAAGCACGTATATCATTATTTTCTTGAAATTAAATTACCATTTATTGTGGTTTAAACAAACAAGGCAAAACAAAATAGGAAGGCAACACTGGAGCCACTTTGCGATTTTGAGAAGACTTTTTGCCCCAATGGCAGACATCAAGTTTGTGAAGCCAAAAATTAAGCTTGGGCAGATTTGATCCAATATAGGGAGCACAAGAAGATTGACCAGGAATCACACAGACCAGGAACAGCAGCAGATGACATCTATGTCCCCAAGCTGTGGCACTACAACAGCCTGTGTCTTCTGTGAGACCAGACTGAAGCCAGGCAATCACTTCCGACTCTTCCCACCACGCTGCCCTGCACTCTTCCCTGCAGTCTTCCCTGCACGCTTCCTTGGAGGCTGACTTGTGGTAGGAGGAGGAGGAGGAGGAGAAGAAGGAAGAGGAGGAGGAGGAGGAGAAGTTGCTGTCGGCCCTTCATGTGTCAGGCGGGTGGATTCTCTTAATTGACCCCTCAAACCCCCCTTAATAGCTTCAAAAATGAGGCCCTCGCACAGGTGCCGTTGGCCCTTCTCCATTTCCAGCAACCTGCTGGCCAAGTAGGTGGCATAGGCCTCTTCTGGAATGGGGGGTCTATGGAGAATCTCACTCGCCTGCCGAATAAGTTTGAGTGATTCCTCCTCAACCATGGTCATCCTCCTGGGCCTTCTTGGGGGTAAGGGCAGGGGTGGAGGTAGACTTCTTAATACAGTCTGGCTGTCAGTCTGGCTCGTGCTGGGCCCAGCCACCTCCTGGCTCTCGCTGGTCATGTCCTCCTCCTCCATACCACTTGTCCCGGCATCATCCTGGGTCAGCTCATCCTGTGTGCAAATAAAAACAAAAATCAAACACCTGTTTTTTGGTTTATGGCCTCCTCAATCATCCAATTGTAAACTTATGAACGAGCAGATAAATGTAAAAAAAGATCCAAAAGGCTATCATTTGGACCCCTGCATTTTCCAAGCAGATCACCAATGTTGTATAAGGCATTTTTTGCCACTACTGGATGTATGTATACACTATATATGTATCGATATGTAGCACCAACACTTTTTAGAAGTGTGCGCAATTTTTGGCATTTTTTTTCAAAATTCTGAGTTCAGGGTGTTAATTGTTTCACATTGTAACGTTGACATCATTAATATTCACCCAATCACTATTTAGGCTACTAAATATATACCTGGCTCCAGCTGGGCGCATCAGCCTGCTCCAAGGTGGAGGGGTCTTCTCCTTCCGTGGAAGCCTCAGCTGGGGTGGAGGGAAGAGTGGAGGGAAGAGTGGAGGGAAGGGTGGAGGGAAGAGTGGACAGTGATTGCCTGGGTTCCATCTGGTCACCTAGAAAAGCCAGTTGGTTGTAGTACCACAGCTTCGGTACATAAACATTCTCTGCTGCTGCTCCTGATCTGACTGATTCCTCAATCTTCTTGCGCTCCCGCTTGTACATGTGCCTTAAACTTGAAATTCTGGCTTCAACAAACTTGATGTCTGCGTTGGGGACTTGAGTCTTCACAAAATCCACAAGTGGCCCCAGTGTTACCTTCCGGACATCCCTATTTCCATATAAAGGGTTCTTGAGCTGCCACAGGTTGGCATTTTTACGGTACAGCGCAATGAATTCCGACATGAACTGCTGGTCCTTAAATGGATTTAACTGGGCTGCTGACATGTTTGTTTCTGTTTTGTTAGTAATGGCAATACAAAAGACCAAAAACACAAATGTTACTAAAAACGCACATCCAGTTTTTCTAACCAAACATTACACAACACACCCACACACAGGCAGCAACACACCCACACAGGCAGCAACCCCTACACACAGGCAGCAACACACCCACACAGGCAGCAACCCCTACACACAGGCAGCAACACACCCACACACAGGCAGCAACACACACATATCCTTAAAAAATGCTTGCCCAAAACCCAATAAACCACAGTAATGCATCCTAGAAAACACTTACCTTCGTACAGAGCGCTCGCTACTTCCGTTCGGGAACACGTGGGCCCTCAAACAGCCTTATATACACTGCGCACGCGTCGAAGTCCGCCTGCGTCCTCCGCGTCGCCCGCCCATGACGTTCCTCCTGACGAGTATTCCCCGGCCCGCTTCCCCTCGTTGCATTGTGGGTGAAGAAATTCAGGAAGATGGTGGACACATTTTCAGCCAGTAGCGCGGAGGAAAGCCCAGAAGCGAACACATCTGCATCCAGCAGCAGATATAAGGCCACCAATATGGCCTTTGAAGAGATGGTGGAGATGGTGGACATCCTCCAAAGGGAAGATTACGACGGGGAAAATGGCCCGTACCCTCGCCCCAACTTGCGCAAGGACAAGATTCTCACTACAGTCGTCAGCACCCTGGAGCATAAATTCGGCGTACGAAGGGGCAAGGATCAACTGCGCAAGCGATGGTCCGACATCAAATCCAGGGAGCACGATCAGTACAGGAGAATTCGAAAAGCCATCAAAAAAAGTAAGTCAAGCACGTGCGCTACTATGGTTATACTTGATATGTCTAATCTTGCGCAGATGTTATTACCATTCGTACGTGAAACTTGCGCAGATGTTATTACCATTCGTACGTGAAACTTGCGCAGATGTTATTAGCACTCGTACGTGAAACTTGCGCAGATGTTATTACCATTCGTACGTGAAACTTGCGCAGATGTTATTACCATTCGTACGTGAAACTTGCGCAGATGTTATTAGCACTCGTACGTGAAACTTGCGCAGATGTTATTACCATTCGTACGTGAAACTTGCGCAGATGTTATTACCATTCGTACGTGAAACTTGCGAAGATGTTATTACCATTCGTACGTGAAACTTGCGCAGATGTTATTAGCACTCGTACGTGAAACTTGCGCAGATGTTATTACCATTCGTACGTGAAACTTGCGCAGATGTTATTACCATTCGTACGTGAAACTTGCGAAGATGTTATTACCATTCGTACGTGAAACTTGCGCAGATGTTATTAGCACTCGTACGTGAAACTTGCGCAGATGTTATTACCATTCGTACGTGAAACTTGCGCAGATGTTATTAGCACTCGTACGTGAAACTTGCGCAGATGTTATTACCATTCGTACGTGAAACTTGCGAAGATGTTATTACCATTCGTACGTGAAACTTGCGCAGATGTTATTAGCACTCGTACGTGAAACTTGCGCAGATGTTATTACCATTCGTACGTGAAACTTGCGCAGATGTTATTACCATTCGTACGTGAAACTTGCGAAGACTTGATGAAAGTTCGTTTGTCTTGATAAAGTTTTTAGTCAGTTTACCTGGCTTTCGGTTGTTGGAGTTGTAAGGTTGTTTATTATTGTCACTATCTATACTATTACTGCTGTAGTAAGGGTTTTATGGGTAACTTACACAGGGACTCCAGAAGCTGTTTTGGGGGGGGGATAAATCTGTTAAGCAGGGTGTCAAGCTCCAAATTAAAACAAAATGCTCATCATCTAGAAATACTGTAGGTGGTGACTTTTCTAAGAAGAAGTACACTCACCTGTCCCTTGGATGCTGCAGCTACAATCTTTGATATTGTAATCATGAAATTAATCTTTGCGGCTTCACTTCCCGGGTCACTATTGGGCATGCGCCAGTTGCGCAATGCAATAGGACTGGTCCGCGCTAGCTCTGGGACCCCTGTGTGTCCCAGCAGACAGCACGGTGGGACGGGATGTGGCGTATACTTCTGTGGGAGTCTATGGCCGGATGTGTGTGCAAATACCTGCCTTACACAGGTATCTGCAACCCCTCCCCCCTAAAAGGTTCCAAATAAGACACCACAGGGGTGCAGGGATCCAATGAGCGGAAGTTCAACTTTAGTGTTTAAGGGCGGTTTAAGTATTGGAGTTTCATTAGATAGAGATTTCAATTCTGTATTCAAGTAGGATCTTCCTACAAACTGCTAATAATTTGACAACACTTTTAAACAATGTTTAATAATTATATTTCGGCACTCAAATATCAGTGTGATTAAAAGTGTACCTTTGTGTTCCATTACCATAGGTTGCAAAAGACTGAGACGTCAATCAGAACCTACCAGGACCTCCCAGCCTCAGCAGACTAATTGGGCAGTTAGCCCAAGCCCACGCGTGGAGGAAGAGGTGCTTGAAGTGGATCAAATCTGCACCCCACCAAGTGAGTGTCTCAGAACACAGATTGAGCTACTAAATTAAGGTCTGCATGTTTTTGACACTTTTTTTCTTGTGTTTTCTCTACCCAACTTTTAGGTGATGCTGATCTGGTTGTGGAAGGACAAGCTGCGGAGCCATTTTCCACAGACAGTGCCCACAGGCTTATTGGCCAGATAATGGCCTGGAATCTGCAGCTGGAAAACATGCAGAAGGAGATGGCCACCATGCAGCAGGGAATGAAGGACATGATTGATGTTTTAGGGAGAATCTAAAGACCCCTTTTCCATTTCCTAACATCAATCATGTCCTTCATTCCCCTTTTGATCCGCTATTTTTTTTAATTTTTAGAGGCCAAATTTTTTATATGCACATGGTGTGTCAACATGTGCTATGTGCCATCAGGGGATCTCAATGGACGCATTTTGTGTTTGCAACCCCTAATGCTAGTAGGTGAGAGGGAAGGGGTTTCACACACAAAACACGTCCATTGATTCCCCATGATGGAACATAGCACATGTTGACATTACCCATTTTCGTCTTCAATTTGTGTGCATATTCTAAATTTGGCTTCTACTGTACATGGGTTACCTGTTGAACTTTGTAAGTTCCCTACTTTTACATTGTGTAAATATTTTCAAATGCTAACCAAAAAATTTTTACAATTTTAAAACATGTTTTTATGTTTGTTTAAAAAAATAAATCACAAAAAAAAAAAAAAAATGTTGTGAGAAAAAGACCAAAAAAATATTTAAAAAATAACAAAAAAAAAAAAATATATGTTGTTAAAAAAAAAAAAAAAAAAATACATATTACCAAAAATGACCGAAAAAAAAGAGGAAATCAACAAAAAAAAAACCAAAAAAAAAAGGTTTGGATGTGCACTAGAATAAAAAAAAAAAATGTTTGCACAAATTAAACAATGTGTGGCTTCTTCTTTTTAAATACTACCAGTTTGACAAAAACATGTTGTGGTTCATTGACAAAGGGGCTTATTTACTAAACGCAAACCAAGTTTGCCACTATTAATAAGTGCACTAGGACAACATATAAAACAGGCAAAATTAAAAGCAAAACAATACGAAAAAAACAATCTTTCATACATAAATAACTGTATTTATTCTTTCCAAAAAAATGATGTTTTAAGGGTCTGCTGCCATTGCAATGGCCCCCCTACCATTAAAATAATTTAAATAACGGTCCCGCACTTGCTGTGCTGATTGTGGGGCCAAACCAAGACGGCGATTATCCAGCCCTGTCATGTCGCCTTCCACTTCGGCCTCAGGCACGATAGGTAATGTGTAGCTTCCAGAATGTTTCCGTAGATAATTGTGCATTACACAGCATGCAAGAATAATAGTATTCAGTTTGTACTCTGCCAGATGTATGGATGTAAGCAGCAATCTGAAACGGTTGGCCATAATACCAAAGGCATTTTCCACAACCCTTCTTGCTCTGGCCAACCGAAAATTAAAAATCCTCCTCTCAGGGGTGAGGGATCTTTGGGGAAATGGCCTCATCAAGTTGTCACCCAGACCGAACGCCTCGTCGGCAATGAAAACGAACGGGAGTCCCTCCACATTATCTTCATCTGGTGGCAGCTCCAGGCCACCAGTCTGGAGACGATGGCCGAACTCCGTGTGGTTGAAGACTCCTCCATCCGACATCCGGCCGTTTTTCCCCACATCCACATAAAGAAAGTCATATTGTGCCGACACCACCGCCATCAACACTATACTATGGAACCCCTTATAATTCCAATAGTAAGACCCCGAATGGGGTGGGGGCACAATTCGCACATGTTTGCCGTCAATCGCCCCTCCGCAGTTGGGAAAGTCCCAACGGGCAGCAAACTGGGAAGCCACAGTCTGCCATTCCTGTGGCGTGGAAGGACACTGTGAAGTCAAACAGAAAGATACAATTCGAATTAAAAACCAGGCAAAACACCAAACTAAATCCAACAAATTTACAAACAATTTGGAACAACATATGTATTTATTTTGTTAGTCCTTGAAATAAAGCCAAAAGATTAAGGATAAGGGACAAATCTCTGATTGATGACCCCTCTGATGGCCCAGAGAAGATAATAATGGGGATGTGGGTGGGGAGTAATTAATTGTAAGGTCACACAATACACATGCAATTAATTAAAGAGGGTGAGTGTGGGGGTGGGGGGGTTAATTACAAGCTGACCCAAACCACATGCAATTAATAAAAGAGGGTGAGTGTGGGGGGTGGGGGGTTAATTACAAGCTGACCCAAACCACATGCAATTAATTAAAGAGGGTGAGTGTGGGGGTGGGGGGGTTAATTACAAGCTGACCCAAACCACATGCAATTAATTAAAGAGGGTGAGTGTGGGGGTGGGGGGGTTAATTACAAGCTGACCCAAACCACATGCAATTAATTAAAGAGGGTGAGTGTGGGGGTGGGGGGGTTAATTACAAGCTGACCCAAACCACATGCAATTAATTAAAGAGGGTGAGTGTGGGGGTGGGGGGGTTAATTACAAGCTGACCCAAACCACATGCAATCAATTTAAAAATGAGGGGCAAGGGGGGGTGAAAGGGGTGAGGGGCAAGGGGGGTGAAAGGGGGGGTGAGTAAAGCAGTACAATGGAGCTGGTAATATACATTTTTTAACAAAGAAAGTGACTAGGCTAGGGGTGTTTAGGGGGCCAAGATTCCATGCTGGGGAGGTTGGTGCAAGGAAATATGCATGTGACACACTAAATAATACATTCTTAAAGCAATTTCGATAGGTCAACCATAAAATACTATACAAAACACAAAAATAAAAAAAATTAACTGGAATAGGGGACATTCATAGAATAGTCCTATCATGGTAATTAGCTAATGATGACATTGATGCACTACATTAGCAAACATACAAGACATAGGTAATTTGAAAAGAGAAGACTTACCTTAATGTATTCCTCCTGCAGGACGTGGATAATGGCAGAACAGGTCTCTGGAATAATGAGCCCCAGAGCCTGGGGGGAGATGCCTGTCGTGAACTTGAGGTCCTGCAAGCTTCTCCCCGTCGCCAAGTAACGCAACGTGGCGACTAGCCTCTGCTCCGCACTGATGGCTTGCCGCATGCAGGTATTCTGCCTGGTAATATAAGGGGACAGCGAAGCCAACAGACGGTGAAAAATGGGGTCCGTCATCCTGAGATAATTCCTGAAATCATCAGGATTATTCTCACGGATCTCACGGAGCAAAGGCATATGCGAGAATTGGTCACGCTGGCGCAACCAATTCTTGGTCCATGAACTCCTCCTCACCCTGTTCATGGACTGGGCTCGGGCCAAGGTGTTAACCGCAACACCGAGCCCCTGCACAGCACGAACTCGTTCCCGAGTACGTCCACACTCCATGGCTTCAAAACGGTCGGCTGATCAAACAAACAACTTAACCGAACGCACTGAAGAACAGCAAGGCCTATGAAGAACGACCTGAAAAACAGGAACGAGCGGACCAGAACGGCCTGAGAACAGGTAGGAACTGATCCACACGCACTGAAAGACAGATACAAACCTCACAAGCACAAACTGAACGGCAGAAGCGAGCGAATTAAGCAGAAGTCTGAGAAGCGCGAATCGTCTCTAACCAAACGTCAACTAACACGCGATACACACGAGATTAGCTGACGGTGCCCAAAGGGTGTCGTTTGGGATCTCGAGCTTCCTTTTTCTAGTCCCGTCATACGTGCTGTACGTCATCGCGTGAACCGCCGGACTTTTTGCGTGATCGTGTGTGGTCAAGTCCGTTCGCTTTTTAGTCCAGCGGACCCAGCTGGAAAGTCCAGCGGATTGTCCGCTGGACTTAGGTCCGCCGGCAAAAGTCCGTACGTGTGTACGAGGCAAAAGAGGACCCAGAATTTATCCAAAAAAATCTTGTTCTTAGTGCACTAAATTAGGACCTCATAATACAGACTGGCTCCCCAAGCCATTGTTTACAAAATAAAGAAAGCTTGCAGGAAAAATCTATTTGAATGTAATTTTTTTATAAATGTC
The DNA here is from genome assembly GCA_028564925.1 of Lithobates sylvaticus. NCBI lineage: Eukaryota > Metazoa > Chordata > Amphibia > Anura > Ranidae > Lithobates > Lithobates sylvaticus. The sequence continues at coordinate 359,578,918 of CM053029.1, read as the reverse complement.
AGTTTTGCTGCAGCAGGTTCTATACACTGTACAGATGCACCAATTTACAGGCAGACTAATGGGACCCTCTAGGCACTATATTTAAAGGATTTTTTAAATTTTTATTGTTTCACTTTAAGCATCATAAAAATCACTGCTCCTTTAAAAACAATCTTTTTTTAAAAGTTTTTTTTTTTTTGCATTGGTACATGTCTCCCAGGGCAGTATCCAGGCCCCCATACCATTTTTATGGCCTTATATAAGCCTTCAAAATGGGCACGTTTGATTTTTCAAGTTTGGGTTCCATTGACTTCAATGGGGTTCGTCGATCGGGTCTGAACTTTTGCGATGTTCGAGAGTTCCTGACACGATCCGAGCACGTGCGGGGGGGGGGGGGGGGTTGTTCTGTCCATCTCTATTCAGGATCTCTTTAAGGACCTATTAACACAAAAAAATGCACATCTACTGCATGTTTTTTCATGCATGCATTTGTGCGTTTACATACAGTTGATGCACATTTGTGTGTGAATGAGGTCTTATGGTGACTCTGGGATTGCTGTGATTGTGGACACTGTGACTGGCAGTACTACTAGGCCTTGTTCACACGGGTGTATAAATGCATACCACATGCGATGGTTGTGTTTACCCACACAGGAATGCGCAGGTGTTCCGATGAAATTGACCCTGTACCCTGATCTGTGATTTGCTGAGTCCAAGGGATCATAGATCGCACTGCTGCGTGGCCTTGGGGCCATGCACAAGTGGCAAGAACTGGAGGATATATAGGTGCATACCAGCAAGTGGTTAAGCTAAAGACTCTATTTAATGAGTGACAATGCTGCTGTGCAGTTTTCGCTGCAGAATAGAAACTGCATTGTCACCACATTACAGAAAATGAAAAAAAGAGGATCTACTTGATGAATCAACAGGTAAACAAAAACTGATTTGTAAAAGCTAGTACACAATGAAACATATACTGTGGGGGTTATTTACTAAAGGAAAATCCATTTTGCACTGCAAGTAAGGTCGCTGTCGCTGTCGATCCGAGGGGGACATGCAAGGAGAAAAAAAAACAGCATTTTAGCTTGTACATGATTGGATGATAAAATCAGCAGAGTTTCCACTCATTTCAGATCTACAGCTTAGATTTAAAGCGATTGCACTTTCAAGTGCACTTGCAGTGCAAAGTGGATTTGCCTTTCGTAAATAACCCCCTGTATGTCATTTTATATTTTGCCCCTAGTTCCATGTAATGGTTTAAGAATTATTGAGAGACTACATACTGTAATGAAAATAAACATGAATAGGACATAGCCTCTAAGCATGAATTTTTTTTATAGTTTTTCTTAAAAACAAATTGATAAAATTAACCATGTGGCTTCCATTTAAATTAAATGTCAAATTTTCCATGACACTGAATTATGGACTGTTTTTTTTATTTCTTTATGGTTAATAGATCTCACTGTATGTTTATGTGCATGTAATGGAGAAGATACGAATCTGGAGGGCCTTTGATACAGAAAGAGGTAACAATATGTGTTTAAAACATAATTACCAAGTAGACATGACTGTCTCAGGGGAATGTGAAATGAGGAAGCCGGAGTGTGAAAAAGATTCTTTGCAATGTGCAGACAGAAAGATGAGTAATGAGAATCCTAATGCACTATGACAGCACTTGCATATTAATCCCAATGGGTGAGCCATATTTAAGATACTTTTACTATAGCACACAAATGACTTACTTTACCCACAGTCATGCTATTGAGCAAATCATCAAGTTCATTTGACATCGCAGATAGACCAGAAATGGCTTTGTTTAAATCTTGCAGGCTCATGCGAATGGTAGAGGTCAAGCGGTTAAATCTCAATAACTCGTGAACCAGCACTGTGTTCATAGATTCTGTGTACTGAGTGGGATAAAGTCTCTGGAAGAAAGAAAAAGCCAATTGCACTTTAGAAAGGTGCAGAAAAGGTCTTGCAGATGCTCAAAACTTTTCATTTACAAAACAACGTACAGCAATTTGAAATAGTGATCAATATAGTCTAGCTGCTGTCAGATACTGCTTTGTTTTATTTTATGAAAATACATAAATCCCACGACTTTAGGTTTTTCATCTGGTATTTTGTTTATTAACTATATTAACTATACATTACTATAAGCAAAATAAAAAAATAAGTTTATGCTGCAGTACATAAATATAAGGTTTAACCACTTCAGCCCCGGACCATTTGGCTGGCAAAAGACCAGAGCACTTTTTGCGATTTCGGCACTGAGTCGCTTTAACTGACAATTGCGCGGTTGTGCGATGTGGCTCCTAAACAAAACTGATGTCCTTTTTTCCCACAAATAGAGCTTTCTTTTGGTGGTATTTGATCACCTCTGTGGTTTTTATTTTTTTTTTGCGCTATAAACAAAAAAAGAGCGTAAATTTTGAAAAAAACACCTTATTTTTTTTTTTACTTTTTGCTATAATAATTATGCCCCAAAAATATATAAAACATTTTTTTTTCCCTCAGTTTAGATCAGATCAGTGTACATTAGCATTTCCCCATTCTTCCTCTCCATGAGAGGAATGCTGGTATCCCCGCGGACATCGAGTCCGCGGGACCCACGATCCTACTCACGGAGCTCGCAGTGCGCACGCGATGGCGCGGTGACAAATTCAAAGGGCAGTACAGGTACACTCATTTGCGCAGCCGTGCCATTCTGTCGACGTACATCGTCGTGCGGCGGTCGGGAACTGGTTAAAAGGGAAACCCAAACTCATGGGGTTTCAGTAACATTTTGACCACTGAAGACGAATTGAAGTGTAGATGTATATATTATACAGTCATGTAGGGAGAGCAACACAATGCAGAATACTGGGATTCTATATGCTTTGCTGTCCATATGCTTTTGAAGTGTCACTCTTGTCTCCAAAGGAAGTAGTTGAGGTGCAGGGCGAGGATTGTGTTACATGACATGTGCAAAACTGAAAATGTGTTTTGATTCGGATATATTCTTTATGTTACTAATTTTGTTTTATTGATTTGTTTCGGAATTTGTTTCATTTAGTTTTGTTTATTCATTTTTGAACATTTTCTATGACTCCCCACTGACTGCTGAAATGTAAACAAACGAATGCTGACCAATGCTGGTACTTAGTACCCTTACTCAATTACCGAAAAAGTGTAAAGTAAAGTAAATAAAAGTAAAAAAAAAGTAAATAAAAACACAACACAAGTTTTTGACAAGTCCTTCATTAAAAAATTAAAAATCAAAAAATTTCCTTGTTGTAGATCCATAGTAATTTATGTTGCTCGGAGCCACCGCCCACCCTAAAAAGAAAAAAACAGAAAAACCTCTGGTCCCTACGAAGACTCGCGCATCTGCCAGCTCCAATGTCTGACAGTTCCTAAATAACTAACGGGCAGGGCCACCCAATGATGTAATCAGGTGACCTCACCCCTTGTGACATCATCAGCAGGGGCATACTAATTAGTTTGAAAATTAATATACAAAACAAAATTAAAAAAATTCAACAAAATTTGTTACTATGTATATTTGGAGGTTTTGGATGCATCCAAATAAACTGAATTTAGATGCGGACCAAAACAAATTGCACATATCTAGTTAGATTTACAACCTGTGTGAACAACTATTGTCACCTCAACAACTTCCTTCAGAGACACTTCAAAAGCATATGGACATAAAAAATGTATTAGAGGCCCCAGCTATTCAGAAAAAAATGAAATCCAATATTGTGATGCTCTCCTTGCATGCTTGTATAATAAGTACCTCTACTTTTCAGTTGGGCTTCAGCGGTCAAAATGTTACTGCAACCACATGAATAGGGATGAGCTGAACACCCCCCGGTTCGGTTCGCACCAGAACCTGCGAACGGACCGAAAGTTTGCACGAACGTTAGAACCCTATTAATTACAATGGACGCGAACGTTCAAAATCTAAAGTGCTATTTATAACGGCTAATATGCATGTTATTGTCCTAAAAAGGGTTTGGGGACCCGGGTCCTGCCCCAGGGGACATGTATCAATGCAAAAATAAGTTTTAAAAAGGGACGTTTTTTCTGGAGCAGTGATTTTAATGATGCATAACGTGAAAAAAAAAAGTGAAATATTCCTTTAAATATCATACCTGGGGGGTGTCTAAAGTATGCCTGTGAAGTGGCATGTGTTTCCCATGTTTAGAACTGTCCCTGCACAAAATGACATTTGTAAAGGAAAAAAAGCCATTTAACCACTTAAGCCCCGGACCAATTTGCAGCTAAAGGACCAGGCCCCTTTTTGTGATTCGGCACTGTGTCGCTTTAACTGACAATTGCGTGGTCGTGCGACGTGACTCCCAAACAAAATTGGCGTCCTTTTTTTCCCACAAATAGAGCTTTCTTTTGGTGGTATTTGATCACCTCTGTGGTTTTTATTTTTTGCGCTATAAACAAAAATAGAGCGACAATTTTGAAAAAAATTCAATATTTTTTTACTTTTTGCTATAATAAATATCCCCAAAAAATATATAAAAAAAATTTTTTTTCCTCAGTTTAGGCTGATACGTATTCTTCTACATATTTTTGGTAAAAAAAAATCGCAATTAGCGATTATTGATTGGTTTGCACAGAAGTTATAGCGTTTACAAAAAGTTTTATAGCATTTTTATTAATATTTTTTTTTTACTAGTAATGGCGGCGATCGCGATTTTTATTGTGACTGTGACATTATGGTGGACACATCGGACATTTTTGATACATTTTTGGGACCATTGTAATTTATACAGCAATCAGTGCTATTTAAATGCACTGATTCCTGTGTGAATGACACTGGCAGTGAAGGGGTTAACCACTAGGGGGCGAGGAGGGGTTAAGTGTGACCTATGTGTTTTTTTTTACTGTAGGGGAGGTGGCTTGGCGTGTGACATCACTGATCGTCTTTTCCTATGACAGGGAACAGATGATCAGTGACAGCCTCACTAGGAAGCACGGGGAGAGGTTTGTTTACACTTACCTCTCCCCGTTCTTCAGCTCTGTGACCCGATCGCGGGACACCGGCGGCGATCGGGTCCACGGGTCCCACGGTCACGGAGCTTAGGGCCGGGTCGCAAGAGTGGCGCCGGCGGGCCTGCGCGCGACCTACAGCTGGGCTCTTAAAGAGCAACGTACCTGTACGTTGATGTGCCCAGCCGTGCCATTCTGCCGACGTAAATGTGCAGGAGGCGGTCCTTAAGTGGTTATTACCTGTTGATCCTGCCAATAGATGCATTTTTTTTCTCTTTATGTCACAAACCAAACTGTCCAGCCAAAATGGAAGTTAAATTACAGAAAGTCCAAGGCACAACTGAGAAGTAATCTGAGCAGTTATCAATCAACCAGCAGAGGTAAATGACTGCAGTAATATTTATAAAAACAAAGGGTGACCATCGTCTGGCAGCATTGGGAGTTGGTGGTCATCCTAGTAAGAAAGATAAAGCAGAAACTGCCAGGACCAATAGGTGTTCATAAAAACAGTAACACTTATCAATTTACCAATTGCCGTCAAGCTCATGCCTATATACGTCAGCAAAGTGGCACGGGTCCGCAAAACCATGTACCAGTACGTCGCTCGCGATTTGTTGCAGATTTGTTACAGAACCGATCAGTCTTCAGGTCCAGGCCAATGATTTCTGGCCTGGACCTGCTGATTGGTTCTGGCGAATGAAAATGCTTGCCCTGCCTGTAAGTGTAAACACAGGCAGGCGAAGTGATGTCATCTCCCTCTCTGGAATTTTTTTCTGTTCCAGAGAGAGGACGTCTTACAGTAAGTTGCACCAACACTACACTGACACAGTACATGTAGGCACACTTTTCACCCCCTGATCACTCCCCAATCACCCCCCAGTTAACCCCTTCACTCCCTGTCACTGTGTCACCAATTGCAGTTTTCAGATTTTTCACTGATCACTGCATTGGTGTCATTTGTGACTCTAATCAGTGTTAGGGCAGTTCGTAGTAGACCCAGATAGGTCTAGGGTACCCCCTAAACCCCCCTAATAAAGGTTTAACCCCTTGATCGCATCCCAGTTAACCCTTTCACCCCCTGTCTCAGTGTCACTAATAGATTTTTTTTCTGATCGCCGTATTAGTGTCAGGGGTGATGCTAGTTAGCCAGTTAGTTGATTAGTTTCACCGTCAGGTTTACATAGTGTCAGGTACCCCCATATATGACCTTAACCCTTTCACCAGTGATCTCCGTATTAGTGTCACGCTGATGTTGGTTAGTTATTTTTTATAGCGTCAGGGTACCTGCTGTATACTACCTAAATAAACGTTTAACCCCCCGATCACCCAGCGGGTGACATCAGTTAGGTTATAGCATCAGTTAGGGTCTGATTCACCCCAGGCAGCATCAGATTGGTGCCAGTAGCGCTAATACCCATGCGTGCACCATGCACCTCCCTTAGTAGTATAGTGTCTGAACGGATCAATATCTTTGCTCTGATCAGATCTATACTAGCGTCCCCAGTAGTTTAGGGTTCCCAAAAATGCAGCTTTAGCGGGATCAGCCCAGATACCTGTTAGCACCTGCATTTAGCCCCTTCGCCCAGCCCAGCCCACCCAAGTGCAGTATCAATCGATTACTGTCACTTACAAAACATCAAACACATAACTACAGCGTTCATGGAGACAGGCCTGATCCCTGCAAATGCTAACAGTTTTTTTGGTAGCTATTAAAGTAGTCACTGACAATCAGGTGCTCTTTTGTGAGTTTCACTAGTTGTACCAGTAAATTTAGAGGCCACAATGTCCAATCGAAGGTACACTAGTGAAGAGGCCTACAGAGAAGGCCTTCAAAAAATACAAGGTTGTGGGATCATCATCAGCATTCAGACTTTATAAAGAATGCAACAAGAAATGTAAGGGTGCAATAAGCACGGCTAAGATAGAACACGAAAGACGCATAGCGGAGGAGAGCAAAAAAAATCCTAAGAAATTCTTTAAGTACCGTATTTGCCGGCGTATAAGACGACTGGGTGTATAAGACGACTGGGTGTATAAGACGACCCCCTATTTTTCCAGTGAAAACTTAGGTTTGGGGCTATACTCGCCATATAAGACTACCCCCTTCCGAGGCAACACCATTTACAAAAAAACATCAGAAAAAAAAAACCATCAGACAACAATGAATCCTCTCCTCCAAAGCACCATAAATCATACCTGTATTTTAGGGGAGATCTGGAGCTGGATGTGCAGTACAGGATACTTTGTTAATATGTAGAGCACCAAGTACACACAGTATATGATGCTGTGTTAGTACAGTAGCGCCAGGTACACTTCAGAATACAGTGTGCAGACAGTGTGCACCGCTGAGCCAATCACGGCAGGCATTGTATTTTACTAATCTGGATACAAAGCCTGCTCGGATTGGCAGAGGCTGTGACATCAGCCCGTGCCGCTCGGACTCATGTAGCCTGCTCGGATTGGCAGAGGTTGTTACCCAATCTGAGCAGGCTTAGCAGGCTCTGTATTCATCAGAGTGCATCGCCCGCCGGGATTGGCTGAGCGGCGCATACTGTATACATATTACAATTTCTGCAGTGTTTATCCTCATGACACATCACAGGAAGCACCTCCATGGTTAACAGAGGACAGAATTAAAATTAGACTTGGGAAACTTAACATTAATAAATCACCGGGACCAGATGGCTTGCACCTGAGGGTACTAAGGGAACTCCGTCAAGTAATTGCCAGACCATTGTTCCTAATTTTTACTGACAGTCTACTGATTGGAATGGTACCAGCTGATTGGAGAAAAGCCAATGTAGCACCAATATTTAAAAAGGGCCCAAAATACATCCCTGGGAAATACAGACCAGTTAGCCCAACTTCAATAGTATGTAAACTCTTGGAGGGGATGATAATGGACTATATACAAGATTTTAGTAATGAGAACAGTATCATTAGCAGTAATCAGCATGGATTGCCTTTAAAATCAAACTATCTAGTTTCGAGTTTTTTTCTATATACCGGTATCTAATATTGGGACGTTGGTACACTACTATCTGTGCATCCACAGTGTCACCCTGTGCAAGCACATCTCAATTCAAATCTTTTCAAGTTGTCTGCATTAACCACTTCATGCCCCGGACCATTTGGCAGCCAAAGGACCAGAGGTCTTTTTTCAATTTCGCACTGCACTGCTTTAACTGGTAAATTGCGCGGTCATGCAATGTTGTACCCAAACGAAATTGGCGTCCTTTTCTTCCCACAAATAGAGCTTTATTTTGATGGTATTTGATTGCCTCTGTGATTTTTATTTTTTGCGCTATAAACGGAAAAAGACTGCAAATTTTGAAAAAAAAAGATATTTTCTACTTTTGTTATAAGAAAAATCCAATAAACTAAATTTTAATCAAACATTTGGGCAAAATGTATTTAGCCACATGTCTTTAGGTAAAAAAAATGCCAATAAGCGGATATTTATTGGTTTGCGCAAAAGTTATAGCGTCTACAAACTAGAGTACATTTTCTGGAATTTACACCGCTTTAAATTTATGACTGCCTATCTCATTTCTTGAGGTGCTAAAATGGCAGGGAAGTACAAAACCCCCCCAAATGACCCCATTTTGGGAAAGTAGACACCCCCAGCTATTTGCTGAGAGGCATGTTGAGCCCATTGAATAGTTTTTTTTTTAGTCCCAAGTGATTGAATAAAGACAAAAAAAAAAAAAAAAAAAAAAAAAATGTTTTCAAAAAGTTGTCACTAAATGATATATTGCTCACACATGCTATGGTTATATGTGGAATTGCACCCCAAAATACATTTAGCTGCTTCTCCTGAGTATGGGGATACCACATGTGTTGGACTTTTTGGGAGCCTAGCCCGTACGGGGCCCCGAAACCCAAGCACCGCCTTCAGGATTTCTAAGGGTGCAAATTTTTGATTTCACTCCTCACTACCTATCACAGTTTTCGAAGGCCATAAAATGCCAAAATAGCACAAACCCCCCCAAATGACCCCATTTTGGAAAGTAACACCCCAAGCTATTTGCTGAGAGGCATGTTGAGCCATTGAATATTTTTTTTTTAGTCCCAAGTGATTGAATAAAGACAAAAAATAAAAAATAAAAAAAAATAAAAAAAAGTTGTCTCTAAATGATATATTGCTCACACATGCCATAGTTATATGTGGAATTGCACCCCAAAATGCATTTTGCTGCTTCTCCTGAGTATGGGGATACCACATATGTGGGACTTTTTGGGAGCCTAGCCGCGTACGGGGCCCCGAAAACCCAAGCACCGTCTTCAGGATTTCTAAGGGTGCAATTTTTGATTTCACTCCTCACTACCTATCACAGTTTCGAAGGCCATAAAATGCCAAAATAGCACAAAACCCCCCAAATGACCCCATTTTGGAAAGTAGACACCCCAAGCTATTTGCTGAGAGGCATGGTGAGTATTTTACAGCTCTCATTTGTTTTTGAAAATGAAGAAAGTAAAAGAAAAAAAAAAATATTTTTTTCTCTTTTTTCAATTTTCAAAACTTTGTGACAAAAAGCGAGATCTGCAAAATACTCACCATACCTCTCAGCCAATAGCTTGGGGTGTCTACTTTCCAAAATGGGGTCATTTTGGGGGTTTTATGCCATCTGGCATTCCATGGCCTCCGAAACTGTGAGTGGCAGTGAGAATTGAAATAAAAAAATTACACCCTTAGAAAGCCTGAAGGCGGTGCTTGGTTTTTGGGGTGACGTACGCGGCTAGGCTCCCAAAAAGTCCCACACATGTGGTATCCCCGTACTCAGGAGAAGCAACAGAATGTATTTGGGGGTGTATTTCCACATATGCCCATGGCATGTTTGAGCAATATATCATTTAGTGACAACTTTTTGTAAAAAAAAATATTTTTTTTTATTTTTTTTTTTTTCATTATTCAATCTCTTGGGACAAAAAAAAAAAAATTTAATGGGCTCAACATTGCTCTCAGCAAAAATAGCTTGGGGTGCCCCCCCCCTCTACTTTCCAAAATGGGGTCATTTGGGGGGGGTTTGAACTGTCCTGGGCATTTTTATGCACAACATTTTTTAGAAGCCCTATGTCACACGTCACCCACTCTTCTAACCACTTGTAGACAAAGCCTTTTCTGACAATTTTTGTTTACATGAAAACATATTTTTTTTTTGCAAGAAAATTTACGTTGAAACCCCCAAACACTATATATATTGTTAAAGCAAAGGCCCTACAGATTAAAATGGTGGGTGTTGCATTTTTTTTTTTCCACACAGTAATTTGCGCACGCAGCGATTTTTCAAACGCATTTTTTGTGGAAAAAATACACTTTCCTGACAGACTCCATGGGCAGCCTACGTGTGGGTTAACCCCGCCTCCTCTCCAATGCTATAGGACCCCATTACCATAAAAGAGTACTCACCACTCCATGCTGTGTTCCTTTTTTGTCCTCCTCCTATGGACCTTTTTCACATTCCGTTCGCGTCCGGTAGGATTTCGGATTTTTTGAAGAAGCATACCTGTGCGGTGCGAAGCCATGGGCGGGCGAGTAAGCTTTCTGAGGCTGGATATCTTGCCCCCCAGAACGGGGTGGTTTTGCCTCTGTATGCTCGGTAAGGACGTTGGACAGAGAGGATGGCATCAGCGGCTTGGCAAGGGTCTGCAAACTTTAAATGGCTCCATGGGCAGTTTTATCTGTTTTATCTGTTTATCTGTATCCCTGCGTCTAGTGTACCCCCCCCCCGGGATGGCGGCTGGAGCGCTTCTGCGTTTCGCCATGGGTTTCCGGGTCGTCAGCCGCTTCGGCGGTCCGCGCATGCGCACCAGTTCTGCCGAGATCGAGGCCTGGTTCGCGCGTGCGCGGTCTGACGGTCGCGCATGCGCAGTATGGCTTTTTCCACGGCGCAGGCGCGTAGTGGAGGGGCGTTGACGTCACGGGCGGGAATTCAAATTCAGGGCTGCTGCTTCAGTTCTTTCTGGTTTCCTGGGTATTGGAAGCAGCAAGCCCGTTCCCCAGCCCACAGCAGACTTCCTAGTGACTACAAGGTTAGTGCGTGTGGTACATATATTATGTGGCAGGAGTTTTTTGCCCTGAAGTGTTATGTTTTTGAATTAAAAATTCGTGGGTATTATTGTATCTTAATGGAAAATACCTTCTTTATGCCCTCATGTATTGATATGTTTTAAAAAAGAAAAAAAAAAAAAAAAAAAAAAAGGGAAAAATATAAATAAAGTATATATAAGAATGGTATAGTAATTTTGGCACGCATTATCCTATGCTAGTCCTGTTACCCCCACCCGGCCTGTTGCTTAGGGTATTTTTCTCTTGCAGACATGCAGTATTCATATTGTGAACACCCGTCGTCCACAGGTTATGGACAATTCACCGCCCTTTAGTGGCCAGCCCTTACGCACTAGGTATGTGCTGGTAAGGGAGGGGTTGAGGTACAACTGTATTGCTTGTTTGCATTTTTTTGATGCCAATGTTTCACCCCCCCCCCCCCTGTTTGTGCTTCAGCCCTTCCAGACCGGATTCGCAAGATAGGGACCTTGCCAGGCCACAACAAAAGCAATCTTCCAGATCCAAGCAAGGATCCTCGCATGGTCTCATCATCAGAGGAGAAAGTTCTCATTCCTCCTCCAGACACGCTCCCACCGCCATGATGAACGCCCAAAGTACAGAACGTGCTGGGGCTGTAGGACACGAGTCCCGGATGACAAGTCATTATGTGACAGATGTTTTGCCAAGGCGGTTGGGGGAAAAAGACACGGAAAAAACAGCGCATGGAGTCCCTGGTGAAACGTGTTGTACAGCAGTCCGCTTAAGGACAATGGTGGTCCCTCACACGTTGAGCCAGTCAACGACGGCGTCAGGTCCTCAGGCTGATGAATCCCCGTGACGATCCGGGTTCGTCCCAGCCCTACGAGCTTCTGGTGGGTCCTCGGAGAGAAGAATTCCCGGACGAAGAGATCGGGGGCTTTGATTTCGCCATGGTCTCACCACTGATTAAGGCATTAAAGAAGCCCTCAAGTGGGAAGAAGCGCTACTCCCCCGGCCAAACAGAAGAAGTTTTTCAAGCAGCTGGGTAAGGAGCGGCCTAACTTCCCTTTACTCACAGAATTAAAAGATGTGATAGAGGAAGAGTGGAGCAGGTTGGATAGGAAATCTCTCCATGACTACCGAAGACTTCCAGGCTGTACCCCTTTAAGACGGAAGAGGTGAAGCATCTGGAGAACGCTCCGCTGCTTGTGGATGCAGCGTTAATGCGCTTGGCCAAGCATGTTACTCTCCCGATGGAGGACTCGGTTTCCCTTCTTTCCTTTAAGGATGGTCTGGAGAGGAAGATCGACCAGGACCTCAAAAGGATCTACGGTCTGGCTGGAATGGCCTGTAAGCCCGTCTTAGCCCTAGCGGCTATGTCCAAGGCCATGGAGGCATGGACTGAAAATGTGGACTCCTTCCTGAATAGAGCGTATCGGCCGAACTGGCCAGAGAGTTCAGCAGCAGCAGAACTAAAACTTGCAGCAGTTTTTTCTGGGGGAGGCTTTCCATCGACTTAATTCGTCTGTTGGCACGCATTATGCTGTCATCAGTCACGGCTAAGCGCGCATTGTGGCTACGTCCTTGGCTCGCCGATCCTGTTTCCAAACAAGCCAGGTGGCAAAATCCCCTTCGAGGGATCTACGTTATTCGGTAACAAGTTGGATGATGCCATAACGCGGGCGACAGGCGGTAAGATCGGGGTTCCTTACCCCAGGACAGAAGACTGCTCGGGCGGAAGAAGCCTCCAATTCAAGAGACGAAGTCCTGAGCGCTCGAGGGAGGTACGCTCCTACAAACCAGGAAGGGACTTCAGAAGGAATTGGACAGGGGACAGAGTCTTTCGCAAGTCCCATCAAGAACCAGTCGTCTGGTGGACGTGAGCCACCCAAGTCCTTCTGAGATCGTGCCCGCCCAGGCGGGTCGGGTGGGGGCCCGTCTATCCCTCTTCCGGCACGTCTGGGTGGCCTCGATCTCGGATTATTGGGTCATCAAGACGGTCTCGTCAGGGCACAGGTGGACCTTCTCCAGCATTCCCCCTCCCAGGTTTGTGTCTACCCAACTTCCTCGGTCGGAGGACCAGAGACAAGTTCTACTCTCATACGTGGAGCTGTTAAAAGCCGAGGGGGCAGTGGTCCGGGTGCCAGAAGAAGAACGTTTTCAAGGGGTCTACTCTCCCCTCTTCTTAGTTGGCGACCAGTGATAGATCTGACATACTTAAATCAGTATATAAACAATACGGGAAATTCAAGATGGAGACTCTTCTAACTATACAACAAGCCATCCAACCATGGGATTGGATGGTCTCGATCGACCTAAAGGACGCTTATTTTCATGTTCCAATAGAGGAAAGCTGTCAAAAGTTTCTAAGATTTCATGTCGATCAAGACCATCTACAGTTTATCTGCCTCCCCTTCGGGTTGACGACCTCCCCTCGAGTCTTTTCAAAGGTGCTCTTGGCAGTGGTGGCCCTGATCAGGCTGAAAGGGGTAAGACTGTATCATTATCTAGACGATCTGCTGGTCCTGTCGCAAAACAAAGAGCGAAGCTGTTAGTTTCATCGAGAGCAGGTGATGTCCCACATTAACCGCTTCGTTGGCTCCTAAACATGGGAAAAAAGCCAGCTAGTGCCCAACCCAACGGCTGATTTTATCTGGGTGCCCAGTTCGACACCGTGCGAAGTACAATCTCGTTACCGTTGGAAAAGATCCCGGTCATCCGGGAAAGGGTTTCTCAAGCCCTTCATACACAATACCTGAGAGCCTCGCATTCAAAATCGTGGGGACAATGGTTTTCCACGACACCCATGGTCAAGTGGGCCTTGTGATATACGCCCTTCAGTCGGGTTTTCTGAAAAACAATGGAAGTCGGGAAGCAAAAGCCAAAAGATACGAGTAAACATCAACAATGAGGAACAGTCTCTTCTGGTGGCTCCAACACAAGAATCTCCTGAACTGTCACTCGATAGCTTCCCATATCTTGGGTAACGGTCACAACCGATGCCAGCGGGACCGGCTGGGGGGCCCTTTGCGGGTCGGACCTTGCACAGGGCAAGTGGGACATAAGTCTTCCTGTCCTAGGATCGAACGTTCTGGAACTCCGGGCAGCCTGGTGCGCTCTCCAGCACTTCTCCCAGATCTTGAAGGGGAAGTCGGTACTGTTGCGAATGGACAACACCACAGCGGTCTCCTATGTGAAGAGACAAGGGGGCACCAGGAGCTCTACCCTTCTCGGAAGTGGAACCCAGAAGAACTTGGTGAATATCTCCCAGGGGTGCAGAAACACGCAAGCGGACTTTCTTCAAGTTGGTCTTAATGAGTCCCCTGAATAGAGAGGTTCTACACGCGGAACCGCTGCAGCCAAGCTCTGGGGACAGACGCATTGACAGACCAATGGAAATTCAGGAGGGCCTATGCCTTCCCGCCACTTCCCCTGATTCTCAGATTTCTTCAGAGGCTCCAGATGGAGACGGTGGAGGTAGTCATGATCGCTCCTTACTGGCCCAACAGGCCTTGGTTCCCTCTGCTAGTTCAAATGAGTATACGGGAGCCGGTATCCTTCTGTCTCAGGGGGCGGTACTGCACCCATGTCCAGCAATACTGAAACTGAAGGTCTGGTTCTTGAAAGGAAGAGGCTAGAATCCATCGGATGCGCTTCTAGTGTGATTTCTACCTTATTGAGTTCCAGGAGATCAAGTACGAACAAGGTATATGGCAGGATCTGGTCCAGATTTGTGAGTTTTTGTGTATCTACGGAGAGGTCCTTTGAACATCCAGGTGTCCAAGATATCCTCGGTTTCCTACAGACTGGCCTTGACCTTCCCTTATCCGTAGGCTCTCTCAGGGTGCAAGTTTCAGCTTTATCAGCCTTCTCCGGTACCTCCTGGGCAATCCATCCATTAGTTCGTCAATTTTTTTCGGGGGGCCTCAAGACTCAAGCCCCAAAGGAAGTCGAGATTCCCTAAGTGGGATCTCCCCTTGTCCTGGATTATATTTCTGGACTGAGTATGACGGGGCCATCCCCGCTTTCTATTAAAGACCTTTCGGAGAAAGTTGCCTTTCTAGTGCAGTCACCTCGGCCAAGATGGTATCAGAAATTGGGTCACTGGGCTTCGAAGAACCCTTTTTGACTTTCTTTCCGGACCGAGTGGTCCCTCAATTCCTATGTTGGGATCCAATCCCAAGGTAACCTCGGTATTCCATCAGAATCAGGAAATTGTTCTACCTACCTTTAGATCACCGGAGTCTGATGACATTCATCCTTTGGATGTCGGGGAAGCACTGAGAGAATACCTTCGCATTACCTCCGCCTTTAAGGCGTTCAGATCATCTTTTCACCCAACTGCACTCCGGCAGCAACAAGGGGGGGAACAAGGCTTCAACCAGGACTTCTTGCAGCTTGGATTGTGAGAACGATACAGCAGGCTTATAGGCTAAGGGCTTGGCTCCTCCTGAGGCGGTGACAGCGCATTCGACTAGAGGAATGGCTACTTCATGGGCAGCGGCCCGGCACGTGGCTCCTGAGACAATCTGCAAGGCAGCTTCTTGGGCTTCTAATTAATACTTTTATGTCACACTATTGCGTTGAACCTGCTTCTTTATCCTCTGTTAATTTTGATTTGAAAATTCTATCGGCTGATAGAACCAAATTAAATATTTTCTGTTTAAAAGCATACCCACCCGTGTGGTCGGCTAGTTATTTCCCACACGTAGGCTGCCATGGAGTCTGGAAAAAGGAAAATTTATTATCAAATACTTACCGTAATTTTCCTTTCCTGATGGACTCCATGGCAGACGGAGTTCCCACCCATGAGTCATATGAGTAGGCTAGTTACGGAACACAGCAGGAGTGGTGAGTACTCTTTTATGTAATGGGGTCCTATAGCATTGGAGAGGAGGCGGGGTTAACCCACACGTAGGCTGCCATGGAGTCCATCAGGAAATGAAAATTACGGTAAGTATTTGATAATAAATTTTCCTTTTTTTTTTATTTTAATGCACTAAAACACACTACATTGCTCAAATTTTTGATGAAATAAAAAATATGATCTTAGGCCGAGTACATGGATACCAAACAGGACATGCTTTGAAATTGCGCACAAACACGCAGTGGCGACAAACTACATACATTTTTAAAAGCCTTTAAAAGCCTTTACATGATACCACATTAGATTCACGGAGGAGGTCTACTGCTAAAATTACTGCCCTCGATCTGACCTTCGCGGTGATACCTCACATGCATGGTGCAATTGCTGTTTACGTATGACGCCAGACCAACGATTGTGTTCGCCTTTGCGCAAGAGAAGGGGGGGCAGGGGTGCTTTTTTTTTTTTTTTTTAATTTTTTTTATTTATTTAGCTTTTTTTATTTTATTTTAAAACTGTTCCCTCCATTTTTTTCTTTTGTTATAATTTTTATTGTTATCTCACTGAATGTAAATATCCCCTAAGATAGCAATAGGCAGTGACAGTACTCTTTTTTTGAAAAAATTGGGGTCTATTAGACCCTAGATCTTTCCTCTGCCCTCAAAGCATCTGACCACACCAAGATCGGTGTGATAAAACGCTTTCCCAATTTCCCAATGGCGCGGTTTATATCCGGGAGGGGGAACATTCCCTCCCACTGCTTGTAAAAGCAGTCTAGAGGCTAATTACCCGCTAGAATTGCTTTTACATGAAAGCCGATCACTGGCTGAAAAGAATGATACCAAGGATGATACCTAAACCTGCAGGCATCATTCTGGTATAACCATTCAAAGTCCAGCAACATACTGGACATATATTGTAATCTTTATTTTTCATGCAGCCTCTTGGCTGAACGAAAAAAAGAGAGATTGATTGGTGGGTATGCCCACCATTAGAATACCTCCCTTCATCCACCCACTTCTAATGATGGGCATACATGCACCATTTATATATGCCGAAGCATGGGGGCATCCTCCCACAAAAGTTATGCCATGTACACACGGTTGCACTTTTCCACGGGGCAAGGCTCCGTCGGAATTTCGACCGTATGTACGCAGCATTAGGAGCCAATCGCTCCCCCCCCCCCTGCTGCCCCCATGCTTCGGCATATATGCTCTTTTTTTAACTGTGGAGGTGAAATCACCTCCTACAGTGTTGGAGTCGCGTCTTTATGTATCGTGGGAGCAAACACTGTTGCTGTCAAGATAAATAAATCCGCGCTGCAACTGAATGGCGCACCTGAAAACAAAAAAATGGTTAACACTAAAACACAGTAAACAAAATTACATACCTGAAAAGCAAGCATGATAAACATAATAAAACATTGCAGAATAGAATGGAGTAAAAAAAGAGCAACAATAGAGAGAGAACAATAAAACGACAACTATTTTTTATATTTTTTTTGAGATTTACAGGTAAAAAAGCTCCTGACTGTTAGCGACTGAATCAAAACGCTACCACAAAAAAACTGTTAGCGATCGCAGGGATCAGGCCTGACTCTGCGAACGCTGCAGTTATGTGTGCTTAGTGTTTTCTAAATGACAGTGATCGATCAATACTGCACTTGGGTGGGCTGGCTGGGCTGGGCGGAGGGGGAAAACGCAGGTGCTAGCAGGTATCTGGGCTGATGCCGCTAACAATGCGTTTTTTTGGAACCCTAAACTGCTGGGACGCTAGTATAGCTCTGATCAGATCAGATATTGATCTGTTCAGATACTGTACCACTAAGGGAGGTGTATGCTTTGTGCGTGGGTGTTTGCGGTGCTGGCACTAACCTGGGGCGACGCAGACCTTATTTGACCCTAAAACCTAATTGATATCACCCGCCGGGCGATCAGGGGGTTAAACCGTTATTGGGTAATAAATGGCGGGTGCCCTGACAGTATAAAAAACAAACTATCTAACCAGCGTCACCCGTAACAGTTATACGGTGATCACTGGTGAAAGGGTTAACTAGGGGCAATCAGGGGGTTAAAACCTTTATTAGGTATTATATGGGGGTACCTGACGCTATATAAAAACCTGACGGGGAACCTAAATAACTAACTGGCTAACCAGCGTCACCAGTGACAGTTATACTGTGATCACTGGTGAAAGAGTTAACTCTAGGGGCAATCAGGGGGTTAAAACCTTTATTTAGGTTGTAATATGGGGGTACCTGACCTATAAACCTATTTATGAACCTATATAAACCTGGCGGTTACCTAAAAAAAAAACTGGCTACCTAGCGGCACCAGTGACACTTATGCAGCGATTAGAAAAACGATCGCTTAGTGACACTGGCAAAAGGGGGTGAAAGGGTTAACTAGGGGCAATCAGGGGGCTAAAACCTTTATTTAGGTTGTAATATGGGGGTACCTGACCTATAAACCTAGTTATGAACCTATATAAAACATGGCGGTTAACCTAAAAAAAAACTGGTTACCTAGCGACACTAATGCAGCGATCAGAAAAACGATCGCTTAGTGACACAGGCAAAAGGGGGTGAAAGGGTTAACTAGGGGCAATCAGGGGGTTAAAACCTTTATTAGGTAATATATGGGGGTACCTGACACTATATAAAAACCTGACGGGGAACCTAAATATCGAAATAACTAACTGGCTAACCAGCGTCACCAGTGACAGTTATACTGGGATCACTGGTGAAAGGGTTAACTCTAGGGGCAATCAGGGGGTTAAAACCTTTATTTAGGTTGTAATATGGGGGTACCTGACCTATAAACCTATTTATGAACCTATATAAACATGGCGGTTACCTAAAAAAAAAATGGTTACCTAGCGACAGCAGTGACACTAATACAGCGATCAGAAAAACGATCGCTTAGTGACACTGGCAAAAGGGGGTGAAAGGGTTACCTGGGGGGCAATCAAGGGGTTAAACCTTTATTAGGGGGGGGGGGTGGGGGGCTACCTGGACCTAAAACTAACTCCTGATTAAGTTTTAAGTTTGTCATTTAAACAGTATCTTCCCAGCAAGCGTGCCAGATATGGGGTCAATATGAGCTCTGTGACAGGGCAACAGGCTATACATATAGTTTTATGGTTTACGAGGGAAAAGATAGTCACGTGGAGCCAGAGAACTGCCCAAACTACATAGGGATCGCTGGTAAGATTGTGTGGGACTTGGCGTCACCCTTATTCGGAAAGGGGTACCACTTGTACGCGGACAGTTATTACACGAGCGTGACACTTTTTAGTTACTTGTTTGATCGTGGAATTGGCGCATGTGGCACCGTGCGATCTAATCGCTGGGACTTACCCCAGCAGCTTGTAGATTCTCGTCTTAGGCTGGGGGAGAGAGCCTGCTTGAGAAGTAATAATTTGCTCGCTGTGAAGTGGAGGGATTCACGGAATGTTTTAGTTCTGTCCTTCTTCACGCAGATACGACAGTCCAAATTCCTATGGCGCCTGGTGTTGTGGAGAAACACCTCTGTGTCCACTAATACAACTTTAATACGGAAGGGGTGGACCTCAACGACAAGTTGATGGCTCCGTACTTAATTGCCTGTAAGGCCAGATGCTGGTACAAAAAAGTGTCTGTATACTTATTCCAATTGGCTCTGCTTAACTCTTATGTGCTATACAAAGCATCAGGCTGATTTATGTATCGTGAGAGCAAACGCTGTTGCTGTTAAGATAAATAAATCAGTGCTGCAGCTGAATGGTGTACCTGGAAAGATTAATTTCACCACCACAGTTAAAAAAAAAAAGTGGGGTATGTATGCCCATCATTATAAGTGGGTGGATGCAGGGCGGTATTCTAATGGTGGACATACCCACCGATCAATATCTTTTTTTGTTCAGCCCCCAGGCTGCATGAAAAAAAAGAACATTACAATATATGCCCAACAAGGACCAGCAACGTACTGGTATGTTGCTGGAGTTAGAGTGGTTATACCAGAATGATGCCTGCAGGTTTAGGTATCATCTTGGTATCATTTTTTTCAACCAGCGATTAGGTTTCATGTAAAAGCAATCCTATTGGCTAATTAGCTGCTAGACTGCTTTTACAAGCAGTGGGACGGAATGTCCCCCACCCTGTCATCTTCCTTGGTTTTCTCTGGGCTCTCCTGTCCCACCAGGGAACCTAATAATGCAGCCGGTGGCTCTGCCAGCTGACCATGGAACTGATCGAAGATCAGAATGGCTCCAATCATCTCTATGGCCTAAGAAACCAGAAGCTAAGAGCATTTCATGACTTCGGTTTCGCCGGATATCTTATCACACCTATCTTGGTGTGGTCAGATGTTTTGAGGGCAGAGGAGAGCTCTAGAGTCTAATAGACCCAATTATTTTTTTTTAAAGAGTACCTGTCACTACCTATTGCTATCATAGGGGATATTTACATTCTCTGTGATAACACTAAAAATTATAAAAAAAAAAGAATTAAAAGGAACAGTGTAAAAAAAAAGAAGCAAAAAAAGCAAAAAAAAAAAAAAAAAAAAAAAGCACCCCTGTCCCCTTGTGCGCATAGGCGAACACAAGCATCGGTCTTGTGTCATATGTAAACAGCAATTGCACCATGCATGTGAGGTATCACCGTGAATGTCAGATTAAGGGCAGTCATTTTAGCAGTAGACCTCCTCTGTAAATCTAAATTGGTAACCTGTAAAGGCCTTTAAAGGCTTTTTAAAATGTATGTAGTTTGTCGCCGCTGCATGGTTGTGTGCAACCATCCCTTATGCCATCCCATTTTTTCAATATCTTCCATACCTGTCCATTTAGGCTATTGTTTGCTCTTTTTTGCTCCCCATGTCACAGCACTTCAAAAATCCCTAGATAGGAGCTGTTAAGGCTCTGTGTTAATATCTACTTTAGTCTGAAGTCTGATCTGCAATCTTTAAAGCAGAGTTCCAGTCACCTGTGAAAAAAAAAAACACCCCAAGGTATTTGCTAAGAGGCATGTTGAGTATTTTGCAGCTCTCGTTTGTTTTGGAAAATGAAGAAAGAAAAGGAAAATATATATATATATATATATTTTTTCTTCTTTCAATTTTCAAAACTTTGTGACAAAAAGCTGGATCTGCAAAATACTCAACATGCCTCTCAGCAAATAGCTAGGGGTATCTACTTTCCAAAATGGGGTCATTTTGGGAGGGGGGTTGTGCTATCTGGGCATTTCATGGCCTCCAAAACTGTGATAGATAGTGAGGAGTGAAATCAAGAATTTACACCCTTAGAAAGCCTGAAGGTGGTGCTTGGTTTTCGGGGTCCTGTACACGGCTAGACTGCCAAAAAGTTCCACACATGTGGTATCCCTGTACTCAGGAGAGGCAGCAAAATGTATTTTGTGGTGTAATTTCACATATGCCCATGGCATGTTTGAGTAATATATCATTTAATGACAACTTTGTGAAAAAAAAGTATTGTAATTTTCCGAAACTTGTGGCCAAATATAAAATATTCCATGGACTCAATATGCCTCTCAGCAAATAGCTTGGGGTGTCTACTTTCCAAAATGGGGTCATTTGGAGGTTTTTTTTTTTGCCATCTGGGCATTTCATGGCCTCCTAAACTGTTATAGGGAGTGAGAAGTGAAATTGTTTTTTGGGGTCATGTATGCGTAATTTCACATATGCCCATGGCATGTTTGAGCAATATATAATTTCAGTGACAACTTTGTGTAAATATTTTTTTTGTCATTTTTCAATCACTTGTGACAAAAAAAAAAAATATTTAATGTGCTCAACAATCCTCTCAGCAAATTCCTTGGGGTTGTCTACTTTCCAAAATGGTATAATTTTCGGTCTTATATTGCAAAAAATAAACCGCAGAGGTGATCAAGTACCACCAAAAGAAAGCTCTATTTGTGGGGAAAAAAGGACACTTTGGGTACAGCATTGCATGACCGCACAATTACCAGTTAAAGCAGAGCTGCACCAAATTGTAAAAAGTGCTCTGGTCAGGAAGGGGGTATATCCTTTCCGGGGCTGAAGTGGTTAAAAAGTGTATAAAATGTACACAGCCTCAGTATGTGAGTTTAAATACAAATAAGTTAATGTGTGTTTTCATCATGTAGGCATTGTAATATCTACTGGGAATATATTTTTATGTGATTGTACGTGATAATCTTGCAGCTATTTCTTATAGAGATTGGCAAATTATTTCAGACAATATTCTTTCTAAAAATTACTATAGTAACAGTTTCTACCAGTCTCCATGTTGGAAGTGCGTGTAAATCTCTGTTATGGGGACACAGCATCAATTAAAAACAATTAATTGAACTCCTGACCCTTGATATTCCTTATGCCATCCCATTTTTTCAATATCTTCCATACCTGTCCATTTAGGCTATTTTTTGCTCCTTTTTGCTCCCTGTCTCATGTCACAGTTCTTCAAAAATGCCTAAATAACAGCTGTTGTGTTAATATCTACTTTACTTCTGAAGTCTGATCTGCAATCTTTAAAGCAAAGTTCCAGTCACCTGTGAAAAAATAAAAGCCAACAGCTGCAAAAACTCTAGCTGCTGACTCTTAAAAAATAGGCACTCATCTGTCACACGATCCAGGGGTGTGCTCACCCCAGTCAATCCCACCCTCTATTATCATTTCTAAGGTCCAGCATCTTCACTATGGGCACCTGGCTGTGACTCCTTGCGGCTTTACAACTGGGTGCCCACTGCGCATGCAGAGTAGCGCTGCGCATTGCTACTGGTCAATGCAGTCTTCTGGGACCTGTTAGTGTCCCAGAAGACTGCGGGGGGAGGGAGGACAACTTCCATTTCTGATTGTCTAGGCAGTCAGAACGGAAGAGGGAGCGAGTACCTGTCAAAATAGGGTACCCGATCCCCACCCCCTGCTCTTCAAAAGTGCCAATTCTTCAAGAGGAGTGGGGGATGAGGTGGAGCTCAGCTTTAACTATGTTCAGTCTGCCTGGATACACTGCCATTACCCATATTTTCCAGATTGGCTAGATTTGTTTTTTGTTATTTTATTAAAGGTGAAAACCTACAGTGGTTGTGAGCCCTTACATATACCCAGTGGAGTGACTGGCCTCAGATAAAGCACAGAGATTAAACAAATACTTTTACATACGTTGTATCTGTATATCTGAATCCTTTTCTTCTCTGCACCCATTCAAAGTGCTGAATTTTAACACTTATCTGAGATTTCAGAAAAAAAGGGGGCTAAGAGCTGAATTTACATTCTGCAGAGGTCAGTGAGGAGAAGTCTGACAGATGATTAGAGGGAAGGGACACACCCTCTTCACACAGCACACAGGAACAGAGCTGAGGCTGTCAATCAGCTGGAGGTCCCTCCCCTGTCACCATTTTTCTCTTGATTTTAGGAAAACTTGTCATAAGTGATAGAGCTGATAGATGCCAGGGCTGGGCTCAGCCCTTCCTTCTCAAAGCTGGCCGCTCAGCTGTTGGCCAAATGCCAGCTCATATCTCTCCACAGTGACTCACCTGTTGATGATATCCTGCTTGTCAGTCCTGCCTACTTAAAGCGGGGTTTCAACTTACAAAAAAAAAATTTAAAAGTCAGCAGCTAAAAAAAAAGTAGCTGCTGACTTTTAAAAAGTACACTTACCCTCCCAGGGTGCCCGCGATGTCCGTCGTGGAGGACAAGCTGTCCCTCGGCGATTCGGTTCCAGCGCCGCCATCCTCGGTAAGGGAAACGGCTTCACGTTTCCTACTGCGCATGCGCGAGTCGGCGCGCGCCCGACTGCACATGCGCGAGTCGGGGCGCGGCCTACTGCGCATGCGCGACTCCAATTTGTGAATGGGGAACGCGATGTATTGTGGGACATAGTTCCCACAACACATCGCGCCCCATTCAACAGAAGAAGGAAGAAGAGAAGATCACCGCGGAGCTGGAGGAGGCAGATTAGGACGATCTGCCTAGCAACAGCCATTTCTGGTAAGTAAAAAAAAAATTTTTTTTTTTTTCATTTTAAATGGTTACTAACATATTTTTAAGTTTTTGTTTTCAGGGTGTCCCCCCACTTTAAGCCGTCCAGTCCAGATGATCTCTGCCTTCACCTTGGTCACATCTCTAGAGACTCTCTCCTGTGTTCCTGTTAAAGACTTGCTTGGCTGACATTCCTTCTGGCTCCAAATCTTGCTTGCTGTTCTACTACTCTCATTTCTGGCTCCCTGATGTTTTGGCTTATCTGACTATCCATTCTGGTTTCTGAACGCTGGCTATGTTTTGACTACATTTACTTTGTTTGCCTTTTTTATTATTATTATTAAACAAGTATGATTTAACTGTACTTCTGTCTCAGTCTGATTCATGGTTTCTGACAGTAGGCGAAGGTCATGAATTCAGAAGATCCAGTGAATCCACTTGTTGGTAATATTTTTTCCAGATTGGATGAGCAGAATGATCGCATGGATCAGTTTGCCATGGCGTTACAAACGCTCCTGAGTTGCACGGCTCACCTAGAATCTCCAATTGTGGCTGCTCCGGTACAACCTATGTTGCAGGCCGTCCCTGCTGCTGCTCCAGTCTCTGTGCAGGCACCCGCCTCGAATATTACCTCTATAAGAGGTATGTCTGGTTCCGTTTGGCTTTCCCAGCGATTTGGGGGCAATCCAGTCCAATGCAGAGGGTTTCTCAACCAGGTTGAGATATACTTTGAGATGCTTCCCCAGACCTTTCCCACAAACAGAAGCAAAGTAGGTTTTGTGATATCTTTGCTTTCTGAGAGAGCCTTGGCCTGGGCAAACCCTCTATGGGAGACGCAAAAACCTGTTGTCTTCAGTTACATTGTTAGTTTGTGACTTCTTTTAAAAGGGTATTTGACGTTCCTGCATGCTCCACTTCTGCTGCCAAGGGCCTCATGTCCATCAGAGTATGAGAACTGTTGCTGATTAAGCCATTGAATTCCATACTCTGGCAGCAGAGTTTGCTTGTAACAATGAGGCCCTCGTGGCTGCTTTTTCTCATGGTTTCTCGGATACCATCAAGGATGAGATAGCAGCCCGAGATATACACAGTGAGTTGTAGAGGTTGATCATGTTTGCCATCCTCATTGACTCCAGACTCAGAGAAAGACTCCCTTTTAAGGAATGCTCGCTTAGGTGGCATTGTTTGGTCCCCAGTTATCCAGAAGGATAAGCCCCTGGTTTCGGTTACCCTTTCTTGGGCTGAGTAATCCATTGAGATACAGGCTATAATCGACTCTGGTGCTGCAGGCCTGTTCATTGATGCTGCCTTTGTATCGAAGCACTCGCTGCAGCTGCATGAGTCTCCACTTGCCATTGAGGCTCTTGACAGAAGACCTCTACAGCCTGCCCAGGTAACTTATGAGACTGTTCCATTGTCCATGGCCGTAGGGGCTCTTCACCATGAGATAATCCAATTCCAAGTTATTTCCTCACCTAAGTTTCCACTGGTTATTAGTTATCCTTGGTTACAGAGGCAAAACCCCTCTTTTCATTGGCTCTGTGCTGAGGTTCTCTCCTGGTTGCCACAATGCAGTAAAACATGCTTCCAAAGGTAGCCAAGGTCCTGTGCACCTCTTCACTCTACTCCCTGCCAGAGGAGAATTGCGACTTTAAAGATGTCTTTGACAAAGGTCATGCCGGTAGTTTGCCTCCACACCGGTCGTATGATTGTGCAATTGACCTACCCCCTTGTGGCTGGGTTTACCCTTTATCTTGGAGGATAAGGCCATGGAGGAGTATGTTTCATCCGCAAATCCTTGTCTCCTGCTGGTACTGGTTTCTTCTTTGTGAACTGTTGGTGTTGGTGAACTGAGACCTTGTATTGATTATAGGGGTCTCAATCGTTTCACGATTAAGAATGCCTATCCGATTCCGTTGATTACGGAATTATTTGACCACCTCAAGGGAGCAACCATTTTCACGAAGCTTGATTTGAGAGGGGCATACAATCTTGTGAGGATTAAGGAGGGCGACGAGTGTAAAACTGCATTTAATACCAGAACAGGCCATTATGAGTACCGCGTAATGCCTTTTGGCCTTTGTAATGTCCCGGCAGTTTTCCAGGAATTTATTAACGATGTCCTCTGAGATTTGTTGCAGGAGATCTGTTGCAGTTATGTGTCGTGGTTTATCTCAATGATATCCTCATATTTTCCAAGTCCCTGGAGAGCCACCACACAGATGTCTGTTTTGTGCTTCAGAAACTAAGAGAGAACAATCTCTATTGTATACAAAATAAATAAAAACCGCGCTATACCTAGTAGTCAATAATTAAAATAAGGCTGCTGCTCAAGGTGGGATACACTCTCTATTGTAAACTGGAGAAGTGCGAATTCCATCGTGAACAGGTTAAATTCCTGGGTTATGTAATTTCCACTGCTAGCTTTTCGATGGACCCAGAGAAACTTTCAGCAGTCCTACAGTGGCCCCGACCCATGGATTTACATCCTCTGTAGCGTTTTCTTGGCTTTGCCAACTATTATCGGAAGTTTATTCGTAACTTCTCGTCTCTGGTCAAGCCCCTGACTGATATGACCAGAAAGGACGGTAACCCACACAGTTGGTCTCTGGAGTCTATTAAGGCCTTTTTAGAGTCTCAAGGATGTCTTTGTTTCTGCTCCTGTGTTGGCACATCCTGATCCTACCTTACCTTTTATCCTTGAGGTTGATGCTTCTGAGACTGGAGTTGGCGCCCTTCTGTCTCAATGTTCTACCTCTGAGAGCCCTATGCATCCTTGTGACTATTTTTCCAAGAAATTGTCACCTGCGGAGTGTAATTACAAGATTGGTGACAGAGAGCTGTTAGTTATCATTTTAGCCTTGAAAGAATGGAGATATCTTCTCGAAGGTACCACTGCGCCGGTTCTTACCGACCACAAGAATCTCACATTCTTGTCTGAGGCTAAACGCCTCTCTCCCAGAAGGGCGCGATGGGCTCTTTTCTTGTCTAGTTTCAATTACATTGCCTCATTCTTACCCGGTACTAAGAATGTAAGGGCTAACGCTTTGTCACAACAATTTTCCTCCACTTCCAAGATGGACTCGGTTCTGGTTCCTGTGATTCCTCCTTGGCTTGTCTGACTATCTGTTCCGGTTCCTGAACTCTGGCTATGTTTTGACTATGTTTACTCTGTTTACCTTTTTTAATTATTATTAAACAAGTGGGATTTAACTGTACTTCTGTCTCAGTCTGATTCAAAGTTTCTGACAATAGCAGAGGAATGAGGCAGCAGACAAAAGTGACACTTAAAGCGGAGTTCCACAAAAAATTCACAAAAAAATTAAAAGTCAGCAGCTACAAATACTGCAGCTGCTGACTTTTAATAATTGGACACTTACCTGTCCCAGGGTCCAGCGATGTGGGGATTGAAGCCCTGCTCGTTTCCCCCTCTGCTCGGAGGCGCCGGCATTGTAACTGTGGGCGCCCGGCTGTGGCTTCACAGCCGGGCACCCACTGAGCATGCGCGAGCCGTGCCACGCTCCGTGACTGGCCGTGCAATCATCTGGGAACTGTGATGTGTCCCAGATGAATGCCTAGAGGGAGGGGGGAGAGGTGATCTTCCTTCCGGCGCTGAGGGTGTGCCAGAAGGAAGTGGGAGCTGGAACCCTCTGAAAAGAGGTTATCCGCTCCCCCTCCCAAAAAAATGACCTGCCAAATGTGGCATGTTAGGGGGTCACCTTCTCTTAAAGCGGAAGTTCAATTTTTGGGTGGAACTCTGCTTTAATGCTCTCAATTGAGACAAGTACACACTAAAAGATATTCAAAAAACAGTCACTTCCTCACTAGCCTAGCTCTGAGGAAAAGGGTGCACCCCCAAAACATGTTAGCTTTACGTGTGTTCTGTGCATGTCCATTGACTGTGTTTATGGCCTTTTGTCAGTTGCCTTTTGTGAGTACCCACTTTTATACAAAAATTTCTTCTTATTAAATTATCTCTGGCAATGCACTAGGTGTGCACGCCTTTCATTTCTGTTTTTCTTGTACATGCTAAAAGAGGGATATGCTTGGTTCATATTTCCTATCTGAAGTTTACAACCACTTTAAATAATCACAGCCAATGGACAGGTATTGTTTTATGGGATAACACAAGGGATAGCACGAGTCAATTTAAATATAGTGGGAAAAAGTTAGAACCTCTGTCAGGTTTTGTTTTTACTACTCAATTTATTGTTTTTACTTCCTTAAACAGGGTGGCAATGCTGTTCATACTACAGTGAAACCACACAGCAACACTGTTATACCCTGTACACACGGTCGGACATTCCGACCACAAAATCCATTGGCCAAAACTTGTCTTGCATACACACGGTCGCACAAAGTTGTCGGAAAATCCGATCGTTCGGAATGAGGTGACGTACCACACGCACGATGGGAATACGTAGAGGCCAGTAGCCAATAGCTTTCATCTCCAAATTTTTTCTGAGCATGCGTGGAGCTTTGTGCGTCGGAATTCTCTACACATGATTGGAAAAAGTCTGATCGGATTTTATTGTCGGAAAATTTTAAATCCAGCTCTCAAACTTTTTCCGTTGGAAATTTCCGACGGAAAAAGTCCGATAGAGCCTACACATGATCGGATTTTCTGACAACATAATCCGATCAGACTTTATCCATCTGAATTTCTGACTGTGTGTACAGGGCATTACACTGTGGACAGGTTAGTTTTAGCAGATCAATGTAGTGTTAAAGTGGTGTTCAATTAATCAAAAAAATCATATTAATTCCTAACTTTACCCAGCACTTCAAGGATAAGTTCAACTTTTGTAAAAAAAAAAAAAATAAAATACACAATTTTTTGCAGGTAAAGAAAAATGTGCATATATATTTTTTTTTTATATGTTACACCCTAAATACACATGTAACACATAACATATTACAAAGGTGAACTTATCCTTTAAGGCAGAGACAGCAACCGTTTTTTTGTTTTTTTTTGCTATTGGAATTTTTTTTTCGCCAATTTAATAAAAAAAGCCAACCATTGTGAGCACCCCTTATAGTAGTTATATTGTTTGTCACAGCTGTAAATGCCACTTTTGCTGGATAGTGGGGCCTGTTAAATTAAGTGGAAAAATAACAGATCTACTGGCAGAATCAGCAAGTATAAAAACTCAATTAAAAAAGATTCAGTGTGAGAACTTGTGCAAGTAGAAAATGGTGGCACATTCCCCAAAAATCTATATTTAAAGAACACAGTGTATCCCTGAATCTCCCACCAGGGGAGACACGGGAATATGGGGCATTTTTAACGTGCTAATAAGCAACATAACAAAGTGCTTAAAAACAACATTTATTAGTCCATAGGTAAAATTTGAAAATTCTATCTAAAAACGTGAGCAATGCTGCCAAGGTTGTTATACAACCAACAGAGCCAAAAGCGGTGGTGGGATCTACGTGTTTCGCCCAGATTGGGTTTCTTCAGGATCCACTTGAAGTTCACACATTATATTAACTGATGAATAATACAAACAGTACATCCTTATTACATAGTGTACCTACAAAATATTCATTACATATATTCAACAAAAATAGAAGAGCCAAATATACAACACTTTTGCCTTTATCTCCCCAGTTTTTCTATCCTCTTTGCTATCTCCAGAGTGATTCATGCACATCCCTCTTTTACCCCTTCCTGTTCCCTCCCTTCTCCCTTTTCCTCTCTCCTCGTCTTCCCTTTGTTTTTTCTTGTGTCTCTTCTGCTTGCGGGTGCTTGTCTCTTGATGTTTTTGTTTATTTTGCTCTTTTATTTTTGTTGATTATATGTAATAAACATTTTGTAGGTACACTATGTAATAATGCTGTACTGATGTGTTTGTTATTATTCATCAGTAAATATATTGTGTGAACTTCAAGTGGCTCCTGAAGAAGCCCAATCTGGTAGCATTGCTCACATGTTTTTAGATTGTGTTTTAAAATTTTACCTATGGGCTAATAAATGTTTTTAAGCACATTGTTATTTTGCTTATTATTATGTGCCACATGTTAAAAATCCCCCATATTCCTGTGTCTCCCCTAGTGGGAGATTCGGGATACTCTGTGTTCTTTAAATTATGAAGAGAAAATTGCTGTGCAAATATGTTGTACTGACTACATCATGTATGTCATTCTTTATTTTACCCATGATTCTGCTTTAAGTGTCTGCTCCCCTGTGATGACATATCATTATTAAATGATGAGACCTGAATAATTGATGTTATTTCTTGGGTTTACTGTATTAAAAATTTGATACAAACTTACTGGCTTCAAACTGTGGTCCTAGTGATAAAAAAAATCTATGAACAGCGTGTTGGCATGTGGAGGATGAAACATTGTTTTTATTGTTAACAAAATCCCCCAAAAATATATATTATGGCCACAATCCAAAGTAGACTTGATGTGCACCTCTATTTCTCTCTTTCTATGGTGCCCATGAGTGCCCTGGATGAATTGAGACCTTAACAATGCCCCTGTACATTGCAACAGTTAGATTTTAGAGAACACGCACAGAAACCTTTAAATATATCATATTAATGACTGAAAATCTGACAAGACACTGAAAATAATATTTCTCTATAACAATGTTTCATACACTTATTCCAAGAAACACATAATGGGTACCTTGACTTCCTCTACATTAAAATCCTCTGGTATTTTTGACAGAATGTCATCTATAAGTTCGTGGGCGACTTCAGATGTTGATTTTCCTCCTCCACTTGTCTAGACAGTAGACAGATGACATTACAAAGTTATATAAAGATAGCACTTTGTAATAGACTCAGTCAAAATAAAGTGGTTAAAAAATCAAATTTTTTTACAGTGCCTCGATTCCAAGGATTTGACTTTGTACAGTTAAAAATAAAGTAAGAATTTTAAGGAACAGTTCTGTCTTCTCTATATACAATAAAAGCAATGGAACCCCCACTATCTAAAAGATTAATTCCTCTATGGGTAGTGAAAAAAGTTTAACACAAGCATAATTGTGCAATGAAAGCAAACAGGCAAGTCCATTTAGCTGGAGCGTATGCATCTGCATTGAAATTTGTTCTTTGCTGTAACTCAAAATAATGCTCTAACAGGCATCAATGTGTGATGTTATCATTTGCACATTCAATTTAGAGATAGCAATGATAGAGATAAAAGTTATTTAATTTTAGCAAGTTTTTAAAACGTGACTTAAAAATGATGCATACATACATTAAGATGAATTCAGCATTCAGTCAAAGGCTATTACATTTTAACATTAAAAAGGAACATTTCTAGCTACAAGGCATTTTTTTTTCATTTAATAACTGTAACAAGGGTCACCATTAGATGCTGCAGATGCACTGACAAGTCTGGAAGAACAGCCTTATCTAAGTCTTACAATATAGCATCTTGTAGTATGCTTTGTACTTGAGTAGAGGTTCATGCCTCTTTTTGTCACCCTCTATCCTCCACTGAGATGAGCCACATTTGTATAGCATGCTCCTTAATTTTATGCTCCCCTACTTAAATATGGCACAGAAAGAGGCACTCAGATGGTGGCAGTAACTAAATATGTTAGCGTCCAGAGATGGCAGGTAAGTTGTTCTTGGTCACTATAGAGTAGAAACCATATTTGTATCCTTAGATGAAATATAATAATATTTTTTTATACACCTTTTGCACCCACTGGTTACAGGTCTTCAAAGTACATGTTCATATTGTCTGGAGGTCTGTTATAGAAAATCCTCTAAGGGCATTTTTTGTATACGGACCATCGCAGACTGGGATCCGCTATCAAAATGGAGCTATTTCAGTATTTACAAGTTAGCCATTCACTCAAAGCTATATACTGTAGTGCAAGCTCTGAATTAACAAGACAATAAGTGATCCAATTATTTTCCCTTTCCAGCATCCAGTTCTCGGTCTAGTCTCAAAATTGTCTTATCCTTAAGAATCATTGGTTGTTTATGGGTAGGTTTGAAACAACCATGGCTGTTTTGGAATTAACATAAGGAAGCTCTGTTCCTCACACTCAAATTTACCAGATAACAGCTATTTTACAAAACATTGTTTATGATTAGGAATAATTAATAAATAGGTATGCTACTCTTTTAGTACACATTTAGGAGCATCTGATTTTTTTTTTTTACTGAAGGAATAGAGCAATGGTTTCAAAACTGCTGCCTAGGGGCCAGATACAGCCCTTTGTTTGTCTCTATCCGGCCCTTGGGACACTATTCCTCTAACTGACACCCATGATAAAGGCACCATTCCTCCCACTGACACCATCAATAAGGCACTGTTCCTCCTGCTAGCACCAATGATGGGGCACTATTCCTCCCACTGGCACTGTCGATGGGGCACTATTCCTCCTACTGAGACCATTAATGGGGCTCTCTTCCTCCCGTTGATACCAACCATAGGGCATTTTCTACTCACACTGACCACAGTCCGGCCCTTAAAGCCTGAAGGACAGAATATTGGCCCTTTGTTTAAAAAGTTTGGAGACCCCTAGAATAGAGTGTGTTCACTTTGCAAAGTTCATTTTCATCTAGCTCAGTGAATGAGGTGAAGCAAAAGGAAATTCACTTGCAAAGAATACCTAGTCAGGCTCAAGGAATATTACAGTAAATGTCAGCACTGTTTCACTTTATTGACTAATAGAGATGGGCTGGACATTCGAATCGAACGTAAGTTTGGCTCAAACATCGGTTGTTCATGTGTTCGCTGAACACACTAAACAAATGGGGCACTCGGCGGGAAGTTCGCCCACTTCCGAGCGCCCTATAATGCACTGCAATCATGCAGGGCATTGATTGCTGCTGATTGGCCAAAGCATGCACCTGACCTGTATGCTTTGGCCAATCACAGCATGATTTACTGTGAGAGCCATGGCTCAGGGGCAAAGTCCACACCACACACTATATAAGGCTGCTTACACAGCAGCCTTGTGTAGCGTGTTATGGAGATTAGGTAGGTTAGTTAGTGGATGGTGCATTGTTCAGTCAGTTTGGTGCATTCAATGTAGTGTAGTGTGAATAGCACAGTGTTGTGAATAACATAATGTAGTGTGAATAACAAACTGTTGTGTTGTGAATAACACAGTGTAGCAGTGGCGGCCAGTGGAAAATATTTTGGGGTCTCTGGCTCTAATCAGGTGCTTAAAAAAAAAAACCTGCCGCTGTAATTCATGCGCCCGGTGCCCTGAAAGGGGCCGGATGCATGAATAGGGGGTGGCCGCGGCGGCCATTGATAGATTCATGCTATGCATGAATCTATCTATTACCATATAGGGGGTAGAATGGAGAGAGGGGGCAGTGCCCGGGTGCCCCTAATGGACGGACCACCACTGCAGTGTAGTGTAGTGTAAATAACACAGTGTAGTGTAGTGTGAATAACACAGTGTAGTTGTGCCACTGAAGTGTTGGTGTGTACAACACTTCTGTGTCACCACTGATCCCAGTGTTTTATTAATTATTATTATTATTATTTTTTTGCAGCATCAGGTTTAGTTGCTGCATTATTAGTACTCCCCTTCTGTGTCCCAGGTGTTATTCCTTCTGCGTCCCAACAGCAGTGGTATACTTTTTATTTGAATTTTTTTTTTGGGGGGCATAATTGCCCTTCTGCGTTGCAGGTGTTCCTCTTTCTGCGTCAGTAGTGCTAAAAAAAAATTCTACATAATTGCTGTTCCTTCTTCTGAGTCGCGGGTGGTCTTCCTTCTGCGTCACACTGTTTCTTTTATTTTTTTTTGCCTTTCCTAATTTTTTTTACATTTATATTATTTTAGTTTTTTTTTTGCAGCAGTAAAAATAAATCTCCACAGTTGATGCACCCTTATTTTTTTTATTAAAAAAAAAAAAACTATACTAGAACGGTTTATAGTGCACAAGGTCTTGGAAACATTTGGCCAGACGTCAAACTTAAAAACTTAAAAATAAACCTTGACAAGTCGGAAATATTAAACATCAACATTGCTAAAAAAGAGGTTGTTCTCCTCTCAAAAGAATTCAAGTTTCCTTGGCGGGAAAGCATTAAATATCTGGGGGTCATCCTGGCGGATACAACAAAGAAAATGTACCTATTAAATTATATTCCCCTATTGAACGAAATTAAGGATGAAGTCCTTAGCTTGGGGACCCGCCCCCTCTCTTGGATGGGCCGCATCAACGCAATAAAAATGTTAGTTACCCCTAAAATAAACTACAAATTCCAGATGCTCCCCTTGTCCTTACCTCAAACTTTTTTTAGAACCTTGAACCAGATAATTTCACGTTTTATTTGGTCCAATAAAAAAACGCGTATTTCAGCTAAGGTCTTAACCAAGGAAAAAAAACAGGGAGGACTAGCACTACCGGACTTTGAAAAAATCTTTATGGCAGTCTCAATCTCTAGGGCGATGGTATGGGCGAAGAATGGAGATAAGAGATGGAATAGACTAGATTAGAGAGCACGATAAGCAACACGCAATTAGGCCAGGAACTATGGAACCCACCAAACTTTCGCACACTGGGAGAAAACACTCACGAAATAACACACGTAACACTAGACATTTGGGATAAGATTCACAGAAGACAGAAATGGAAATATAATTCACCCTTGATAGGCTTAAAAAACAATTTTTTTTTTTTACCAGGTAGGAGGGAGGTGGGAGGGAATTGGATAAAACAAGACGGGGCACGATTAAAGGACATTATTAATTTATTATTTTCACGAATTAAGTTTAAACACAGAACTAATGCACATTAACCTTTGGAGATACATACAGTTAAAACATTTTGTAGGGAGTCTCCCTAAGCCGATTTGCAGTATGAACGAACTGAATAGTTTGGAGACCCTATGCGTCGGGGAACAGTCCAAAGGATATATTTCTCGAATCTATAAATTTTTAATAAATGAGGGAGCACTGTATGTACCTCCATATATTTTAAAATGGGAAGAAGAGTTAGAAACACACGTCACACACCACAACCTAGGGAAAATACTCAAAATCACCCATAGCCCTTCATTCTCAATGAAAATTGTGGAAACAAACTTTAAATGCTTATCCAGGTGGTACCTTACCCCGGACAGAGTCGGCAAAATCCAGGGGGGTTCCCCCTGGGAGTGCTGGAGGGGATGTAAAATAAAAGGAACAGCAGCGCACATATGGTGGAGGTGCCCGGGAATTGTAAAATTTTGGAGGGATATTCTAGAACTAATTTTTTTTATTACTAAGATACATGTCCCCGAGGATCCTTGGGTGGTTCTCTTCCACGGAACCGAGACCCCGGTAAAACAATATATGTCATCTCTAGTCCCAACCTTTTTAAATGAAGCTAAGAAACTAATACCGTTAAATTGGAGAAAGGACAGATGCCCGACGGCACGAGAATGGATTCTTAGTGTAAATAGGACTCAAAGACTCGACAATATGATACAACAAATAGGGGGACAAGGGGAAAATGGGGGCCACAGAAACAAGTGGACAGAATGGAACGAATTTAGGGACTCCTGGAGATACTATACTGAGGTCACCCAGTAAGGGGCACATGCGTTGTTTGTCGGAAACGATGAAACCATTGATCAGAGGGTAATTCGAGTTGAGAGGGAGTTAGCCTAAACTCGAGTCATACAAGGAGGAGAGGGGGGGGGAGGGGAAGAGTAAAAAGGGGTTCAAAGATACGAAATGTTTATGGTGAATTTAGTGCACTGTTGTGGAAATATTGTATTTTTGTTTCTCTGGAAAATTTAATAAAATAAAGAATTAATAAAAAAAAAATAGTGCACCAAGTACAAAAGTATTGCACCCAAGCACCATATTCCCATCCCACACTCTATAATAAAAACCCAGGCTCATACTAGTTTGCCTTCCACTGCAGCTGCCAAAGCAGCCTATTCCACTGGCTCTTTGTCTACAGCTACTCCTTCCATAGCCCCACC
Source organism: Lithobates sylvaticus (assembly GCA_028564925.1). NCBI lineage: Eukaryota > Metazoa > Chordata > Amphibia > Anura > Ranidae > Lithobates > Lithobates sylvaticus. The sequence continues at coordinate 359,543,202 of CM053029.1, read as the reverse complement.
ATCATGCATAGAGGAGTCACCTGAATTATTCGATCATAGTGTCAGTTACATGCTGCTGGAGGATGTGCAGCAATTTGAATGCTCCAATGTTGGTTCCCAGGTTGAGGAAGGAAGTAACGTGAGCCTAGAGAAAGGGGGTGCCAATGACGGACAAGAAACTAGCAGTCATGAACCCCCAGCTGCATCATACTGCCAAGTTTTCTCCAGTGATGAGGAGGGAGGGGATGATGAGGTCACTGACTGTACTTGGGTGCCTGAGATATCAGAGGAGGAAAGTGAGGAGGAGGAGGCACAACTCCAATGAATCAGGATGTCCTCCAGGGGCCGGCTTAAGGGCAGCCACCCTATTGCACCCTATTAGTGTGGGCTTTTTTTCAACACATGTGCAGCAGACCGCATAGTTGTTGTTTGCAGTCTCTGTCTGAAGTGGATCAAGCATGGCCAGAACACCAGTCATTTGGGCACTACATGCTTGACAAGACATAACCAGGTGGCCCCAGCCCTTGCCTTTATAAGAACGGTCAAAGCGCAGAGTGGACATACAGCGGGCAGCCTCCCAGGCGGTTTTATTTTTTCTGTTTTTTGGGTCCAGCGGGTGGTGTGATTGATGATGGATATACATTATACATCGAGGGACACTATTTTTTCATACACTTTTTTTGGTGAATGGGTAGGGGTTAGAGTTGAGCGGACACCTGGATGCTCGGGTTTGGCGGGTTCGGCCGAACTTCGGAAAAAAGTCCGGGTTCGGGGCCGAACTTGACCCGAACTTGACCCCGAACTCCGAACCCCATTGAAGTCAATGGGGACCCGAACTTTTGAACACTAAAATGGCTGTAAAAAAGTCATGGAAAGGGCTAGAGGGCTGCAAATGGCAACAAAATGTTGTTAAGAGCATGGCAAGTGATCTGCAAACAAATGTGGATAGGGAAATAACTTAAAATAACATAAAAAAGTTAAAAATAAAAATAAAATGCTGGAGGCCCCCTTCTCAGCAGAAGAGGTACAATAAGTCATTAAGAACCTCAGAAACTCAACGGCACGATGCCGCACATATGGTGGGAATACCCCAGAATACGCACTTTCTGGAAAAAATTATTCAATTTAATGGATAAGATAGTGGGAAAATAAAAAAATGACAAAATTATAATCTTGACCTAGGAGGACGAGGTTAAAATGGAGTAGGAGGTTGAGGTGGCGGTGGATGTGGTGGTGTAGGTGGAAGCGGCGGTGGAGGAGGACGAGGTAGCCAACACTGGTTCAAAAATACAACAATGGCTGGGTAAGGCTAGTGGTGAATGATGTGTCGAATTCTGTCCCCCGTCGCATAGTGTCCGCCCTGTACTGCGCTTGCTCAGTACGTAGGACAAGGGGATTTTCAAACTCTCCGAAGACGATGCGCGGTGACTCCAGGTTCAAGCCACATCATCCGAGGTTGAAGCCAAGCCAAGCAAGCCCGTGAGAGGCCCTGTTACTATGTGCTACCGTATGTCTACATGGATGGTCGCGCTTGAACCTGCACTCACTGCGCAGGCGACGTTCATCTTTGGAGATTTTGTGAATCTCCTTGTCCTCCGTACTGCGCAAGCACTGCACCTGCGCAGTAAGTGGCCGGACACTATCCGATAGCAAGACAGTTTTCGTCAGAACACCGCTATATGTGTCTATTCTGCACAAGGTACGGCCAAGTCCTGTGGGATCCATGCCTGGTTCATTTTAATGAACGTGAGCTTGTCCACATTGGCTCTGGACAGACGGCTGCGCTTGTCTGTGATAACGCCCCATGCCGTGCTAAATACACATTCAGATAATACACTGGCGGCAGGGCAGGCCAGCACCTCCAAGGCGTAAAGGGCAAGCTCAGGCCATGTGCCCAATTTGGAGACCCAGAAGTTGAAGGGGGAAGACCCGTCATTCAGTACGTGTAGGCGTGTGCACACATACTGCTCCACCATGTTGGTGAAATGCTGCCTCCTGCTAAGACGTTCCATCTCAGCTGGTGGTGCTGGTTGTTGTGGCGTGCTGACAAAGCTTTTCCACATTTCAGCCATGCTAACCCTGCCCTCCGAGGTGCTGGCGGTGCCCCGGCTGCGTTGGCGACCTCTTCCTCCTCCTCTGCCTTCGCGTTGTGCTTCCACCGTACCCCCGCTGCCAAGTGGGAATGCCACCAGCAGCGCGTCTACCAGCGTGCGCTTGTACTCGCGCATCTTACGATCATGCTCCAGTGAGGTAATTAAGGATGGCACGTTGTCCTTGTAACGGGGATCCAGCAGGGTGGCCACCCAATAATCAGCACCAGTTAAAATGTGGGCAACTCGGCGGTCATTGCGGAGACACTGCAGCATGTAATCGCTCATGTGTGCCAGGCTGCCCAGAGGCAAGGAAAAGCTGTCCTCTGTGGGAGGTGTATCGTCTGTGTCCTCTGTATCCCCCCAGCCACGCACCAGTGATGGACATGAGCTGGTCTGGGTGCCACCCTGCTGTAAACATGGTTTCTCCTCCTCCATCTCCTCCTCATCCTCTACCTTGTCATCCTCCAGAACTGTGCCCTTGCTGCCGGACAATTGTGTACCTGGCGCTTGTTGGTGCAGGAACCCACCCTCGTAGCCACTTGTAAATGACTGCCCTGAAAGCCTTGGAAATGAACCCTCTTCCTCCTCCTCCTCCTCCTCCTGTGCCACATCCTCTTCCATCATCGCCTGAAGCGTTTTTTCAAGGAGGCATAGAACTGGGATAGTAACGCTGAGAACGGCGTCATCGGCACTGGCCATGTTGGTGGAGTACTCGAAACAGGGCAACAAGGCACACAGGTCTCGCATGGAGGCCCAGTTATTGGCGGTGAAGTGGTGCTGTTCCGCAGAGTGACTCACGCGTGCGTGCTGCAGCTGAAACTCCACTATCGCCTGCTGCTGCTTGCACAGTCTGGCAAGCATGTGCAAGGTGGAGTTCCACCTTGTGGGCACATCACATATGAGACGGTGAGCGGGAAGGCCGAAGTTACGCTGCAGCGCTGACAGGCGAGCAGCAGCAGGGTGAGAACGCCGAAAGTGCGCACAGACGGCCCGCACTTTCTGCAGCAGCTCTGGCATATCAGGGTAATTCTTAAGGAACCTCTGGACCACCAAGTTCAGCACATGCGCAAGGCAAGGGATGTGCGTCAAACCGCCTAGGCCCAGAGCTGCTACGAGATTTTGCCCATTATCGCACACCACCAGGCCGGGCTTGAGGCTCACTGCCACCAACCACTCATCGGTCTGTTGTTCCATGTCCCTCCACAACTCCTGCGCGGTGTGGGTTTTTTCCCCCAAACAGGAAAGTTTTAAAACTGCCTGCTGACGTTTAGCCCTGGCTGTGCCGAAGTTGGTGGTGAAGGTGTTACGCTGACCGGATGAGGAGGCGGTAGAGGATGAGGAGGCGGAGTAGGAGGAGTTAGCAACAGGAGGCAAACTGAAGTGCCCTGCAATCCTCGGTGGTGGAAGGACATGCGCCAAAGTGCTATCCGCCTCAGGCCCAGCCGCCACTACATTTAGCCAGTGTGCTGTTAGGGAGATATAACGTCCCTGACCGTGCTTACTGGTCCACGCATCCGTAGTTAGGTGGACCTTGCCACAGATGGCGTTGCGCAGTGCACACCTGATTTTGTCCCCCACTTGGTTGCGCAGGGAAGGGATAGCTCGTCTGAAAAAGTAGTGGCGGCTGGGCACAACGTACTGTGGGATAGCCAATGACATCAGCCTTTTAAAACTCTGCGTCTCCACCAGACGGAATGACAGCATTTCAAAGGCAAGGAATTTTGAAATGCTGGCATTCAGGGCCAGGGATCGTGGGTGGCTAGGGGGGTACTTCCTCTTCCGCTCCAGTGTTTGGGAAATAGAGAGCTGAACGCTTCCATGGGACATTGTGGAGATGGTTGGTGACCCAGGTGGTAGTGTTGCTGGCAGATCCTCTGTTTGTGGGTTGGCAGGTGTCACTGTTACTACAGAGGTGGATGAAGAGGCCAAGACTGCAGCAGAAGAGGAAGCAGGAGGAGCCAGAGACCTTTCTTGGTTTTTGAGGTGTCTACTCCACTGCATCTCGTGCTTTGCACTTAGATGCCTGGTCATGCAGGTTGTGCTCAGGTTGAGAACGTTTATGCCTCGCTTTAAGCTCTGATTGCACAGCGTGCAAACCACTCGTGTCTTGTCATCAGCACATTGTCTGAAGAACTGCCACGCTAGGGAACTCCTTGGACCTGGCTTTGGTGTGCTCGGTCCCTTGCTGCGTTGGGCAGTAGCAGACGTACTGTCTAGGGGATGGATGCTCCGCTTTTGCACCCTGCTCCCTCTTCTGCTGTGCTGGTGGCTCTGTGCGACCACCGCCTCTTCCTCCGAACTACACTGGTCACCTGCATGACGTTGATTCCATGTGGGGTCAAGGACCTCATCGTCCTCCACATCCTCTTCCACCCAGTCTTCACCCCTGCCCTCCTTGTCAGTCTGCACAATGGCGAAAGCAGCAGCAGTTGGCACCTGTGTTTCGTCATCATCCGAGACGTGCTGCGATGGTCCTCCCATGTACTCATCAGTGTTGGTCATCTTACTTTAAAAAAGTAATTAGTTACATTACAAATTACTTCTCCCAAAAAAAGTAATTGAGTTAGTAACTCAGTTACTACATTGGAAAAGTAATTAGTTACTCAGAAAAGTAACTGTGATTTTTTTTTTTTTTTTTATATTCTTAGGGACGGGTCTAGTATTACTGTAAGCAAGGGGTGCGTTCCCCCCTGCACGTCTATTTCCCCTCTGTACTCCCCTGCACGTCTGTTCCCCCCCAACACATATATCTGTTTCCCCTCTGTACCCCACTACACATCTGTCCCCCCCACACACGTATATCTGTTCCCCCTCTGTACCCCACTACACGTCTGCCCCCCCCACACACATATATCTGTTCCCCCTCTGTAGATCTGTCCCCCCCAAACTCACGGATCGGATCATTGCTTGGATCAGAGTCACTGATTGGATCATTTTTCGGATCAGCAAATAATAATTGAATTTGCAAAAACCTGTAAAAATTCCACCACCATAAAGCCCCCACTGTAATATCCACAATCTCACCCACTGTAATATCCACGTCATCTCCTCAACTGTAATATTGGCTGAGTATGGCTGGGTACGGCTGAGCATGGCTGGGTACGGCTGGGTATCGCCGAGTAGGGCTGGGTATTAACGTGTATTGCAGAGTATGGCTGGGTATTACCGAGTATTGCAGAGTATGGCTGGGTATGGCAGAGTATTGGCAGGGTGTTGCAGAGTATTGGCAGGGTGTTGCAGAGTATTGGCTGGGTATCGCAGAGTATTGGCAGGGTGTTGCAGAGTATTGGCAGGGTGTTGCAGAGTATTGGCAGGGTGTTGCAGAGTATTGGCAGGGTGTTGCAGAGTATTGGCTGGGTATCGCAGAGTATTGGCTGGGTATTACCGAGTATTGCAGAGTATGGCTGGGTATTACGAGTATTGCAGAGTATGGCTGGGTATTACCGAGTATTGCAGAGTATTGCAGAGTATGGCTGGGTATTACCGAGTATTGCAGAGTATGGCTGGGTATTACCGAGTATTGCAGAGTATTGCAGAGTATGGCTGGGTATTACAGAGTATTGCAGAGTATGGCTGGGTATTACGGGGTATTGCAGAGTATGGCTGGGTATGGCAGAGTATTACAGAATATAGCTAGGTATTACGGGGTATTGCAGAGTATGGCTGGGTATGGCAGAGTATGGATGGGTATTACGGGGTATTGTGGGGTATTGCAGAGTATGGCTGGGTATGGCTGGGTATGGCAGGGTGTTGCAGAGTATTGGCAGGGTGTTGCAGAGTATTGGCAGAGTGTTGCAGAGTATTGGCAGAGTATTGGCAGAGTATTGGCAGAGTATTGGCAGGGTATTGGCAGAGTATTGCAGAGTATTACCTGGGTATTGCAGGGTGTTGTCAGGGTATTGGCTGGTATTGCAGAGTATTGGCAGGGTATGTGCTGGCATCCGATCTCTCCCCTCCACTGTACAGATCTGTACACAGAGGGGAGAGAGGAACCGGCGTCATCTTGACGCCGGTTTGTTTACAAGTGATCGCTCCGTCATTTGACGGAGCAATCACATTGTAAACGGCCGACGGGTGCACTAAGATGGCCGCCGCTCCGGAGCTAGGCCAGAGCCGCGGCCATCTTGGTACACCAAGATGGCCGCCGCTCCAGAGCTAGGCCGAAGCCGCGGCCTTTCCTAAAGCCGAGGCCGCGGATGGCTCCGCGGATCGTGGCGAGTAATTGCGGTAACGCCGCCCCAGTAATGGGAACGGCGTTACCACGAGGGGAAGAGTAATCTGTTAGATTACTCGTTAACCTTTAAAGTAACGGCGTTACGTAACGCCGTTTACTTTAATCGCGTTACTTACAACACTGGTACTCATCATGAAACATAAGTGGTTGGGCATCGGTGCACACAATCTCTTCCACTTCTGGGGCAGGGCTAGGTGGATGGCCCTGGGAAACCCTGCTAACAGAGTCATCAAAAAGCAGAAGAGACTGCTGCATGATTTGGGGCTCAGACTGATTGGATGATTTGCAAGGGGGTGAGGTGAAAGACTGATGGACATCGGCTGCAGGTGCCAACTCTGAACTTTCATCAGGAGACTGGGTGGGAGACAATGTGAAGGAACCGGAGGCACTGTCAGCAACCCAATCTACTATCGCCTGTACTTGTCCTGGCCTCAACATTCGTACAGCCTCATTAGGCGCGCCAAAATACCGCTGCAGGCTCTGTCGCCTACTCGCACCTGAGGAAGGTGTTTCACTAGTGCGTGTAGCTGGAACAGATCGACCACGTCCTCTCCCTGCAACAGGAGCGCCACCAGCAGCACCACGACCCGGGCCACGTCCCCTTTTTGATGATCTCCTCATATTTTCAAAATGTATGATCTCGCCCTAAATGGGTGTTTTTGTCAATAGCAGAATACACGTACAGTGTCTAAAGCGTTTATGAACACGCAGAAAATGCTATTGGGAAAAAAAAAAAACACTGCAAAATTTAATTTTTTTGCAATGTTTTTACAATATCAGAATACACGGATAGTGTCTAAAGCGTTTATGAAAACGCAGAAAATGCTATTGGGAAAAAAAAAACACTGCAAAATTAAATTTTTTTGCAATGTTTTTTCAATATCAGAATACAGGGATAGTGTCTAAAGTGTTTATGAAAATGCAGAAAATGCTATTGGGGAAAAAAAAAACACTGCAAAATTAGATTTTTTTGCAATGTTTTTCCAATATCAGAATACACGGATAGTGTCTAAAGCGTTTATGAAAACGCAGAAAATGCTATTGGGGAAAAAAAAAACACTGCAAAATTAAATTTTTTTGCAATGTTTTTCCAATATCAGAATACACGGATAGTGTCTAAAGCGTTTATGAAAACGCAGAAAATGCTATTGGGAAAAAAAAACACTGCAAAATTCAATTTTTTTGCAATGTTTTTCCTATATCAGATTACAGGAATAGTGTCTAAAGCATTTATGAAAACGCAGAAAATGCTATTGGGAAAAAAAAAAACACTGCAAACTTAAATTTTTTTGCAATGTTTTTCCAATATCAGAATACACGGATAGTGTCTAAAGCGTTTTTGAAAATGCAGAAAATGCTATTGTGAAAAAAAAAACACTGCAAAATTTTTTTTTTTTTTGCAATGTTTTTCCAATATCAGAATACACGGATAGTGTCTAAAGCGTTTATGAAAACGCAGAAAATGCTATTGGGAAAAAAAAAAAAACACTGCAAAATTAATTTTTTTTTGCAATGTTTTTCCAATATCAGAGTACACGCATAGTGTCTAAAGCGTTTATGAAAACGCAGAAAATTCTATTGGCAAAAAAAAAAACACTGCAAAATTAAATTTTTTTGCAATGTTTTTCCAATATCAGAATACACGGATAGTGTCTAAAGCGTTTATGAAAATGCAGAAAGTGCTATTGGGAAAAAAAAAACACAGCAAAATTAATTTTTTTTGCAATGTTTTTCCAATATCAGAATACACGGATAGTGTCTAAAGCGTTTATGAAAACGCAGAAAATGCTATTGGGAAAAAAAAAAACACTGCAAAATTTTATTTTTTTGCAATGTTTTTCCAATATCAGAATACACGGATAGTGTCTAAAGCGTTTATGAAAACGCAGAAAATGCTATTGGGAAAAAAAAACACACAGCAAAATTAAATTTTTTTGCAATGTTTTTCCAATATCAGAATACACGGATAGTGTCTAAAGCATTTATGAAAACGCAGAAAATGCTATTGGGAAAAAAAAAACACTGCAAAATTAAATTTTTTTGCAATGTTTTTCCAATATCAGAATACACGGACAGTATCTAAAGCGTGTATGAACACGCAGAAAATGCAATTGGGGAAAAAAAAACACAGCAAAATTAAATTTTTTTGCAATGTTTTTCCAATAGCAGTATACACACAGACTATGGTGTATCTCTTACTATATGCAGTGCAGTAATGGTGCACTGAGCTTGCAGGTAAATCTTTTATATTTTGTCTGGCACTGGCCTCATGGCACTGTTAAAAGACTGTGCACTACACCCCAGCCAGGGTACAATTGATTTAGGAATCTCTTCAATAATTCTCTCTGCCTCTTTCTTTTCCTTAATAAAGAAACTCCCTACTCTACTCTAGCTATCTAGATCGCTCACTGATCTAACTAATTTGAAGAAAATTAAAGGAATGTGGACTGACTGACTGACTGACTTTATCACACTAACTCCTAAAATCCTCTCTCTTAGCAGCACAGGAACCTGTCTATAGCAGAATGACGCTGTGTGCTGTGTGTCTGGACTATATATAGAGGCAGGGTCACATGCTGCACTGCCCAATCACAGCCATGCCATTAGTAGGCAAGGCTGTGATGGCTTCTAAGGGCACACTAGTGAAACTAGCGTCGATTGGCTGCCCTGCAGCTTGTAAAAGGCGCCAATACATCGCCGAACACCGGACCCGAACCCGAACTTCCAGCCAATAGTTCGGGTCCGGGCCCCGGACACCCAAAAGTCCGGTACGGACCCGAACTTTACACGTTGTACATGTACACGATACCCATTCACTTGGAGGGGTCGGGTTAAAGAGGGCTTCCAGATTCTGATAAGCCCCCTGCCTACAGACCCCGACAACCACAGCCCAGGGTTGTCCCTATCAACATGGGTACAAGGTGCTTTTGGGTGTGGGGGGTGCAGAGCGCCCCCTGCCAAAAACCACCTACACACTGTGTTGAGGGCTTGTGGCCTGGTATGGTTCAGGAGGGAGGGAGCGCTCACTCGTCCCCCCCTTTCCTAGCCTGCCAGGCTGCATGCTCGGATAAGGGTCTGGTATGGATTTTGGGGGGCCCTAAGTCGTTTTTTTTTTTTTTTTTTTTTTTACATTTTGGCGTGGTGTTCTCCTTAAAATCCATTCCAGGCATGAAGGGAGCTGGCAATACATTACAGCCGTGAACAAGTTTAAATTACAATATTTCCTTTAGAAATGTCACTATTGCTGAAGCAGGCTCTATACATCGTACAGATATGCCACTTTACAGGCAGACTAAGGGGACCCCCAGGCAATATATTTAAGGGAATTTTTCATTTTTATTGTTTCACTTTAAGCACCATTAAAATCACTACTCCTTTAACCCTTTTTCTGCCAGGCCCTGTGCTCCATTTTTATACTCAGATGGCCAGGCCATTTTTGCAATTTTTCCATTGCCTTTTTTATTTTCCCTTACAGATTTAAGAGTTTGTTAAAGACCCCCCCCAACCATATATTTTCTGAAAGCACATGACCAGTAGAATACAAATAAGGTGCTACTGATTTTTAGGGCACAATGATATTTGCGCAAATGTTTATCAAAATAATATTTTTGTTAAAAATACACTAAAATCACTATTAGCAGATAAAAATAGAACATTTTACAAAATTTCGTCTAAATATAAAAGCTTAACCTGTATTGAGTTAAAGTGGTTGTATACCCTTAAATTCAACTTGCACCTACAGGTAAGCCTAGATTAAGGCTTACCTGTAGGTACAAGAAATGTCTCCTAAACCTGCACGATTTAGGAGATATTTGCAAAGAAAGTTTTACAACGTTGTCTACGGCGCTTGCGCGCCGAGACAACGGTGCATTTACAGGGTTAATCCCCATTCACAACTGCGGCTCACCGCAGTTGAAGTGTCCCGTGCGCATGCGCGGAGCGATGTCCTCCCTGCTCTAGCCAATCACAGCGCCGCAGCGCCGCTGTGATTGGCCGGAGCGGCGATACCCGGAAGGGTATCTGAAGAGAGATGGATGCGGCCGGAGGGGGAGAAGAGGACGGCGTCGGGGGCCCCGATCTAAGGTAAGTGATGCATAATGAGCTAGTATGCTAGTCATACTAGCTCATTATGACTTTGTCTTGCAGGTAGTTGCCAAAATTTTTTTTTTAAACGGGTATACAACCGCTTTAATAAATAACAAACACTTGTAATTTTTAAATTATGCCTTTTTGCAAAATGGTGAAAACTGAACGTATGCAAAAATGTAAATAACCACATCTCTCTAAAAATCTGAAGCTTTTCATTATTCCCTTACAGTTTTTAGAGTTTGTTAAAAAAAAAAAACATATATTTTCTGAAAGCATAGGACCATTAGAATAAAAAGAAGGTGCTACTGATTTTTAAAGTCCCACGATATTTGTAAAAATGTTTATCAAACAATATATTTGCAAAAAAATCTCTAAAATCATTTTTAGGAGATATAAACACAGCAAATTTTACAAAATTCCTGCAAAATTCCTACTAAATATAAAAGCTTAACCTGTATTGAGTTAATAAATAACAAATATTTGTAATTTTTAAATTGCACCTTTTTGATAAATAGTGAAAATCGGTCGTAAGAAACAATTTCTTAAAAAATCTGGAGGTTTTACTTTTTCACTTACAGCTTTTAGAATTTGTAAAATATCCCCCAAACCATACATTTTCTGAAAGCACATGGCCAGTAGAATAAAAATAAGGTGCTCCTGATTTTTAGTCACTGCGATTTTTGAACAAATGTTTATCAAAACAAGTTAAAACTGTATTAAGTTAATAAATAAAAAATATTTTAAATTGCACCTTTTTGTGAAAAAGGGGGGAATCTGAAGGTACGCAAAACTGTAAATAAAAACAATTTACTCTAAAAATTCGGAGGTTACCATTTTTAACTTACAGCTTTCAGCATTTGAAAATATCCCTCAAACTAGACATTTTCTAAAAGCACATGACCTGTAGAATAAAAAAAAGTTTTTTGGGCCCTGCAATGATTTCGCAAAAATGTTCATCGTATCGCTATTTTCACTAAAAATACACTAAAATCATTAATAGTGCACATAAACTCAACATAACTTACAAAATTCCTGCTAAATTACTACTAAAGCATCATTCGCATGTTGCATACTAAAGTGTACGTCCATGGTGGGATGCACAGGTGTTCCGTGCATCCCCGTACAGGCAGTCCCATTTATGTCAATTGGGATGCAACCCCGAACGCAGACAGTGTGAGCTCAGGGACATGCATGCGGACCTACATGGATGTAAAATTGGCAGCAATGGCTTTGTTCGTGCAGGTGCTACATCCCAAATGACATCAATGGGACTGCCTACACAGAGATGCATGGAACACCTGTGCATCCCTGTAAAGGTAAGCTGTGTATGCCCTGTGTGAACAAGGCCTTAGGCCCCTTTCACACAAGCAGACTGATCAGGTCTCCCTATTCTATTTTTCAGGTGGGCCCAATCGGACCACCCATTGTTCCCTATGAAAAGGCTGATGTAAATGGTCATGGTTCTGTTTACACCCGCGTGCATCTGATCCAGTCCAGTCTGCTAAAAACAGACGGATGGGGATTCCACTCCCCATCCATCTAGCAGATCGGATCGGATGGTATCCAATGGAAATGGACAGGCGGTCTGTTTCCATTCGACCGCCCCATAGAGAATAGCGAGAGTGGACACGGACCTGTCATCCACCTGCTCAGCGGGGATCAGCAGATAGATCCCCCGCTCAGCAGGCAGATCTGCTTGACAGAGTCCACTCCATGAGAAAGGGGTCTTACCAGGAGCGACCAGTCAATTAGGGGTGCTGGGGCACCTGCAGGGCACCGGACATATACGTTTGTATGCGTTTTCTTTCAAGCTACATGATTAGAGCCTGCGACTCTAGTTGGCTTGAAAAAGGTTAGGCTCCATGGGCAGAGCATTGTGCCCCGAACCCACCCACTTGTGACAATAGCAAATTAATATTTGCTATTGTCTACCAGCTTCTTCCCCAGCCAATCAGGATAGGAGGCAGATTGGGTAGGCTGGAAAGAGAAGACTAGGAAGCCATGGAAGGGTAAGTGTGGGAGGGGGGCATCACCATGGAGAGGCTGAGTGCAGGCGGACCTGGGGGGGGGGTTGCCATCCCCCAAAAAAGTCACTGGGTCTTACTATGTTTTTTTATTACCGTATATACTCGAGTAAAAGCCGACCCGAAAATAAGCCGAGGCACCTAATTTTACCACAAAAAAATGGGAAAACGTATTGACTCGAGTATAAGCCTAGGTTGTGAAATGCGCAGCTACTGTAAGTGGAAAAGAGGGTCAACAATGCCCATTTGCAGCCTCGCTGTGCCCATTTGCATGCCTTACTGTGCCAATTTGCACCCATAGGTCCCCCAAACTTCAAACTCAGTAGTTAAGGGTTCCTAGAGGCCCCCTAGCTACAGCCAAAATTGGGGTCTCTGAACAAATTGGGGTCTCTGAACCAAAAGGGTCCCCGAAATGACATTGGTGCAGATATACACAGTTGACCGAATTTCCATATCTCCGGGCCACTTGGAGCTAGGAACCCCAGATTTGGTTTGCAAACCCAGTGCAACTAGCACTACAACATATCTAAATATGGGGCTCCTAGCACCAAGTGGCCCTGAGATACTGGGCCCCAAATTTGGTTCAGAAAATGTCAAGTACTTTTCTGCAGCAGAGAATGACATTTTCCGAACTGACTTTGGGGCCCCGTATCTCGGGGCTACTTGATACTAGGAACCCCATCTTTGGATATGTTGTAGTGCTAGTTCCACTGGGTTTGCAAACCAATCTGGGGTTCCTAGCACCAAGTAGCCCCGAGATATGGGGCACCAAAGTCGGTTCGGAAAATGTCATTCTCTACTGCAGAAAAATGCTTGACTCCAGTATAAGCTGAGGGGGGCATTTTCAGCACAAAAAAATGTGCTGAAAAACTTGGCTTATACTCGAGTATATACGGTATATATATTATAATATTATATTTTTTGGGGGTGGGGGGGGCTTTGGTGAGATATCGTAGGTCTAAACAGACCCCCATATCTCTTTTTTTTTTTTGAGACAGAGAAAGGGACTGTATATATTCCCTTTCTCTGCAGCACTTTATTGCATGAATAAGGAATCTATTTTAAAGGCAAAGAGTGGTCACACCAAATATTGATTTGATTTGAATTTCTCTTTACTTTCCATTTTGTTAATTGAGATGAAAAATAGCACTTATTTCTGAAAGCATTCTTATGTACAGCATTTTTTCACACCTACCTTAAACTTTTGCACAGTAGTATATTCGTATACTGTGTATATATATATATATATATATATATATATATATACACACACACACACACATATATATATACTGCATATCTTGCGCATATTTTTAAGTCTCAATGTATGTGTGTGTGTGTGTATGATGTGTGTTAATAATAATAATGATCAGGTGCCACAAGCTTTATGCATTTCATCAGAGCCCAAAGGAAGTAAGTACCGGTACATTACTGATGTAAGGAATCAAATACTAACTGCTCTTTCTCTTACACTTATTTACATAACTGTCAGTAGGTCACTGTAAATTCCAGTTTTATTTTAAATCATGCATATCTTAATGCAAATCTCAAAATAATAAAATACAATTTTACCTGTTTAGGTAAAGTTGTTAGAATGCAGTCAAATAGTTCAGCCGTCTCCTTCTGATCCCTGGTAATATTTCCGTTTACGTGAAGCCCAAACACCTGCAAGATAATCATTTTGGGGATATTTAAAAAAAAGTTGTAATGGATGCTGTTTTCATTATTATTAATCTGGCTCAGTTTTTAGGTGATTTTTATTTTAACCACTTCAGCCCCGGAAGATTTTACCCCCTTCCTGACCAGAGCACTTTTTACAATTTGGCACTGCCTCGCTTTAACTGACAGTTGCGTGGTCGTGCGACGTTGTACCCAAACTAAATTTGCGTCCTTTTTTCCCCACAAATAGAGATTTATTTTGGTGGTATTCGATCACCTCTGCATTTTTTTTGCGCTATAAACAAAAAAAGAGCAACGATTTTGAAAAAAAATAAATATTTTTTAGGTTTTGCTATAATAAATATCCCCAAAAATGTTTTCAAAAAACAAATTTCTTCATCAGTTTAGGCCAATATATATTCTTCTACATATTTTTGGTAAAAAAAGTAGCAATAATCATATATTGTTTGGTTTGCACAAAAGTTATAGCGTCTACAATCTATGGGAAAGATTTATGGCAATTTTATGGCATTTTTATTATTATTATTTTTTTTACTAGTAATGGCGGTGATCTGCGATTTTTAGCAGTACTGCGACATTTCGGCGGACAGATTGGACACTTTTGACACATTTTTGGGACCATTGACATTTATACAGTGATCAGTGCTATAAAAATTCACTGATTACTGTGTAAATGTCACTGGCAGGGAAAGGCTTAACATTAGGGGGCGATCAAAGAGGTTAAATGTGTGTTCCCTGGATGTGTTCTAACTTTATGGGGATAGAACTGACTGGGGGAGGAGACATATTGTTGTTCCTACTTGGTAGGAACAAACAATATGTCTCCTCTCCCCTGACAGAACAGGGATTTGTGTGTTTACACACACAAATCCATGTGCTGTCTCTCGTACCCACGGGTGGCCTGCGGGGATCCCGCCCGCTGGCCACACGCATCAGGTCCCACGCCCCTGGCTGCTCTTAAAGGTAGCAACGTACCCATATGTTGTTCTGCCCAGCTGTGCCATTCTGCCGACGTATACCGGCTTGAGTGATACACAGAAAGAGATTGCCATATGATATTCATAATTTTCACAGATATGTGACAACCTCAATTTAACTATATTTCCCCGAGAACATTTCGTAACAGTGATACAATTTTTTTACTAGAACTATAACTAAAAGCAGCATACATCTGTTGATATTTCGAACTACATAGAACATTACAATCTTTACAAATATTATTTACAATAATAAAGCAGTCTGGAACCTGACACCCTGATAAACATTTGTGTCTATACCCACACCCATTTTTCAGACTGACAGAACAGCTTTCAAAGAGTAGAATAAGTGATAATAGTATTTTTCCTGGTTTAGGTTTGCTTTTCTATGACATGCTGAGCAGGAAGAGCTAAAATTAAAAACAGTTTTTGTGTCATTATAGACAGGGGAACCATAAAGTCAAGTCACAAGGGTTGTAGTTTTTTAAAGCATTTTGTAGCAGTTTAAATTTTTTTTTTTATAAAATTGCATGCCTGCTTGATGTTGCCATTTCATCAAACACATAATGTTGTGTAATAATATATTTTTTCATTTTCAGTTTTGGAGCAATATATATTTTTAAATTTTGATATTTGTATTAAATTTTTGTATAGACAATTAAATATTTTTTTTTTCCCAATTAACAGTTTAGTATATGATTCTCTTTCTTGAAATTCCTTCTTGGAAATCATAACCTGATTCGTGAAAGCAACGGACATGTATTGCATGTTTTTTTTGTTCCAGAGCATCCTTAACTATTTGTCTACCAAGGCAAGCTTTCAAACAGCTTGGTAGACAGGTTGTTAAAACAAACTCACAAGCTCGAAGTGACAAACATATCATACTTACCTGCTCTGTTTGCACAGAGCAGCCCAGATCCTCCTCTTCTCGGGTCCCTCTTCTGTGCTCCTGGCCCCTCCCTCTGCACCTCCGATGGTGGTATGAAGCCTCTGACAGGGCGAAGCAGCAATTTTCAAGTCTTGCCACAGGTTCTCAATTGGATTTAGGTCTGAACTTTGACTGGGCCATTCTAACACATGAATATTCTTTAATCAAAACCATTCCATTGTAGCTCTGGCTGTATATTTAGGGTCGTTGTCCTGCTGGAAGGTGAACCTCCGCCCCAGTCTCAAGTCTTTTGCAGACTCTAACAGGTTTTCTTCTAAGATTGCCCTGTATTTGGCGCCATCCATCTTCCCATCAACTCTAACCAGTATCCCTGTCTCTGCTGAAGAAAAGCCTCCCCAGAACATGATGCTGGTGTGTTCAGGGTGATGTGCAGTGTTATGCTGCGTACACACAAGCAGATTTTCCATCAGAAAAATCTTGGATGGTTTTTCTGATGGAATTCCGCTCAAGCTTGGCTTGCATACACACGGTCACACAAAAGTTTGCTGAATTTTTGACCGCCAAGAACGCAGTGACGTACAACACTACGACGAGCCGAGAAAATGAAGTTCAATGCTTATGAGCATGCGTCAAATTGTTTCCGAGAATGCGTAGGAATTTTGCGCATCTGAATTGCTACAGATGATCGGAATTTCCAATCTGAACTTTTTCCGACCAAAAAATTGAGAACATGCTCTCAATCTTTTGCTGGCTGGAATTCAGCCAGCAAAAGTCCGATGGAGCATACACACGGTCGCATTTTCCGACCAAAAGCTCTCATCGGTCTTTTGCTGGCCGAATTTCCGATCGTGTGTACGCGGCATAAGTTTTTCACCACACATAGCGTATTGCTTTTAGGCCAAAAAGTTAAATTTTGGTCTCATCTGACCAAAGCACCTTCTTCCACATGTTTGCTGTGTCCCCCACATGGCTTCTCGCAAACTGCAAACGGGACTTCTTTTGGCTTTCTTTCAACAATGGCTTTCTTCTTGCCACTCTACCATAAAGGCCAGATTTGTGGAGTGTACGGCTAATAGTTGTCCTGTGGACAGATTCTCCCACCTGAGCTGTGGATCTCTGCAGCTCCTCCAGAGTTACTATGGGCCTCTTGGCTGGTTCTCTGATTAATGCTTTCCTTGCCTGGCCTGTCAGTTTAGGTAAACAGCCATGTCTTGGTAGGTTTGCAGTTGTGCCATACTCTTTCCACTTTCGGATGATGGACTGAACGGTGTTCTGTGAGATGTCCAAAGCTTGGGATATTATTTTATAAACTAAACCTGCTTTAAACTTTATACCTGACCTGTCTGGTGTGTTCCCTGGCTTTCATGATGCTGTTTGTTCACTCGGGTTCTCTAACAAACCTCTGAGGGCTTCACAGAACAGCTGTATTTATTTATACTGAGATTAAATTACACACAGGTGGACTCTGTTTACTAATTAGGTAACTTCTGAAGACAATTGGTTCCACTAGATTTTAGTTAGGGGTATCAGAGTAAAGGGAGCTGAATACAAATGCACGCCACACTTTTTAGTTATTTATTTGTGAAGAAATTTGAAAACCATTTATCATTTCCTTTTCACTTCACAATTATGTGCCACTTTGTGTTGGTCTATCACATAACATCTCAAAAAAAAAAAAAAAAATGTGGAAAATGTCAAGGGGTATGAGTACTTTTCAAGGCACTATAAAACAGAAGGAGGAAAAATGTGCAACAGAAAAACAGACAACAACCCTTTCTACTAAATTCTGTGCCAATGATTAGTTTCCCTCACTAAAAATAAAATATTGGACTAGAGGAACACCCTAAACAAAATCATTTAGCAATGGGCCTTTTCATATGGCTTGAAGGTGTAAATTGATCCCTCATCCTTTTAATATCATGCTTGCAAAATGCTTTAGAAATGCACTTGCTGTCCCAAAGCAGTAAAATCTAGTCTAATGAAAGTGTCTTAAAAAAATATAATCTGTTTATTACTTTATTTCTAATCCCAGAATTGTCCGAGCATGCACGCAGGGGGGTGAGGGAATTAGAGCGGGGCAAGCATGCTGCTCCCCCTCCCTAACAATGGGAATTGTCTTGGCAGGAGGGGTAGGTCTAAGGCTCTAACCCATTTGGTGGGTTTTCACAATGTGGAGTAGACTCATCACTACATCCAGTCCACCAAAAGGGATGTGGAGGTTTGTGGAAAAGAAGTTGCAAATTCTGGAAGACCACTTTGGAGTAAGGGAGCACAAGGATCTCGGCAACACTACCCAACACCACCCAACGTACAGTATTACAAAGAACATAAGTACTCCTTGTAAATATTTTGCAGAAGGAGTTGAATTGAAAAATACAAAGAGACATTCTATGGTTGAGGGGGTAGGAAGGACTGCACAATCATGTGACCACTGTTACTGGCTGTTATCATGCTCGGGATTATAACCAGAGGCTGGCAGTTGTCTTCGGCAATTGGATCACTGTGCTGGAAGTGTGCTACAAGCGCGCTCTCAGCACAGAAACCTTGGGCACCCATGGAAGCATATGTGCGATGTGTGGGCGTTAAAGCCCACCCTCTTTGCCACCACATATGTGTTACATGGGTGACAAAAGGTTAATTGAAGGAAAAGACACCCAAGAAAATAATGTCCCACATTGGAAGTCACTTCAATTATGAGTTTATGCTGCATGACAATCTGTAACTGACAGATTCAGGTGGACATATGAGACTTTTTTGGCACTACATAAGTATAAAAATCACATGTTGCATCCTAAATTATATGGTACCATCAGCCATACATGATCTGATCCACCACTATTGGTTTCAATCTGGGATAACACAGATGAGCCAGATAGATTTGCTAATCATTTTGAAGAACAGTCACACGACAGAGAAGAGTCACTTGACAAACACCACCATTCATGCAGGATGTTCTTTTTTTCAACAAATGATAGAGAAGCTCTTAGGCCTCATGTACACTGCTGCTGCTAAACGGACGTTAACCTCCCTGGCGGTATGATTCTGTCCAGAATTTAGTGCTGAAAGCGGTACAATTATTTTGCATGGAAATTTGGCGTTTTTATATTGTAGGCATGCAATTCTTATGAATAACTCACTTAAATCTGTCCGAACCAGATTCTAGTAGACATCCCGGGTATGATAAAGTTTGAAACACAAAATCATAAATTATAATATAATAAAAATATATATAAAAATGATTCAATAATGTAATCAAATCAAAAACACTGAAATTTGCTCAGTTGCAGAATAGTCGCTGTCATTAAATTTATTGTTTGATGATAAATTGTGATTCTAATTTTTTATCGGTGTTTTCTAGCTGGTCTAAAACCACTTTTGACATAAAGGGACACTTTTTGGTTGCTATGGACAATCTCCAGTTTCCAGGCAGAAAAAAAATCTTTTTATTATATAAAATGACATGCAGGGCACTGGGCAGACCACTAGGGACAAAGGGGATGTGTATTTTTTGTATACAGTACTGTAATCTGTAAGATTACAGTACTGTATGTGTGTTGTGTTTTTAAACTTTTTTGAATTTGGCGCCGATCTCCGCTCCCGTGCGTCGGAACGTCGGAGGGAACGGAGATCAGCGGCACTCGGGCACTGTGTGAATCGAGCGAGCGGACGGCTCGCACACACAGCGGGGAGACATCGCAGGATCCAGGGGAAAAGGTAAGTAACTTCCCCCCTGCATCCTGCAATGCAAGCCCGAGTCTGGCTCGGGGTTACCGCTCCTGGCAGAAAAAGCTCAACCCGAGCCAGACTCGGGATTACCGCCAAGGAGGTTAAGGAGCAGTTGGGCATTTTTTTCAACTACTCCTGAACTCTCCTCTATGTTATCTTATCAGTACATGTACACAGGTTAGTTTATGGTTGTTTATAGTCGAGTTCAGATGGTCAGTTTAGAGGCATTTCAAGTACCAAATGCTTCTAAACACGGCTAAACACATTAATTTTTGGCTATTTAAAAAAAAAAACGCATTAACTCTCATTAGCCGCGTTTTTCGTTTACAGGCATTTTTCATTTTTCAATTCAATTTAAAAAAAAATTTAACCGTGGCAAAACGTGGCAAAATGCCCTGTGTACATTAAGCCTTAAGGTTGATGTAAACACCAGACACTTTTCAATAACTAAAAATAGAGGAAATTACACACCAAAAGAAGCAAAAAAAAAGATTACCCACAGCTACATGGTACATGGGTTTTCTATAAGTTTGTATCATACTAGCGTGACACTGGCACATTTACAAGACTTTTCTTTTGCCCTCTGCTGTTCTCCGTGTGCAAGTGTTATATTTCCACCAACAAGTTTTTTTTACTACTTGCATTAAGTGTGTTACACCTTTAGTGAATCAGGGTTAAGTCCAAAGACAACGGATATAGGAAATCACTTCAGTTCTTTTACAGTGAAGAACCTTTTACATGTTTAAATGGAAATATGATCAAAGTGAAATTATCACCAACCTGGGCAATTCAAGCTACATGCATTGTAAAAATTACAAATGATAGATTACATTTCATGACAACTTGACAAGAGAACAAAATTAAGATTTTCATATTATTTTAGCTGCCTATATTGCTGGATCTACGAATCATTAACAAGAAACTCCACATTTGTTGAGAAAAAAAACAATCCCCTCTGGATGATCAATGTATGTTTCAAGGATTTTAACACATTTTGTTGCAGATTCCTAAGTTCGCTGAAGAAAAAGCTGTATGTTTGACCATGTCTTGTGCAGGCTGATTCTGAATAAGAGGGTCTGGTTCACTATAACTAGCCGATGCACTCTCTGATGAGAAAGGTTTCTGTGTCTGCATTCCTTCAGAAGCAGTCTCGCGAAAAATACATTTTTGTTGCATGGAGGGCCTAAAATCTGACTTATTGTATATCAGAGTGCAGACTTCTGAAAAAATCATTGAGCCAATTACACAAACAGAAAATCACAATGTTGGAGTGGTGTTCTGTACAGAATGGCTCCAGGTTGCCATATTGCACTGAAGTTTACAGAAAATGAAAGAGCTGCAGATTGAAATGGAAATTTTTTATTTAACTACATTAAATTACAATATGGCTTTTGTAGCAATTGTATATGTTTTTTTTTTTTTGCTATATGTTTTCCATAAAAGTGGAGTTATCCTATAAGCAGTTTTCACTGAGGTTATATTCTGCTGATGTAGTTTGCAAAATATACTTAGTCTAAACTACCTATTTTAGGACAGCTTACTTACAAAAATCATTTTGTGCTATTTGACTTTTGTTCTAGCTCTATTGGCTCTTGATTTTTTGTCCTCCTTACATGACTACAGGGTTATAAATGTTATATCATAAATCAATGTATATATGTATTCATCATGTAACCTTTTGTACTGGACTCTATTATCATTTAAAGTTCAATTGCAGAGCAGATAAAGCCAGTAATTAAATGCAAAAAATTGTTGCATGAACATATATTTAAACTATAGTGTGACTACTTGCCTTTGATTAATTAGAAAAGTGAAGTAACCTTTTGACAACCCAATTCAATATTAATCTTAATTAGTGAGAATAAGCGTATCACTTTTACAGCACTATTTCTATTAATAAGCTGTAATTTTCCTTGGCATCTATTAAGGCTTGTTGTTAGAGTGCATACCTCCGGATCAGCGTTGAGAGGAAGACTTTTTATATATTCCATATAGGTGTCATGGGTACTGTTCTTTGGAGCAAAGTATTTTCCACTGGGAGAAAATGCGTAATTGTCTTCAGTAATTACAGCTTCACAAAGAAATGTGTCTAGCAAGCTTAGCAGAAGCCGCCTGTCGTGCTCATCTGTGACTCTTCCTCCATAGTTGCATTCCCCGGTAAGATAAATGACAGCATCTAGAGGGGTCTGTTCATAATCATTGATGAACCTCTACAACACATAGAAAATAGATTAGCTTTAATTAAGTAATTTTACTGTACCATCGCTAGCGCCAAAATGTACTGGTTTAATTAACGTCTTCATGACCATTTCCTAAGCTTAGCATAAATGTTTATCATCTCTGCGCAATAAAGATGTGACTGGGGTTATGCATCATAAACATACATATAAATGTGCAGCACAATACAGCAATAAATGATTTGACTTAAGTTTACAAAAAACGTACCCAACTGCTTCACACCCTTCTTCCCTCCACCATATAAAGTCCTGACTATCAATGTCTGGTACTCTGGTATTGTACTGTGTATATATATATATATATATATATATATATATATATATATATATGTATATATGTGTATTTCTGTGTGTTTCTGTGTGAACACTGAGAATGTGAAGGTTGAGGAGTAATATTAGTAAAGACCAATCATCCACATGAGTAACAATTTAATACTTGCAAGCTCTGATGTTAATAGATGTATTTAAAGGATACGTTCACTTTTACAAAATATATGCACATGTTTTGCTGGTAAACAACATGCATTTATTATTTTTTTTGTTTGGGACCTGTAAAGTCTGCAGACTGTCTGTGTAGCTGTCTGCTTGTACCTTCGATACAGGCAGGCAGTGACACTCTGACAGGAAGCTCAATGAGCTACCAAGAGCATTCAACATCACCCAGGTAGTTTCATTGAGAACTACAAGCCAACAGCCGCTAGGGCTGTTGGGACTTGTACTTTTCCCATTCACAGAACACTCTTTTTTTTAATTTGTGACAGCGAGCGGGGAGAAGATCCCCTGCTCGCTATCAAAACAGTGACTCGAGGGTGGGGGGAAGTGTGACATGTTAAATGTTACACCATAAATATGGGTGTAACATGTAACACGCTACAAAAGGTGAACTTATCCTTTAATCTAGCTCAAAACTATTTCCATCATGTGAATTGTTTATAACTCTGTTTCAGATTCTGTTTGCTTTTTTGCAGCTTAACCTGTTGCTGCCCACATAACACAGATGTGCTGTGGCAAAAGGGTGGCCTTTAATGCCCACACACTGCACATACCTGTCATTTGGCAACTGATGTTTTTATGCTAAGAGAGCGCTGGCTTTACTCACCCAGCACAGAAGCTGAGCTGTCAAAGACAGCTTTTGGTCCCCACTAATGATTAGTAGCTGGCGGGACCAACTCCTTATCATGTAACCACTGTGACAGCCAATCACAGTGTTCACATGATCGCCGATTCTTCCTGCCCCCCTGGGTGTACAGACCCTATTAATGGGACATCAGGGATGGGCGGGAAGGGAAATCTAAGGCCAAAAAGTGTTGGATTAGTAGTTGGATTCCTTATCAATGTTTTTATTTCTAAAGTAGAGTGACATTCGACTTGTGAAAGTACGTATAAATTAAATTTCATTATAGTCAAAAACATAAGTCAAAACATTTTAGGGGGTTGTAAGGATCCCTCTTCTTCAGGGTTGAATAAAACACAATTAGAACATAAGCTTGGAGTCTAGACTGGGGAGGAAAGTTAACCACTTCAGAATTTGGGGAGTATATCATACATCCTGCCTGAAAAAGTATTATTTTGTGTTTGTGTGCACTAAAATAAATTTTAATGTACTCTTTACTGAAATCTAGACACGTGTAGAATGGAAAAATGTGTTTTGTTTAGTGTCAGATAGATTTGTTATGTTACTAATTTTGTTTCATCGATTCGTTTCAGAATTTGTTTAGTTTTCTTTCGGTCCGTTTAGTTTTGTTTTGTTTATTCATTTTCGAAGGAATAAACGAATAAACAAATTCCAAATTTTCAGAATGATTAGAATTCAGATGGGTCGAAAAATGACCAATCAATTAGAATTCTGTGTGAAGAATAGCTGGTTGTCAAAGAGCGGGCTGAAACGGATACATTTGGAATTCGTTAGAAAAGAAATAAATTAAACAAAACTAAACGAATTTCAACAAAATTTGTTCCTATTGCAATTCAGAAATCCAGATACGTCTGAATCTCCGAACATCCAAAAATTCATCCAAATTTTGATTCAGACCGAAACAAATTGCACATGTCTACCGAATTCTTAGATTTGATACAGTTGCGCAAATATAGTGCAACATTAAAAAAATTACAACCACAGTGCCTCTGCTGTCAGAAATGCAGAAATAATACATTTTAACATGTTCAAAAATGAAAAAATTGTTTCAATTGGTTAAGAAGGCAAATAAATTAGTGCAAGGCTCTTTGCATTGGCTGTTCCAGCTTGAGTCTGGGGTGTAATAGAGCTCCTTATTCTGTACCTGTATACATCTTTCTATAAGAACCATAGGGGGCTATATAAAGGTTCTAGGACTAGTAGAGCTGTCTGCCAATCTCTAGTTATCATAATACTTTTGATACAATAGTAGTAGTCCAACACTCCTCAACCTGACGGCTATATAAATCTATATGTATCTATGTCCCCTTTGGAGACATTACCACTCCCTAATTCTCCTAGTATATATTAAAACTGAATGTAAGAGAAAATCCAAAATTCTGAGTTCTTACTAGGACAGAAATAGGAGGAGGAAACTTGTTTTGGTTACATTGGTCTAACAGGGTATTTCCCTCACTTTTCACAAGATTTCCACTTACCTCCTGTTATGTCTACAGGACGGTAGCTGAAGGAAAACCCCTCCTTCATGGGACACAGATAACATATAATAACCTTACATCCCTCTAAAATAAAATATTTAAGTTTTAGATATTTAGATTTAGATATTCTTTAAGCGGCTAGTTCACACTGCCCTCACACTAAACCTCAGGGGTTTAATGTGTGGGCAGCTCTCCATTCTTGCTCTGTTCTGGCTGTGGTGCTGTGTTGCTTTTTCATAGCTTAGATATGTGAATTGTTAGATTTTAAGACCATGGGGTTGATTTACTAAAGGCAAATCCACTTTGCACTACAGGGGGTCCCCGAGTTATGAACTCGTTAGGGATTGCCCGCCTGTACGGAAGTCGGAAATGTTTGTAAGTCGGCCGCGCATGCGCAGACCGACAAATACAGAGATTTCCGGACATTTCCGATGTTCCGTCTAATGCCGTTCTGCGCATGCGCGGCAAATTACGGACATTTCCGGCATTTTCCGAGGCTCCGTATGGCCGTGCATGCGCAGAATGGCCGAAAGACGGCGAAAAAGAGCGAAAAATGGCGGAGGGTCCCCGCAGCGCCCCGTTCGTAAGTAGGGGTTGTTCGTAGGTCAGGCGTTCGTAAGTCGGGGACCCCCTGTACAAGTGTACTGCAAGTGCACTTGGAAGTGCAGTCGCTGTCGATCTGAGGGATAGATCTGAAATGAGGGAAAGCTCTGCTGATTTTATCATGGGCAAGCAAAAATGCTGTTTTTTTTTTCCTTGCATGCCCCCTTAGATCTACAGTGACTGCACTTCCAAGTGCACTTGCAGTACACTTGTCGTGCAAAGTGGATTTGCCTTTAGTAAATAAACCCCCATGTGGTGTTTTAGAAGATAGGCCTCTCCTATTGCTATGCTAATGAACGCCCCACTACTACACTATATGTAAACAGGCACTAATGTTCATTTACTGCTTGCTCTTTAAATAAATTACTTGGCATTACTAAAGACCTTTCAGGCCAGTGGTCAACTGGAGGAAATTTCTTTGACCATTCTAAGGAAATTTGTGTTAGCAAACCATAGCAAGAAACTTCTCTTATTTGCTCCCTTGCAGTCTGTAAAATTTACCATTAACCATTTTGCTGCCTTTTTATTGTTTTTTTGCACACGTGTTTACATAACATAATATATTTTCTGAAAACAGGCACCCTAAAGAATAAAATAGTGGTAGTTCCAATTTTTTCTATAACACAATATTACCACAAAGGTCTAGGAAACACAAACTTTCAGTAGAAAAGTTAATTTTAGGACACACAAATGCAATGCATTGCCCATTATTTAGTCAAATAAAAAAGATAAGATTGCACTGAGTAAAAAGATACCCAACATGTCAAATTTTAAATTTGCATGCACCCATGAAATTGTTCAGTACCCTATATTATTAATAGATGATGCTTGTAGCCCTGTATCGGTCAGCAGTTTAGTGTTATGGAGGTCTGGTGCTAGAAATATTGCTCTCTGACAATATGTGTATCACAATCAATGTTTTCATGCATAGGTGCCTCTGAAGCGTGTGTTCATATGTGCATACTGTATATGTGGGAGTGGGGGGGCTTCAAATATTTTTTTTGGGGGGGAGGGGCATTTTATGTGCTTTGGTGTAACTTAAATGTTTTACAATTAAAAAAGACAATTGTTCCTAAACTTTTTTTTTTATCACATTGAGACAAAAAGTCCCCTGTGTGATGATTTTATGGTCACAGTTTCTCTTTAATGAGCCATTTTGGGGTCTAAAAGACACTGGATGTCTTCCCTGTGCCTCAATATATCTAATGCTGTGCAGATCACACTGCATTACCACACTGCATTACATTCTTTCCTGGCCATGCTGTCTGGGGATACTGATAGGGGACCTTGAAGTGATATTTTACACCTCATTTCCTGGCTGTAGCTGTAAAACCCCCTGCTGTCAAGGCCGTATGACGTATGGACCTGGCAGAAAAAGGGTTAAAAGCGTTTTGTTATATCTTTTCAATAAGTACAAAAAAAAAGTTGATCCTGCTAGAAATCTTGGTGAGTTCCTAACTTTCTGTTTTCAGCTGACAAGCATTGTCAGCTGAAAACAGAAAGTTAGGAACTCACCAAGATTTCTAGCAGGATCAACTTTTTTTTGTACTTATTGAAAAGATATAACAAAACGCTTTTAACCCTTTTTCTGCCAGGTCCATACGTCATACGGCCTTAACAGCAGGGGGTTTTACAGCTACAGCCAGGAAATGAGGTGTAAAATATCACTTCAAGGTCCCCTATCAGTAGCACTGAAATCTAAAACAATGTTACTGTCCCTGCCTATTTTTTCTTATTCAAATACAAAAATACAATACTTCTCCCTTATGTTATGGAGATGAGGGGAGGAGAACATTTTCTGTACTCCTAATACACTTTGGGGGTTATTTACTAAAGGAAAATCCATTTTGCACTGCAAGTGCACTTGAAAGTGCACTGAAATTGCACTTGGAAGTAAAGTCGCTGTAGATCCGAGGGGGACATGCAAGGAAAATAGGGTCCCCTTGTTAAAGGGGGCTTCCAGATTCCGATAAGCCCCCCACCCTCAAACCCCCACAACCATCGGGCAAGGGTTGTGTGGATGAGGATCTTGTCCCCATCAACATGTTGAGGGCATGTGGCCTGGTACGGTTCAGGAGGGGGGGGTGCTCTCTCATCCCCCCTCCTTTCCTGTGGCCTGCCAGGTTGTGTACTCGGATAAGGGTCTGGTATGGATTCTGGGGGCCATTTTTTCTTTACTTTGGTGCAGGGTTCCCCTTAAAATCCATACCAGACCTGAAGATTCTGGTATGGATTTTGGGGGGAAACCTACGCCATTTTTTTTAAATTTGGCGCAGGGTTCCCCTTAATTTCCATATCAGACCCGAAGGGCCTGGTATGGATTTTAGGGGGATTGCCATGCAATTTTTTTTTTAATTTTCGATTCAGGGTTCCCCTTAATATTCATATTAGACCCAAAGGGCCCGGTAATGGACTGGGGGGGGGGGGATCCCATGCTCTTTTTTTCAATGAGTTTTATCTATATTGCCGAGACCCGACAATTCATTACAGCAGCGAGCAGTTTTAAATGACAATTTTTCCTTTAGAAATGTCAGTTCTAAACATGGGAAAAATGCGCCACTTTACAGGCATACCATAGACACCCCCAGGCACGATATTTAAAGGAATATTTCACTTTTATTGTTTACTTTAAGCATTAAAAAAATCACTGCTCCCGAAAAAACTGCAATTTTTTAAAAAAAAATTGCATTGATACATGTACCCTGGGGCAGGACCCAGTTCCAACAAATACTTTTAATGACAATAACTTGCATATAAGCCTTTAAAATTAGCACTTTTGATTTTTCATGTTAATTCACAAATTTCTGGATTGGGCATATTCAGGGAACCCTGATAATCTTTATGGAGTTTTCCTTGAAGTTATTTTATATACCATCTGGAAGTTTTGTGCCGTCTCTTCACATGACAAATGGAGATGGACCTCTGCTATTGTCTCCTAATTTAATTTATCTCTCTCTATGGTATCATCAAATTGATCCATTTTATCCACTCATTCTTTGAATAGCATCTCTCCATTGAATACACAGTGATTATATTCATAACGTTTGATATTAATAGTTCTCCTGAAGAAGCCTAACTTTGTATGGCGAAACATGTCAAGACTAATCAGCTTTGCGATTATCTTTGTGTACTCCATGATTTAATCTTTGACATATTTATTCTATGTATTCACTTCTCTATTTTATCTTTATTAAAAATGTATATTTTTTTCATATTTTGATTTGTTTTTTGCGCTTTAAAAGTCCCATCAAAATTCTTTAGACATTCTATTTATCAAAGGATGTAGGGCACTATAAATAGTTTCAGCATTTCAGCTCTTCTTTAAATTTTCTTATCCATATTAATTGGTTTTATGGACTCTTACATCCTAACCACAGAGTTTAATTATTTCCTGAATTCATTACATTTAAAAAAAACATTTTTTGCACTTATTTTGATCACTGCAAGTGAAGGTTGCTTATGCAATTAATACACACAAGTCAAGTCACATTGCATGTATAGTATTTCACGTTTAATGTTACAGAAGCACTGCACATTTCTCTCTATATTGATATATTTTGTACCTAAGTATTGTGCTACCATTTTCTACCATTATACTAGCCATAGCACAGAAAGTCTTTATTCTTTATTTTAAGTGGGGGGGGGGGTGTAAAGGAAGCAGTGCTGGTAGGTAGATTTGTAGGGGGGCAGTGCTGTGTGTTGTGAGGGGTGAGGTAAGGGGGTAGAGCTCTGGGGGGGTGTAAAGGGGAGCAATGCTGTGGG
Organism: Lithobates sylvaticus; assembly: GCA_028564925.1. NCBI lineage: Eukaryota > Metazoa > Chordata > Amphibia > Anura > Ranidae > Lithobates > Lithobates sylvaticus. Next base: position 359,514,296 of record CM053029.1, on the reverse strand, counting down.
GAAAGGGGGGCAGATCTATGGGGGAATGTGAAGGGGGCAGTGCTGTGGAGGGAGATCTGAAGGGGGGGCATTGCTGTGGGGGGGGGACATGTGAAGCACTGCGGGGTAGGAGATTTGAAGCAGGCCAGTGCCGTGGGCAAGGAGATGTGATGTAAAGGAAGACAAGTGTTGTTGGGGGATGAGGGGGCAGTGATGTGTGTGTGTGTGTCCATGGGGGTTTAGGTGAAGGGGACAGTGGATACTAATGTAAAGGAGAAACTAATGAGAAGTGGGTGACTGATGTGCGGAGGACTGAGGACACTGATGCGAGAATGGGATTGGGATATAAAATGAGGGGACTGTGATAGGATCTGAGACATCGCTGAAATATGCGATTCAGACCTCTGCGGGAAGAAAATGTTACTGTTCGAACCTCCACAAATTTCAATTCAATACCTCTGCACTAGGGTGACCAGGATGGGTGCTGAGGCGGGGGGGATGCGCCCCCGGTGCCACACACTGGCGTGTGTCAGGCCTGCATCACCCGATGTGTCAGCTCTAATTTTAATCGTTGGGCGCGCGCCATCACAAAGTCCCGCCTCCTGGTAGGGCTCCTTTGACAGACAGCACACTTGTCCAATGCCGGGACATGTGCTGTCTATCATAGGTGGGAGCCTATTCAGGAAGTGGGACTTATGTGAAGACAGGCACCGGGTGATTCAAATTAAATTGGACACATCGGGATGATCTGGCCGGCTCTCCTCTTACTCTCCTCTCTGATCCCTGGCACAGGTGAGGCTGCATTGCTGGCCACAGGTGAGGCTGCATTGCTGATCACAGGTGAGGCTGCATAGATGGGATCTCTGGGGACCCTGATGAAAGGAAGGGGATCTCTGGGAACCCTGATATAAGGAAGGTGATCTCTGGGGACTCTGATGTAAGGAAGGGGATCTCTGGGGACCCTGATGTAAGGAAAGAGATTTCTGGGGAACCTGATGTAAGGAAGGGACTCTATAGGGACCCTGATGTAAGGAAGGGGCTCTCTGGGGACCCTGATGTAAAGGGGGGCTCTCTGGGGACCCTGATGTAAGGGGCATGGGCTCTCTGGGGACCCTGATGTAATGTAGGGGGATCTGGGGACCCTGATGTAAGAAGGGGCTCTCTGGGGAGCCTGATGTAATGAGGTGGGTTCTGGGAACCTTATGTAAGTGGGGGGGGGGCACACCTGGCACACCCCCTGTGCATGCCTATGTATGCTACAAACCTATATTGGCATATGCTGCCACGTGCCAGTGAATGACTGCTGAATAAAACAGAAAGTGGACACATACAGTATAAATATGGTTCTCAAAACCTGTAACTTTTTTAAACCTATACAGTACATACACAGCTTATCTTAAGTGAACTACATTACAATAAAGTGATATTTTGGTTACAAAGTTTTGTATTTTTTTAACTTAAAACGTTAACTGCAAAACCATCTGCAAAGTAATTTAGGTATTTCAAATAAAGGTTACCAAATGCATTATCACTGACAAGCAGCAGAATAAAATCTGCTTTGTCAGCACTGCTATTATACAGTAATAGTGTTATATACAAAAAGAAAAAATGGCTTTACCTTTACAGAAATAAGTTAGTAGCCTGCAAACATCATATGTATAGAAGGGACATTTCTAGCAGAGTGTAGGTAATTATAGTGGAATATACAGTAAACCTTTACATGTGGACTTAAGCCCTAGATATCCAATGACATTTTTCAATGTGCATTGAATTATGGTGCTAATTATAATTTCCCATATGTTCATTTATTATAATTGTCACACAAGAACCTTAAAGCCACACTGTGAATTAAACGGCTTCTGCTTTTTTGTGTGCAGCCTGTCAACAAATTACAAGCAGCTATTTCCTTTGTCACTAGGTGGCAGTGTTTAATAATAGATTGCCATTAATATTTATAGCAGGGATTGAAATACAAAAGACTGAAATAGATGGATGGACAGACCTACCTCTGTCTAACAATGTATAATTGTATATCCAATCATATTATTTACATACTACTAGCATTAAAATGTAATAATATATAGATCTTTTTAAGAACAATTATATATTTTTACTAGTTACTTACATATTTGTATTTTATGACACTAAAATCTTTTTTTGTTTGTCGTTTTTTTTTTTTTTGTGTGTTTCAGGTTATCGAATCCTTTTAATACTTTAAGAAAAGTTCCACTAGTGCAATTAGGTAACAAGGACGTATGCACAGAGACGTTTTCTACCTACCTGTGATACAGTTGCACTGAGGTTTGTTAAATACTTAGGGAACCCAGCCCCACCCACACTATATACAAATCCACATAAAGAGTCTGTCCCCTATCTTTAGAATTACTTGTAGCTGACAAAGTCATTGCTCCGTTGGACTTTGCAGCAATAAACTTGGAGCTCAGTTGTTTTATATTCTGTGTTCTAGAGAAAACGATCTTGCTGTGGGTACTTTATTGCTCTTCGCATCTTATTTAATGTGTCCTTTCCGCTCTCATTTACTTCCATCAACTTTTGTTCTAAAGTACAGATTGAAATAAAATCTTAAAGCAAAATAAACTGCCGAACAGTTTAAAGCCCAACCAAGCACTACAGGATATGAAGATAAAACTACTGTGCTTTTCTTAATGTTAAACGCTGAATATTTAATTTCAAGTCATTTTTTCACCTTTTCTAAAGCCATGGGTTTATAAATACAAGTGGTTTATGCTTTGGAAATCACCTTTATCATGTACAGTTTCCTTGTCTTTTTATTTTCCATTAAACAATTGTTAATCACACAAGTATTTTGGAAATTGATTGGGTTAAAGTGAAACTAACTGGAAGGAATTTTTTAAGTAACTGGCAGCCTGAATTACTCCCTTGCCCATGGTGGACAACAGCTGTTTTTTTTAGCTATAAAATGATTTGCAACATTTTTCTAGGATCTGTGCTGTTGTATAGTCTGAAGATCTTTAGCCGTAAAACTGCATCCATCTAATGCCCCGTACACACGGCCAGACTTTCCAACCTAAAATATGCGATCTGAGCTTGTTGTCGGAAATTCCGACTGTGTGTAGGCACCATCGGACAGTTTCCATTGGAATTTCCGTTGCACAAATTTTGAGATCTGGATCTCAAATTTTCCAACAACAAAATTTGTTGTCGGAAATTCCCATCGTGTGTAGACAATTCCGAAGCACAAAGTGCCACGCATGCTTGGAATCAAGCAGAAGAGCCGCACTGGCTATTGAACTTAAATTTTCTCGGCTCGTCGTACGTCACCGCTTTCTTGACATTCGGAAATTCCAACAACTTTGTGTGACCGTGTGTATGCAAGACAAGTTTGAGCCAACATCCGTCTGAAAAAATCCATGGATTTTATTGTCGGAATGTCCGATCAATGTCCGATCGTGTGTACGGGGCATAAGTCAAAATAACTTCAACCTTTAATCTATTAAAAAACCCAGTTGATACAGTGAAACATAAAATGCGGTTCAAGCTTTATATTATATATTTTTTTGATTTCCAATTTAGATGTGGTTTTGGATGTGTTTTAAACCGACCCACTCTTATCTCAGGCTACTACAGATGAGGAATTCACAAACAATGGTGAAAGAAGTAAAGGTAAAAATCACTTATTCTTTCTGTTTCTTATCGTCCATTTCTCCAATAGTCTTAAGAAATTCAGCAAATATCCTTCTTTTAGGCTTTACAGAGCAGCTCAGGGTAAAAAATATTAGTTTGCCACTTCATTCTCACCTCAGTGATTGCATGACATTTATGGAAAGATATTATCAATGATGGGACTTCACCATGTCTTGAAAACTGGTTGAGTTAATATACTTACCTGTGGTTGCCTGGCAGCCAGCACCTTGATTATAAATAAATAATCATTGATACCATGGATTATTAAGGCTTTCTTCTACTATTATATAGAAAGTATACCATTTTAATAGACTGGCTCTATATAGTACCTGAAGCTGCTTAGCACTAATTTTTAGGTCAGAGTCATTGAATTCATAGGCTACATTCCAGCCAAGTGATCCATAAGTTCGCCTCTCTTGAACAAGTGCATGGAAAAAGCACAGACCAAATAACAGCTTCTTCCAAACCTGCAATAAAAAATAAAACAGGACACATTTAAACATTTATGTATGCCAGTAAAGGAATTTACAATAAGCAAGTGCTAATATGAATATGTATATTAAGCTATTGTAAGTATGTGAGACTATTTATGAAAAAAAAAAGTCATAGCTGATCGTCAGTCGAAACTGCATGTATATATGTTCTGTGTGAATGGGACAAAATCAAATGTTCTCTAGATGGAGCTGGTTATCATAGGAAGTAAGTATGCTCCTTAGCTCAATCTAGTGGTTAGTAGAGCAGATCAGAGAGCCAGTGACTGACAGTTTGCTATTAAAGGCAGAATTGGGTCTGCTTTAAATTCGTAATTACTCTTTTTATGGCAAATATCTTAGAGGGATAAGATATTCGCCAAAAAAGAGTAATTATGAATTTAAAGCAGATCCAATTCTGCCTTTAATAGCAAACTTTAGCATCACATAATTTAAGCAGGAGAGATTTACAGATTATGTCCCCCTATACCTAGATGTACTGGGCACTGAGCTCCAGGTATGAAATAACATGATGGTGGAACACAGAGAAAAGGTGAGTAAATGCTCATAATGGTCCCTACAGTAAAGTGAACCTGTTTTAAAGAAACATTTTTGACACTGAATAAAATAAAATATTACATTTGCAAGCATGTCTACTGCTATATTTAAACAAGCCCACATGTCTGTCTATATAGAGCTAATGTGTTTTAGGAGAAGGGTTTTATGAAAGCATGGCCCCCACCTTTCTAAAAGACTTACAAGTACTGGCTTCATCTGGAGCTCTATCGGCTGTGTATATACAGTGCCTTGAAAAGTATTCATACCCTTGAAATTTTCCACATTTTGTCATGTTACAACCAAAAAAACGTAAATGTATTTTATTGGGATTTTTTACGTGATAGACCAACACAAATTGGCACATAATTGTGAATTGGAAGGAAAATTTTAAATATTTTTTTTAAATATTTTACAAATAAATATGTTAAAAGTGTGGCGTGCATTTGTATTCAGCCCCATTTTACTCTGATACCCCTAACTAAAATCTAGAGGAACCAATTGCCTTCAGAAGTCACCTCATTGGTAAATAGAGTCCACCTGTGTGTAATTGCAGCAAAAGGTGGTTCTACAAAGTATTGACTCAGGGGGACTGAATACAAATGTGTGCACACTTTTTAGATATTTTTTTCCAAAAAACATTTGAAAACCATTTATAATTTTCCTTCCACTTCACAATTATGTGCCACTTTGCGTTGGTCTATCACATAAAATCCCAATGAAATAAATTTAAGGTTTTGGTTGTAACATGACAAAATGTGGAAAATTTCAAGGGGTGTGAATACTTTTTCAAGGCATTGCATGTGTTCCAAGCTTCAGGATTTTTATAAAATGGTAGAAGAAAAAATAAAATTCCTATACCCTTGAAATTGGTAAAAGGCCAGCATACTTATTGATGAATTTGTTAGTTAGCAGTGGCGGCTGGTGGTATATTTATTTTGGGGGGGGGGGGGGGGCGGCAATCCCTCCGACGCCACCTGCCATCACCCCAGTCAGTCGATCTGTTACCCCATCTAGGTCGCGGGCTTTCTCCGGAGGCCTCTTCACCCTGCATCTCCTCCTTCCTCAGCTTCACGGCGGCGCAGCTTTCCCTGTGTCTCCGCCCTCCTCCTCGGCGGCCAATAGGATCACTTCTTCTCTTGGCCAATTGGGTCTCAGAACCCGCTTCCTGAGCCCGGATTGGCCGGGAGGAGAATCAGGAAGGCAATAGCGAATATTAATTCACTCACACAACAGGGTGGGCTTGGGGCGCGGTGCCCTGTTCCCCGAGCCCACCCTTTTTTTGAAGTGAATTAGAGCCTCAGGCTCTAATTACATGCTTCTAAATAAAAAACCCCATTGGAATCCATGCATTTGGCGCCCTGTATGTAGATTAGGGCCTGGGAGTATGGATTAGGGGGGCAGCGCGCCTCCGCCCCATATGGATGGGCCGCTGCTGATAGTTAAACAGTTACAAAAAAAAAACTTGAATTAGATGGAAACCCTAGTGAAATTACATTTGGTTTGCGAAAGCATGGTGTCTTAAAAATATTCGCTATTTTCTACATAAAATACTTGTTTTCAACCTTTGTTGCATCTCAGTGCTGCCTATTTGCTCCGGCTTACTGTATGCATGCATATGCCCAAAGATTGCTGCATGGCATTTCTCAGAGTGGGTTTCCTGATGCCAACAACAGTAGACCATACTTGAGTAAATTGTGTTAAGCAGCCATTTCTAGCCTCCATCAAAAATTCTGTGTGTCAGGGTGACAATACTAGAGCACTATTGAAGACATGAAAAGAGTGTTGTCACCCTACAACAGAATATGCCCGAACAAGGAACTTCATTGTAGAATCAGTAGACATTATTTTAATGAAAAATGCAGAATTTAAAATATTAAAAATTTCTTCTGAAACTGCGTTAATATGTTTAAGCTTATACCATTTTTGAAAGAAAAGAGAAAGGCTATTCAGACTTTTCAGGTGCAAAGTAGCACCTGAAAAGTCCTAATAGTTGTTATCTTTTCTTTAAAAAAGGGCATAGTCTCCGAGAATGTGTTACATATTGATTTATTCAAGACATGATTAGCTACCATTATTTCAGCTTATACAAGGTTTTAGTTATTGCATTTACATTTAATAAACCCCCCATTCTATCACATTAGTAAGAAAAGGTTTCCATTTTGCTTTTTTTTTGTTTGATTGGCAAGTGGTAAACAATGAACTACTCATATAAAATATCTTAGCTAGAAACAAATTATGATTTTGGTGAACAATACAGTAATCTTGATAACAGCGTGCACCTGGCTTCAACTGTAGTTGTTGTACGGTTGTTTCTTTTTTGCTGTCTATGTAAAAAATTAAAGCAGAATTAAACCCAAAACCAAAAATGTAATGTATTGTAGCTTACTAAACATTAGATGTTGTGGATGCATTTGTTTTATTTTATTAGGCTTTTTTTCCTTCTATGTTCGACTGGTGATCTGGACATTAACACATTTCCTGTATTAGGGTGCCCACACTCTGGATGAAGGAGTAACAGGGACATCTTTGCAGCATTGTCACTCTGAGGGAAGGGAAGTATTTGATGTACTACTAGCAAATTTAGATACTCTAAGCAAATTGAAGCCAAACTTCACCTAACACTTTTTAAACAGTTACAACAACAGTTTTTTTCATTTTGGGATAAACTCCCCTCTATGTTATCCTATGTGACCATAGAGTCATTTTTCTGACCACAAAAAACGCCAAACGCTCATAAATGCTCAAAAAACATGGTTCACCAGCGTTTAACTTTTTTGATCCATTTAAAAATGAAAAAACCATGATGTGAAAAAACGCTAATAAACGATATTGCAAAAACGTTAAAAAACATTGAAAGACTCACTGCAAAACTACTGCTGTTTTTATAACATTATTTTAACGTCCAGTGTGCATGGAGCCTTACTGGCCAGATCACCTGGTGAAAAAAAAAAAGAAAGTCTAAAAAAATTAAAATAAATGCAGCCATCTCATCTAAGAATTGGTAAGCTGAAATATAATACATTTTGCTTTTTGAGTTTAGTATTGCTTTCAGTACAATTAGATATATAAGGTTAAAACAATCAAATATGTTTTCTTTCTTCTGTATTCAGTTTAGGTTCAAAAGAGCTGAGTTTTCAGTAGATCATTCAACAGAATTTCCCCTTGTACCAGGGAAGGTGGAAACACTCCTCTTGAAGGTCTCCTAAAATATTCTGCCTCCCCGCTGCCAGAGCCCTACTACTCCTTCTCCTCCTAATTTTCAGCACCCCAACATTTCTCCTTCTCATATTCCTCCTGTTCCTTCTACTCCCTGATGACATACCACATTCAGGTGGGGCGCAGGAATGGCATTCTATGCAAAATATTGGCATTGTCCCTGTAACTTCATGTCCAAATAATGGGTGCTGGGTCCTGCCACTGTGGTGTATCCTAGGTCATCAAAGGCATTAAGCCCCATAGGAGGAGGAGAAAAAGGAGCCCATATAAATGGCTGATATATGTACATGGGAGGGTGAAGAGAAAGGGTACACTAGCAGCACTTGCAGCCAGGTGGCTGCTCTTTGACCGGGAGGATTAAACAGAAACGTGGTTTGTTGGCCATTTCACTACCTCATATGCCATTTATCACTGGTGGGGTGAAAAAGAACCCAGTTCTTCAGAGCCTCTCCACACATCCTCTCTGATATGTGTGACCAAAAAGAAAGATTTTGTGAAGGGCGGGCAGCCCATGACCATGGGGTTCAATGCTTACCTTTAACTGCATTCCCTTTCTGCTGGCCTTAAGTTTTCTCTCCTCTATTTGCCTGCCCCATCCCCTGTGTTATGGGAATTCTATGGCACTAAGTTGCCTCCAGTGTGGGGTATCCAGCCACCATCAGGAAATGCAGTAAATAGTATATTCTCATGCATCCTCAAAGCAAAGTATTTTGGGCTCCCTCTAGGATGGTGGCAGTAGCTCACCTGAGTTTACCCTTGTATCAAGGAGAGTTTTTCAAATAAAAATTATATCATATTATCCTACATAACGCATGCAGTTTAAAACACTGCCTAAAATATGTTTACAATCCTATTGCAGGTATTCAGGCTTGAGAACCCAAACTAAGCATCTGAGGCCCTAGGACATGACAAATAATGCAATTGGTTTAATTCTCAGAATTCTTCTAAAAAGCAAAATATCATTTTTGAGTGGATTGATCATTTACAGTACATTTCATATACTGTAACTAATGACAGTATCTATGTGTTTGAAATAGATGTGCACTACACTTAAACTTAGTTCATGGTTGTAAGCTATAATTCACTGGTCATTATATTATATCCCACATTGTCCTTCCTCTGTAGATTACAATTTTTGCTGTAATATAGGTAAACACTTTTGCTGTTATTCCTATTCAGACTGGAAAAAGGAAACCTGGCTAATTAGGTTTTCAACCACAGTCTGGGAACATCTGGCATCCTCAGGCAGGAGATTGACAGATCATCCAACTGCTTTAAGCCATTATTGTGGACAGAATAGAGATTTCATGAACAGTGACCCCAAAGGTTAGATGACTGAGGTTCATAGTGCTGTCACCATGTAGCAAAGTTCAGCATAAAGCAACTGCCTCACAACCTACTCTCTCTAAAGGAACTGATATACTCGCTATTCAGTTTTTACACTGGTAATGTAACCAGCATGACATTTTTAGAGTACAGGTGATAAAGCATGCATGTATACAAAGAAAACAACATAGGAGAGTGTGGCCACCTAAGTGTAGCATTAGAAGGGCTTTAAAGTGATACTAAACAGAGAAATGTTAACTGCCATAATTAATTTACATAAATTATATATTATGCCACTGTATTTTTTTTGTTATTCCTGAACTGCTGTTGTGTGGTTACATGATCTTTCCCTGTTCTTTGGAAAAGATCTTTGGCAGAGGCTTCTTTTACTCTGCTGATATATGCTCTCAACAGTGTAAATCTGTGTCTGCACAGATTGGTGCTGTGCCGGTCACATGACTTAAGAAAAAAGTTTCAAAAGAGCAATTCAAATTCAAGATTATAAATATCAAATAACTTACGTTTTACGACTTCAAATATATCTTTATTGTACATCAAATGAGTATTTTTTGTGCATTAATATGGCGTAGGCAAAGTCAGAGATGACTGACACAAGTTTTCATTTTGTTCAGAGGAAATCTGCATCCAAGACTCTTTTTTTACTTTACAGGTATTAGCAATTCCATTTGATGGTAAATGGGGAAGGGGGAGGATAGGTAAAGAGGACTATAGCGGTACTGATATAATGAAGGTAAATACTTGTGATTTTTGTAAAAAAGTAAACATTTTATTTAATGCAAAGCACATAGAGGACAAATGTGGAATAGACAAAGCCCAATTAATAGTACAGATAAAAATTTGGTGGATCAGTCAGTGATGAGTCCCAGTGATGGAAAAAAGAGGAAAAAAATGGGATCTCGTCACTGATTGAAACAGCCAAATAGAGTCTGACAATTTGTTCAACACAAATAGGGGGTGCCAAAAGGGAAGGGAGAAAAAAAAGGAGATTGGAGCATAGGTAGGGTTCGATCTTAGGTTTGAACGACCAACATGTTTCGCCAATCATTGGCTTCTTCAGGGTCATTTAGGGAAGTTTGCACCCAATTTAATAATGTAAAAAACAACATTAGAATTGAAGTATGAGAAAACACAAACATGGCATATTTGAGCAACATTTTCACTTATGGACACAATAGGCTGAATCTCCCCCGAATATTTACCCCCAAGGAACCCCAGATCTACAATTCAAGCAAGCGACACATACCATCAAGACCGCAACCAAATCAAATCCAATCCCATGGCATGATCAAGCATTGACACCAGATAGACTATCTGGTGTCCATGCTTGATCATGCCACGGGATTGGATTTGATTTGGTTAGGCTTGATGGTATGTGTCGCTTGCTTGAATTGTAGATCTGGGGTTCCTTGGGGGTAAATATTCGGGGGAGATTCAGCCTATTGTGTCCATAAGTGAAAATGTTGCTCAAATATGCCATGTTTGTGTTTTCTCATACTTCAATTCTAATGTTGTTTTTTACATTATTAGATTGGGTGCAAACTTCCCTAAATGACCCAGAAGAAGCCAATGATTGGCGAAACATGTTGGTCGTTCAAACCTAAGATCGAACCCTACCTATGCTCCAATCTCCTTTTTTTCCCCCTTCCCTTTTGGCACCCCCTATTTGTGTTGAACAAATTGTCAGACTCTATTTGGCTGTTTCAATCAGTGACGAGATCCCATTTTTTCCTCTTTTTTCCATCACTGGGACTCATCACTGACTGATCCACCAAATTTTTATCTGTACTATTAATTGTGCTTTGTCTATTCCACATTTGTCCTCTATGTGCTTTGCATGAAATAAAATGTTTACTTTTTTACAAAAATCACGAGTATTTACCTTCATTATATCAGTACCGCTATAGTCCTCTTTACCTATCCTCCCCCTTCCCCATTTACCATTTAAACCAGGACAAGGTACACCCTTTAGTGAGTTTTCCAGACCCATCCATCTAATTCCATTTGATATTTTTATCACTAATGTATAACTAAACTAAGCATTTTGTGAGTTTATTGGTAAATGCAATCAATGAGCATATTATATCCCACCCTACATTGTTTTGCAATAGGAGGACATGGAGGCAGTGAGAGGGAGGGGAGTGTCATTTACTTCTTTGTATACACTCACATGTGTGACTAGTCATGTGGGCTACACGAGTAAGAAAAAGGAGGAAATGAAGAGCTTAGAAAGGAACTGAAATTTGAGCAGGCTCCGTAGAGGACACCAGCTGGTCTACAAAATCTTAAACTGCAGTGGGGAAACAGAGAATATGGGAGGGACAGCTGAAGGCAGGCTCAACCTGAGAATATTTCACTTTACACAAAATAAATGCTTTAGTGGCTTTGTGAGTATGAACACTGTTATATAGCATGTGTTTGAGATGAGAGTTTTTCATAGCCTGTGTTTAATGACACTTTAATGATAAAAATACAATAAACAACTCACAAAGATAGCAAAATATGACATCTGTTATAAGCACATCCCAGTACAGATCCCATTTGGATGGAAGGCAGATCACTCCATTCTAAGAAAGGAGCCTGAGCATCTCCGAAACACATAGGCATGCCCCTTTTGCTCTCCAGCAATGTCTGACATAATTTCTGATCAAGTCCTGCACTCCATCGAGATCCCTGGCTTCCTGGTCCCTAGTCCTGTGCTTGGTGAGGCTGCTTCCTGAAATGGAGTGATCTGCCATTCATCCATATGGGATCTGTACCAGGATGTGCTTAGGGCAGGCACCATATTGTGCTACCTTTGTGAGTTCTTGATTGTCTTTTTATCATTAAAGTTTTTCTAATGCTACAGTTAGGTGGACATCCTCTGGTGTTCTCTTCTATTCATTACAGATAATTTTTCAGTCTGTTTTGAGGTGCTGCCACATGTGTATCAAGATTGTTGTTAATTTAAATGGACTATTTCTCCTTACGTGAACTTTTTGGAACTGTTAATTCCCCCATAGTTTTTACTCTTTGGCCATTACTCATCCACACCAAACAAATCTCTTGCATAATTATTTGATATGTTAAAGCTTGTTTGTATTCCCCAAAACTCTGCCAAATTCCCAAAAACAAATTAAGAAAAATTCTGCTTTCCTCAAAGAAAAGTAGAATGAGCCCATCACTCTACTTTAGGTAAATTATAATTAAGTGAAAAAATATTTAGGTGCTCAGTTTTAATTTTGAGGATGGACACATATTTCTATAAGGCCCCTTTCACACTGGGGCGGTTTTCAGGCGGTACGGCGCTAAAAATAGTGCCTGTATACCGCCTGAAAAAACCGGCCCCATTCACTCCAGTGTGAAAGCCGGCGGGCTTTCACACTGGAGCGGTGCGCTAGCAGGACCGCAACAAAAGTCCTGCTAGCAGCATCTTTGGAGCGGTGAAGGAGCGGTGTGTTCACCGCTCCTATACCGCTCCTTCCCATTGAAATCAATGGGAAACCGCGGGGATACCGCCCGCAAACCGCCGCTGCAGCGGCGCTTTGCGGAGGTTTTTAACCCTTTTGCGGCCGCTAGCGGGGGTTAAAACCACCCCGCTAGCGGCCGCATACCGCGGGTAAAACGAAGGTAAAGCAGCGCTAAATATAGCGCTGCTTTACCGTCGCCGCCCCGCACCGCCCCAGTGTGAAGCCAGCCTAAATGTGCACCATCTCTCTGTGTATGGGCAATTAATAAGTATTTTTTGTTCCAAATTAAAATTACGGTAAGTGTTGACATAATTTACATAGACTACCTACTACTGATTTATTTATATTCAGCACAACTAAATTCTTTCAGGCCCTATGCACTGCTGGACAGAGCAATTATTTTTGCTTTTATATAAACGTGTCCTAATGCGTTCCTGACCTGCCTAAACTTATTTTCTTCCTAAAGTTTTAGGGGTGCCAGTACACAACAATTCTACTTAGTAAACTATTTCTCTATTTTTTGCCCATTGCACCCTCCTGGAGCCATCCTCCAATTTCTGTAAGTAAAAACACCTCGACATACATCATGATACAACAGTCCAACCCACAGAAGTGCTATTTTCTGGTACAGGACAGCTGTTAACATAACATTTATACAGGCATACCCCACTTTTAAGTACACAATGGGGTTTATTTGCTAAAGCTGTAAAGTGAAAAATCAAGCTCACTTCTGCATAGAAACCAATGAGCTTCTAACCTTGGCTTGTTCAATTAAGCTTTGGTAATAAAACCTGGAAGCTCATTGGTTTCTATGCAGAAGTGAGCCTGATTTTGCACTTTCCAGCTTTAGTAAATAAACCCCATTGTGTACTTAAAAGTGGGGTATGCCTGTAGTTTACTGCCTTAAAAAAGATTCATTACATTTGTTAAAGCTTTATAAAAGGAGAAGTATGGCCAATGCTATTTTGCCCCTACTTCTCCTGTGGGTTTAGCCAAAAAGCCCACAGGATAAAGTCCAGCAGGTTAAAGCAGGCTCTGGAGGTATCACGACTTTAATGTTGGGATCCACCTAGATGCCTGAGTGGCGTTCTCTCCTTCCCCCCTCCCCCGGTCACCATAGTTACCCCATATGCGCCGACACAGGGCACGCCACGATTGGCGGCCAGAGCGGCAAACAAACAGCATGCAGGCTGGGTCCTAGCTGCCTGATTTTCCGAGTGGAACAACCTTTGCTAGTGTACCCACAACAGTGGACTTTCCCCCTACATGGACAATGCGGTCTGCATTCAGCAATCCCCACTGACCAGTGCACCTGCCCAAAGTGAGTAGACATTACTTTATTAACATATGTGTATACAAATGGGACTCTGACGTGATTGGGCGTCACATGGAGGGGGTGGACCCATTTTTTTCACTTGCACTTTTTTTTCATTTGCACATGTTTGTGATTGGTGATTGTTTCAAATATATTCTGGTTCCAAAACCATTGCACATTATCACATGCCTGACGAAGGGGTCCTGCGCGGCTCCGAAACGTTGCACCTTATACTTTTGTGATGTATTTTTTTTCATTAAAAACCTTTTTTGGACGAAGTTTCCTCGATCCATGGTGTGCTGGCGAATATGTACGTTTGAGTGGCAGCTGGCTCGGTCTCTCAGAGCACAGCATGGTCAGAAAGCTTTTACCCTCCACCACTGTCTGACTATACTGCTAGCATACTTAATGTTTGCTGAGTGATATCCCTAGTCTCTGGCAGCAGACACACACTAAAGATGATCTCTGATATTTAGCGCAGCATGGGGTGGGTTCAGCTCCTTTTACAACACATGCTAGAAAAATCAGTTAGCTCTGCTGTAAAGTGTATGTTTACTAGTAGCAGACAGGACTAAGTGACAGATTTGTAAGTGCTGAAAAAAACAAACACTGTGCCACAGATCTCTGAACAAACAGCACTGAGTGGCTGTCCACAGGGGGGAATTTGAGAGAGGGAGTGGTGACTACAATGCTGGCTATAGATTCTCCATGAGAACACCCATAAATTGGGCTTCAGCCTGGGTGGAGCGACAGCACAGACAGAAGAAAAAATGTGCTTTAATGCACAAAGGGACTAAGGATCAGAACAGGACCAAGTGCTACATGCACATGGTGCCATGTAGGATCTAAAATGATTTAAAAAATAAAGAAACACTTCTCTAAGCACATTTAAAAATAGTAACACGATTTCAATCTGTGAAGTTGTCTTTATAAAAAGAAAACTTGTATTCGGGAAAAAAAATGTGTAAATTAAGAATGAATTTGTATAGTATACACAATAGTATATAATATACACCATCAAGTGATAAAACATACCTAACACATCACTGTAAATGTTTTGTAAACACTACTATTAGCATTTTGGGGTTACTAAAGGCGAATAGAATGTGCACTTTGCAAAGTGCAGTTGCATTCTGCAAGTGCAGTTGCTCCAGAGCTTAGTAAATGAGGTAAAGCTAAACTTTCAGAAGAATACCCAATCACGTGCAAGGAAAAAAAAACGGCATTTTTGCTTGCGCGTGATTGTATGATGGAATTTAGCAGAGCTTTTGCTCATTTACTAAGATCTGGAGCAACTGCTCTTGCAGTGTGCAGCTGCACTTTGCAAAGTGCACAATCTATTTGCCTTTAGTACATCAACCCCTTTATGCCTTAGTATCCCACAGCCAGTGCTGTCAAGTCGAGGAGTGTAGGACACGTTTAGATGTATGATGACAGTATGTCATTATTTGCATAGGCTATTCAGGCATCAAAGCAGCACTTTGAAAAGCTTTGCAATACTACTGCTCCTGCACTTAATGGTGCATAATATCACATTTAGTTCACATTTATCTTGAGCACACCACACTTTCCCTAGACAATCATTGTTTATTAGGTAGGATAAATGTGATATTATTTTAACACTGTCTAGACAATGTTTACTTCAAGATTTCCAGTTTCTAAAAACACAGCAAAAGGTAAAAAAAAATGTATACTGTTATGTATTGCATTTATTTAATATAACTGCCAATACATTCATATATTGTAACTAAGCAGTTTATGTCTCCTAGTTACTTCCTCCTCTCAAGTGATTTCTCCAGGCAGGAAAGCTAAGAATTCTCGCACACTGAGTGACCTTTGCAATAGCATTAAGATCTCCCAGAATAATAAAAGAACAGTAGGTTCTGGAGAAGTTAAGCTCTATGTGAGATTTTCCAAAAATGCTCACTACTCCCTATTCTAACAGTTTTTATTCTGTGCTAAGGTCACGTCAGACTGCATGTTTCCTTTTGAACATCGTCTTCAAGAAAGCTGTCTTGTAATGAATAGAATATGCATAAATGTAATGTTGAATATATGAGGTTTTAGGTATTATGCTACATATATTTTCATAGGCACAATTGTTTAAAAAAAAAATGTCTATCTGTAGCTGTTGGAAATATCATCTTAATTAATGAATTGTATTTCTACACAAAGCCTTTTTTTTTTTTTTTAAGTTTGGGATAGTCTCGGACTCGTGACAGCTATTCAAGAGGGGATTTCCCTTCACTCTGGAGAACAAAAGCATATGAAAGAAAATCTATTGAAAACTGACAGTGGGCTTTAATCACTCAATAAATAAATAATTTGCTATACATACGCTAAAAGTCCAAAACTATCCTACAGTGAAGCAGAAGATGAGTTGGATACAGTATGATTTTATTATGTTTGTACAGCAATCCATACAGGCTGGGAAAAACTAGGTAGAGTATGTTGGAACTTTTTGGCCAATTGTAGATTGCAATTGTAGGTGACAGTAGGATTTTGAAGAACAACCCAAATCTCTGCAGGGCCCATTTTAGTGAAAGGTTTTGCTTAACCACTTAAAGTGGATTTTTTATTTTATTTTTGTTGATGTCATAATGTAGAGAATACGATTTCCTTTCATTTGAGCCCAGTCTTGCCACACAGATTTTCTCGAGGCCTGAGCAATCCTTTTTATTGTTCAGTTAGAGAAATCTTGACAAAGTCTTGAAAACTTTGTCAAAAACGCCCCCTTGCTGTGAGGGACAGGTGATTTACATATCTCATGCACTAGCCTGAGACAGGCACATCCTGTGTAAAAAGTTCACAATTCACATCCCCCTCCCCTCCCCTCCAGCTCTCCCAGAATCGGTTGCCATTACTGGATGTTTCTCATCATGGGATGCAGTGAACAGTCAGCAGACTATAGACAGACAAGCGATTTAGGGGACATGTATGTAGTCAGAGCTGGGCAGAGTAGAACATCCAGTGATCTGATGATAACCTGTCTCAGGCTAGTGCATGAGATATGTAAATCACCTGTCACTCACAGCAAGGGGGCGTTTTTGACAAAGTTTTCAAGACTTTGTCAAGATTTCTCTAACTGAACAATAAAAGAGGATTGCTCAGGCCTCGAGTAAATATGTGTGGCAAGACTGGGCTCAAATGAAAGGAAATTGTATTCTCTACATTATGACATCAAAAAAAAAAAAGCCCCGGACCAATTTGCAGCCAAAGGACCAGGCCCCTTTTTGCGATTCGTAACCGCGTCGCTTTTACTGACAATTGCGCGGTCGTGGGACATGGCCCCCAAACAAAATTGGCGTCCTTTTTTCCTCCCACAAATAGAGCTTTCTTTTGGTGGTATTTGATCACCTCTGCGTTTTTTATTTTTTGCGCTATAAACAAAAATAGAGCGACAATTTAGAAAAAAATGCAATATTTTTTACTTTTTGCTATAATAAATATCCCCCAAAAATATATAAAAAAACATTTTTTTTCCTCAGTTTAGGCCGATATGTA
This sequence comes from Lithobates sylvaticus, assembly GCA_028564925.1. Classification (NCBI taxonomy): domain Eukaryota; kingdom Metazoa; phylum Chordata; class Amphibia; order Anura; family Ranidae; genus Lithobates; species Lithobates sylvaticus. Next base: position 359,496,795 of record CM053029.1, on the reverse strand, counting down.
TTCTTCTACAAGCGTTTATTGATTGGTTTGCGCAAAAGTTATAGCGTTTATAAAATAGGGGATAGTTTTATAGCATTTTTATTAAGATTTTTTTTTACTAGTAATGGCGGCGATCAGCGATTTTTATTGTGACTGCGACATTATGGCGGACACATCAGACATTTTTGACACATTTTTGGGACCATTGTCATTTATACAGCAATCAGTACTATTTAAATGCACTGATTCCTGTGTAAATGTAACTGGCAGTGAAGGGGTTAACCACTAGGGGGCAGTGTAGGGGTTAAGTGTGACCTATGTTTTTTTTTACTGTAGGGGGCGTGGCTTGGCGTGTGACATCACTGATCGTCTTTCCCTATGACAGGGAACAGACGATCAGTGACAGCCTCAATAGGAAGCACAGGGAGAGGAAGCACTTACCTCTCCCCATTCCGTTTGCGGGACACCAGCGGCGATTGGGTCCACGGGTCCTACGGCCGCGGTCACGGAGCTCAGGACCGGATCGCGAGCACGCTGCCGGCGGTGCACGTGGGATCCACCGCTGGGCTCTTAGCCGTGCCATTCTGCCAACGTAAATATGCAGGGGGCGGTCCTTAAGTGGTTAAAGTGATAATAAAGTCATGTTTAGAAAAAATAAAATCAATTCAAGTATGCATTCTTAACTAAAAAAAAAGTAACTTCTGTTGCTCTCAGCTTCCCCCAAAACTCAGAAATACTGTATTTTTTATTGTGCAGCTGTGATCAGACTTTCTATTAGAGGGTGACTATGTTTGTTCCCCATGGTCTTGCTGTGTATAGGAATGTACTATATATAAAAACATACAATATAAAGGATTTACATGGGTTGATTTACTAAAATGGGAGAGTGCAAAATCTGGTGCAGCTGTGCATGGTAGCCAATCAGCTTTTAACTTCAGCATGTTCATTTAAAGATTACTGTATGTAAACTCAACAGTTCATATTTCTGGTATGCGCCTGTTGTACCATGCACTTGTATGAGAAAGTATCCTGTTCTCCATGTATTGCTTCCTTTGTGAGAAATTCCTGGTGTTTCTGCCAGCCCTTCTAAGCAGGAGAACACATCATGGTCAGTTCTCTAGCTGTACTGGGAACTCAGCCTGCTCTCCTCCAATGATTAGACTTGTGCTGGCACGCCCCTCCCTGCACAGCCATTCACTGTGAAGATCAGTGTGCTGCTGTTTCTCCTCCCCCAGTTAACTGAGCTCTTACAGCTGGTATTTATAATGTTTTTTTATATTTATACATAAAGGTTTTGCCTTTCCTTTCTATTTTAAACTGAATGTTTTTTTTTTCTACAAGGTGAAGGTTTACATAAACATTAAACTTTGACACCAGATTTGGCACTCTCCAGCTTTAGTTAATCAACCCCACAGTGTACACAAAGCAGCGAACAAGGTCACAAATAAAATGAACTGCTTGCTCAAAACAACAGGAAGTGAGGGGAGGAGAGGTTCAGGAGCTCATGGAAGACATTACAAGGAGGCAGAAAAGCACACTAATGCCGCGTACACACGATTGGAAATTTGGCCAGCAAAAGATCGATGAGAGCTTTTGGTCGTAAAATGCGACCGTGTGTATGCTCCACCAGACTTTTGCTGGCCGAATTCCAGCCAGCAAAAGATTGAGAGCATGTTCTCAATTTTTCGGTCGGAAAAAGTTCCGATCAGAAATTACGATCGTCTGTAGCAATTCCTATGCGCAAAATTCCTACGCATGCTATGAAACAATTCGACTCATGCTCGGAAGCATTGAACTTCATTTTCTTGGCTTGTCATAGTGTTGTACATCACCACTTTCTTGACGGTCGAAAGTTCAGAAAGTTCAAACTTTTGTGTGACGGTGTGTATGCAAGCCAAGCTTGAGCAGAATTCCGTCGGAAAAACCATCCAAGATTTTTCTGACGGAAAATCCACTTGTGTGTACGCAGCATTAGAAAAGGTTTTTTGAAAATCTGGACCAGATTACAATGGAGGTGTAAGGAATTTTGATAAGTATAGTGCAAGGCTTCAGACTACAAAAACACAACCAGAAAGGGGTTACAAATGTCATATGTAGGTCATAGAATTTAACCCATACAATGGTATTTATAGAGCCACTGTCACTTTGTCCTTATTATATTGCTGTAACTGAAAGGGACTTCTGGGTATTGGGGGGCATGTGACCTCATCCAAGCACAGTAATGTAAACCTCCTTAGTGAGTTCTAACACCTTCCAATACTGGAACTTACTCAAGGTGGAACCCTGCAGTGGTTAGGCAGCAGAGGAGTGTGAATTGTTGAGTATACCATGCTGAGAGGTTGGCCATTAGGAGGCATTCTTACATGGTCTGGAATGACCTGGTGACAATGACATCTGTGCATATCTTGCACATGAGAAGGAACATAGTGGTTCTATAGAATCTAATGCCGCATACACACGATCGGAATTTCAGCCAGCAAAAGACCGATGAGAGCGTCCGTGTGTAGGCTCCATTGGAATTTTGCTGTCCGAATTCCCGCCAGCAAAAATTTGAGAGCATCCTCTCAATTTTTCTGACGGAAAAGGTTTCTATCGGAAATTCCGATCGTCTGTAGCAATTCCGACACGCAAAATTCTTACGCAATGCTCGGAAGCATTGAACTTAATTTTTTTCTCGGCTCGTCGTAGTGTTGTACGTCACCGCGTTCTTGACGGTCGGAATTTGGTGTGACCGTGTGTAGGCAAGACAGTTTGAGCGGAATTCCGTCGGAATTCCATCGGGAAAACATTCTGAGCTTTTTTGCGACGAGAATTCCGATCGTGTGTACGTGGCAATACAAGGACCCGTGGCTTGTTTGCATATGTGCAAAGTCATGCACAGCCCCCCTTACATGTGTAGAAAGAATAAGGTCTCTACCAATTGTTGGGACCCAACAGATGTGGGGTGTATCTGTAAATGAGCAGAGATTTTGCATCTGCGGTTATGTCTGCATATACCCAGGATATCATTCCACGATGGCGCTGCGGTCAATGACAAAGAAGAACTTAGGTCTGGAAAGGGGAAAATGCTGGACTAAATGTTTTTTTTATATTTTTTTTGTATACCTATAGGAACAATTACCATGGAATGAAAATAATATTTTAGCTAGGTAGGCTGAAGTTTCTCTACAAAACCTTCTATGCATTCCGTTTGACTTTATCCATGTGTTGAATGATAAAACCTTGACAGAAACCTATTAACGAAGCCTTGAATGATGCTTTGGTATGCAGTTTCTTATTATTCACATGGGCAGAGAAAGTAAATTCAGGAGGTCTCATAGATTTGTACTATGTAAATAGTATTAGGATTAAATGTAAATAGTTCTGTGCACAAGCTATATATCAAAATGCACATCAATAAAAAAAAAAAAAGCCACAAGATGTTACACTGGTTCCTATAAAGATAGATTAATGTCTGTAGGATGTGACAGCCGATAGCTTGAATTTGTGTATGTTGACCTTCACATTATACGTGAGAGGGTAACCCAGTAAACAAGGACATGACCTGGAAGTTGTAAATTAATTTATATTGTTATTAAGAAAGCCTGCTATGGAATGAAGAGAAATATAATAGCTTTGATATAAAATTCATTCAGATATGACACTTTTCAAGTGGTTTGCAGCTGCAAATAGAAAAGTTCTTAAAAAAAAAAAAAAAAAATCTTAAGTTGCCATGGCAACCTGTCTTGTAAGTTGCGTGCTCAACTTTTCCATTTTATTTTTCCTATCCTGGGGTAATGCATGATAGATATCTTTCCAAGGTTAGGAGAGAGGTTTGCGGCAGAACAATAATCCTCCCATGAACTACCATAACACAAGAAAATATTTCTTAATTAAGCAAAAAGTCAAAGCAGCATGCTCATTACTGTGAAATATCCGTCTATATCAGCTGGGAAGCACAAAGCTGTGTGATGAGAGCTTAATGAGCACCAGAATAACGCACAATTTATACACTTTACTTTCATGTTATTGTCAAAACAAACATGCGTGGGATGGTCAGGAATCATCTCGAATAAAGTACCAGGATAACCTTACTAATCTAAAAATGTTTTATTTGTGTGCCTTAATATGCTTGTATACAGCTGCTATACACCTAAAGCAGTTACACACAATGCACAGTAATGCATAGCATGCTCTGTGATGTATTGCAGTGCCTTTAGTTTAGAATGACACCTTAACCACCTGATTACTTTGCACTTAAACCCCCCTCGTGACCAGACCAATTTTCAGCTTTTGGCGCTGACGCACTTGGAATGACAATTGCGCGGTCATACAACACTGTACCCAAATGAAATTTTTACCTTTTTTTCCCAACAAATAGAGATTTCTTTTGGTGGTATTTAATCACAGCTGGGGTTTTTATTTTTTGCTAAACAAATAAAAAAAGATGGAAAATTTAAAAAAATAAAATAAAATCATGTTTAATAGTTTGTTATAAAATTTTGCAAACAGGTAATTTTTCTGCTTCATTGATATGCGCTGATGAGGCGGCACTGGTGGGCACTGATAGGCTGCACTGGTGGGCACTGATAGGCTGCACTGGTGGGCACTGATAGGCTTCACTGGTGGGGACAGATAAGTCGGTACTGATGGGCACAGATAAGTCGGTACTGATGGGCACAGCAAAGATGGCACTGATGGGCACGGATGGGTGGCACGGATGGGTGGCACTGATGGGTGGCACTGATAGATGGCACTGATGGCACTGATAGATGGCACTGATAGGTGGCACTGATAGATGGCACTGATAGGTGGCACTGATAGATGGCACTGATGGGCACTGATAGGTGGCACTGGGCACTGGTAGGGGACACTGATGAGCACTGGTAGGGGACACTAATGAGCACTGGTAGGTGACACTGATGTGCAGCACTGGCACTGTGGGCACTGACAGATGGCACTGGGGCACTGACATATGGCACTGGGGGCACTGACAGATGGCACTGGGGCACTGACAGATGGCACTGGGGGCACTGACAGATGGCAGTGGGGGCACTGACAGATGGCACTGGGGGCGCTTTTATTAGAAAAGAAGGGCACCATGGACCCTGGGCATATTGCAGTGAGAGGGACTGATGTCCCTCTCACTGCCGCCGGTGATCAGCTCTTTTTTTTTCTTCTCGCGCTATCAGCGCGAGCAGGAAAAAAAGCCGATTACCGGCTCGGTTACCATCACATGAGCAGCTGTCATTGGCTGACAGCTGATCACGTGGTAAGGGGTCGGGATCTCACAGACTCGCGGATCACAGAGCGCGCCGTGCGCGCCCTTCAGGGGGCGCGCAGGCAGCTCGTTGCCGGGACGACGTCAATAGACGTCGCCCCGGCACATCAGATACGCGCTGTAGCCGTCATTTGGCTATAGCGCGGATCTCAGCTAGTTAATGTACAAGTACAAGGAGCGCCAATGGACCTGCACTTGCTGTGTGATGTGGGGCACTGCATTAAAAAATATATACCGTATGTCTGCTTTCTTTCTTTTGCTGTGTATTAGCAGTTCATTCTAATGCCCCGTACACACGGTCGGAAATTCCGACCACAAAATTCGTCGGACTTTTTCCGACGGATTTTGTCCGACACTGGTGTTGCATACACGCGGTCGGACAAAGTTGTCGGAAAATCTGATCATTCTGAACGTGGTGACGTTCGTTGCGTACGATGGAACTACGTAGAGGCTATTAGCCAATAGGTTTGGTCTCCTAATGTGATCTGAGCATGCGTGGCACTTTGTCCGTCGGAATTTTCTACACACGATCGGAAAAAGTCTGATCGGATTTTGTTTTCGGAAAATTTGAGAGCAGGAAAAAGTCTGATGGAGCCCACACATGGTCGGATTTTCCGACATCATGGTCCGATAGGACATTTTCCATCGGAATTTCCGACCTTGTGTACCGGCATAAGTCCCCATTCACTCTAGTGTGTTGGGATAACACGTTGTAAAAATGCACATTTTATTGCATGTTACCCCTTGAAATGTCAGTTGCAAAGCTATTTTTAATTGGATCCCAACACACCTAGGCAGTGAACAGCAATGTCCTTGCACTGTGTTGAATACCTGGTTATATGTGTATTGTGGTGCATTGGCAGCCCATTTAAATCAAATGGGTAGCTTAACACAAGGCATGTTAGTGTGTGAATACCACACATTGAACACAAATACTGCATGTTAGGTATGCACATTTTACTGCTGCACACTAGTGTGAATGGGTCTTAAATTAATGGGTTGCCCTAACACAATGCACATTACCGGGGAAGTACTGCACAGAAACAAGCATGCAGTAATACAACATTTTGGCAAAATGTGAAGGGGGTCTTAAAGCAGGACTAAACTCATTGATTTAACAGTTTCAAGAAACAGTTGCATTCCCCACATGTATCAAGAATGGAACTATCACACTGGCTGTGCTCTCAACCAAACTGTTAAACCATTAAATGGCTGGTGTCAAAATTGATCACATGTGCGGCATCATGGAAGTTTAAGATCAAACATAGGACAAGATGGCAGCTTCCTTGGTTGAAAACAATTGGATGGTTTAGTTCCGCTTGAAGATTCTGCATTCGTACAAAGTATGGAGTGAAAACAATTATCTCTGTGATTAAAGCGACTCTCCTTTAAAAAATAAAGAAAGCAAGCCCTGCAAAAAACGATAGGAGTGTTTAATTCCATGCTTCCCAGCATGATTCTGCATGCCAGCACTTAGCTTCCTCTTTACAGGCCACAAAAGAAGGTCCCACGGACCGCCATTTTGGCAGCCTAGATATATAAATACGAAATGATGTAGAAAACCACTCGAAATTCTCTAATGCCCCGTACACACGGTTTCGACCACAAAATCCGTCTGATTTTTTCAGACGGATTTTGTCCGACACTGGTGTTGCATACACGCGGTCGGACAAAGTTGTGGGATAATCAGATCATTCTGAACGTGGTGACGTTCATTGCGTACAACGGAACTACGTAGAGGCTATTAGCCAAAAGGTTTGGTCTCCTAATTTGATCTGAGCATGCGTGGCACTTTGTCCATCGGAATTCCCTACACAAGATCGGAAAAAGTCTGATCGGATTTTGTTGTCCGAAAATTTGAGAGCAGGATTCCGACGGAAAAAGTATGATGGTGCCCACACACGGTCGGATTTTCCGACAACATTTTCCATCGAATTTTGCGACCGTGTGTACGGGGCATTATACTACAGCAACAGCTTGTGTTTTTCTGCAATGTTGGCAAGCTTCTAATGTTTGACATCAGCCTGTGAACTGCTGCAGTCATGCCTACAATGGATAATGATAAAACCAAGATAGTGATCCACCTTGCTAACATTGAATTAAATCAGATGGGTAGAAGGCTGATTGCTAGGCAGGCACTGCCAAGTACTTGCACATAGTTTGGCTTAGTGTCTTTTAAGCCTCATACACACAATCAGATTTTCCACAAGCAAAACATCAGACCTTTGTCTGAAGGGCGTTGGCCAGGAACTTGTCTTGCATACAAACGGCACACAATTGTCAGCCAACAAACACGAACGTAGTGACGTACTACATGTTTTTTCAGCTCTTTAGCGCCACCCTTATGGCACCTCCTGCTAATGTTGTGTTTGGTGAGCATCGATTCCAATCATGCGTGTTTGTACTTTGGACTTTTGTCTGATGGACTTGTGTACACACGATCGGACAATCTGAAAACAGACTGTTTCAAATCCTGCCATCCAACATTTGTCCACAGAAAATCCAACAACAATTGTCCGATGGAGCTTACAAATGGTAGGATTTTCCGCCAACAGTCTGTCAACACACAGTTCCCATTGGAAAATCCGATCATGTGTACAAGGCTTAACTCTTAATTCTGGAGGGGGTGGGTGTTAAAAACAATGCTGGTCTAAGGGCTCATTTACACTTGCTTCGGCTTCAACAAGGCTTTGGACAGGCTTTGTTAAAGCTCTCTGAACACTAGTCAAAGCTCCTGTCACTAAATAAAATGGTTAGCTTACAGTCCTGATTACGCCTGCTTTTGCTTTGCTTTGCTTTGGCTTCGCTTCAAAAACTATACCCCATGTAGCTTCAGTTGTAGCCTCCATAGAAGTCTATGGCAAAGCTTGCTTGAAGCCCCACTGAAGTCTCACGAAGCCTCATCGAAGCCCCACGAAGCCTCATCAAAGCCCCATAGAAGCTCCACCAAAGCCTCATCGAAGCACCAAGCAAATGCAGGTGTAAACAGGACTGTAAGCTAACCATTTTATTTAGTGACAGGAGCTTTGAGTGGCGTTAAGAGAGCTTTAGCAAAGCGTGTGCAAAGCCATGTTTTGAAAACAATTGTAAACTAGCCCTAACTCTCCTGCAATTCTCTATTAGACACTGAGACCACCCATCACTTGGACCTCCAAAATAAAGTTACAGCAGACTGAAGTATGCTGGTAAACCCTTCAGTTTCTTTGTAAAACTTGGGATTCGCAATAGGGTGTCCTGGTTTTAGTCGCCTTGGGGGCACTGAATCCTGGTCAAAGGTATGTATAAGTAAACAATGGCCTCTCAATGCATTCAGGTTACTACCTACTTTTTAAACCTTTTAGTGAAGGGAAGGGTTAGTGGTTTGGCAATTTTAGGGGCTCAGCTGGACAAGGCTTTTCAATCCTTTTATCTTTGAAGGGACATTTGAAAGTAATAAGTGAAAATATGCAAATGTATTTATTTTCTATTTTCGGGATGGAGCACAGGCTTCCTGTGTGAACTGAAAAGGTGTAAAGAACCCTTTCACCAGATTATTAAAGTGGAACTTTACCTTTAAATTTTTTTTTATTTTAAGGCAGAAGAGATATGCTACATGCAATAAAGTTACTGTCTGCACTGTAAACTGGGATGTGCATGCTGGGATGACTGAATTCCTGCGCATGCTTGGGAGTGAAGTCATTTTAGCTGGAGCAATGGAAACTGGGGATCGATACCTGGAAGTCTTCAGGCTAAAGATGGCAGTGGCACGGAGCTCCCGGACATCCTAGCACTGAAGAACAGGTGAGTATAGTTTCACTTTAAAGTTCCGCCTGCAAAAAAAGGAGGGACAGGACACGGCGTAGATCACCTCAGATTCTGCGGCGATCTTTTGCCAGAAGTGGGAGAAAATACCTGTATTAGACAGGTATCTGCTCCCCCCTCCCCCTTGAAAGGTGCCAAATGTGACACCAAAGGGGGGGAGGAACTGGATAAGTGGAAGTTCCATTTTTGGGTGGAACTCCGCTTTAAGGTATATCTAAACCCAACCCTTTTTTTTCAGTTTAGAGTGTGAAAAATGTTAAAACTTCGGTAAGGTTTTATTGCTGTCTATGTCCTTAATGGGTAGATTTACTCTCTACATTTATGGTGACATTGCCACCTGGACAGAAAACGACGGAAGACACAGTTGTGACCAGAACAGGAATACAGAGGAAATCTTTCAGTGCATAATGATTGTAACGACAACCTTTTAAGATCCTTGCTTTGGATTTACTCTTTTAATTTCTTGTTATGCCTCCAGGAAACAAAATGAAGAGAGATCTTCCCAATGGGGCATAGACTGAAAAAAATAACTGGGTTTTACTAAAATTGAAAACAAAAAATAAAAATTTTCCAGATGTAGTTTAAAAGAGATGGCAGTGACCCTCATTCCCAAGTGGATCATCAATCAGGGCCAAAAATGTACAGGTCATGTGACTTGGGTTGCTTGTTCATGTGAATCAATCTGCTCATCACCATTGGTTTAAATGGTCTGGACGTACAGATGCCACCTGTGTTATTCCAGGCATATCTATTTGGGAGAAGGGTCCATTGTGTATCTAAAATAGATTAGATAACTTTATTTTGTCCTGGGGACATGTTAAAAATTCCTTAACAATTTGCGTCTGTGGTCAGCACAGAAAAGCCTTTCCTACCAAACTTAGCCTGCTGACCTCCATGGCCCCATGACGATAAATGATTGAATGATGTCGATTTATCAAACTGTTTACTGCCTCAAAACATTTCTATCCTTTTTTTCTTAAATCAAAAAAATGTAGAAAAAATATTTCAAAAGCATTGTTATAAAGACCTATTTCTAATAATAATCTTTCTAAAGTGAAAACCCTTCCTGTTTTGACAAGTAATGATTGCACACATATTGTTTACATTTATGGGTAGAAATAGGATCATTAAATTCTATAGCCAAGTTGTCTCTTAATTTACATGGCAACATGCTAAGGAGGCTTGATGGATGCTGGATTTAATGAGAAGATTCCAACTGTTGCATCTGTGCATTTGCTATGCACTTCATGTACTTTATGCCAGCCATGCCTGTTCAGCATTATGCAAACAACCCTGTTAAGATTCTAGGCATAAAGACTAAAAAGAGTCAAGTCCTGAACAATAAGTGGTCCAGGCACAGCTAGATGCATGATGATAGCCAAAGGCAGCATGTGCATAAAACACCTCCTGATCCAACGAGATATTGCTCATTTACAGCCCTGGTGCCAAACTATATTTAGAAAATGTATCACACAACTCACATTTCTGAAACAAATGAATTTTGACAGAAAGACATTTGAATCAAGAGGATTATTTAGTTATGTAAAAGTGATTTTAATTCCCACACCGCCATTTTAATAGGCAATATTTTAAACATCCCCCTTTGGCACAAATCTTCATTTAAAAGCCATTCCTTAAAAATGAATTCATTTGTCCAATAAATCAATCCATTGTTTTTTTTCCCTGTTTTGACAAATTTAGATGGACACCTCCCTAAATGTGTAGGCTATCCTGTCTTGCTCTGGACATAATGTAATCTCTTTCAGTCCTTCCTATTTCTGAGCCCTAATTCTTCTAATGCAGTTCCTGCTGTTTTGTTCAGCTGCAGGGAGAATAGACTGTGGTCGTTTGACAATGACAAGAATCCCTCTTGTCAAATTAAATCACATTTATTGATGTGAAGGTGGAAAGGTAAACTGCGGCCAGCTGTGACAACGGAACTTAACTCTTTCACTCCCCGGAGAACAATAAAATAAATATATATCTTAAAACATTGCATTCAAAATGCTATTTTCAGTCATTTTAAGGAAATAAAATGTAAACTATAACTATGGGCAAAAAAAAAAAAAAAATTACATATATGAGGCAGTCTCTCACTGGCATAGTTTTTTGTTTACTTTCTGACCCCCCACTCTGTAACATAGTTTTATTACCTTTTGATCCTGCCTATAGATCTGTCCAACTCCTGGAATAGAGTGAAAACACTATTTGCTCTGATATTGAGCAGCAGCGCTGTTATTCTGTGTACAGGATAGTCTAAAGCAGCCCATACATGGAGAACGTTTCTTTTCCTCCAACCGCAGACAGTGTTGACACCTTTCTGCCTTGTCATTGTATTTCCCCTGGCAGGAGAAGACAGTGATTATTGCTAGTAGCTTCACCAGCTGCTAGCGATAAACAAATGCAAAGGCTGGTTGTCGATAGATCAACTTGGTACATTCAGCCTGCCAATACATAGTTTGAATCTCGGCTGATTCTGGCTGAACAGGCCACGATTCCAACTGTCTATGGCCAGCCTTAAGCCTAGTAGACGCTATCAGTTTTTTTTTTGCTCAATCCAGTGAGTTGAACGAAAAAAAATGATAGCTCAGATCAATCCAATGTTAGTACAGTGATCTCCCCTGCTGAGATATTGTGTTTTGACAGGGGGACAGCCCCCTACCAGAACACTCTGATCAGTGCTGATCAGGAGCTGGTTGGCTGCTGGTTTTCCAGCATGCTCATCCGACAGAAGCCGGTCAAACCAAACCTGTCGGACCAGCTGTCATACACATGGGCCAAGTGTTGGCTGTTTTTTATTGAACTGCCCTATGTCGCCTGCCATTCGGCTCATGTGTACTAGGCTTTATGTGGTATATGTATCTTAAATAGACTTTAAAAAAGACAAATAAATTAAAGCTGCGCAGCCCCAGGGTCAAAGCAAAAAAAGAAAACTTCTATGTTAATGCTTGTGACGGACTGTATCAAATATTCCATTTATGATTTTGCACATAGTTACACTTTAAGCTTTTAATACCTAAACGAGACACAGGAACAATAACACAGTTCAAATGCAGCAGACCAAAAACTGTTGGAGGGAAGATCAATGATTGTTACTCTGGCACTCTACAAGTTGTTTCTTCAGAGGATCGCAATAACAAAAAACAGGTGCAGCCTTATGCACATTTGCCTCTTGAATCAATTGCTTTGTGTATAGCACCTCTCACGTTGGTTTATGATTATGTGTAAACAAGTTTTCGAATAGCAATATGTACTTGTTAAAGGAAGCTGGCCCTTTTCCATCATCAAATGACTTGAAATCACCCTTGCGCACAGGAGAACTCTACTTCTCAGAAGACAGAATGGTTGGAAGAAAAATCCAATTCAAAGGCATAACAGGAATACCAGGCCAATTCCTTCCCTTTAGGAAGCCCCTATGATATTCATTTACTGTGTAGACATTATAATCAGATTATGCCACTATTCACTTGAATATATAACTACACATAAACAATATTCTGCTCAGAGAGAGAGATACTTTTAAAGAAGACGTGTACTAGGGGAACCATGTCTGCTGTTGCTCTTTTCCTTTTAAAATTGCTAAGCCGCCGTTAGGTTTGATACATTTTGAGATCTGGGACCAAAACTCTGCCTGCATACTTGTTTTGGCTCAGTGGCTCAGAAAGTATTGAATTCACTGGATTAACATGACAGCTGGCTAACTAGCATTTTTCAAAGGAGAAGTCAGCAATGGTAGTCTAAGTATTTTTTGAGTACAGGTTTCCTGTAAAGGAGTTGTAAAGTCAGATGTTTTTTTTATCTTAATGTATTCTATGTTACTACAGAAACATGGCAACAGGAGAAGAGAGCAGAAGGAGTAGGGGAATTATCTCATTAGTGTGATGCTGCTCCTTTAGGCCCCTTTCACACTGGGGCGCTTTGCAGGCGCTACAGCGCAAAAAATAGCATCTGCAAAGCGCCCTGAAACAGCCGCGTTTGCAGAACCTTCAAAAAAGTCCTGCAAGCCGTATCTTTGGAGCGATGTAGGAGCGGTGTATTTACCGCTCCTAAAGCACCCCTTCCCATTGAAAACAATGGGGCAGCGCTGCAAACCTGCCTGCAAAGCGCCACTGCAGCGGCGCTTTGCGGGTGATTTTGACCCTTTTTCAGGCACTAGCGGGGGTTAAAACTGCCCTGCTAGTGGCCGAATAGCATCGCTAAAACAACGGTAAAGCCCTGCTAAATATAGCGCCGCTTTACCGCCAACGCCCGCGACGTTCTAGTGTGAAAGTAGCCTTATAATCGAGTAGCAGGCTGGGCTGTATTCCTGAACTGGATCTCAAAAATGGCTCACAAATAATATGAAAGGTAAAACATTTTACTTGAGTATTTCAAATTTGTATTTACAGTAGCTGCTTGCCTGGAGCTTTAAACTTCACTCCAGGCTAAATTTGAGCCCCATTACTTTCCCCCTTTGAGCCCTATATTAATATTTTACCTTACACTGGGATTACTGATGACATCAAGCCATTAGAGAACAGGCAGTCAACAACCACAGGCTCAATAAGGGCTCATAGTTATGGTAATCCTTTAGGAATGTGGGTTTTTTCTATGCACTAATAGGTGCGTGTGTTTGAATGGCAAATGTAGCATTTGACAAGTAAAGTTAATTCAGTAGGATTAGATTCATTCAGACCCCTTTCACACTGGGGCCACCCGAGTGAGATTATTTGTTGTCCTCCATGCTACCATTAGACAGCCTTGTCTCCTGAGCTATTCCTTAAAAGTACATATAGTTGCATTCATTTTATACCTGGGGAATAGCAATTTAAGCAGCCTATGACAAGTGTTTTCAGGATACTAATGTACATGTTTTTATTTTACACATGTAGCCAGGTAGCATTGTAGCATTGCCCCTTCATGGATGGGGAGTGGGTGGGTGTGCTGCTTGGCACAGACTCTGGCTCTGAGAAGAGCTCACTCACACTGCTGTGCCATTGGAAATGTCTGTGTCTCTCCCCTCTCCAAAGAGAGACAGTTGTCACCTTGATTGGGCTAAATGACAGCCGCTATACTTCAGTTCTGCTGCTGAATGTGCAAGCTCACCTGTCCGCCAATCTGTGGAAGGACTGCAGTTGGGCATTAACCCAAAGAGAGTCCATCCTGCTTTGATCCTGTCGAGCAGGATGGTGATTGATATGGATCACTGAGTGACGTAATTATTGACGTTGTGGGACTTTTTGGGGGGCTTTTAATTTATTTTTTTAAAGACTTGTCAAAAATCGTGTCGGTGTCTTTATGCTGAGCTGTTGTGTTTTGACTGCCAGAACACTCCGATCTGCGCTCTCTGCCATTGGCTGAGAGCGCTAATTTGGAGTCGGTCAGCTGCTGGTTTTCCAGCATGCATCTTCGACAGGCAGACATACACACGGACCGAATGTCGGCCATTTTGTTTTGAACCGGACGATGTCTCCTGACATTCGGCCCGTGTGTACCCGGCTTTAAAGTCTACATAAACCCCAACAATGGGCCTTTTCTTATTTCTTATTCTTATCCCTTTTGGTCTGTTGAATATACCACTACTGGATTTTAAATTGCATAGGCACTTATTTTTTATGTTTTACATAGCTATACCGGCAAAAGAGGCTAGCATTAAGTGATCTATCAGCACTTAATTTTGTGACTAAAGTTCCACATTTATCTCACAAAAAGTAACAAGGATGCTGAATTTCTAGTAAAATCAACAGTTATTTTCTGTATTTGCTGAAAATGATCCTAGCTTTAAAAAAAAAAAAAGGCAAATTAATGCAGCCACCACATCCAATGACTGCAGTAAGTTAAATGTTTGTTGGGTTAGTTACACTTTAACAGGGTTCCCGACAAGCTAACGCAGATATACTGCGGCAGAATGGCTCTGGTCAGGAAGGGGGTAAAAGCTTCTGGGGCTGAAGTGGTTAACCACTTCAATACTGGTCACTTCCCCCCTCCTGCCAGGCCAATTTTCAGCTTTCAGCGCTGTCGCACTTTGAATGACAATTGCGCAGTAATGCAACACTGTACTCATATGACATTTTTGTCCTTTTTTTTTACACAAATAGAGATTTCTTTTGGTGGTATTTGATCACCTCTGCGTTTTTCATTTTTTGCGCTATAAACAAAAAAATTGTGACAATTTTGATAAAAAAATAAATATATTTTACTTTTTTCTATAATAAATATCCCCGATTATTTTATTTTTTTTAAAAAAAAAATTTCCTCAGTTTCGGCCGATATGTATTCGTCTACATATTTTTGGTAAAAAGAATTGCAATAAGGGTATATTGATTGGTTTGCGCAAAAGTTATACCGCCTACAAAATAGGTTATTGGTTTATGTCATTTTTATTATTTTAGATTTTTTTTTTTACTAGTAATGGCAGCGATCTGCGATTTTTATCGAGACTGCGACATTGCAGTGGACAGATCGGACACTTTTGACACTTTTTTTAAACCATTAACATTTATACAGTGATCAGTGCAATAAAACGCCACTGATTACTGTATAAATGTCACTGGCAGGGAAGGGGTTAACACTAGGGGCGATCAAGGGGTTAAACGTGTTCCGTCACTGTGTGTTCTAACGGTGGGGGGATGGGACTGACTGGGGGAGGTGAGCGATCAGTGTTCCTATATATTAGTAACACACAATTTGTCTCCTCTCCCCTAACAGAATGTGGATTTGTGTGTTTACACACACAGATCCACGTTCCTGCTCTGCCAGGAGCGATTGTGGGTGCCCGGTGGACATTGCAAGAGCACGTGCATCGGCTCATCAGTGACGCGGCAGGCACGTACACGCACCGTCTATACCGGTGGGAAGCGGAGGACATCAGAGCTGACTCATCATCACGTGTACATTGAAGTGGGAGACAGCAGTTCTAACGGAGTGGGGTATAGGTAAGCTCCTTTGTACTCTGCAAGGGTGTCCCTGTTGATCAAGGGCATCCACCATACACAAGTATCCATTGTGATCCATGTGGCTATTTAATTTCATTCACATTCATTTACAGATGTACTGTTGGGGTGCCTACACACCTCAACATATCGGGGGCCACCGTTAGACTCCTGACCCGTCTACAATAATACTGGGTTTGTGGCCCCTACTTTAAACACATCTCCGGTTTCCTCCCACACTCCAAAGACATGCTGGTAGGTTAATTGGCTTTTGTCTAAATTGGCCATAGTATATGAATGTGAGTTAGGGACCTTAGATTGTAAGCTCCTTGAGGGTAGGGACCGATGTGAATGTACAATGTATATGTAAAGTGCTGCGTAAATTGACGGCGCTATATAAGTACCTTAAATAATAATAATAATAATAATATGTCTCCCACCTATACAATTTATTTACATAATTACCCTCTTGTAAATGCTCCACTCTTTTTTTTCTCCCCTCCTTATCCAGTGCTAGGTGGTCTCAGTGCTTGTTGAGTGGGCCCTCGCCCGGTGTGAGACTCCAACCCACCCCTCCTGTAACACCATAGGAGGACATTTTTTGATGTGTAGGCAACATATCTGTTTGATTTTATTGGTGTGACCAGTCTTGTCATAGCTTGGACACTTTTTAAGTATTATCCACAAATCCACTCCTTGATATATAGGATGCCTATGTGTATACATAAATATGTGTTTTAATGAGATATGACATATTTCTAGATTGTATCCACATTATACTGCAGAGTTATCCCTGAGGAAGGACCCAAGTGACTCCGAAATGGGTTGGCTATGCCTATGCAATTTCGGCAATAGATATGTATAGCAATATTGTGTGATTTTGCAATTGTGCAATCGTGTACCCCATTTTCTACTGTGTAAAATTCTTGATACATTTCTCAATACTTTTTGTATGTAATTTTCTATTTATAAAAATACAGATTTTAAATTTAAGTATATGTTTACTCTCTGAGCCTTTAAAGTCCCATTAAATGGGAGGAAACTTTTTCTACAGTTATATAGGGATGTGGCCGCATGTAACAGATACAAACCTCGAAGTTATGGAATACATAGTTAAAATGGAAAAAAAGACCCACAGAGTTCAACCAATAACTAAGAAAAAAATGTTTACCTACACAGGTGAAACCTAATTTTACTTTTCCCATTGCTCACTATGCTGAACAATACTCCAATCTTCTGATCCTTTTCTGTTCTCAGTGATTCTTCCCTCGTATGCACTACAAGACAGTTGTGACACAACATCCACCAAATACGGTATGTTATTACTAGTGGCAGAAACACAATGACATCACTGGGTGAGTCATGGGGAGAAAGAAAGAGCAGGGAGGAAATGTGGGCTGTGCTCTCTTCACAGTGCTGGGGAGAAGGTGTGAGTTGTTCTCCTCTTGTCTTAGCACTTAGGACTCAACCAGATCAGCAGGTAGGCCTGGAAATAGGATGGGCTAGCCCCACACAGCCAGCCATGTGCAAATTGGAGCTTAGCTGCATCTGCACTGTGATGTGGCATAGGACAAGGATGTAAAAGTGGAGAACAGCTTGCAGGCTAGTGGTGAGGAACTGAGGAGCAGGTATCAGAGGTTAATATGTCAGCCAGGTAACAGCCCACAGAAGCATACATTCCTACTTTCAATCTTACTATTTTAAATCTTTTCTAATATCTTCAATTCATACTTGCATTTATATATGCAATTCACATTTCTCTTTCAGTTCATAATGGGGATAATTTTCAATGGGGGTTGTATTTTATAGGTAAAGTTGATCCGGGGAAAATCGATTGCCTCTCGGGGGATCAGGAAGGAATTTTTTCCCCCGCTTTAGCAAATTGGAGCACGCTCTACTGGGTTTTTTTTCCCTTCCTCTGGATCAACTGTGGGTATAGAATGGGGTATATGGGATTGTATGATATATATATATTTTTTTTTATTTGTTTGAACTGGATGGACTTGTGTCTTTTTTCAACCTAACTAACTATGTAACTATGTATTGGAATGAGGGGGACATTTTGGCTTTGGAGGCACACATGTGCATTACTTGCTTCTGGCCCCTACACTCTGTGGCTTATGCACTCCTGACCCTTGCACTCTGTGCCTTGCCTACTCCTGACCCAGAGCAAAGTAGGCTTAGGTTTTATATAGTTAGACCCCTCTAATTCACTCACACTGTGCAATTTGGACACACCCACCATTTAGCATGGTGAGCACTGCTATCAGCCCTACCCCAACCCCAGTAAGGGGTACAGATTATGGAATTTTTCTCTAGTGGGCAAGTGGTATTTTGCTTATAATAAGGGAGTGCCAGAGACATAATTTATGAATTTAATATTTAAAGGAGTATGGACTAGATCTGAAAAGGTTCTCAGGTCCCAGCCAATGCTAAAATAGGGAATGAGTGGGAAATGGGGATGATAGCAGTGATTACGATCTTGCAGGTATTTGCATTAGTAGATATGTAGGGGTCTCGGAAAACATGTGTGTGCATTTATTTAAAGAGGAAGTCAGTATTTGCACATGCCTTATGGCAGTCATCTGCTATGTTAACAAATATTTACCAACATATATGATAATGATTATAACTAGAGTGGTTGTCTCCAGGCCATATTAAATGAACATTATTATTCAACTTCACAATTTATGTGCATCTACGTTACAGATTGAAGAGAGCTAAGAGGAATTTAATTAGTTGCAACCTTGCTTTAGGAAATCCTATATTAGGTAGCCAATCCTCATAATAGACAGTAAATGAAAGACCTTGTAAAGAAATTCAGAAGCTATTACAGTACACTAATCAATAATGCACTAATAAAGCATTAGTATTCCAGCATCACGGGAATTAACATAATAGTGTAAGTACAGTCATGTTACCAAGTATTCCTTATCCCTTTCGTTAACCTAAGTTTGTAAGTGGTGAAAATTGTAACATTTTAGTTTATACTTTTTTTAGGATTACCTTTAATGAACATTTTTGTTCATTTGACCTCCACAGATAGAAGCTTGTTAAGGTTGTTTGGTAATTTGAATAAATGTTCCATAGGCACTATTTCATTGAAAAAAACTTAGACGTGTATTTATAAAAACATTGCATAGCAATTCACCCAGTACATGTACATTCAATCTGTACAAAAATGGGCAAAAAAATAATAGTATTAGGCTATTTCCTGTGCTGATCAAATGTTTTTCAATGATTTAAAAAGGAAAACACTGCATTTGGTCATTAGATGGAATTTCCTACGATACTTAGTGCCATCTAGCAACAGATATGCTCATATTTGTTTGTCTGCTCCATTTACACAAATCTAATGTACATGTACTCTCACTGGGCAAATTGCAATGCAATTTTTTTTTAAACTCACCCCTTTAAAGAGAAGTTCAGGATTTCACCTGAAATTGGGTAAGGGCAGCAATGTTCTGATGCTGCACCTGTCCCCTGCCCGCTCTAAGACTGAGAACTAAGTGATGAAAGGCTGCAGACCGCTCAGTTCTTGGTCTTCAGTGAGCAGAGAGCTGGTGACTTGTCACTGGAGTGCTGGGCTGTGGAGGGGTAGCTGGCTCAGGCTCTCAGTGGTTTGCTAAACGGCTGAGCCATCTGCCAGACCCCTCCACAACCCAGTGCTCCAGTCACAATCACCAGCTCTTTGCTCACTGGAGACTGAGAACTGAGCGGACTTTAGATGCTGTCGGCTAAATCCGGATTACAGGACTGATGAACTAACTGCACTCTTGTGATCCACAGGAGAAGGAGAGCTAAAAGAGCTTTGGCCCCACTTCTCCTTTAAAGTGTATCTAAACCCATGAATAATTTATTTTGTTTTGAAATTTAGATACGTTTAAAATTACACCTGTCGCATTGCACATTCAGGACACGGATGATAGGTGTACTTTAAGATACATTAAAAACTTGGTGACTTGTGCATAATTGTAAATCCTTTTCAAGGACAGCATAAGTATCCAACTGATTGACAAATAAAAGACAATAAACATCCTAGGGTGGTGGACCTGTTTTATGTGTTATTGGAAATTAATCAGTGTACTTCCTTTCTTGTCATTATATAAATAAAATAAAAAAATTAGTTTTAACTTCTCTTTAAAACCAACGTGCACAGAAAAGCAAAAACCCACAAAAAGAAAAAAAAAATCCTTTTTAGGATTTTGGTATCCTATTTGACATTTCGTTTGCTATTAGTAAGCTTTTGGTAGCTGAAAACTGGAGGCTGGCACATGTTCTTTCACAACTTCACATTAACGTTGAAGGCTATACGTAATGAGTTCACTTTGGCATCTAAGTCATCATATTCTTTACGCAAGTTTCAATGTTTTGGAGCCGAGAATGTCATTTTTCTTGGAAGAAAAGGAAAATGCAGAGTGACATTGTCATTTCTCTACAAGTCGGAAAATAGAAAAATACTGAGAATCTTTTCATTCTGTGATGTTTTTTTTATCGTTATTGAAGAAACTCTAAAAATCAATTAATATTAACCTAAGTATTACAATAGCGTGAATGGCATATTTGAATTCAGGATATCTGTCTAACTAATTAAATTGTGAGAACTGATGAGCATTACTGGGAAATGCCTGCTGGGGAGGCACTTGAGACCCATTATGATTTAAGCCACTCAATTGGTTCCCATTTTAAAAATGAAGATTTGTAAAGATACACATCTATTTGTAAAGTTGCATGTGTAGCCAATGTGATTGTAAATATATGGTTAGTACAATATATTTTTGAATTAAAATGCACAAGCCCTAAGGATCAAGTGTGTAAACTACTGTCTATTGATGCCAATAGGGTCAGCTGTAAAGTATACCGTATTCTTCGCTCCATAAGACGCACTTTGGAGAAGGGGGAAATGTCTGTGCGTCTTATGGAGTGAATACTGACCAGAAGAGCTACTAATAGGGGTTTGTTTCAGTGACAGAACGATGCCCTATGCATCCCTCTGCCCCAGCTAAATCCTGTTTTTCCCTTGCCTTCAGCTGCTAGAGGGAGAGAAACAAAAGGCATTGCTCTTTAATTAACATTGGCATTCCCATCTAAATCGTGTGGGCATTGTTATGCAAATTATGTCGGCCACCGCGATTCATATGCAAATCATGCCCTATCCTCTGCATGCCGCCCACCTCAGATGAGCATAGGGGGAATGTAGAGGTAATAAAAAAGGGGGGCTTGAGGTGCACAGGTGAGCAGAGGAGGTGTGCAGAGGTGCAGAGTTGAATGGGAAGGAAGGGTTGGAGTCAGAGCCGATCCGCCCTATACGCGGACTACGCAAGCTGCGTAGGGCCCCGCGGCGGATCGGCTCTGCTCGGGGGCCCCTGGGGCCGCTGCCGCCACTGTGAGGGCAGCGGCGCCTGAAAAAAGATGGCCGCGGGGCTGACATGCAACTGCGCATGCGCCCGCCTTTCCGAAAATTGCCGAGCAGCGGCAACAGCGCTGGCGCATGCGCAGTAGCCCGACATGCAACTGCGCATGCGCCAGCGATGTTGCCGCTGCTCGGCAATTTTCGGAAAGGCGGGCGCATGCGCAGTTGCATGTCGGCCCCGCGGCGATCTTTTTTTCAGGCGCCGCTGCCCTCACAGTGGCGGCAGCGGCACCAGTGACACGGTGGCGCCAAGTGGCGCCATTTTTAAAAATAAAACGTCCCCTCCGCACCCTCTTACCTCCTGGGCCCCCTCCCCCTCGCAGCCTCTTACCTCCTGGGCCCCCTCCCCCTCGCAGCCTCTGACCTCCTGTCCCCCCTCAAAGCCTCTGACCTCCTGCCCCCCCCTGCAGCCTCTGACCTCCTGTCCCCCCCCCCGCTTCGCAGCCTCTGACCTCCTGCCCCCCCCCCTCGCAGCCTCTGACCTCCTGTCCCCCCCTTGCAGCCTCTGACCTCCTGTCCCCCCCCTTGCAGCGTCTGACCTCCAGTCCCCCCCTTGCAGCCTCTGACCTCCTGCCCCCCCCCTTGCAGCCTCTGACCTCCTGCCCCCCCCTTGCAGCCTCTGACCTCCTGTCCCCCCCCTTGCAGCGTCTGACCTCCAGTCCCCCCCTTGCAGCCTCTGACCTCCTGTCCCCCCCCCCCCCTTCGCAGCCTCTGACCTCCTGTCCCCCCCCTTCGCATCCTCTGACCTCCTGTCCCCCCCCCTTCGCAGCCTCTGACCTCCTGTCCCCCCCCCCTTCGCAGCCTCTGACCTCCTGTCCCCCCCCCCTTCGCAGCCTCTGACCTCTCCTGTTGCCCCCCCCCCCCCGCAGCCTCTGACCTCTCCTGTTTGCCCCCCCCCCCCGCAGCCTCTGACCTCTCCTGTTGCCCTCCCCCGCAGCCTCTGACCTCTCCTGTTGCCCTCCCCCCACAGCCTCTGACCTCCCCTGTCCCATCCGCAGCCTCTGACCTCCCCTGAGTCAAGAGAGGGAGTGCTGCCAGGATGGGAGTCATGGGAGAAGTCAGACATGTATGGACTGCGGAGAGGAATCGATGGGATAAAACCAGAGCCACCAAGCTGGAGCCGACTGACTGAGCCCTGCACGATGCACCTGAGAGGAGGTCAGTGACAGCACCGCCAGGCCAGTCTAGGGGGGGTCAATACAATATTGTAAGGGGGCACTGATATAAAGGTTTCCCCCTTATCAGTAAACCCCCTTATCTTAGTGTTTTCTTTCTCTGGTCACCAGAGTCCTCCCCACAGTCCCAGAGTTCCCCTTTACATCATAGTATGCAGGATTCCACCTTACAGTGCAAGGGGGAACTCTGATGTAAAGGGCAATGACCCCAATGTAAGGAGGGGCTTTATAGGGATGCTCTCTGGGGACCCTGATGTAAGGGGGGTGCTCTCTGGGGACCCTGATGTAAGGGGGTGCTCTCTGGGGACCCTGATGTAAGGGGGGTGCTCTCTGGGGACCCTGATGTAAGGGGGGGGTGCTCTCTGGGGACCCTGATGTAAGGGGGGTGCTATGGGGGACCCTGATGTAAGGGGGGTGCTCTCTGGGGACCCTGATGTACGGGGGGTGCTCTCTGGGGACCCTGATGTAAGGGGGGTGCTCTCTGGGGACCCTGATGTAAGGGGGGTGCTCTCTGGGGACCCTGATGTAAGGGGGAGGCTCTCTGGGGACCCTGGTGTAAGGGGGGGCTCTCTGGGGACCCTGGTGTAAGGGGGAGGCTCTCTGTGGACCCTGGTGTGGTGTAAGGGGGGGCTCTCTGGGGACCCTGGTGTAAGGGGGGGCTCTCTGGGGACCCTGGTGTAAGGGGAGGCTCTCTGTGGACCCTGGTGTAAAGGGGGGGGGACCCTGGTGTAAGGGGGGGGCTCTCTGGGGACCCTGGTGTAAGGGGAGGCTCTCTGGGGACCCTGGTGTAAGGGGGGGCTCTCTGGGGACCCTGGTGTAAGGGGGGGCTCTCTGGGGACCCTGGTGTAAGGGGGGGCTCTCTGGGGATCCTGATGTAAGGGGGGGCTCTCTGGGGACCCTGGTGTAAGGGGTGGCTCTCTGGGGACCCTGATGTAAGTGGGGGAGCCACACTCAGATATGTAAAGATATATATATTGTATACATGTCTGTTCTATATTGTTGTACTTATTCTTTGACTGTTTTGTTTAAAGGAGGGAGGATTGTATTGGGAGCGCTGAAGTGTCAGGTGTGACTGTGTGGCAATGGCAAATGGATTACATAGCTCACAGCATCACGGGTCAGGTAGAGGGCCCCTCAGCAGAATTTTGCTTAGGGCCCCAGGGAGGTCAGGATCGGCACTGGTTGGAGTGCAGGGGTTAGCAGATGATGAGTTAGAGGGGCAGAGTTGTACTGAGAGGGAGATAAGAATGCAGAGATTAGCAGAGAGATGAGGGAGTTTACTGTAAATGCACCTGTTATATGGCTAGTCACTGTAAATGTCTCAATTACATTGGCGGTTGATGTAAATACTCCTGTTGTGTTGGGGTCAGTGTAAATGTCCCAGTTACATTGGGGATCAGTGTAGGGTGCCCCCCTTACATTGGTTGTCAGTGTAGAAATATTATTTAGTCCAACATTTGGTCCAGATTTTTTTTTTCATATTTTCCTCCTCTAAAACCTAGGTGCATCTTATGGAGCGAGAAAAAACGGTATGTAAACCCTGGCAATGAACCTTTTTTGTTTTTAACCATAGTTTTTTATTGAGTTTCACAATATATGGTACAAGGTAGGTTACAGGTAGTGCAACATGTCAGATATACAAATTGATAACAAAAAAAAGAGAGGAGCTCAAGGTTTAAACAATATCACAAATATGCAGGCTTCTTATGGCATAGTAGGAAATGGCCTCAGTGGGAGGTAGAACCCGTCACCCCATCTGGGTACTCACTGTGAGCGGGTTCTTGATGGAGTGTTAGTAAGCGGCCTGTCTTTGACCTAAATGAGGGTCTCTGGAGCTCTATATCGTAAGTGCAGAACCTTTTTTTTTTTTAATATCTCCCTTTTGTTCTGTTAAAATCATCTTATCATATCTCTTCTAGAAGTACAAAGAATACCTTTTGGTCCTGCCAGAAGTTCAATGCAATTACAATTGTGTAAAATACACAGTCGTTTAGCAAGCTAAATGTCACCCAATTACAGTTTAAATCTACTGTAAGAATAAAAAAAGAACGTTTTTGTGCAAAATAAATCTATAAAATCGTATTTGATTTTCAAATTTGACTGTTTGTAATTACAGGTACTATGATTAATAGCACACATCTGCCAGATTGGTAATAAGACAATGAAAATGAACATATCTTGCTTGCACAGAAACAAAACCTCACACTTGATAGTAATGTATGTAATACAATGAAACATAAATGCTTTTTCTTTGCAACATCGACCATGCACCTATTCACCAGAAAAGACTAACTCGATAATTTACCTGACTTTCTTCCATATTTCCTAGTGGTATCGGCCAAGGTTTCAGCAATTCCTGCCAATCGCAATGCAGCTTCTCCCAGTATAACAGCATCAGTATCCATAATGCTGGATTGTTGCATCACTTCATATACAAGACAAAGGATATAGATCCACTACATGGGGAAAAAGCACACAGCTCATATATTAACAATTCATCAAATAATAATATATGTGTATATGTGCAGTAATAAGGTCGACATCAGATCAGCGTATGTGGCTGAAACAGGAATGGTGTAGCTGCTGTTTATTATTATTACTATTATTATCACTTATGTTTTTATTTCAACAAATCCAAGTTCACAGCATCACACTGCATAGCCTTAAGCCCTCTTTGCCTTTCCAAGATCAAGATCATGGCCTCATAAGTAAAGTGCTTACTGTCCAGGCAACAACAAGGATACAGTACATCAAGAGCAAACCCATTTTGTAAGTAGCAAACATGAACATATGAAATGCCATAAACTAAACTTCTTTTCTTAGCACTTTCATGTTTGACAAGAGCAAGCTTGTGTTTTGTTATTAAATTAGGTTTGTACACTGCTACAGTTACTTCTATAATAATAAGTAATGTTACCAGCATATTAAAGTGGATTTAAACCCTTACATATACCTAGTGAAGTGAACTGCCTCAGATGATACACAGGGATGAAAACAATCTCCCTACCAGTGACGGCCCATGCACTGTGGGCGCACGGGTGCCGCCCCCCTAAGCATGGATTCCTATGGCGGGGCGGGAGTGGGTGGTACTTTTTGAAGCACCTGATTAGAGCCAGAGGCACAAAACTCAGGCTGCTTTTATCATATGTGAAGGAGAACTTGTCAGAAGTTATCAGGCTGATAACAGAAGAACAGAGCAGGAGACAGCTACGGGAACACTGCAGATATATGTGCCCAGCTCAAATTTCATGAATTGGGTTTGCATCCACTTTAAGGCCCCTTTCACACTGGGACGGGAGCAGCGGTGACGGTAAAGCAGCGCTATATTTAGCGCTGCTTTACCGTAATTTTAGCAGCGGTATTCGGCCGCTCGCGGTGCGGTTTAACCCCCGCGAGCGTCCAAAAAAGGGTTAAAATCCCCCGCAGAGAGCCGCCGTAGCGGCGCTTTGCAGGGGGTAATGCCGCGGTATTGCCGCGGTATTACCGCGGTGTCCCATTCAAATCAATGGTAAGGAGCAGTATAGGAGCGGTGAATACACCGCTCCTATACCGCTCCAAAGATGCTGCTAGCAGGACTTTTTTGACCGTCCTGCTAGCGCACCGCTCCAGTGTGAAAGCCCGCCGGCTTTCACACTGGAGTGAATGGGGCCGGATTTTTTCAGGCGGTGTACAGGCGCTATTTTTAGCGCTGTACCGCCTGAAAAAAACGCCCCAGTGTGAAAGGGGCCTTAGGATACTAGCCATGTTTAAGCAGAATTCAGGCAAATTGTGCTCACTATACTGCCAACTTTAGGATAAACTGGACATTGACAAACCAAAAAGTATAACCCCAACCACCTTGCTTCAGTTTTTTTTAAAACGTTGTATTAGAAGATAATAAACATAGAAGTGTAGGACCTGTGTCCACTTATTAACATCAAAAAGTGGTTTCATGTTTTCTTAACCACTTCAGCCCCGGACCAATTGGCAGCCAAAGGACCAGGCCCCTTTTTGCGATTCGGCACTGCGTCGCTTTAACTGATAATTGTCCGGTCGTGCGACGTGGCTCCCAAAAAAAATTGGCGTCCTTTTTTTCCCACAAATAGAGCTTTCTTTTGGTGGTATTTGATCGCCCCTGCGGTTATTATTTTTTGCGCTATAAACAAAAATAGAGCGACAATTTTGAAAAAAATGCAATATTTTTTACTATAATAAATATCCCCAAAAAATATATAAAAATGTTTTTTTCCCTCAGTTTAGGCCGATACGTATTCTTCTACATATTTTTAGTAAAAAAAAAAATCGCAATTAGTGATTATTGATTGGTTTGCGCAAAAGTTATAGCGTTTACAAAATAGGGGATAGTTTTATAGCATTTTTATTAATATTTTTTTTTTTACTAGTAATGGCGGCGATCTGCGATTTTTATTGTGACTTGCGACATTATGGCGGACACATCGGACATTTTTGACACATTTTTGGGACCATTGTCATTTATACAGCAATCAATGCCATTTAAATGCATTGATTCCTGTATAAATAACACTGGCAGTGAAAGAGTTAACCACTAGGGGGAGGGGAGGGGTTATGGGCTGTGACGTGTGTGGTTTTTTTAACATTAGGGGGCGGGGCTGACGTCTGACATCATTGATCGGCTTTCCCGATGACAGGGAACAGCCGATCAATGACAGGCAGAGTAGGAAGCACGGGGAGAGGTTTGTTTACACAGACCTCTCCCCGTTCTTCAGCTCTGTGACCCAATCGCGGGACACCAGCAGCGATCGGGTCCGCTGGTCCCGCGGCCATGGTCACGGAGCTCCTGACCGGGTCGCGAGCGCGCCCCCCGGCTAGGCTTTTAAAGGGCCACTTACATGTACGTGGTTTTGCCTAGCCGTGCCATTCTGCCGACGTACATCGGCGTAAGGCGGTCGGGAAGCGGTTAATCATTCATCATGGGACACAGGATCAGTAGAAAAAGGAACAATGGGATATCCCAAAGCAGCACAGCAACACAACAGGCCAAAAACACAGTAATTTAAACCAAGGGTTGCCTGCATCTTAAAGAGCTGCCTGCAGGACCTTAAATCCTAGAGGTGCTCATACGTTATACAACTTTCTTGTACAATTTTCCTTTAGATTTACCAAAACCATGAGATCAAACCTAAACACTTTTGATTTGTATGCAATCAGCAGGCCCTTGCACTACATAGTTTAAGGTAAATCTAAGACCCCTTTCACACTGGCCGCTCGTTTTAGCAGCACTTTTGTGCCACTCTTTGCCAGCTAGTGGGACGCTTTTCAAAAGGTGTTAAAGACTCCCGTTTTGCGGCACTTTCAAGGCGGTTTTAAGGTGCTTTGAAAGTGCTGCCTATTCATTCCAATGGGCAGGGGCGTTTTGGAAGCGCTGTATACAGCGCTCCCAACCCGCCCCAAAGATGCTGCTTGCAGGACTTTTTTTCCCATCCTGCAAGGGCACCGCCCCAGTGTGAAAAGGCACACTGGAATGAATAAGAGGTGGTTTTCAGGTGCTTAGCAGAGGCCATTTCTAGTGCTAAAGCGCCTGAAAACTGCCCCAGTGTGAAAGGGGTCTAAAGGAAAGTGAATAAGAAAGTTGTATAAAGTATGGCCAGCCTAGCTTCAGCCTGTAGAAATGGTGGAACAAGAACCAGGCTGTCCCTTACAGGAGCTTACAGGAATGAACAGGAATGAAAAAAAAAAAAAAGAAGTCTGTCTAAAGAAGCTGAGAGGTAGACACAAACATCTTCAACCATATCCAAGTGATGGAGGGATATCTCCTTAGGATGAACTACAGCAGGACAGAGAGATGGGAGGTAAAAAGTAGATGTCAAGACAAAAGGATGCTCATGGCCTCAACACAGCCTTATCCTTGTGAAAGGTAAGAAAAAGTTCATGGCAAGACTATACTGCCAACGTAGATACTTGTCTAGCAGGGGTGATGGCAATGAGTAAAACTTTATTTTAGGGCTGAGAAATCATGGAAGATGAACAAGTGGAACTATGTGAGCAACACCTTTTACAAAGGCCTTTACTAGGGAGGTATTCAGAATGAGATTGTGAGAGCTCATATCTCCCCCATAATAATAGGTGAGTATCTGTCCTACAGAGCATATTAGATAAAATCTCCTGTCCTCTTGGAAAAATCTTCTGGCCTCACACAAGACAAAATTATGTTTTCCACGTGCAAAGATACACCATGGGTGGCATAGACAAAAGCATAGGAATGACTGAGTAAGAATGAATGAGTCAAACAGATCCCTATCTCTTAGAACCTAAGCTTCAATAAGCCATGCTGTCAAAGTCAGCAACCATGACGCAGGGAGGATAGTAAACTGGCCTATGAGACAGAAGATCCGGATGAAGTTGAAGGGCCCATGTAGTGTCTTCCAGGAGTCTGATTAGGTTGGAGTAACACATTCTCCTGTCCCAAATTAGGTGCAATAAGGATCATCAGAATGTAATTTACCTTGATGCTGAAGAAAAGAAGAGGAAGAAGCTTTAAAGAGAAAAGGATGGAACAAAAATAGATCAAGTTGTACTGATCCCACAGAACCACCAGAGGATCAACTGCTTCTGCTAATGGATCCCAGTAACTGGAGACAAATCTATCCAGTTTGATGTTTGGCCTGGTGGACAGGAGGTCCACGTCCAGTGTCCCCACCAAAGGCACAGGCCCTAGAACACTTTGGGATGAAGAGATCAGTCTCAGACACTGATGACTGAGGTAATCTGCTAGCCTATTGTCCACACCTGGAATGTGGACAGTGGACAAAGCTGAAATGCAAAGTTCTACCCAAGACATAAGATAAGATGAGAATTTACTAAAGGCAAAATGACTCTGCAAGTGCAGTTGCACTAATTTTTCCCAGAGCTTAATGAATGTGGTGAAGCTTAGTTAAAGTGGAGCTGCACCCAAAAATGGATCTTCCACTTCAAGGGAAGGTGACCCCCTGACATGCCACATTTGGCATGTAATTTTTTTTTGGGGGGGGGCGGAAACCCTCTTTTTGGAGGGTTCCAGCTCCCACTTCCTCCCAGGGCACCGCAGCACCGGAAGGAAGTTCACCTCTCCCCCCTCCCTCTCAGCAATCATCTGGAACACATCGCAGGTCCCGGATGATTGCCCGGCAAGTCACAGCGCGCAACGCGGCTCACGCAGTGCATGCCCGGCTGTGAAGGAGGGGGAGACGAGCAGGGCTTCGTTCCCCCGCATTGCTGGACCCTGGGGCAGGAAAGTGTCCAATTATTAAAAGACAGCAGCTGCAGTATTTGTAGCTGCTGACTTTAAATTTTACATTTTTTTTTTGCCGGAACTCCACTTTAAGAATACCCAATCAGCTGCAAGGAAAATAAAAAAGATAGCATTTTTGCTTGCACATGATTGGATGATGGAAATCATCAGAGCTTTACCACATTCACATTCAAGAGATAGATAAATATCTTGGAACTCCTGTATGCTGATAGGGAGATAAGCTTCCACTGGCGACCAAGTTCCCTGATCCATCACAAAGATCTTCCATTATAGTGCAAGAAAAAGTTGCCTGATTCCATGGCTGAGTTGGTGAGCCACCAGGTCAGAGGTCCACCCTCCTAGGACACTAGAAAAAAATTGAAACATCATGGGAGTGGGAAGAGTTATCTTTGGCTGGCCAACAGCCTTTTCTGGTTTGCTAGTGTCCATTTCCTCCTAAAGATGGGCAGTATAACCCAATGTGCATGATTCTACTGTTCCTGTGTCCCTTGATGAACAATTAGGAAACAGGGTTTAATTTAATACAAATTTACTGTTTTACCCACTAAGCAATCTATAATTCTGTAAACCAACCTTGTGATTTATGCACATTTCTCATGTTGCACACCCATACAAGTAGCACATCTGTAATTTACCCTTCTGCCTCCAGCTTATTCATTGGAAAATATATCAGCAGTATAATTTCTATTCATTTGGCATAGAAAGATCCAGGAAGCACTAAGGCAAGCCATAGATTATGCAAAAATTGCTCAATTCCCCCATCAACACTGATGTAGTCTGACATCGGGGGGTTTCCCCGCAATGAGAATACAATGATTACTGCTGACGAATATAGCCGCTGGCAGTGATCACATGAGAAAAACTTGACAGGTTGGTTGTACTGAAATTGATCCAACTTTGGCTGGCCTAAAGTCATCTATGGTTGGCCGGTTCAGCAGGAACCAGACACATTTCAATCCATATGTGTGCAAGCTAGTTGTACTGAAGTCAGTCTATCAATCGACTTCAGTATAAGCAGCCTGTTTAAATTTTCCCAATCAACAGGGCAGGGAACAACTATCAGACTACAATAGCGCAGCGGGTGGGATTCCCCCATCAACTCTGACTGTGTTGATTGGGAAATCGAGTGATTTCTTTCCCTTCTTTACCTGTGGTTGAAGGAAATAAAATTGCATGATTTATGGCATGCCTAAAGCCCCATACACACGGTCGGACAATCCGCGGACCAGGTCGGTCGGATCCTGTCCGTCATACTTTGTCTGATGTTGGTTTTGCGTACACACGGTCGGACAAAGTTGTCGGAAAATCCGATCATTCTGAACGTGGTGACGTTTGTTGCCTACGACGGGACTACGTAGAGGCTAGTAGCCAATAGCTTTGGTCTTGTAATGTGATCTGAGCATGCGTAGCACTTTGTCCGGTCGGACAACCGTACACACGATCGGATTTGGTGTGATCGAACCGTGTTGTCGGCAAATCTTTCCAGCAGGAGATAAGACTTTGTCCGTCGGACAATCCGACGTACACTGTCCGATGGTGCATACACACGGTCTGATTTTTCAACAACATTGTCCGATCGGACAGAATCCATGAAAAAGTCCGACCGTGTGTATGGGGCTTTAGGATGAATACAGTGTTCTTCCCAGTTGTGCAGTGTGGCAGAGGTACCGTATTTATCGGCGTATAACACGCACTTTTTCCCCCTTAAAATCGGGGGAAAGTCGTGGGTGCGTGTTATACGCCGATACCCCAAAAAAAAGTGGCCAAAAAATTAAAACGGCGCCGAAAAACAGCGGCCGCCGCCGAAAAAAAACGAGCGCCGCCGGAAAAAAACGAGCGCCGCCGAAAAAGACCGATCTGTCTGTTCCGCTCTGCTCGCAGTCCCACCTCCCTGCGCTTGCTTCCGAAACAGCAGGGAGGCGGGACTGCGAGTGGAGCCGGAAAAGCCCGAGCCGTCTGTTCCGCTCTGCTCGCAGTCCCGCCTCCCTGCGTTCGCTTCCGAAACAGCAGGGAGGCGGGACTGAGAGCAGGAGCCGAACAGACGGCTCGGGCTTTTCCGCCGACGCTCGTTTTTTTTCGGCCGCACGGTCTTTCTAGGCGGCAATTTCAAATGCGCAAAAGATGGAAATGACGCTGACAAGCTGCAGATCACACTGGGCAAGCTGCACATCACACTGGGCAAGCTGCACATCACACTGGGCAAGCTGCACATCACACTGGGCAAGCTGCACATCACACTGGGCAAAGCTGCAAATGATGCTGACAAGCTGCAAATGATGCTGACAAGCTGCAAATGACGCTGACAAGCTGCAATGACGCTGGGCAAGCTGCAAATCACGCTGGGCAAAGCTGCAAATGACGCTGGGCAAGCTGCAAATGACGCTTAAATGTAAGTGTTTTTTTTCCCTAAACTTCCCTCCTAAAACTTTTTTTCCTTAAAATGCCCTCCTAAACTTGGGGTGCGTGTTATACGCCGGTGCGTGTTATACGCCGATAAATACGGTATATGAATCAAAAGACTGGTGGAACAGAATTACAAATTCTTCAATAGGTAAAGCAGTAATGACACAGTATATATATTTTGTAATTTATATGTATAACTCTGCACTTAGCTGTCTGCCACCTGATTTTAAATTCTGAAAGGAAATTAAACACACAGTAGGTGTTTCATTTTTAAAACAATGCAGGAGACTCTTCCCAGTAAGTCAATGACCATCTGTTTGAATGTCATTCACTTTCAAGATAACATATTCTCATGCTGCTGCCAGAAGGCAGGACCTGTCTTTATAAGGAGAATGCTAACACAACAATTTGAAAGATATGGTTTTCCGTAAGAACATTTGGAGTTGATTTTTTAAAACTGCTGCAAAAAAAGATGTCATTTATAGAAACTATAAAGAAAAAAAAAGAATCATCACCAGCACATCTTGGTATTGTAATGATCTTATCCTTTATTCGTATAACGCAACAGCCATCACAAACCAATTCAGGACCTTGCAGGATACTTTTCTTAAGGCAGTAAGGAATCCTGGGAGGTCCTAAAATTTCGGCCTGTGATGCCTGTTGCTTTATGTGAATAAAAGACAAGGTTTTTCACTATACCAAGGTGTTCTGGTGAAAATTATTTTTTCATTATGATTATATGGTGACACCATCCAATTCCAATTCACTAAAGCCCCCTCCATGAACTATGGGCAACTCTATGGGGTGGGTAACAGATGATATATAGCTATGCATAGCAACCAATCCATTAAGTGAAACAAGGAAGAACTATCATTAGTGATTGTTGTGAGCAACAGCCATTTGTTGCACTGTGTGAAAGCAGCCCCAATGTACTCATGGTATCTAGCAACCACAGAATTAACAGACAAAGGAGTGCCCCTTTTAATCTCCCTATCCCGTCTTGTTGTGCATAACAGATCCATTTCTCAGGCATAAAGGAGCCATTCTCTTGGTGTTACCTCAAGTCTGACTATGAAGCAAATTAACGCTAGTGAAAATATAGTTTAAAGGATGTGGGAACTAGCCACTTCACTCCAAAGCAGACTGGGGTGGACCTGCATTTTTTTGAAAGGCCTTAGTAAAAGTTGAAAGGAATGTACTTATGCGCTACTAATATAAAATAAGTGCTATATATTAAATCTAATGCCCCGTACACACGATCGGAAATTCGGACAGCAAAAGTCAGATGAGAGCTTTTGGTCGTAAAATGAGACCGTGTGTATGCTCCATCGGACTTTTGCTGGCGGAATTCCAGCCAGCAAAAGATTGAGAGCAGGTTCTCAATTTTTCGGTCGGAAAAAGTTCCGATCGGAAATTCCGATCGTCTGTAGCAATTCCGATGTGCAAAATTCCTACACATGCTCACACAAACAATTCGACGCATGCTCGGAAGCATTGAACTTAATTTTCTCGGCTCGTCGTAGAGTTGTACGTCACTGTGTTCTTGACGGTCGAAAGTTCAGCAAACTTTTGTGTGACCGTGTGTATGCAAGCCAAGATTGAGCGGAGGTGAGCGTAGAGGTCTGTCGGAAAAACCATCCAAGATTTTTCAGATGGAAATTCCACTCGTATGTATGGGGCATAAGAGGTTGCTGCTTAACACCAACTGCTATTAGCAGACCAGAATAAAAAAAAAAAATTTGTGAAGCGCTCCATCTTTTCCAAAGTTTAAAAAAATACTATATAGTATAAACACAAAATAAAATGGTGACCCCCTAGTGGGAGTATTATATATGACAACAAAATATATTAACATATGTTACAAAAAATGGTATGTGCAACCAGTGACCTCTAGTGGGTACAACAATTATAACATATATATATGTCAGCCAAAGTCCATGAATCCAGTAATATCTTCTGTAAACCAATGCCGTCCACACACAATCCAACAGTGAATTATAACAAATGAGTGACTTAACACCAAGTGGACCACCAGTCACACTATGCGCTCATCTCCCAGAGCGGCCCCCAATTGGACCAAGTAGCACCTTCCCCTTTTGGGTCTCAATCCAGAATCTTTAAGCTGCCAAAAGTGGACTCCTGCAAGCATGGTCTCTCATATATGATGGCAACATAAGGGTAAAAAAAGAACTAGCATAGGGTAATACTGTTAAACGAAATTTATTTAAAACACAAGCAACTATTCCACTCACATTTAGGAATGCACGATCTCTATTGCATACTGGTGATGAACTTGAAAATATACAGATCCTTCCCTGGGGTCACAAAATCGTCTGCAAGTCCTCGGCCCTGCTGCCCTCATGGGTGACCGTGTACTTCCTACAAACGATGCAATGACGTCAGAAGCTCCGTCCCTGATGCGTTGCGTCACTCACATGCAATTTTATCAAAGGGTATGATACGCACGTGAGTGACAAAACACATCAGGGGCAGGGCTTGTGATGCGATTGCGTTGTTTGTAGGAAGTACACGATCACCCATGAGCACAGCAGGGCCGAGGACTTGCAGACGATTTTGTGACCCCAGGGATGGATCTGTATATTTTCAAGTTCATCACCTGTATGCACCAGGGATAGTGCATTCCTAAATGTGAGTGAAATAGTTGCTTGTGTTTTAAATAAATTTTGTTTTGCAGTATTACACTATGCTAGTTCCTTATGTTGCCATCATATATGAGAGACCACGCTTGCAGGAGTCCACTTTTGGGAGCTTAAATATTCTGAGTTGAGACCCCAAAGGGGAAGGTGCTACTTGGTCCAATTGGGGGCCGCTCTGGCAGATGAGCGCATAGTGTGACTGGTGGAGGGTCCACTTGGTGTTAAGTCACTCATTTTTTATCATTCACTGTTGGATTGTGTGTGGACAGCATTGGTTTACAGAAGATATTACTGGATTCATGGACTTTGACATATATATGTCTTAGTAAAAGTTAGTTTTACAATCAGGAAACGTGACAAAGAGACATTGTTTAATTTGTAATAAAATGAAATGGGGTTTGACGCATTCCTATTAATTCAACCATACCTTGCTGTTCATTTCACACTTTTGTGTAAATTTGGATCCATCAACTGCGCCAGTATGCATTCTCTGCACTCCCGTCTTGCATTTTTGCCACAGAAATAAAATAACATCAATTACAACATCCCTGTCAGGCTGGACATCCTGGAACAAACGTATAGTGTGTTAATTAGGAACAAGAATCCACAATCCACATTTAGTCACAGATGAATAACAATACCTATGGAATTACTTGTACATGACTTGTATTTACACACATGACCTTTGACTGAATTGATCAAACTGCCTAAGAAGGAAGTCAAAGGTTGACAGGGAATGTGCCTATCTGTTCAGGGGTTTAGAATGTAAAGGATTAATAGCGGTTTGAAACTGATGTCTTTCAGTGATCAAGGATTTTCTCATTTCTAAATGAACAACAGTCTTTTGGTTTACTCAAATGTCCAAGGGATTAAATTGGTCCTATCAATAAAATTCATACATCACATGAATCAATAAGATACATCTCAGCATTTCTCAGCTCCAATTGTGGCCTAAAGCCTAGGAAGTCAAAATCACATAGTCTCCGACAGCAGCACTGGGGGCAATTTCCACCTTTAGGGACTGCAAAGAGTTTGTTGTCTCCAAACTGAGCCTGTCTGGAAGCCTTGCAGTGAAATAAGAGAAGCAGAAAAGCACAATCATTGCACTGTTGAATGTGTATTAAGCAAATATGTCTGCCCCATCACAGACATATGTGTTTATTGACAGTATATGCTGAAACTTTATTTTTAGCATATACAGTAAATACTAATAAGGAAGAAAATGTTACCTACGCTGTCCTGTATGACACATACAGCAACCTAGAAATCAGAAAAAAAAACTATAGATCCTAGTGGAGGGAACAATATAAGAACATATTTTATCAAAGTTGAACTGTATGTCTGCACATTACCATATTTATCAGCGTATAACTTTTTCCCCTGAAAACAGAGGGTAAACAGTGCCTGCATGTTATATGCTGATAATATGTTTTACCAACGGGGGGGGCGGGGATCCGGCAGTCCGCCCCGGGTGCCACCTATTGGGGGGGTGTCAGGCCGGCCACCCCACCTTTCCTGGCCCTGGGACAGTGCTGGGACTAGTCTAAAGTTGAGATAAAAATCACTTGCCAGCCCCTTCTCCTACACCGCTCCTCCTGTGTCAGTGTTAATGTAAAAACAAAGCTTGTAAATATCTCAATAGCTCAGTTTTTTCTGGCTGCTCTCCTCCTCCCACTTCTCCTCCTCCACCTCGAGCATAGCTTTAGATTGGAGGAGGCAAGCAGTCACATGACCATCTATGTAACGTCAGAGGAGAGCAGTCATGTGACCAGGTCAGTGAAAAAAATGGAGCTATTGAGGTATATGGAAGCTTCGTTTTACAATATGAGTTACACAGGAGGAGCAGTGTGGAAGGGGCTGGCAGTGATTTTTTCTTAACTGTAGAGTATGCTGGCAGTGCTGTCCCAGGAGACTTTGGGTCTCCTGGGAGTGCAGGGGGGCTGTGTACTGGATGAGGGGCTGTGTGGGGGGAGGGAGGCTGTATACTGGATGGGGGGCTGTGTACTGGATGGGGGGCTGTGTACTGTGCAGGGGGAGGGGGGCTGTATACTGGATGGGGGGCTGTGTACTGGATGGTGGGCTGTGTACTGTGCAGGGGGAGGGGGGCTGTATACTGGATGGGGGGCTGTGTACTGTGCAGGGGGAGGGGGCTGTGAACTGGATAGGGGGGCTATGTACTGGGGAGGGAGGCTGTATACTGTACAGGGGGAGGGGGCTGTGTACTGGATGGGGGGGCTGTGTACTGTGCAGGGGGAGAGGTGTACTGGATGGGGGGCTGTGTACTGGGGAGGGGGGCTGTATACTGGATGGGGGGCTGTGTACTGTGCATGGGGTAGGGGGCTGTGTACTGGATGGGGGGCTGTGTACTATAAAGGGGGCTGTGAAAAATGTTTTACTTAAACCTTCCTCTTAAAATTGGGTGCGTGTTTTACGCCTGTGTGTGTTATATGCCGATAAATATGGCATCTTATACTGTGTTTTAATATGGATATTGGGCTGTTATATCTGCACTTTCAGCCAACAGTAACATGCAAAAATTGTTCAGAACACCGAATTACTGGAGAGGAGTTACATTAATAACTGGTAAATGTATACTACTGATGTTTGGAAGAATGCTGGGAAGGTAAGTTTAGGAATGGTGGGTCTGATGTGCGAAACAGCACTCCTGGGCAGCTTCACTTTGCCACCTGGGACAGAATATGACGAATTAAAACATGTATGAATTATTTGAAATCTAATAAGAGAGATAGATATAAGCAGCATATAACCCTGTATGGAAGTAACAATACTTTGTGCAGAGAGAATAAGCAATAGGATTACAGGGCAATTTTTTTTTAAGAGAATACAATTGGGGGCACAAGCGTGCACAATATTTTCATCCTCACTTCTCAAGCAGAAAATGATATATCATGAGAAGCACAGTCTGAAATCAATAAAGGGACCTTTGCAAAATAATAATGAATGCTTGTCATTGCAGATCATGCCTTACCTATTGAGGACACAGACATTATTATGCAGTGATTCAGTGTAATCAGCAGATAAAATATATTTTGTATTTGATAATATAGCAATGTGTTATTTGTAGACACAAATTTAAATACATATGACCTACTGTTGCTGCTTTTAATGTTATCGTGCATTTGTATTTTGCCAGTTGTAACTGGAAATAATTAAACTCTTATATTAGGCTAGCTTTCATTTATGGCTGTCACAAACAGATTATTGGGAGCCATCAAATAGAACAATGTAATTCAAACACTGTGTTTGACGAAGCTACAGTTAAAGGTGAATAGACACAAAGGAAACACGCTGTTTGCAAACAATCAGTTTCCTGAAGCGAATCAATATGGGCTGGGAGAGCTTCTCAAAGACAGTTAAGTGTCATACCAGCTGATCTTTTGGCAGTAAAAGAGAAACACAAAGATTCAGCTGATTTCTTGCCACCGTCCAACCCTCACCCTACTCTACATTAATGTTACTTCGTCAGGTCCTCTGCTACCATCCTATCTACAAACATGTCCCAGAAATGCCTACAAACCTTCATATCAAGGGAAACGTCTCAATGTCAAAGATTCACTGACAATTTCTGGCAGTGCAGTTAAAGAGGACCTGCAGTCTGCTCACATAAATTTGCCAGCCTTATGCCCTGTACACACGATAGGATTTTCCGACAACAAAATCCATGGGATTTTTTCAGACGGATGTCGGCTTAAACTTGTCTTGCATACACACAGTCACACAAAGTTGGTCGGAAATTCCGAACGTCAAGAACGCGGTAACGTACAACTCATACGGACGAGCCAAGAAAAATTAAGTTCAATAGCCAGTGCTGCTCTTCTGCTTGATTCCGAGCATGCGTGGCACTTTGTGCGTCGGAATTGTGTACACACGATCAGAATTTCCGACAACGGATTTTGTTTTGATCTCAAATTTTGTGTGATGGAAATCAAAAGTATCTGGGAGGAAGATGACAGTGGCCAATGAGGAGTATAACCACTGAAAAGCTGGAGGTGAAGGTAAGTATTTTTGGGGTTTATTTCCACTTACTTGCTGATGGGCATCTTTTAGCTTATTTTTTTTATGTAAAATCTATTGTATTTATCTGTCAAATAGATAAATACATGGCTGAACCAATAATATGTGCACTATTTTACCTGCCAACAGATTTGTAATTCTGTTGAGACAATTTACCCATCTCTGCCTCACTGTGCAGCCAGGCAGATGAGAAGCTTATTTTCTAGTTCAGTAATGTAGCTTCCTATGTTACCTCTCAACCTCCAGTATTCTCATTAGATGATGAACCAGCATCATCACCTCTGTCTAATTAGAAGCAAGGTCCACCAAGCAATAAATAAGAATTAGACAGTAGCAGAATGATCTATTTTTTCCTGTGCAGTTTGGTGAGAGAGTGAATCACAAAAGGGACTAAACTAAATTATTCATCCTTTGGCAAGAAGAAATGTTTTTACCAATAAAATATAAAATTAAATATGATAAAAATAAAATAACATTTCCTGACTATAATATGGAGGTTACCACTGCTGACCTCCTTCTGAAAAACTTGGATGCCTGACTATCCCTTTGGATCAAATACTTGTCAATGATCTGAAGAAGTATGCAGATCACAAAGATCTGGGAAAGTCCTTATCTGCATTTATAAATCACTGACTCAAATTCTGAAGCCAGGGGGTGTGGCTGGGATGTGAGAAGAGACAGACATGTTCAGCCTGAGCTCCCGCCATCTGTATACACCATCCGCCTGCATCCTGTTTTTTTCTCAGGCCATCCTGCTAAGCAAACACCTTCCTGCAGTTTGGGGGGCTACTCCGGTCCTTCCTATGACTGGGAAACGTAAATCGGCTAAGAAGGCAGCCGCTCCCATCCCCTAATACACATGCAGCGGCCATCTTGCCTGTCATATCCTTACCTCCAGCCTCTGTGGCAGTACAGACGGACTCCTTGATGGTGGCGTTCGGGGCATCAGATCTGGAGGGGTCCCCTGCGGCTCCACAGGCTGCACCAGAGCTGCTGGGAGAGCAGTCCACCGCAACAATCCTGGCAGCACTTGCAGACAGTAAGTCAGCCGTGAAAGGGAAGATCGACACCTTAATGATTGAATATGGGCTGATAAGGCAGGATATGGACAAATTCAGGGGGCGCCTTAATGCGGCTGAGCATCGCATCTCTGCAGTGGAGGACACTGCTGCCTCCACTGCACAAACTGTGGTGGAGTTGCAGCAGCAGGTCAAAATCCTTATGACCCAGAAGACGCAGAGAACTGTCTTAGGCGTAACAATGTCCAGGTAGTTGGGCTTTCGGAGGGCGAGGAGGGCTCCAACCTTGTGGTGTTTGCAGAGGCCTTTTTCAAATCGCTCCTGGGCCTATAACATCTGTCCCCAGCCTGCAAACACCCTGAGCTGAAATATGAAAATGCTATCATATACCTATATCCTGATTTCTCTCAGATCTACAGAAAAAACAGCGCTCCTTTACAGATATCTGCAAACACCTGAGGGAGAAAGGCCTGGTGTATAGCATGCTTTATCCAAGCCGCCTAAAAGTGATTCATCATAGTTCTGAAAAGTTTTTTGATTCCCTGCAGATGTGGTCGACTCGCTGGATTCCATTGCCTAGAGTTGCGATCAGGTCGCATGTCCTGAAAGCTTAGTGCCCGGGACCTGGGCGCTTAAGTCTATTTACCTCCTTGATGTGAAGACGCTGGGAGTTGTGGTTCCTGCTGTTGAGGGTCTCTGTTAGAACACTGATCTCCTACTGTGACTGCTTTTCCAGATGAGTGGACTATGCTACAGAATTTGGGGCCATTCATCCATTTACTGCAGGAACCTCAGGTACAGTTCTGAATGTTTTGAACCACTTACACATCTCCACGACTCTTTCCTGAGTGGATGGACTCTTGAAACAATCCACTACTGTTTACTATGTTTTTGGGACTAAAATGTCTCCCTTTTTGGTTATGTTCGCCTGGAGGAAACATGACGTTGGGTTTTTCACCTGTTATCTTTTATGACTGTTTTGCTGTTTTTCTTTTCAACATTTTTTCTTTGAGGTACTTTTTCTTAACCTTTTGTGGCTTGCCGTAAAGGCTCGCTCAAGGGTGTTTGTTATTTGCCTAGTATAGTATATGATGTGATGCTTTGTGGCTCTCTGTGCCCAGGTCCCCCCCCCCCCCCCAGATCGCCTTAATATACTGGATCTCTCCTGTCCGCATGATATATGCTACCCTACCTAATGAGTGATTTTAAACTCCTTTCATGGAATGTCCGTGGATTAAATCCCAGAATCCCCATATCCTACAAGAAACCATTTAACTGCTAACAAAATTGTGTCCCTAAACAGGAACTGGATACAGAAAGCCATACATTCCACTCACTCCTCATATGCCAGGGGAGTGGCTATCTTAATCCACAAGAGGCTGGCATGTTCTATAGAGCATGTGATGATTGATCCAACCCACCTCCTTTTATGAAGCCCATGTGGTGTTACTCCCCAAACCTGACAAGGACCCTCTCTTCTGCTCCTCTTATAGACCTATAGCACTGTTAAATATGGATCTTAAAATACTTACCAAAATGGTAGCTAATAGGTTCATGAAAATTCTGCACCACTTAGTATCACCTGACCAGACCGTGTTCATGCCTAAAGAAGCTACCGATATTACTCTCCGGAGGGTGAATACCCATACTCAGATGGATGAGGAGACGTTATCGGCGGGGGGGGGGGGGGGGGCTCTGGTGTTTTTTGACCTGGAAAAGGCCTTTATTCCATTGATTGGGGATATATGACCCATGTATTGCAATGCATAGGGTTTGGTCCTATATTCCTCAAATGGATATCATTGCTATATGATCATCCGGTAGCGACCCTCTGTTTTAATGGCAGGGTGTAAGGCGCCTTTCCAGTGTCCAGAGGCACCAGACAGGGGTGCCCCCTCTCACCAGGTTTATTTGCATTGGTTATGGAACCCCTGGCAATTGCACTGCGCTCCTCCCCCCAAATCCGGGGGATTGGGGTGGGTACCCTTACTGAAACTATAGCTCTCTATGCAGATGACCTAGTTCTGTTCATTAGTGATACTGGGCCCTCTTTACAAGCTGCGCTATCACTACTAGGATGATTTACTATGGTCTCTGGTGTCAAGGTCAACTGGACTAAGTCCAAAATACTTCCCTTACGTTCCCATACAGTACCTAGACAAGCAGACCCCAACAACCCTCTGCAATGGGTAACGCAAATTAAGTACCTGGGACTTTAAATTACAAACTCAGTGACGTATTTCATTAGCCTAAATGTCTCCTTGTTGCTTGCCATTATATCTAAGAAACTTCACACCTGGAAAAATCTCCCCTTGTCCCTCATTAGGAAGATAAACCTGATTAAAATGAAGATTATACCCTTATTATTATTCACCCCAGGAACTCTGCAGTGTGGATTCCAAAGTAAATTTTTAAGTCAATAGACAGTATGATTTCCTCCTTCTTGTGGCAGGGAGGCTTCCCCCACCTTAAATTAGCCGTTCTTTAACTGCCATAGGGGGAGGGGGGCCTCGCGGTACCTAACTTTCACAAATACTTCCTAGCTGGTCAATGGCATGTATAGGCACTGGTCAACAAGGCGGTACCCTTTTACAAAGCCACCTTTGTTGAGCAGAGGGGCACTAACTAAATTTGACAAGGACTGGGGAGGTTGGGTGGCTTCTATGGACACGGTCACTGACTAATTTCAGGAACGTTATAGCTACTGATCCTTGGCATAGTATAAAAAGAAGGCAGGTGAATACAACTGAGGTAT
This sequence comes from Lithobates sylvaticus, assembly GCA_028564925.1. NCBI lineage: Eukaryota > Metazoa > Chordata > Amphibia > Anura > Ranidae > Lithobates > Lithobates sylvaticus. The sequence continues at coordinate 359,454,138 of CM053029.1, read as the reverse complement.
TGGACGGCTATTAGCTAACCAGTAATTGGTGTCCTAATCACTCTGGGGTAGGGAACAGCTTTCTCCTTACCAGCTCTTATTTTACTGTTGGGGGGTGAGGGGACCGTATTACTGGCAGTACCTGATAAGACTGCGCAGGGTGTCATATAGCAGTACCTCCAGCTGGGGGTTTAAGCAATGATTGTATCTGTCTAGGCAAAAAGTTCTGTTGCTTTGGGGGAAGGGGAGGTTTATCTTTGGTACTGTGTTTTTTGTCTTTTTCTTGTAAATGTACACCGGTAGGTGTATTGTGGCCGGTAGTTGAGGTCCACGATCTGTGGCCTGTTGTATGTATGTTTAACAATGAAATAAAATAAATAAATAAATAAATAATAATTACTGAAGCCAGTATGTTAGTATAGATTCAGGCAACTAATATTTGCAGGACTGCAGCTAAGGCAGCCTATAGATGGCGTGAATTTCGTGGCAAAAGAATACATTTTCACAATTCCCCCATCAGCACAGACAGACTGGGGGGGGGGGCGCCCCCGCTGGGAGAAGTCAATGATTATCTCTAGCAGCTATAGCAGCCCCTTGCAATAACTGGAAGCAAGTCTGGCAGGTTGGTTGTACACAAGTTGATTGATCAACTTGGTACATTCAGCCACCCATTAATGTTTCAAATCTCGGCCAGTTCCTGCTGAACTGGCCGGGATTCGAACCATGTATGGCCAGCCTAAGGCAGCCCCTAAATTTCTCTTAGTTAAAGTTTATTTAAAGTAAGTACATTCAACTTTTTAGTATGTCATATTGTCTTCCCCAGTTCAAGCAGTAGCATAACAATTTTACGATGTGATATTGCAAACCTGACTTAAACCAACTTGCTCTAATTAAATACACCAATTCTTATTGTAACTGTATTCTTTTTGTACTTTTTTCTATTTTCAAATTAAACTTTATCTTTTTGTACCTTTAATTCAAGAATATAAAAGGGGAAAAAAATGCTGCCCAGTGCAAACCGCCTTTCAACAGGCATTACAAAACATTTTAAATAAAAAAAAAAACACATTTATATAAAGTCATTTCCTAATAAACTGGCCATTTAAAAAACGTTATATTATTATATGTCATGCATATCATAAATCATTTGGTAATCTTCTGTTTACCTTTAAAAAAAAAATCCACGTTCAATTTTTTTCTATCTTGAGATGATGACAAGAGCCCAAGCAAGCCCCGTTTTTCCTCACAATAAGAGAAGGAGAGCAATCCCCCTGTACCGTCCCTATGATTGATTTATATGCAGACCTAGACAAAACCTGTCAAGTTTCACTGATTTCTTGTCAGTTTCACTGACTGTTTGCAGTGACGCATACTTTAATGGATTATCTATCACTCACAGCATTCAATAATTTCTCATTTAAATTTCAAATTCTTTTGTGAAAAATAAAATGGGTGCCTATTTTTATTTAAAGTTCTTCTGTGTGTCGCAATGTGGCTGCAGATATTATTATGGTTGTTCTCAAACAAAAAATGCAAAGGGAAAGTTTAGAGGATGACTTTGAATCAGCTTATTGTGCATGTCTTTAAAGACTGCAAACATGCTAGAGCCTGTGTAATCCTACTATTCTGAAGGATCTACTACTGATTTTTATTTGACTTTGGTAGGAATGGATAACTATTTGGTTCTATATCAAGCACATCCTTCAATGGTCCATTATAACTGGAAGGGAAAGCCTAGTGACTGAATTTTTCATGGATAATATATTCTTCTTCTGAATCAGTAATGGGCCTTTGTAAGAATCCATATTTCCACTTTTAGGCTCCATGCACAGTGGGCTTTAAAAAAATATATTCTTCTTCTGAATCAGTAATGGGCCTTTGTAAGAATCCATATTTCCACTTTTAGGCTCCATGCTTCCTGCTTCTAAACATTGAGCTCAAATATGGACACATAGGATAACAATGAGCTGCTTTTACAGGCAGAACACAAAACTCCTGTAGAAGCAAGGTTTTTTTAAGCCAGTGTGCATGGAGTCTAAAGGTAATAAAAAATGTGCATCCTTACTTCTGAGAAATGTGTGCTTTTTTTCTCTTCCTTGCAGGACCAATACTTAGCCCAGTGTCGGGGGGTAAAGCTTTCATGGAGGCTACCTAAGCTCAGCTCTCAAAACTGGCACTCTGCGCGGGTTGCTAAGGGAGAGTGAAATGTCAATTAACAAAGCTTTTACTTTGTTAATTTTTATGACAGTTTTATGGGTGTCTGTTATAAAAATTTAGATCAGACAGGAGACGGCTCTGACAAGGAATGAACGCAAGTAAATAATAAAAAAATTATAAGAAGTAAAGCTGAATTATTATAACAATCTAAGAGTGGAGATACGAATTCTAACAGAAGATGACTACACACAATTATTTCTCATTTTCATCTTGCTTCTAGCAATGCAAAAATGTGAAACCAGGCTGCATGTCATACACTTCTATTCTTTTTGTGACAGTCATGAACCATTGCTTCCTACAAGGCAGTAGATATATGTCAGTTGCTAAGAGGAGAAGTTAAAGATGGAGGTGAGGACTTAGTTAGTGACTTTTGACAAAAATTCTAAATTTGCATATCAATAAAATGTCACTGAGTCTGCTTAGGCTGAACATTTTGAGTAGCGAATGAGTTTGAAACAGCTGCAGTGGATTATGATGATACCACTATTTCTGCATGATCGGAGAATGGAAGGTTTCACTCAATACTGCACTCACAGCCACTGGCTTTACTTTGGAAATTAATAGTTAATAGATTAGAATTTCATTAATCAAACAGAATTGTCTGTACTGGAAAATGCACTTTACAATTGAAGCCAGACTGTAGAGGATCACTACCTGTTTTATTGGTACTGTAACTTCTTGGCAAACACTGAAATTGAATCATATTTATGTCCTATTTTCCCTAGAGCTAACACAGAGTAATGCTGACCTGTAAAGAGTTACAAATGCAGCAATAGAGTGTTTCCGCCAGTCTAACATAGTCATCTGGAATCTTGTTTTCTACAGATTCACCTGCCAACACAAATAAACAGGATAAAGTGTCAGTCATGAAAAAAAGCTGTTATAGTTGATCAACAGTAAAAACAATAGTAGTATGTAAACTTTTGGCACATTACAAATAAAATACACAATCTCCTTGCTCGCATTAACATTAAGATGTCACAAGACTAAGGGATCACACTGATCTAAGTATCCCTAGTTGGTCTATGACTACTTAAAGATTATTGGGAGCCAGGTGGTCTATACAGCACCCCACAACTGACAGTGATTACTGTATACAATGAACAGATGGAGTGACCACACAAACCTACTTTACTTTTCCACATGTATATAAGAGTTGAAGTCAACGAGACCACCTAAGCACTAACTGCATATTCATAGACTGCATTGCTGTTTTCTATTGTTTTGGTCAATTCTTAAAGTGGATGTAAACCCAATGTCATCCTTTCTAAATTATTGCCATAGGGGTTATCTAGAAGGATATACATGCTTCCTGCATGTATCTTTATCTGTCAAATGTCTCCCCTCTGTCTGTTATGAGACCCGAAAAACTGCAGATTCTGTGGGTGGGTCTGTTGTCTGGAGCTCGGTGAGTGGAGTCGTGTTGTCAGTAGACTTCCTGCCCACCTCTACACTCCCCTTGTCAATATGCATTTTCTCCTGTGTATTTCTTACACCTTACACTGAACTTCTGCTATGATCTCTAACATCCAGTGAAAAGACAGGAAAGTAACCACATGACTTCAGCATGCCCAATCATGCTGAGGTGTGGGGCAGCCAATCCTGGCAGAGTAGCAGAAGAAAGAAGTGGGAGGGAATTAAAAAAATTATGCATGTCTCTTATGCCGCATACACACGATCGGAATTCTCGTCAGAAAAAACTCTGACGGTTTTTCCAACGGAATTCCGACGGAATTCCACTCAAGCTGTGCTGCCTACACACGATCACACCAAATTCCGACGGTCAATAACACAGCGGCATAACACACGTTCGACAGCACTATAAAAGGGAAGTTTAATGCGTCCGAGCATGCGTCGAATTGTTTCCGAGCATGCGTCGGAATTTTGCGTGTCGGAATTGCCTACACACGATCGGAAAATGAATAGGTTCTCAATTCAGAGTCCGTCGGAAATTCCGACAGAAAAAGACCGTTGACCATACACACGGTCGGAAAATCCGATGAAAAGCTCCCATCGGACTGTTTCCATCGGAAATTCCGACCGTGTGTACGCTGCATTAGGCTAGTGCACGAGATATGTAAATCACCTGTCACTCACAGCAAGGGGGAGGATTTGACAAAGTTCTTCTCTGTTTGTCAAGATTTATCTCAATGAACAATAAAAGAGGATTGCTCAGAGCTGGATTAACTCTTTGTGGCAAGACTGGGCTCAAATGATAGGAAATATTATACTCTGCATTATGATATAAAAAAAAATAAAAAAATAATAAGAATTTTCGGGTTTACATCCACTTTAAGTAAATTGCGTTTTTGAGACTTTTAGTAAACATTAAGAAGATTCCAGGGAATAGAAAAACAATATAACAAGTGAATCTAACATGCATAAAATTAAAAATGTATTGCATAACTGGTAACAATGAAAAATGGATGATCAGAGAGACAAATCATAACCTGGGACTGTCCTTTAACTCAGAGATCATTGCCAACTATGCATATCCAGTTATGCATTAAAAATAGAAAAAATGCCTTGAAAACAGCCTCATGTAGCCCTCTGCATTGTCCCTTGAGCTTTGCTTCTTTGTATAGTGCTGTCAATCTTAAGCTAGTCAAAATGTGGCCAGTTCCACAAGAACCAGACCACTTTTGGCCTGTGTATGAATGCTCCTGCTCAATAGAAGTCGATCTAAACAACTTCTGTCCAACTGGCTTGATGGAATTTTTTTTCTTGATCGTCAGGCTGAAGCTACTGAACAGTTTATTCTGATAGCGGCGAGTCCCTGCTGTCAGAATACAGCATGGGGATTCCTCCATCCATCTCGATTGTGTTAATGGAAGAATCTATCCCTCTTTCTTGGGGGGGGGGGGGGGGGGGGGGGAATAAAATCCATCTATGGCCAGCTTGACACACAAAGCTTTTTGATAGGCGATATTACTGAGATACTCATCCTTTGCTGCTGCTTCACTATTCAATCGTGGGCTGGGGGCAGGTCCATGTTGTTTTGATTGTAGTGAAAAAAGTAAAGTCAGGGTCCTGGCTGTGCTATCTGTCACTGGGAGATTCCAAGACTGGCTTAAGGGAATCATAAATACTCTGGTAAACTTATATAATTTAAATACGCATTTAACTGCCTTTCTTTTCTTCTAAGTGTAACAAAGGCCAATTTTTCATAGTTTTGAATAGAGAGGAATTAGAACACCCCTCAGTTTTTATTGCTGTCTGGATCTCCATTGGGGAGATTCAGCCTCTGTCTTTGTCGTCTTTACCATTATCATCAAAAGTAAAAGTTAAAAAAAAAAAAAACACAAATTTTGGGTTGTCACTAGAACAAGAATAGAGCAGAAATCTTCCAGTGGGGACATTAGTTCTGATGACCCAGTGACAACCAGGGATTTCCTCACTTTGGAGAAATTCCTCTTTTGGAAAAAAAAAGTTTTGTCTTTGATACTAGTTTAAAAAATATATATATATATATATATTTAAAGGATAACCTTACTTTAAAAACAGGTTACCTCTTTTAATATATCTAGAGATACCAAACTACTTTGCTAAAATAACCTCTTACTTCTGACATTTCTTTTTCTGTGCTTTAAGAGCTGTCATCACTCGAATATGCAAGGGTAAAAATTGCTCGATTTATGTTCAGCCTGAATGGTAGAGTGTAGAAGACAATATGTATGCAGATAAGAGCTAAGAATAGCTAAGCAAGGCACAACTGCACTACATATCGGTTTGATTCAATGACTTTGAAGCCACAAATGATGACTTCTATGCTGCACTTAGACTGAAAACTACCAGAAGCAGACAGCTTTTGCCTAATTTTATAAAGATGTTTGCCATTTCTAGACAGTTTAAAAGAGCGAATGTGTTTTTAAAAGTTTTTATCCTTTAAATAGAGAAAAAAAAAACCTTTGCACCATTTTGTGTTTAGTATGCATGCAACTTTCTCTTCCAATAAATAAATACAAATAAAGGATCAGTTATATACACATGAAGTGTCTACTGATTATGAATAGTGTTTAATGTTTCAAGAAGCATAATCACTGTGAAGACTCATGCATATTTTAATTTGTCGGGTTATCCCCTCAGTAGAGGAAGCGTTAATCAGTTAGACTGCAAGCACACACTACGCTTTAATGAGGCATCTTCACCTTTCTACTCCTGACTTTTTACCTTAAAAGAACTTGTTTAATGTGTAAAGAAAAAAATAAACTCTTAGAAAAGGCTAAAACACTTTGCTGTATTTTCAAATGGGTTAAAAGTCTAAGCATTTGAGGCAAAACCAAGCATAGGGAATATATTAGCTGAGTTGAAACATTCTTCGGGAGTACTTTATTCTGTTTGCTTGATAAGGGTGCCACCTGGTGGATTTATAAGATTACTGCACAGGATACAATTGGTCTATGTAATACATAACATTTTAAAAATGTGTCATTAGTAAATGTACATTTATGATATTTTCACTCACCTTGAAGTCCAAAAATACTTAGATAATTAGGAATAACGGATCTTGATTTTTGATCATCTTTGGTTATTAAACCATGCGTATGCTTTTTCCCAGACAACAAAGGCTCAGCAGCAAGTAGTATCCTAAGAACCATTTCTTCTTTCTTCCATTTTTTACCTTCCTGTGTCTACAACAATAAATGTGATTAAAAGATATGTCCTTGTGCCACTGTATACAATTGAATTCAAACGCGCCTACTATAGTAATAAACATACATATTTAAAATGATGTTTTCACATTAAATGGATTATTATATATAGTTCACTTCCAGTTTTATTGCACAGTTGACCGTTTTCTTTAAAACCTAGACCCCCTTGATATGGTTTAACTTATTCCAGTTATTCTCAAGAATCTGTACATTTGTAGCCACCTCTCAAGACTCTGCAGCTTTTCCAGTCATGCATTACAATAAGTCCCCTACTTCGAACAAGTTCTGTTTCGGGAGCTCGTTGGTAAGTCTAACTTGTTCATAAGTCCAACAAAGATCAGTGCTTGCAGACAAATGCCATGATCGCTGATCATTGCATTCTGGCGGGGGGAAATCACTGCACCAACATTGTTTTTTTTTTTTTGTTCAGCCCACTTTGTTGAATAAAAAAAAAACGTTTCAAACACATGTTCGCATCTTTGAAAGTTCACAACTCGAGGTTCGTATGTAGGGGACTTACTGTATTAAAGAATTGTAAAATGTTATCTCATCTTTGGAATTTAGATTAAAATGATTTCCACAGCTTGGATGTGGTAAGGTTGACTAGAATTTGTTTCCAGGTCTTCACTGCTAACCTTAGCTCTCTAATGTAGAGATATCTGCCCCTCCTGAATAACCTTGACAGGCTAAGAGCTAGATTTAAGAACCTTAAAGGAAGGAACATCTGAAGAATTTAGATATTGGTGACAAAAACATCTCCCCAGGGATGGTAGGGAGATAACCCTTTTCTGGTCCAGGAAAATAGTAAAGACATGGCAGGGTTGGGACCATGTCCCAGTCCAACCTAAATGGAAAAATCCATTGCCCCAACTAAGTAATTTACAGATCAGCTTGTGCTTTGTCATCCCTAACCCCCCTATGCTGTAATGCCCCACCACTCACTCTTGTGCCATAAGTCAACTGAGCTGGGGGGTTGTAACAGAGGTCTTACAGTGAACAAACAGACCCACTGAACTTTCATGAACTGAGAAGACCATAAACTGAGGATGCATACCAATACTGACTGCTGTTAGGTTACAGTTACATACCTAGCAGGGTAGGGGTACATCATTTCACTACAACGCTGCAGTTATAAGCAGGCCCAAGGCTTAGGTGTTGTAAAAATACCCCAATTTAGATATGTAATGATTCAAACAGGTCAGGGTTGTACTTGAGTGCTTAGCACTTTCACATTGCAGTGTCAGGTTCTTGTATTCATATTCCATGCAGTTTGTATTTGTTCACCATGTATGTAATAATTTCCTCTAGGTGCTCCAGTTTCCTCCCATAATTCAAAAACATACAGTATGTCAACTGAATTTTGCATACAAATGCCTAAAAATTCTCCTACTGTTAGAAGTGCATGTATGAATAAAATATTAGATCATATGATTTTTTGCGGATGAACTAGAGTGAATGGTTTAATGTTCTCTGTGCTAAGGCATGCCAGGACTGGTCTGGCTGTTTGGTCCCAGGTTCCATTCCCTGATAGTACAAATGGCAACCACCTCAACCTATACAGTACCTTGAAGAAGTATTCAAACCCTTTGACATTTTCCACATTGTGGCAGTACTATATATATATATATGACTTACTACCATACTGGCATGAGAGAATATGCACTGACATAAAATGTTGGTTCACACAGATTACCTTTTCACAGGAAAGTAAAATAGATGTGAAATGCATTGCTGGAAAGCATATTGCACTTCTGACATATTTCCCATAAAAATGAAGAAAAGCCATTTTCCTAAAAGTAGTTGCCGCACTGCAGAGAGGTTTGATATTTTGTTTTCCAAAGTTTTGAATAAAGCCAAATGTACTTTATGTTCAGTATTTTAACCAATATTTTAAACATATGCATTTTGATAAGATATTGTAGGTGGACCCTACTAAACAATGAAGACTGTTTAGGCTTTTAGTGGAGTCACTGGTGACATCAGCTATGGTATCTAAGCATTGCTGGCAGCCACTTTAATGCTGTATCAGTTCCTGTATAAAGAAAATCGCTGGCAACACAAGCATGCCAGAAAATGTCTATATGCCTACGTCTTTCCACAGGACTAAAAAGTATGACCCTTTCAATTTCTAAGCAGCAGCATATTCAGAGACAAGGATGTACAGCAGTAGTCACATCTGGAAACTAGAGCAAAAGGTGTCTAGGGTCCAAAGGCAGTGGCTGCAACATTCCATGATGTGTCTGTAGTCATCCAGAAAGCTAGGTTGCAATTTAAGCAGAACTTCCTTTCCAATACAAGATGTCCTCACTTTTCCAGATTGATGTTCAGCATCACTCAACCCACTTCCTTCGAGGCTGTCAAGGGTTGGCCCCCAGCCTGTGACTGGACAGCAGCACAATGATGAGCTTATCTCTTTGTCATTCTGGTTTCTCCTCCTACCAGCATGCTTCTTGTCAGCTCATGAACTGACTGCTTTCATGTATCGCTTCACTTCTCCCATCCAACTCTGCTACACAGTGGACTGCAAGACTCCGATTACCAAATTACATTCATGTACTTTAACGGCTTGCATTAAAAACAAATAATGATGCATTACTGGATACAGCGCTGCATTCATTTCTGTTCTTTATATCTGCCCCGAGATCTTTTTAAAAAAATCTTCATTTATTACATATTGTATAAAATATTATCACTGTATAAACGTACATTATCTATATGCGATAAAAGCATTGGGGCTGAATGGTGTACACATAGATAGGGTTGCACCTAATTAATGTCGGTTTAGATGAGAGCATACTACAAAACCCACATTCGTATGCCAGTTGCTGAATTAATTATTTTAAGAATAAGACTTTTGCGCATTAGAAAACCCACACTGTTCTTTGGGTTCTCTGACAAGGGCATTAGGTGAGGCAATACAGCAGCAAGGCTTGACCTTGTATGAACTACTAAGACAGCTTAAATGGGATATGCTTTTAATGACATTACCTGTAGGAATGTGTATAATGGAGGCATAATGGCATCAAACACTTCCCAGTGTTCATAGCTAAATGCTAACTTTGAAAATTTCACAACAGCTTCGGCAGAGACTGCGTTCTTTTCTGGAAGAGACACAACAGAAAAAGACAAGATTTAAAGCCATGTTCCTCTCCGAACACTCAGAGCACAATAAATCGCTCTGCTGCATAGTAAGACATTGATATCAATAACTCATCAGTCACAGGATGAAGTGTGGGTGGCAAGGGGAACATTTTAAACTAGTTTTAGACAATGTAATGCTGCCTTTGGCAGCGTCTGGCACCTTGTGAATCTTCGAGGATGATCTGCGAACATTTGTTTTTGAATGATTTATTTCAGTTTTATTGCAGTTCATTTATCTTACTGCACATGATTAAGCCATCAGTTATGTAGCATGCACTTTTGTCTTGTCTGCATCTTTGCTAAGAGACTGAGATAATACACGTATAGCATTCAGACATAGACCAGTACAAATGAAGTGTAGACATAAATCTGGAAATATGCCTCTGTGTGGTTCCACTCTTTCTGACTGGCAAAACAGAGTTCAATCAAATAAGGCAATGGTAGATAATATCACTTGGCCTCAGTCAGTTATATCATGACCAAATGTCACAGAGCCACTACTGGTGAAGGGTCCCCAAACAGCCAAGATTGAAACCCTGCCCTAGACAGGCAGTTAAAGATTGAAGAGTACAAGGTAGTAAAAAAAAAAAAAAAAAAAGGCTAGAAAAGTGCAAAATAAAAAAATAAAAGGAAAATATTATGGTTTGGGTCAGATTTATTTATTTTTTGCAGCCTGCAAGTTTGGAAACTGATATATTATATCATGTTTTTTTTTTTTCAGATATATTAAGCATTTATCCAAAAGAGTACACATGGAGTGCTAAAGAGCAGGGTGGAAGGGGGTAAGCCACTCCTCCGACCCATTTAGCTTTCTCTGTAATTTTATATTCAGTTATTGAGCTCTGTAAAAACTTTTTTTTCCATAAAAACTAGTTAGTTTAAACATGTAAAAAGGAGCTTCAAATACCGACCAGCTGGCTAAAATTAAAATAAAATATACATATGCAACATTTCATCTTTATTGGCAGTGGCGGCCCATCCATTAGGGCCCCCCCCCCCCAACTATCCATGCGTCCAGCCCCCTGATCTACATGCAGGGTACCGGATGCTTGGATTCCAATCTGTTTTTTTTTTTTAAGCACGTGATTAAAGCCAGAGGGTCTAATAGGCTTCGAAAAAGGTTGGGCTTGGGCACAGATCGCTGACCCCGAAGCCCACCCAGTTGTGTGACAATAGCGAATAAATATTCGCTATTGTAAATACCAATTCTCCTCTGGGCCAATCAGGAAGCGGGTCTGAGACCCATCACTGATTGGCGGAAAGGAGATCCCATCAGATTGGCCGCCAGGAGAAGGCCGTCGAGACACAGGGGAACCAAGAAAGCAGCCGTCCGCGGCCAGCGAGATGGTGTAAGTGTGGGGGCCCGACTGCTGACTGACCGACCCGTGACCCCCATGACCTGACCAGCTGACCGTCCAATGGTGGGGGTGTAGGTGTCGTCCGCGTCCCAACTGACAGCAGGGGTGGCGTCAGGTGGATTGTTTGCCGCCCCCCGCAAAAAAATAAAAATAAAACACACCAGCCGCCACTGTTTGTTTATTGGACTAAAAATTAAAAAAAAGAGAAAATGTCACATACAGTGCCTTGAAAAAATATTCATATCCCTTCAAATTTTCAAAATATTGTCATGTAACAACCAAAAAAGTACATGTATTTTATTGGGATTTTATGTGATAGACCAACACAAGGTGGCACATAATTGTGGAGTGGAAGGAAAATGATAAATGGTTTCCAAATTTTTTACAAATAAATATGTGAAAAGTGTGGTGTGCATTTGTATTCAGCCCCCCTGAGTCAATACGGTGAGAACCACCTTTCGCTGCAATTACAGCTGCAAGTCTATTTGGGTATGTCTCTACCAGCTTTGCACATCTAGGGAGTGAAATTTTTGCCCATTGTTCTGTGCAATATAGCTCATGCTATGACAGACTGGATGGAGAGCGTCTGAACAGCAATTTTCAAGTCTTGAAACAGATTCTCAATTGGATTTAGGTCTGGACTTTGACTGGGCCATTCTAAACACATGAATATGCTTTGATCTAAACCAGGGGTCTCCAAACATTGGCCCTCCAGTTGTTCAGGAACTACAATTCCCATCATGCCCTAGTCATGTCTGTTAATGTCAAAGGTTTACAATGCCTCATGGGACATGAAGTTCCACAACAGCTGGAGGGCCGTAGTTTGGAGATCCCTGATCTAAACCATTCTATTGTAGCTCTGGATGTATGTTTGGGGTCATTGTCCTACTGGAAGGTGAACCTCTGCCCCAGTTTTAAATCTTTTGTAGACTCTAACAGGTTTTCTTTTAAGATTGCCCTGTATTTGGCTCCATCCATCTTCCCATCAACTCTGACCATCTTCTCTGTCCCTGCTGAAGAAAAGCATCCCCACAACATGATGCTGTCACCACCATGTTTCATGGTGGGGTTGGTGTGTTCAGGGTGCTGTGCAGTGTTAGTTTTCCGCCACACATAGCGTTTTGCATTTTGCATAATATAAGGTCAAACCTAAACAACACTTTCAATTTGTATCCAATCAGGCAGGCCCTCACACTACAGAGTGGTATGTAAATCTAAAGGAGATCGTACAGAAATTGTACAAGACAATTGTACAATGTATGACCAGCCTTAGTTGCCAAGTTGAATAGCCAATAGTGGTGTCAAGTGACTGGCTGCACAGATGTGTGTGAATCGCAAAACTAGATAAATAAAATAAGGTGAAATAACTCGCCTATATTAGAACTTGAATTTTAACATTTGTTCTGTGTTAATTTGGCTAAGATATTGTCTTTCCATAATTACTAAAATGTATCCACAGCCCATGACTAATGTGTTAACCACAGTCGTCATTAATCAATAAGGGTGTGCATATGTATGACTGACAGATTAACCCTTGGGATCAAGAGTGTGCCTTTTTTGTTGATTTATAAGAGGATTAGTTTCCAGATAAAACAAATTAATGTAGAGTCAGTTAATGAAGCCATGTTCATGAAACAATTATTCCTTCTAGACAAACTACCACAAACCACATTAGTTTATTTATCTTTTCTTCCTTACCTATTTATTAGTTCACTTGAAGATGTTAAATTATAGATCTAATAAATTAATATTTATAATGCTCATGGATTAAATATGTAGATTCTTCATAATCTACTCTCAGAAAACAAAGACTCTTCCTTAAATATTTGTTTGCTGCTCTTTCCTTTATAACCATATCACAAAATTATTTGTTTATTGATCACTCCATAACATATCAACTGGACTCTGTCCCTATAATACAGTATATCATAGCGGCTCTAGGATTTGGATAAGCTTCTTTTTGTTAATGCTCCTAATGTACTTCTTATTGTTGACACATAAACAATATTTATAAAAAAAAAAAAAAAAAGTTTTACAGTGATGTTTCTATTCTTGTTTTATATATAACTTTTTTTTTTTTTTTTTTTTTTAAGGCGCTCATTGGGAAGTGGACAGATATTGCAGGTGTATACATTTTAAGGTGAATATACAATGCAATTGTTTTACAGTGTTAAATGGGTCCCTGCTGGTTGCTGCCATCCCCAAGCTGTCCTCCCTCCGCAGAAAATGGGTGGAGGACATACCGGAGCTGGATGACGATGATTGGAGGGAGATCTGGGAAATTCCATTCTCTCCTCTGATCTCAGCCAGGGACAAGCTGGTCCAATATAAAATTGCACACAGAACTCATTACACACCTCATAGGCTGCACTAGATGTCGCCGGCGCATTCTCCGGCATGCTGGCGCTGCTCATACCAGCCGGGAGATTTCTTTCACATTTTCTGGACCTGCCCAGCAATTGTGCATTATTGGAAAGAAATACTCCGAGTGATTGCTCAGGTCACTAAGACCAGTGTCCCTTATGATCCCAAACATTGTCTGCTGGGACTGGTGGAACAAATGTCAATGCTCAGAGCCAGGAAAATACTTATATCCTTGTTATTGTATTATGCACGTAAGTCCATCACGATGACTTGGAAACAATCATCTACCCCCTCTGTCAAATTCTGGAAGGACCTAGTGAATGCCAGCTTGCCCCTATATAAAGCCACCTACTCGGGCAGAGGTTGTCCACAGAAATTTGAAAAGATATGGACCTGTTGGTTAGAAGATGGCACCACAGCAACTGATACAGTAGTCAACTCCTAGATTCACATTCTGGTTGTAGTACGGTAGTAGACTGACCCAATTACCTTCATGTCTTATCCTCCTGTCATTATGAATTTGAGCACGTATTCTCCTAAACTAAACCTCTCCCCACATTGGGGTATAGATAAGTTAAGTTGTTTCAAATGTTTGTTCTGCCCTGTTGTGGCCTGTTGCTGCATCAGTGTCAGGTTATTTATATGGTAGGATGCGCCCCGTTGTGAATTGTTACCGCATCGGGGGATCTGCCCCTGCGTGGGCAATGTTTGGCCCCGGTGTGGGCAAAATTGTATGTAATTGAAAAATTCAATAAAAATGATTTAAAAAAAAAAAAAAAAAAGAAAGTTAAAATCTGTCTGTCAATTGCAGCCCACACATTTTAATGACACCTCTGTCCTTCCAGTGACGGTCACATGCCAATGTTCTGTGCAGCTAGGGGGAGCGATTACAAATGGAGATAGGGGGTTAACTGTTGACTTTTGATATAAATTAGAATTATCATATCTGTTACAGCACTATTTCATCTGCTTAGGATACATGTTTAGTTGAATGATGGGAACATCTAAACTAGCAATAATACACCACCACATGATGGTACTGTGGGTGTATAGACAGTGGTAAAAAATGCCACGTCCTATTAACTGAGATTGGATACATAGAGAGAAATCATGGATTGTATAGGCACCAATATATAAAAAAATAATTTTTATTATAACACATTTACACAATATCTTAAAAGCATATAAAAAGTGAATACAGACTTTTACAAACCATAATCAACACAACCAACTCTAACCACTGAGCCAGGGTCAGTAAATATAACAACCATTGGGAATATCCCTTAGCAGAGTGAAAGCAGAATAGCGTTTTGGAGATGCAAGCTTTACATGTTTCGCCATACAACGCTTCTTCAGGAGCTTATCAATATTTTACATTGAATAAATGAAAAAAAACACATAAATAACTATACAAATCATCAAACACAATATATGTATTTTGTTTTGTAAAGGAAGAAGTTATGAGAAAAAAACATAGATTGAGACTGACTTCAGGATCCCAAAACTAGGAGCAGGCATGCAACCAGGGCAAGGAAAAATGTGGGGATACACCCAGTATCCACTGGTTAAAAGAAAGCCTGATGCCTCAATAGGAGTAGTGCATATGTAGATTGAAATGTAAAAAGGTAGACGCCATCACTACACCCATTGTCTGGGATGTATACTTAAAAATAACATAACTTACCATAGGTAAGTATGTATGTGTCTAGCGGCCCGAGAATCTGTCCCTATCATTGTTAATTTAAAAGTAGATCTATCATACAACCTCAAATAATGAGCATGTATCAGTTAATCATGCCCAATAATAATAATTACAGATATACAACGCTGGATGGTTATTAGTAGTAGTACTCCTGAAGAAGCCATTGATAGTATCCTGCTCTTGTGTGTCTGCTGGACTGCTCATACTAAGGAACCTATCCTCGGGCCGCTAGACATATACATACTTACCTATGGTAAGTAATGTTATTTTATAAGTATACATTCCAGACACTGGGTGTTGTGATGGTGTCTGTCTTTTTCCATTTCACTCTATATATGCACTATTCCTTTTGAGGCATTTCAGGCTTTCTTTTTAAGTATGGGTATTGGGTGTAGCCCCACATTTATTCTCGTCCTGGTTGCATGTCTGCTCCTAGTTTTGGGATCCTGAACTCAGTCTCAATCTATGTTTTTTTCTCATAACTTCTTCCTTTACAAAACAAAATGCATATATTGTTTGACAACTTGCATATTTATGTGTTTTTTCCATTTATGCAGTGTAAAATATTGATAAGCTCCTGAAGAAGCGTTGAAACACGTAGAGCTTGCATCTCCAAAACGCTATTTTGCTTCCACTCTGCTAAGGGATATTCCCAATGGTTGTTACATCTACTGACCCTGGCCCAGTGGTTAGAGTTGGTTGTGTTGATTATTGTTTGTAAAGGTCTGTATTCACTTTTTATATGCTTTTAAGGTATTTTGTAAATGTGTTAAAATAAAAATTATTTTTTTATATATTGGTGCCTATAAAATCCATGATTTCTCTCTGTATCTGAATGAAGGAACATGTTTGAAACAAGTGATGAAACTGATTATGAGGTTACCACTATGGCTATGTGCTTGGAGAATAGAAATGTTGTTCTTAAAAGAAGAATTAAGCATTGTCTAGACTGAGTATTTACTATATGTATTGCTGATTCTCACCATCCACAGCTAGCTCCAAAAGTGAGCAGTCATTTAGCAATCTTCCCAATTCAGCCTGGATATTACCCAAAGTAGCACGTTCAGGTTTGACTCCTCCACCTGAAACAAATACAAGGAATAAAGGCAAAATATATATTCACAGTTACTGTCAAATTATATTGCTAATACTATTATTAATATGATTATATGTATATTTCACATTCAAGAGTGACTTCATGTTTACATATTTGCCCTTTTTCCGAAATTACAAATTGCAAGGCAAACTACCCATGCTATTCAATTATGTAATTCCAGCAAAAGCAGGGGCATCACACTTACCTAGATGAGGCAGCTAGAAGCTGGGGTCAATGATAATTTTTTTTCTCTTTTTGTGGGTAATTGTTTTTTTTTCCATCCCTAGCAAATTTATAACGGGGGGATCGGGGCTACTATATACCCCATATTTGCTATGAATTGGCATGTCGGCTTTAATGATATTGCTTAATCTTATAAACAATCTTATTAAAAATACATAAAAATGCAGCTTAGGATAGAGCAGCAATTCTAACAAACAAGGTTTTAACTAAATGACTGAAGGTCAGAAAAATATCAGCATTAAAGTGAACTTGTGTCCTGAACATACACACGACAGTATTTACATATTCTAAATATGCAGTAAAAGCACTTAAAAACAAGTCATACTCACCTCTATACTGTAGCTCGGAGCTAGCAGATAAGTATCGTTGGGGAATTATTCTCAAAGTGAACTGAAATCTCAGCTTTTTTCTATGAAGAGCAGAATCCTTGCAGCCAGCCAGCCCTAAACTGCTAAAACCAACTTAAAGCGGAGCTCCACCCTAAAGTGGAACTTCCGCTTATCAGATTCCTCCCCCCCTCCGGTGCCACAATTGGCACCTTTCAGGGGGGAGGGGGGTGCAGATACCTGTATAATACAGGTATCTGCACCCACTTCCGGGACCAGATAGCCGGAGCTGCCACGCCCATATCCGAAGATGCCCCGTTGTGTCTTGGGAAACACAGTTCCCAGGACACAACGGGGACCAATAACGACGCACAGCGTGACTCGCACATGCGCAGTAGGGAACCGGGAAGTGAAGCCGCAAGCTTTACTTCCTGATTTCCTGACAGAGGATGGCGGCAGGGCAGCCGAGAGACGAGCGATCGCTCGTCATCTTCTGCAGACATCGCTGGAACCCGGAACAGGTAAGTGTCTATTAAAAGTCAGCAGCTACAGTATTTGTAGCTGCTGACTTTCAAAAAAAAAATTTCAGGTGGACCACCTCTTTAAATAGACTTCTTTGGTGTAATCTAAGAGGAATTACTTCACAGTACACGCAGCTAGAGAGGTCAGGGATTACTTTTTTAAAGTCATTTACTTCTTGGTAGAAATATGTTAGCAAGCTACTGTCCATAGTCTGGGCACAGGTTCATTTAACGTGTCAAGGTACTACTGCTGTAAGCCCACAGCCGAGCAGGTGACACGGGATCCCCCAGGGTGTGGAGTCTAAGGGCTAGCCGGTATTCTGCCAGGGACCCCCTCATGAGGGTTTGGGCTTAGCTGCGTGCTGACCCCAGGTCACGACCCCCGGGTCCACCCTGCTTGCTAGGGGAGTACCAGAAGACACTGTGAGACACGGATGGATGGATGAAGCAAAGGAGTGCCGGATAGCGAGCCAAGGCAGGGCGGGCAGCAGACAACGTACTCAGGAGAACTAGACGAGTCGGTACACAAGAGATCAGTTCATGAGAGGTCAGGTTAAAGCAGGTTACACAAACGGAGCTCAGAAACAAAGCAACCAGAAACTGGTCTGAGTGGAATTTAAATAGAGAAACACATGGGAGGCTGGACAGGAAGTAGTAGGAAGGAAGTATATAAAAGACAACAGGTGAAGCCGGTGACACCCATAACTGCTAAATGCAGCAAGAGCTGAACACAAGCGGTGGAACAACAGGAACCAGCCAACCTACAGCAGTAACAGGTAAGACAAAGATCAGCACCGCAGCCGAACTGTGACATAAAGGTTAGTTAGAAATTGTATGGGTTGGTGTCCATTGTGTAGGGGCAGTGCTTGCATTAACTATTTTTTTTAAAACTATATTGATGTGTCAGAAAATGACACTTTATTTAAAGCACATCTAAACCTATCCGTTTAAAGGTTTTCCAAAATGGTTACATTTAAAGTGGTTCTAAAGACTGAACACATTTTAACTTAATGAATTTTCTACATTTCTACAGCCACCCCTTATACTTAGCTGAGCTTGATCTCGATCCAGCAATGTGCACGAGAGCAGCAGCTCTCTCCCTTACCATAGGCTCAGAGACAGTCAATCACAGCCAGTGAGGAGGGAGCAGGGGGTGGGGCCAAGCCACGTTTTGTAAGTTTATGGCCACCCAGAGGCGGCTCAAGAGCGAGCACACACGTGTGCCCCAAATGGAGGCGTGGTGGGCACTTGGTGGGGGGGGGGGGAGTCAGCTGGGGACTCCAAAATAGTAGGATCAGGGCTGCTCTGTGCAAAACCATAGAGTAGGTAAGTATGACGTGTTTTTTATTTAAAAAGAAAATTCAAGGTTTTACAATCACTTTAAGGCATGCCATGAATGATAACTGCCACATTTGCTTGTGCTCTTAACCCGAACTGTCAAGTCATTAAGTGTCATAACTAATCATATGTGCAGCACCATGGTAACTGCAGATCAAACAGACTGGGATGGCAGCCTCCCTGGCTGTAAAGCACAGGAGGGATTAGTTCTGCTTTAAGTCTATGCTTTAAGACACACACACACACACACAGCATGGTTCGGGAACACACCCCACTTCCTCCTCATAGGATTTGACTGACTTCAGCAGCAGCCAATGGCTCCCTTTGCTCTCAGAGTCTACTATGACACCAGGAAGAGAGAGCAGTGCTGCTGCAGATGGACACAGCTCTGGATTGAGAGAGGACTCAAGTAAGTGTATGTGGAGGGGGGTAATGGGACGTTTTTTACCTCAATGCAGGGAATTCATTAAGATAAAAAATGTCTTGACTTTAAAACCACTTTAATAAATACTGTTTTAATGATATATCCAAGTTGCATACATGATGGCTTTATTTTGACAATTTAAAGATGTGATTTTGTAATTTGTGCTATATGTTTGGGCAATCCATTTTTGGACATTGACTTTATTTATAGCTGTTTTCTTAACAATACAGTTATTTAAATACAGTCATAGCAAACATTACCTGAAAGGATATCAATGCCTGCAAAAAATAGTTCTGCAATAACATCATGTATCTCTGGTTCATCGGGCAAAGGTGGTCCAGCCTGGAGCACTCGTCTATTACTATCTGTTAGGGCTTCAATGATAGCAAGGAACTGGGCGGCATTGTTACCAAACATCTCTACTAGTAACCGTTCTGTGTTAGTACGGGGCCATGGTAACTAGAATGAAAAAACATATGCACATTGTTATTCTGTTTTGATATCAACTGTTTAACACTAGTTCTATTTTAAAAGACGGTTATTACAAAATCAATTTTGTTTCTGTATGCCATTTGACTGGTGCCATGCTTTGTTATTTTTTTTATTTAGCCAATGTCATAAGAGATCTTAACCGCTTGCAGACTGCCTCACGCAGATATACTGCGGCAGAATGGCACAGATGTGCAAAACCCTGTACGGGTACGTCGTCCACTTTAAGAGCTGCCAGAGGGCCCGCACACGCACCTGCTGCATGGCAGGGGGGATGCGATGCGCGTGGCCGACGGGCACAATTGCTGCCGGCCACATGTGATCGTGTGCACGAGAGCCAGCGCGGGGATTTGTGTGTGTAAACACACAAATCCCTATTCTGACAGGGGAGAGGAGACCTATTGTTTGTTCCTACTAAGCATTACGCCTCCACAATGGCTGGGCAATCTTTTGGGACCTGTGACATGTCCCAGAAGATTGCAGGGAGGGAGGAAGCGAGGAGAACATCTGCTTGAGACGTCTAGGCGGCAAAAGCGAAAGTGGGAGCTGGATACCTGTCAAAACTAGGTACCCCCCCCCCCAAAAATGACATGCCAAATGTGGCATGTCAGGGAGTTAGGAGTGCTTAAACCGAAAGTTCCAATTTTGGGTGGAACTCCGCTTTAATGTGTTTTTAGTAAATACATTATGTTGGTTTCTCCAACAAGTGTGATGCTTAAATGTACCATGGAGGATGAGTATTTGTCGCTTCACCCTCTCTCAGTTTTTTTTTCACGTGTTTTATTTTGAAGAATACATGTTCAGTTCACGGTCAGCCAATATGTCATAGGTCTTGCCCCTCATATCCCAACTACATGCTAGTGGGGATAAGGAGAACAGTAACCAAGGCAACATGATGCAACAAGTGGCCAGTTCTTCACTGTCTTTCTATTGGTCAAGATATTCAGCCAAGCCATAAACAACCTGCCTTATGGTCCCCCCAAAGTGATACATAAGTTCACTGATCCTTTATCTGCCTCCAGCTGTTATATTACATGGCCAATATGCCGACAAGCTGGCTTTACATATATTTTATCAGACTGATGTGTAGAAGGAACATTACCTATATCACTGAAGCTACTGTATTTGTAACAGGTAATGTTAATAATTCCCGGTTTGTCAATGAAGTAAAAAATCCCAGTCTGGTTGTCAAAAAACCTTCCATTTACCCTGCCAGGGATAGGACCGGAATAGTTTTTGTATGTATGGAACAATGATTAATGGGAAGTCTGGCATTAAACTGTGTGCTGTTTCTTCTGCTATGATAGAAACAAGTAGAATGGAAAATACACTTGAGCATAACAATAAGTGCCTCTACTTTCATTATATTATATTATATTATATCCAGTGCCCTGCTCCCACCCAGGTGGGGGGGGGGCACTAAGTCAGTCAGTCTACTGCCTCTCCCACTACTCACTGCCAAAACACATAATCTGTTCTAGCACAACATCTAGCAGGAGGAGGGCTATGTATTCAGGCTGGGATTTTAATTTCTTTCTATATACAGTCACCCACACACACAGAAGCAGTAAAATTAGAGGTACTGTAGATGGCTACCATGCATCTGTTTGGTACAGTAGGGGTGGCCTGCCATATGACTGTGGTATGGTCACCTTAGACAGCAGCCAAAAGAAGTTAGAATCGGCCAAATTTAAAAATCATTTAACAATCAGCAAGGGTAGAAAGATAAATACCCCATTCCCATATGTTTCATTCTAACAGTACCTGCTGTTATCATATTTGCTGGAAAAAAACTGAGTTAGATTGAATCATACATAAATACATGACAGTCCTTTAAAATGTTAGATATTTAAAAAATATCATGCCACCAGGCAAGTTACATATTAAAACACATAAAAACACAATCATGCAAATCTTCATAGTAGTGTTTGGAAATGTTTTGGGTATAATAAAATAATTTAAAAAACAAGCAACACTTCTTGCCTTCTGGAAACAATTCTGCCAATTAGACATAATTATGGATAACAGCCTTTACTGTTATGAAATAATCAACATTAGAGACACAGCACTCGGAGAGAAAACACATCAAGATCACATGAATTATTTGTTTTTCCGCTGTTGCTTGGAAAGGTGATTGCCTAAAATCATATGGAGATGCTTCTTTCATTACTGAGTATTACTGAGTAAACAATTGCAAAAAAAGGTTTTACAATGAAGTTGACCATAGACATAAAATGGTAGAGTTCCAAGTGTGCACATTTTGATCACTTAATTTTTCTTTGGACAGTTCAGAAGTTCATGTCTACATTGTCAGCAGAGATCCCTTACTACCAATGTTATCGTCACCTTGTCCAAAAGAACTAAAGGCAAAACTTTTTTTCATGTTGGCTAGAGTAAGGGAGGGTTATATAACCCCTGTCATATGTCTTTGCCATCTGTGTACTACTGGGGAGGTTTTCCTTCACTTCCTGCAGGCACAACAGAAAGTGAGAGGAAATCCCTCCAAATTTAGGGAATCCCCCCTAACTAATAGAGAGGTTTAGTTAAATGTTAATGTTAATCGCATACCCAATAGGAAGTAAAGTAAACTAAGGAATCCGCGCTTAGGAATAGAACGGCATCCTCCCAAAAAGGTACTACACACAAGTGTGCAATAAATAAATCAGATAAAATAAGGGATAGTGGCGCTGTTCAAGGTGACCATAAAAAGTGTGCTAAAAAAATAATTAATAATAATGCTGCCTGATGGGTGGGAGAGGAAAAAGTGTATACTAATGAACAGTATACCGATGATGTGCAGAAATAAATCCTCCGCACTAAATTATATTCAAATAGGCTTCATCAAAAAAACATATATATCATATATATGTGAATATATTGTTGCAAATAAATAAATAAAAAGTATAAAGTGATTAAAGTGACTCCGTGAAATAAAACATAATATATATAGAAAATGACGTTATATATATATATATATATATGAGATAAGTGGGTATTCAAAGTCCAGGTAAAAACGTTTTGTTGATTCGGATAATATAATAGTAATAAACGTGTTCTATTCCGTGTATACTCAATCAAAGCTTTGAATAAAGTCTTTAAAGTGTGTCCCAGATAAAAAGTCCTGTGTGCAAACAATGCTGAAAAATTGCTAAAAAAATATATAATAAATAATTGACGTCTTGTGTAGTCCTTTACAACTTCAAGGTTTCTGTGGCATATGATATGAACAAAGCATACGGATGACTGGTAACCGGAGATTTATTCAGTGCTCCCCTCCTTCCGCAGAGTGACCCCTAATGTGCAAACACTCACCAGAGTGCCTAACCCCTGCAGGGGTGATAGGCCTGTAAATTCCTCAATGGATGGTTGGGAAATCCTCCTCTGTGGGGGTGGGTGATGGAAGGGGTTCTCCTCGGTGAATGTGTTCAGCACGTTCCAATCTCTGGGGTTGGGGGATGCACCCCTGTGCGATCCGTATATTTGGAAAAAAAGAATGACACTAATAGTGTAATTCTGTAAACCAGTGGGTCTTTAACTATAAGTAAAAAAATTACCTCCGACGACGTCCATTGACGAAACGTACGTAAGGTGATACCC
Organism: Lithobates sylvaticus; assembly: GCA_028564925.1. NCBI lineage: Eukaryota > Metazoa > Chordata > Amphibia > Anura > Ranidae > Lithobates > Lithobates sylvaticus. Next base: position 359,430,691 of record CM053029.1, on the reverse strand, counting down.
TGGTACACGTCACGTCACTTCCGGCTCGCGGCTTCCGGTTCTCTACAGCTCGCTTTTGGAACGCACGCTGTAGACCGGGGTTTTGCGGTGCCTTCATCGCATTGCCCAGCGCTGCGCGCTCTGCCTTTTTTAAATTAATTTTAAATATATTTAATCTTGTTTTCATCATACAGCCTTATTGGCTTCATCTTTTATAGCATTAAAAATTTTTTTTACTTATAATAAAAGACCCACTGGTTTACAGAATTACACTATTAGTGTCATTCTTTTTTTCCAAATATACGAATCGCACGGGGGTGCATCCCCCAACCCCAGAGATTGGAACGTGCTGAACACATTCACCGAGGAGAACCCCTTCCATCACCCACCCCCACAGAGGAGGATTTCCCAACCATCCATTGAGGAATTTACAGGCCTATCACCCCTGCAGGGGTTAGGCACTCTGGTGAGTGTTTGCACATTAGGGGTCACTCTGCGGAAGGAGGGGAGCACTGAATAAATCTCTGGTTACCAGTCATCCGTATGCTTTGTTCATATCATATGCCACAGAAACCTTGAAGTTTTAAAGGACTACACAAGACGTCAATTATTTATTATATTTTTTTTTAGCAATTTTTCAGCATTGTTTGCACACAGGACTTTTTATCTGGGACACACTTTAAAGACTTTATTCAAAGCTTTGATTGAGTATACACGGAATAGAACACGTTTATTACTATTATATTATCCGAATCAACAAAACGTTTTTACCTGGACTTTGAATACCCACTTATCTATATATATATAATTTATTAATTTTTATAACGTCATTTTCTATATATATTATGTTTTATTTCACGGAGTCAATTTAATCACTTTATACTTTTTATTTATTTATTTGCAACAATATATTCACATATATTTGTTTATCAACATCTTTGCACTCTAGTCACCTTATGATATATATGTTTTTTTGATGAAGCCTATTTGAATATAATTTAGTGCGGAGGATTTATTTCTGCACATTATCGGTATACTGTTCATTAGTATACACTTTTTCCTCTCCCACCCATCAGGCAGTATTATTATAAATTATTTTTTTAGCACACTTTTTATGGTCACCTTGAACAGCGCCACTATCCCAATGGGAAGTAAGATTGCCCAACTTTTACTGCGAGCCATTGGCTCCCTTCACAATTATTTGGGTTTGAGAGACCCAACCAGGACAGTGGCTTTTGAAGGGGACTGCAGGGTGACCTCTTGCCCGCTGACTATGGACCCTGGCATTTAAGGGAACACTACTCTTTAGGAGGTGTGTGACTGGGGGACCCTTGGAGTGGTCTTGCTTCGGACTCAAGTCCATGTTTCCCCAAAACACACAGACTCTGGGAACTGAAGGACCCATATACATATTTGGGATCTCTATGCCCAAACCAGCAATGACTGCTTTAGACTGTTAGACTCAGAGCAGATATTAATATAATCAGCTCAAGCAACCTGATGCTGGCGGTCTCCTGCTATAGTCTATATATTAAGGTGTTATGTTTATTAAGTGTGTCTCTTCCATTGTGTGCCTCCTAGGTGTGCATTCCCATTGTTGAGTAACCTATTGTCTCTGTCTGTTGGCTAATTTGGCTATCTCTGGGAGGTTTCTATGATGGGATTGGCCTTGTGTCAACTTTACTTTGTTATCTAAATCCTTGTGTAATGTTTTGGGTAAATATTTGTTTTTATTGTTCATGTAGTGACTGAATTACTATTGAAGTGTATAAAAACCTGTATTTCTGTTCAATAAACAGTCATTCCTTTGGTTCTTATCCCAATATCTGGAACGGTCTTGAGGACAGGAGGCACTGTTTGGCAGAAGAACCTAAGCGGGGTGCCAAGCGGTTCCATCACAGTCAGGTGGCTAACTGGGGGCCAACACAGGTAAAGGCCAACCTTAGAATGAATGGAGCGAGCGCCGTACATTCACTAGGAGTTGGTTTAGGATGTGGTTTTGGCATTAGCCCACTTTACCCTGCTGCATTAGCCACTGGCTCATGAGTACAAGATAATAAGTACAGTCCTGCAATGCTAGATATATCCCAGATTTACCTTTTCTGCATCCTTTAGATTGTTCTTCAGTTTTGGGCGAAGAATTTCTTTTGGTTTTCTTCTGGACTCAAACACAGCTCTTTTGAAGATCATCACTGCCATCTGATGAAAAATAATAATTTGGTTATTATGTATACAAATTTACTTGTGTATATACAATTTGTTAATCATATTTAAATTATACTTTCAAGTTTCAAGATAAGTCTGTCACATTATTAGGCTGCCCACAAACAAGCAGATGAGTCAACAACAGCAGGTGGTCATACGAATTAAATGTATTGCTGCTCTACTGAGAACTGCCACGATGTTCTAGGCCAATAACCATTATCGGTATTTTGAAATGTAGTACTTCTGACCATGGGAAGGACTCATTATCACCCCTAGGGAAGCCCTACATATCCTAATTCCTGACTAAATGTCACAAGTGTGCTGAAACTTAGTCACTTGCAGCTAAGTCTAAACCTTCACCCTGCTGGGTACCATGCATCTGTAATAAGGGTGTTTTAATGAAATAGGTTTGGGAATTTGTTAGCTTTAAAAGTTTTAGTGATGAACCATGCTGCTATTTCGAATATGAGAAATGATTATCACAAAATACAAAACATATTTTTTAAACTTGTATTTGTGTTTTTCATGATTGATTATACAACTTTAATAGGAGAGATTACATATTTTGTTTGTTCTAATGGTTTAGAAGATGGAAAATTGTTGTTTACATCTTTTTAATCAAGAAAGAAAAGTATTAATTAGTATTAACTAGATATTCCAGCAAACAATTATTAACACAGCAAAATAATTTATAAGGCTGCTGTCAGTTTTTACCCTAAACGTTTTGCATATAATCTTCTCAATTTTTTTTTGTAAAATGTTACATATTTGCCAACATGTTTTTTTTTTTTTAAATATATCGCATCAAAGTGTGCAGATTCCTGCTGCTATTCAAGACAGCCATAGAGGGATCAAAATTCAACAGGAACTGGATGAATTTCAATCTATCTGTGGGCAGGCTGGTTGTACTAAAGTCGATCTATTGACTATAGCCGCCGACAGTGATTATTGTATTCTGACAGTGGGGAAACCTCCCACTATAGCGCAAGCAGTAGGGATTGCCCCACTTGTATTCTGACAGTGGGGAAACCTCCCACTATAGCGCAAGCAGTAGGGATTGCCCCACTAACAGTGACTGTGCTGATACTGGAATCCAGCAATTTTCTTTCCTTAACTTGTGGCTGAAGGGAAGAAAATTGCATAATCTATGGTCAGCCTCCCGAATGCAAAAACAACACAGCCATTGGTGACACTTTAAAGCATTATGGTAAAAAAAAAAAAAATGAGTATTACAGAAGATGAATTTAGAATATGTCACTAGTAATACTTACTATCCCACTGCCTTCACTATCTAAAAGAGGTACAGCTGCCTGAAAAATCTTCCATCTGTTGATCCCTACATCAATAGAGGACATAGCAGAGATTTAGGGGCCAGTGGAAGGAACCACAGCATGTGACAGCATCTGAAACACCCAGAAGTGTTGGCTGCAGAAGATTATTCAGCAGCATATGTGTTCAGGTTTAAAGGGATGAGGTGGCAACCCTACACTAGGCATCACTGGCAACACTAAGGGCCAGTTCCCACTGGTGCGAATCTGTAAGGAAACGTGGGAAGTGTAGAGTTACCCTTCAAGATTTAATAGTATTGTAACAAAGATGTTTTTCTGTTTTTCTGTAGAAACTCACTGTAAATTCTGTTTATCTCACACTCACACATTTCCATAACAAGTTTTAGTTCTCATGGCTTCTAGTAACGGGTCTGCTTCCCATAACAAGTATGCTATATTATTAAAACATACTGAGAATCTTATCAAGCACATATATTGCGTGAGACATTTTTAGAGTAAATATTATGTTGAGTCCGAAAGAAGAAATATTATGAATCTTGCAGATCAATATTGAATTGTATAACAGAATGCTTAAATGCTTGAATGTGATTGGTTGTTCAATTGCGTTCTTCCCCCTTTTTGTATTGTATATGCTCTGTGAAACGGAAGTAAAGGCATCTTTTTGCAAACCTCATACGGTGTATGGTGTCTGATTATCTGTCCGGACAGACAGGGTTATTTTCTATTGACCGCCAAAGTCCAATTGAGGGAAAGAGGAGCTGATGCAGAGGACAAACAGGAAACCTAACAGAATCCACTGCGGGTTCCCGCATCACATGTCTCCCGGCGGCAGTTCACACTGCCCTATGCGAACTGCTGGGAGTGTCAGTTAAAAGTTAATGACACCCCCAAATCAGTTTTCAAATCGCAGTGCGATCTGCAAACTCGGACAGGAATCGGATCTGATTCTGATTTTGATCTGATTCTGCTGCCGAACAAAAAAAAGGTCCTGTGGGAGTTTGATGCAAATTCAGCCATACGATCTTTATGGCTGAAATCGCATCGCACAGAGATCGCATGTGATTTGCACTGCAATGCGGTGCAAATCACATCCGGTTTCAGACATCACACCAGTGGGAACCGACCCTTAGTCCACTGAAATCCTCAGACTAAGAAGGGGGGTGGGGGGATGGGGGGGAGAGAATAGGCTGGACTAAGAATACTTTAGCTATCTCCTGGTATAAACTAAAATTAGTTGGGTGGGGGAGGGTGAAGGAAAATAAAATCAAGGGAAGGGAGGGGGGTGGGGTACTAAATTGAGGCAGTTATTTTTTGAGAATATCTGTTACCATGTGTCAATATTAGTAAGTTGTTTTATATCATGCTTTTTTTTACAAGTGGTGGACCCATAGCAACATCACTATAATGTTGTAATAGTATCACAATAAAATATTACAGTAAAATATTGATTTCAATGCCCTCATTGAGACCTCCCGGCTATAGGCTATCTAAGGTATATATATATATATATATATATATATATATATATATATATATATATATATTTATTTATTTATTAGATAGCCTATCGCCCGGAGGTCTCAATGAGGGCATTGAAATCAATATTTTACTGTAATATTTTACTGTGATTTACTGTGATCCTATTGCAACCTTATAGTTATGTTGCTATGGGTCCACCACTTTGTAAAAAAATCATGACAAAAATCACCATATAAAACAACTTACTAATATTGACACGTGGTAACAAATATTCTCAAACAATAACTGCCCCAATTTACTACCCCTCCCTTCCCCTTTTATTTTATTTTCCTTCACCCTCCCCCACCAAACTAATTTTAGTTATAATTTTAGTTTATACCAGGAGATATCTAAAGTATTCTTAGTCCAGTCTATTCTTCCCCCCCTCCTTCTTAGTCCCATGTAATATTATTATGTATGGGTTAATTGATTATTATTATAATTTTAGGGAATTAATTGATAAACTATTTGATTTTATGCCCATTAATATCTTTCTTTTTAATAAATGCAGGTTCATTGTACATAATACAAGACTCCTAATATAGTTTAATATAGCCCAATATAGTTCAGTACAGTTCAGTACATTTGTTTATTATAGGTTGTCTTCCTATTTTTAAATTATCATTTCTAAATCATTATTATTATTGTTCATAGATATAATGTCAGACTATCATTATTCCATTGTCATCTGTTGTAAGTATGGTAATTTAGTTTATAGTTGTTAAGTAGTGGTAGATAATGCCCTATTACAGCCGCGCTATTATGCTGTGTTTTTATAGATAACATTGTTATTATGTTTTTTTTTAAAAGACAGTACGACCTATTGTCATGTTTTTTAAAATATAGTATTGCCGTGTTCTCTAAAATATAGTATTGCCATGTTATTAAGCTGTGTTCCATCAGTCGCTATGGTTACTGAGCTTTTTAGTGGTTCAGTTCCCCTCCCCTGTATGGTATATTTAGCCTACACCAAGATGGGCACCAGCAAAGCCTGAGGAAGGAGCACCGCCCGCCGACTCTGTTCCCGGAAGTGACGTCATCACAGGGCATCGCCGAACCTCGCTCCAGCTTTCCGGAAGAGCTGTGAGCCAACAGTGCAGCTGGATTGTAGCCGGGCAGCAGATAACCTCCACCAGCCAGTAATGCCCAGCACTATCCCAGAATAGCACGGAAGAAACTTAACTTATATTATATACACCCATGCTGGAAAAATGTTGCTTGTTTGTGAGTGTTTTTAATTTTACTTTTTACTATAAAAATAGTAAACTTGCTGCATTTAGAGGGTGCCGTTCTTTGTCTTTTACAATTTTCAGCTTTTAGTGCTGTCGCACTTTGAATGTCAATCACTCAGTCATGCAAACAATGTACCCAAATAAAATTGTTATCATTTTCTTAAACAGATAAAGCTTTCTTTTGGTGGTATTTAAAAGAGAAGTAAAGGATTTTTTTTTCCCTCATCATACTTACCTAGCTGGATGCAGCATCCGGCCGATGCTGCATCTGTCCCCCTCTGCACTATGAACCGATCATTCGAATACCGCTGATCGCTCGATTTTCAGAGCTCCGTGAGCAGAAAGCTGTAGACTGTTAGTCACAGCTCTCTGCTCTGCTCCCTCCTCACTCATTGGAGCGCTGAGCTGTGGAGTTGGAGGGGTGGCCGGCTCAGGCTCTCAATGGCTCGCTGAGAGGCTGAGCCAGATATCAGCCCAGGCACCTGACAGGTTCAGACTCTGTAGTCGGGATGACGCGGTGCCTGGACTGACATCTGTGACTTCAGCAGAGAGTGGACTTCAGCCCGCTCTCTGCTGAAAACAAATTGCGCTCATGTGATCCATAGGAGAAGTACAGCAAAATGAGCTTTGGCTATACTGTTTCTTTAATCACCAATGGATTGCTATATAAACAAAAAAAATTATCAAGTGTTCTTAAAAAAAAAAAAAATGTTTTTCTTCGTTTCTGTCATAAATTTAGGCCAAAATGTATTCTGTGACATTTCTTTGTTAAAAATAATCTAAATCATCGTATAGTATTATCTAATTTCTTGAGGCCCTAAAATGCCAGGATAATTCAAATACCTCCCAAATGAGCCATTTTGCCACAATTTTTTTAGGAAAATTAAGAAATAAATAAAATTTGTTTTGTTTTAGGGGTTTTTTTTCTTTTTTTTAGTCACCAGGGTAGTACAGAGTTATCATGGTATGGCAGTGTTCAGGCACACTGACTGGTGACAGTGAATAAAAACAAACACAAAAAAATGTATCCCTCCTTACCTACCTTACCCCCCCCCTCTTTATTTTTTCCCTCTATCTTTTTCTCTCTTCTTCTCCTTTTTATCTTCTGCTTTCTCTTCTTAAGCCCTCTACATTATGCCATGTTGCACAGGGCTAATCAGACCACATCAGTATCCCTTCAGCCCTCCGTCTCTTGGGCTGCCGTAAGCCTTCAGACAACATGTGTCCTTCACTATCCCTACCAAATCTTTTCTGGGGCTTACCCACCCCCACCCCCCCCCCCACACTCATGGCATGTGTCGTTGTGAGGAGGAGTGCACATTTCTGCTGCTCACTTTTCCTAGGTACGAGGGTGACTCCCTGATTCAGCTGCAGTTATTCAAAATTTCTGTAACCCTTGGTACCCTTTACTGCTCTCCAATGTCAAATTATGACTAATCTCTGCTTGGCAGCTTTATTACAAGCTTTTGTGAAACGCTCTACCTTTTTGATCATTGTACAACCACATTTCTAAAACGTTAATAAAAATTACCTAAACTGTGACCAGAGCAGTACAGTGTCACCATAGTGGCACTGCACTGCTCTGGGGAGGTGATCAGGATTTTTTTTTCACTATGAATGCATTTTACAGTCAAGATCTGATCCGTGTTATAAGTAATAATTTTGAATGGCATCCATTCATGTACCAATGTGTACTACCAATGCCCAATTGACCACAGCTATCACAACATACAGGTCCACTTTGACTAGCCCCTGTACCATGTGATAACTGTGACCAATCACAGAGATCTCAATAGTACACAATGGGGTTTATTTACTAAAGGCAAATCCACTTTGCACTACAAGTGCACTTGGAAGTGCAATCGCTTTAGATATGAGGGGTAGATCTGAAATGAGGGGAAGCTCTGCTGATTGCATCATTCAATCATGTAAAAGCAAAAATGCTGTATTATATTTTCCTTGCATGTCCCCCTCAGATCTAGAGCAACTTCACTTCCAAGTGCACTTCCTGATGCACTTGCAGTGCACTTGTAGTGCAAAGTGGATTTGCCTTTTAGTAAATAAACCCCAATGAATGGCTATAAATAAAAGCAATTGTGTACTACTCACATGGTACCAGGCCCAGCTCAGTACAACGATCTGTTTTCCGACATGTCCGGTGGACACAGCGGGTGAAAGACTGTGCAGCTGCATGGCCCCTAGGGCACATACGACAAGCCTACCTGGAGGACGCCATATGACATCCACCCAGGATAGTAATGCTCCTGCCCAGCCATCATTTTACAGTAGGCCCGGGCGAGAAGTGGTTAATACATTGTAGTTAACCAATTCTTAGATGTGCTGGCTGTATTTGTGTCTATTTTGGATTATTTTCTTTATTTTCACCCTGTAATTCAATTTGTAGCACACTGTCTGACTCAGGGTGTCTCCACTCAGAATTGAGGAGCAACAGAGGCTCATTTGGCCAGCAACACTATCACAATCATTGTTTCTTTTTGGGATAAAGGTTTTACATTAATGAATAAAAGATGAAAATTATAACACCCCTGTCAGTGTTAAACATTTTTTTCTCAACTCTCTAACTGCCACTTTACCTGGACAGCTTGGTCTGTTATAAGAAGTTGAAAAATAACAAACTCACTGGCCAGATCAACAGGTGAAAATAAGAAAGTAAGCATGTTTTGGGTTTAATACTGCTTTATCCTGGCATTCAATCAACTTATCTTTTTATTTTATTCTCCAACTGTCTTTTTTTTTTTGTGAAATTCAATATGATTAGTTGTTACATGGCAACACAGACAGTTCTTATTTTACACAATTTAGATATGAGGCTCAGAGACCAGAGTCTTTATGCTGCTTATGAAAGAAGATGGAGGGGGCTTCCTCATTCTTCTCAAAATAAGATACGCAAAACCTTTTAAGTGTCCTATCATCACCTAGGAGGTGGATAGAGATTTGGGACACAGGCAACTCAGATGTTTTTCATTGATTTTAACTCCAGCTTTGTAGCCTAAAGCTCAATAATATCCTCCAATTAAGGCTAAAAGAGGCTTACCAGCAACATCTGCCTTTTTTTTCTTTGTTGAAGTTTGATTCTTGTGGGAAATTAACCGCTCGAATCATCTTTCTATATTGATTTATTCACAAATATAATTATAAGCTTTTTTTTCCATTATGAAGCTTGTCATTTATATAACTGAACCTTATACTACAAACATTATATACAGGTCCTAGCCCCGAAGTAGTTCCATGAAACTGAGATGTGAAAATGGCAGATGATCTTTTCCATGCAAGTAAAACAGTAACAACAAATTTCAGTACAACAAGATTATAGAAATTTCTACAAGAAGCCCCACAGCGAGTATTACAAAAATGCATTGCATGACTCACGGACTCACGTGTATGTGAATATCTTATTGAGATTGTAACTCATGCCTTGAACCAGTTAATGCAATACTTCTTAAGCCACACAAAATGCTTGTTTACCTTAAGAGTGGACTCTTTAAAAGCTTTCTTTGCGCCTTCATTGTAGGAAGAATCACTCATGTTTTCAAGCTGACTAAGCTCACTTATCTTACTGAGAGCACGACGAGCAAACACCTAAAAAGAAACACAAACATCAAATACAACATTTTGCAATAATCCTCAATGGTATAAAAAGAAACAATGCACCATCAAACAAACATTAATTATGACATAATCTTCTGTAAACAAGGAAGGCCACAGGCCACTTGGTGACTTAAAATATATTTGTTTTTACTTAATTTATTGGAAATTATTGGATAGAAATTGAATTAATTTATTTGTATTTGTAAAAGATAAAATAAGTTTGTGTTTTACATATTCACTACAAGTATCATATGGTAAATGGAATGCTGCATTGGGTAAAGATATATTATTTTAGCTTTGGAATATCTAGTAGGTGCTAAGAAAATCTAACAACTTTAAGTGACGCCGGAAATTTTTAAAATCTCATGGTCTGTGAACTTGCTTGAGGGAACATTATAAACATTATAAATAATGCAAGGTAAGTTTAGCAGCCAAAACATTGAATTTTACTAACAAGATAAAGCGACGTTACGAGTCCTAAAACTCAACTCCAAACAAAAAAAGTTTTTAACATTTATAATAGAATGAGAAAGAGTTAGAACCACACTTGGGTTTCAATTGCTGTCTCAGCAGCAATGATTTCCCATCGCTTCCTTTTGAAACCTGTAAACAGGACAAAGTGAAGTAAAACCTGTACAACAGAGAAACAGACATTAAAACTTGACAGGTGTTTTATTCATTCTTTTTTTTAGCTGCCTTTGAGTTAATGAAGGAAAAAATAAAAGATCTGGACAATGTTACATTCAATATGGCAATTATTATGAATTATAATTTACAATATAAGAAAGTAAAGAACATAATAAAAAAAAAACATTGGTCTATAATTAAAGAAGATAGACATTGGGGGGAAAATTCTCCTAGATAAACCAACGTCAACAGAATGGCATGGACAGGCAAAAGGGCGCCGTGCCATCGCATGCACGCAGCGGGTGGCGCGGGCCGGTCGGGACCCCTGTGAGTCCGGTCGTGGGCCCCAAGGATTCAATCACCGCGGGGATACCCACGATCGTCTCATGGGATGGTTGAACGGGGAGATGCCGAAGTAAACAGCATCTCCCCGTTCTGCCTAGCAACTAGTGACACTGATCTCTGCTTCCTGTGATTGAAGCAGAGATCAGTGTTCACTAAGTCACAGCCACGCCCCCACAGTTAGTAACACCCCCCTAGGAACACTTAACCCCTACACTGCCACCTAGTGGTTAACCCCTTCACTGCCAGTGTCATTTACACAGGAATCAGTGCATTTAAAATAGCCCTGATTGCTGTATAAATAATAATGGTCCAGAAAATGTGTAAAAAATGTCCGATGTGTCCGCCATAATGTCGCAGTCACAATAAAAATCGTTGATCGCCGCCATTACTAGTAAAAAAAAAATTATTAGTAAAAATGCTATAAAACTATCCCCTATTTTGTAAACGCTATAACTTCTGCGATTTTTTTTTTACCAAAAATATGTAGAAGAATACGTATCGGCCTAAACTGAAGAAAAATAATGTTTTTTTATATATTTTTTGGGGGATATTTATTATAGCAAAAAGTAAAAAAATAATGAATTTTTTTCAAAATTTACGCATATTTTTTTGTTTATAGCGCAAAAAATAAAAACCGCAGGGGCGATCAAATACCACCAAAAGAAAGCTCTATTTGTGGGAAAAAAAGGACGTCATTTTTTGTTTGGGAGCCACGTCGCACGACCGCGCCATTGTCAGTTAAAGCGACGCAGTGCCAAATCGCAAAAAGTGGTCTGGTCTGAAAGTGGTTAAAGAATGTATTAGCTGCCACACAGAGGGGGTTGTGTATTGTATACAAAGCCCATGTGGCTTAGAGTATATAGGATGCACTAAAGGAGCATTAAACAAGAGTATAAAAGAACATATCTATAATATCACTATAGGTTACAAAAAAGCATTATTTATCAAAGCACTTTTTATTATATCATGATAAGAATGTTTCAGGTTTATAATTTCAGTGTGTTGAAAAGGTTAAACTACATTGGCGGGGGAATAATAAAAGTAAACAATTAAGTCAGAAGGAATCCAGGTGGATATTCAAAATAAAAAACATTAGAGCCCAAAGGGTTAAATGTTGCTCTAGATCTAAATTGCTTTATTAATGACTTTTAAAAGTATGGGTAATATTACAATTTGAACACTAGATGGTGTTGGTGTACATTTTAACAGGGGTTAAATATCAAAAAATAGTAGATAAAGGTTTGTTATTGTAAGTTTATTTTTATTTTTTAATATAGTAGTTTGGTTTTATTCTGAAGATTTGTAGTGGGATATACATAGTTCTAAGCAGTTTTAAATAGATGTATAGTGGTCTGTACGTAAAGATATATCACCATGGCAGCCAGTAACCAAGCAGTGGTGTTTTAAACCAGTATGTAACACTGGCATCTGATTCTTTGAGAAAGTCATGTGTCTATGAAGAAACGCATCAGTGCAGGGACAGTGATGTCTATATATTGTACCAAAAGTGAGCAGACACCAAGTTGAGCGGTGCTGCTCACAATAGCGGTCAGTCCTTAAGGTGATAGACACATTTCTTTGTGGTGCACCAATATAGTACACTTTTGCAAAGCTAAATCTGGTGGATCTGGGTGTGATGAATATTGGTGCAATTACTAATTTAAAGGGGAAGAGCGCCTAAACTATACATCAGAAGGAGAAAGAGAGAAGAATCTGAAGGCCATACAGTGGTATCTGAGATCCCATAAAGGGCAAAGCGCACATTTATCCTATAGATTTTTATAAGTCAAATACAGAGGTAAAGCACAAGAGTATTATTTGAAGCACATGAGCACTTTCATCTAAAAGCACTGGAGTTGGACTTTTTATTAATTATTTATAAACTTGCACAATTATGTCTCCATTGAGATCAAAGTCATTTGGTTGATTATTAATTAAGTATAATTGGTATTTGTGGTGATTTTAAGAATTTTGATGCATTTATAATGATATATATTTATTGAAATTTATTTCCAGCAAGCAGGAAATTTTCATAGAATATTTTTTATTTGATATTCACAGTAGCACTGCACTTTTAGTTTAGACATTCCAGTGAAGTGTGGAAACACATGTTAGTGCAAGCGGGCTGTTGATATATATGACCGCAATTGGAATTTGCACTGTATTTCTTTGTAGTAATTATTGAGGTCATTTGCACTAGTGGGTAGACATTGTAGAGCAAGAACCATTTGATAAACACAAATATGTATCCTATTGTCTCTGGAGAAGAGGAGGGACAGCAAGAGGAGATCCCTGGAATCAGGGGAAACTATAATAAACAAATAGAAAAAATTCAGTATCCACTCCTGGCAGGCAGACATTCCCACCCTCACAGAGGAGGAAGGGGTTCAGCAGTTTATACCCACAGTTATTTCGGCGAGAGATAGATTCATACAGCTTAAATTTCCTCATAGGGCTTACTATACCCTGCAGCACCTCTCCCGGATCTACCCTATACGATCCGAGACATGTCTAAAATATTACCAGGCGGTGGGGATGTATTTTCATGTAATATGGGCGTGTCGATAATGCAAATTAAGGACTCTGGACGGCCGCACTCCAAGAAAAATTCAAAAGCCTTTATTGGTAAAATGTTGAATCACACAAAAATGGGTCACAGCAAAGCAGGAAAATACTGACGCGTTTCACACTACCAAGAGTGCTTACTCATAGCTGGGCGTGTCCTCTAATTCAAGACTTCTTGAAGGCAGTGGTACTGGAGATTTATACGCTTATGCCACGTACACACGATCGGAAATTCGGCCAACAAAAGACCGATGAGAGCATTTGGTCGGAAAATGCGACTGTGTGAATGCTCCATCGGACTTTTGCTGGCGGAATTTCCGCCATGTTCTCAATTTTTCCGAATTTCCGTTCATGTGTATGCAATTCCGACGCACAAAAAAACACGCATGCTCAGAATCAAGTATGAGACGGAACCACTTGGTCTGGTAAAACTACTGTTCGTAATGGAGATAGCACATTCGTCACACTGCTAATTTTTAAAACCTTTCAATGCAGCGCATTCTCTTCTTTATAATGCTAGAAGAATGAAGTTGTTTTGCTGCACATATTCACACAGAGTTCTCACAAACTGATTTCTTTATTATTTCTCGTGATCTCATGAATAATGTTTTTTGTTATTAAAGCCAGATCTTCATAATAATATTTAGAATTTTGTTTTATAGTTATTTTTTTTTTTTTTTTAATCAAGATCTCCTGTTGTTTATTGTTTTTGTAATTATTTTATAGTGATCTCCATATTTTTTTTTATTTTGGATGTCACGTTTCCACAACAACATTATCATCTTGTATTTGTAAACCTCAAGGAGGTTGCTTGGTGTCGGTGTCCCTTGTTAATTTGACATTGTATTTTTGAAATGTACTTGCCTACTCACAAAAAAACTGTCCTATTTTAAGAAAAACACATAGGCAAGCATTTTCATTAATTAAAAATCCATTTATTCTGGCTTATAATAACAAAATAAAGAGGGAAGGCAGCGCTGGAGAAACAGCTGGAATTTGCGAAGCCTTTGGCCCCCAAGGCAGACATCAACTCTGTGGCAAAAAAAATTGGTAGTTTGAGAAGTCCATATAGAAGGGAGCACAATCTGGTCCAGGACTCCCAGGATCAGCAGCAGATGACATATATGTCCCCTGGCTGTGGTACTACAACAGCCTGCGTGTTCTGTCAGACCAGACTGAAGCCAGGCAATCAATTTCTTGTCTTCCGTGCAACCTGCAGGCTGTGGCTCTGAAGGTGGACTTGTGGCAGGAGGAGGAGGAAGGGCGAGCGCACATTGGTGGACGTCATCCGTTACTTGGCCAATCGACCGCTTATAGATGACATCAAAAATGTTTTATTTTTGCATTTGCCGAGTTGGCCCTCCTCCATTTTCTGCAAATTTGAGGCTATATAGATGCCATATGCCTCTACAGCATTGAGGGGGGATTTCAGGGCCGCATTAGCCTCCTTAATGAGGGCAAGTGCTGCCTCATCAACGTTACTCCCCTTCCTGGGCCTTTTGGGTGGAAGGCGGAGGGGAGGCACTTGGGATTGGGTGTGACTGGGCCCCACCACCTACTGGCTGACACTTCCCCCTGCCTCCTTCTGTGTGCCACATTCCAAAGTCTCGTCCTGGCTGAGGTCTTCCTGTGTATGAAAAAGGGACATAGTTTTAGTTTTTGGTTCATCAATCACACAGCTCATGACTGTTGCAAATTTAATGTTAATAAATAGAAAAAAGACTATCATTCTGAGTCCAGCATTTTTCATTCTTGTCACAAACATTTTTGGCCCCAACTGTCTATTTATATGTGAAACACTTTTTGTTAAATCATTCATTTGTTAGCAATAATAACATCTAGTTAACAACAATCATTTTCCCACAAAAAATATTTTTAAAAATACTATACCTGGCTCCATCTGGGCTCCTCAATTTCTTACTGGATGGAAGGCCCAGGTTGGTCCTCGGAAGCCTCAGCTAGGGTTGAGGGAAGGGTGGATGTAAGGTGGGGCGGAAGAGTTGAAAGTGATTCCCTGGCTTCAATCTGGTCATCCAGAAAACGCATCTTGTTGTAGAACCATAGGCTGGGTACATATACATCCTCTGCTGCTGCTCCTGACCTCAGGGACTTCTGGACATTCTGCTCCTTCCTATATGTGCTTCTCAAGCTACCAATTTTATTTTCAACAAATGTGATGTCTGCGTCAGGGACCTGCGTCTTCACAAATTCCAGCAGTTTCTCCAGCGATGCCTTCCTTGCTGGTTTGTTGCGATATAAAGGGGTTTTTCACCTCCCATAAATTCCGCATATCCCTGTATCAATCTATGAATTGGCCCATAAATTCAGGGTCTTTAAATTGTTTCATTTTTTCTGAAAGACCAAACACAAGACAAAAACACTACTATCAGGCTAAACTCTCCTAATCTTATCCCAATATAGGCCTCAATCTAGAATCAGTATAGGCCACTCATGACCCAAGTTAAAATGTTACCTTCATTATTCCGTTCGTCACTTCAGTTCCCCGCTGCACACAGAACGTACGTACGACACACACGTGTTAGCTTTATATACACTGCGCATGCCTGAAACTCTGCCCGCGACGTCCGCCCCTGATGTTCTTTCTAGAATATTCCCCGCCCCATCTCTTTCGTCGCAGGGGGAGAGGAACATGGCGCAGACACAGCAGGTGCATAATAGCAGTAACGAGGAGGAGAAAAACCCGGAGCCAGAAACTTCCCGATCCAGGAGGAGAGGCCTTAAATATGTCCTTTGTAGAGATGTTGGCGATGGTGGACATCTTGAGGAAGAACGACTATGACGGGAATTATGGGCCGTACCCAAACCCAAATATTAGAATGATATGACTAAAGTTGTGAAGAGTCTGCACAGGAATTTTGGGGTCCGACGATCCAAGGATCAATTGAGGAAACGCTGATCAGACCTCAAATTAAGGGAGCAGGATCAGTACAGAAGAATCAAGAGAATTCTTCAAAAAAAAAAAGTCGCTGTCGTGTGTTCCTATTCTTATTATTACTTGCATGCTGCACCATGTGCTTTTCTTTACTGTTGGACATTTTAAAATGGCTACTTTCATGTTTGTGGGCACAGTGATCGGTCGTAGTAAACATTGTTCGTTTGCCAACTAAATACAATGTTTTTGCCAGATACAGGGTTAACTACATTTAGTCATGATAATTTGTATTTAAAGAAGTTCAGGGCATTGTTGTCTAGATGTGTTTGAAACTAGAATGAATTGCAAACTTGATTCAGTGTAATGTAAGGAGAGGATACTCAGCAGCTGTTTACACATCTGGACTCAGGAGCACTGGCTATTGAACTTCCCTTTTATAGTCCCGCCATACGTGTTGTACGTCACTGGATTCTTTGCGGTCGGAATTTGGTGTGACCGTGTGTATGCAAGACAAGCTTGAATGGAATTCCGTCGGAAAAAACACCATAGCTTTTTCTAAAAAGAATTCCGATGGTGTGTACGTGGCATTAGTGATCTCTCTATGGGGCTGGATCCAAGGATACTTTTATTGGGAATTTGTGACTCAGTGGCTCAAACTACCCATAAAAAGCTTTTTTTGTTCTATATCAGTTTCTATGCTAGAAAGGCCATTCTTAAGAACTGGAAGCAATCAATGGACTCAGTATTCCCCCTCTATAATCTTACCTACAGTACTCACTGTTATGGTAACTAAAGAGGTTGGGTTGAGTAGTCTTAATGTTGCTTTCCTTACCCTGATGTTTATTTTCTGATCTTCAGAACTATATAACTCCACCTGGTTATCCACCCAGCCTTGGGCTCTCTTACACTTTATATCCAGTCCCTGAGCAATCATTCTTCTACTTCTTCTCCCCTCTTTTCATTTTCCCCTTACCCTTCCTTTCCCCGACATATGCCAGTTTCCTGTTATGTCCTTACATGGTCAGATTAGATGACAATGATATTCTATCTATCTATCGGCATATTTTGGTTAAAAAATGCACAGATGTTTTCCCAACATTTCCATTCAGATTTACCTACAGCATCATTTATCTTTTCCCCTTAATCTGGACACATATTTAGCATTTTGGTGGAGTGATTCTATTTTTGTCAATATAGCAAAGCAATTTAAATATAAAAATGATGGTTTCAAATAACCACAAAGAGATAGGATCAATATACAGTAGCCTTGTTCAAGGGGGAAAACAATACACAATTATTTGTAGACATTTCCATGTTTTTTCTTTTATTTAAGATCTGATCTTTCAATACTGCATTGAATTTGTCAACTTATTACCCAATTTCAACCCTAGAGTCTATTGAACTCTGGCTGTTAATACTCATGGGTGGTAGATTGATGCTTTTTTGGTGAGCACTTGTGATCGCATTTGTAATTCCCAGTAGTTGGAAACTGGTCAAATTAACTGCAAATTACCATGTTTACTGTCTTTCTTTGTTGGCTTTAGATTGTAGGCTCGGTTAGATAGGGTTAGTATCTCTTTTATTTTATATACAATATTTCAATTCAATAATGTTATTATAATAGGTAAACAAAGCAATAGTAAAAATAGCAAAAAAGGGTGAAATATAACAAAAAAAAAAAAACAATAAACGTACTACTACCAAGAACTTAATCATGAGCAAAGACATTATACGTTTCCTATTTATTATTAATTTAAATCTGAAGTCTGGGTATATAAAAAATTGCCATTTAATCCAGTTAATATCCTATAGGAAGAAAATTACAAGTATAAGTGCCCGAACTTTATTTATAATTTACATTTGCTATCAGTAATCACTTGCACAGCAGGCCAGTTCCCACAACAGAAACGCAGGATGTGTTCCAGATGCATTTCTGCATATGCATTTTTTATGTGTTTTAAATGTGTACCAGTGCGTTTTTTCCCCTCTTGATTTTTTTTGATGCGTTTAGATGTGTTCCAGTGCATTTTGATGCGTTATACCATGTTCCAGTTCAGTTCCTTGTAGAAAAAATGCAGTATGTTCCACTTTTGTTGACTGTACTGGAACCAGGCGCGTATCCTCTGCAAGCAAACAAGACGTTTGCCTTGGGCGGCATTTTTCAGGGGGGCAGCACTACCCCCTCCCCCCCAGGCAAAAGGGACATAATCATGGTATAAGGGACTATATACAAGATTTTAGTAATGAAAACGGTATCATTAGCAGTAATCTGCATGGATTCATGAAGAATCGTTCTTACCAAACCAATCTATTAACCTTCTATGAGGAGGTGAGTTGCCATCTAGATAAAGGAAGGCCCGTAGACGTGGCGTATCTGGATTTTGCAAAAGCATTTGACACAGTTCCCCATAAAAGTTTACTGCACAAAATAAGGTCTGTTGGCACGGACCATAGGGTGAGTACATGGATTGAAAACTGGCTACAAGGGCGAGTTCAGAGGGTGGTTATAAATGGGGAGTACTCAGAATGGTCAGGGGTGGGTAGTGGGGTCCCCCAGGGTTCTGTGCTGGGACCAATCCTGTTTAATTTGTTCATAAAGGACCTGGAGGATGGGATAAACAGTTCAATCTCTGTACTTGCGGACAATAGTAAGTAGGGCAATAATTTCTCTGCAGCATGTGGAAACCTTGCAAGAAGATCTGAACAAATTAATGGGGTGGGCAACTACATGGCAAATGAGGTTTAATGAAGAAAAATTTAAAATAATGCATTTGGGTGGCAAAAATATGAATGCAATCTATACACTGGGGGGAGAACCCCTGGGGGAATCTAGGATGGAAAAGGACCTGGGGGTCCTAGTAAATGATATGCTCAGCAATGGCATGCAATGCCAAGCTGCTGCTAACAAGGCAAACAGAATATTGGCATGCATTAAAAAGGGGATTAATTCCAGAGATAAAACGATAATTCTCCCACTCTACAAGACTCTGGTCCGGCTGCACCTAGAGTATGCTGTCCAGTTCTGGGCACCAGTCTTTAGGAAGGATGTACTGGAAATGGAGCGAGTACAAAGAAGGGCAACAAAGCTAATAAAGGGTCTGGAGGATATTAGTTATGAGGAAAGGTTGCGAGCACTGAACTCTCTGGAGAGGGGATAGGATTTCAATATACAAATACCATACTGGTGACCCCACAATAGGGATAAAACTTTTTTGTGGAAGGGAGTTTAACAAGACACGTGGCCACTCATTAAAATTAGAAGAAAAGAGGTTTAACCTTAAATTACGTAGAGGGTTCTTTACTGTAAGAGCGGCAAGGATGTGGAATTCCCTTCCACAGGCGGTGATCTCAGCGGGGGGCATCGATAGTTTCAAGAAGCACCTGAACGACCACAACATACAGGAATATACAAGGTAATACTGACATATAATCACACACATAGGTTGGACTTGATGGACTTGTGTCTTTTTTCGACCTCACCTACTATGTAACTATGTAACTATGTCCAGTAGCTGGGCAGTCGGTGGATCTAGCTGAGGATGTGTCCATCCACTTGGTCCAGTTGATCTGGGATGGGGACAGATGGGGAAGAATTTGCGGTGCTCGGTGTTAGGCCCTTCCCAGGGCTCCCAGCTTGGAAGGATCCTCTCGCAGGAGAGGGCACTGCTCCATCCTTCTATGCAAGGATCTGCCAATCTGTTCGGAGGTCCTACCGCTCCGTGCTAAGGTTCCGCCCAACTGTTCAGAGGTCCTGTCCGTCTATGTGGAGGTTCCGACCTTCTTCCCTACAGATAGCGGTGATCGTGGGTGTGAAAGTCCCGCCCCTCTGTTCTAAGTCCCCGCCCCTCTCCCCAATGGAGGATGTTTCAGTGTGCTCTAATTTCCCTGTGTCCGGTACAGTGTGATCAGTGAGTTCCGGCAGATTTCCCTCCTCCTGATTGGTGCTGACAGTGAGCCCAGTGGCATACCTACGGGGGGGGCAGGGGGGGAATACCACCCATTGGGGGATGTCAGGCCAGCTATCAGGGATGGAACAAGGCAGGGCAGGTGCTCTGTAGCTGCGCTGGCTCTCTATATTTGTGCGAGTCGGCATCTGCTGCTCTGTGTTATTGAGCTCACAATCGGGCTCTTTACTGCCACCTCTGGCTGCTTCCTGCATGTGTGGCCCTCGTGTGTACTGCCTGTACTATATTTTGGATTACAGCTCCTCTCATGTCTCACAGGGACATGTAGAAACAGGACCTGGGACTAGGAAGACTACCTTACAAGTGGGGGATGTGAGTACAAATGAAGGGAGGAGGCTGTTTGTGTATGGAGGGGGCAGAGCTGTGTGTGTGGGGCCTGACATATATACAGATGAGGGGGCAGCTGAGTGTGTACAGGTGTGTGTGTGGGGACAGCTGAGTGTGTACAGGTGTGGGGGACAGCTGAGTATCTATGTCACGTCTACCCCAGTGCAGGTGGTCAGACATTATAGCTAGCTACTGTGTGCTTCACCTACAGCAGTCCCCATTCCTTAAGGCAAGCAGGCCTACCGGTACTTGCTTGCCACCAGGACTTATACACAATGCTATAGTGTCTGGCCACCACGCCAGGGCAGATGTGAACAGAGCAAACAAAAAGACTACTTGCAGTTAGCAGACGGATAACATGGTTCTACGACAGTCCAGGTAAAAGACAGGCAGAGTTCAGGGAATAGTCCAAAGCAGGGCAGACAAACGGGAGACTTGAACAGGAACAATGCATGTGTCTCCATCACAAGCATGGTGTCATGACTCTGCAGTAATAATTTCATGCCCTGTCTGTCTCTTACCTGGTCTGTGTATCAGCTTTAGGGCTTTCACTCTCACACCTGCATGGTTAAGTAATCTTCCTATTTAACACCATGTTCGCCAAGCCTGCCTTGCCGAGCAATACTGTGTGTTTGGTTTCCTGTTTACTGCTGTTTCCTGCTTGCCGTGTGCTCTTCGCCTGTCTCTGTTACCGATCTTGGCTTGTTCTTGACTATCCCTGCTTGCTTGTGACTCTGACCTTTTGGCATGTTCTCTCTCTATCCTTGTCTGCTAGTCGCCCTGACCCTTGGCTTATCTCCTCCATACCTTGTTGTCCTAGGCTGCTGCTTCCTCTCTGTCCTCCTGTAGCCTACCGTGAGAGTGAGCTGGGAGACCCTGGGGTCTGTGACCTGGAGTCAGTTACATCCTCACCACTAGAGGCTCTGGTGAACACCTGCTGGCTCTTAGACTCCACGCCCTGGGTAATCTTATGCTCTAGCTCCCAGTGAGATCCGTGTTGGTGCTCCAGTGGACCTGCCTTCCTGGACCACCCAGAGTTCCATCCGCAGCAGTCAGCCGTAGGGTCTACTACCTTAGCGGTGCACTCCTGACTCCAATGGTGTGCATCTGTCACCTGGACTCAGATGACCTGACACATGGGATAGAGTGTTCGGTTTGCCTATAACAGGTGACTGACCATATCAATCACCTTGCAGGTGAACACAGACAGGGAAAATACAACAGCCAACATCTGGATGCTGAAATTAGGACCAGGAGCACAAAAGTGATCCTGACAGTCTACTGTGTGTGGGGGGCCAAGTGCATAGAGGTGAGAGGGGGGCTGAGTGCGTAGAGGTGAGAGGGGGGCTGAGTGCGTAGATAGGTGTGAGGAAGTGACTGAGTGCGTAGAAGTGTGAGGGGGGCTGAATGCATACAGGTGTGTGGGTAGGCTGAGTGCGTGAGGTGTGAGGGGGGCTGAGTCTGTAGAGGTGTGAGGAGGGCTGAGTCTGTAGAGGTGTGAGGTGAGGAAGGGACATGAGTGCGTAGAGGTGTGAGGGGGGCTGAATGCATACAGGTGTGTGGGTGGGCTGAGTGCGTAGAGGTGTGAGGTAGGCTGAATGCATACAGGTGTGGGGGTGGGCTGAGTGCGTAGAGGTGTGAGGGGGGCTGAATGCATATAGGTGTGTTGGTGGGCTGAGTGCGTAGAGGTGTGAGGGGAGCTGAATGCATACAGGTGTGTGGGTGGGCTGAGTGCGTACAGGTATGAAGGGGGCTTAGTGCGTACAGGTGTGAGGGGGGCTGAGTGTGTACAGGCATGATTAGTAAAGGGGAGATGCCAGATATAGAATCTGCCCCGGGTGCCAAATGCTCTAGCTACGCCCCTGGCCCAGCTCTCTATTTATCCTATTGTAGCCATGCCTCCTTGGGGGTTGCTGAAAGTTGTGGTTTACCTGTCATCCTGCCCAGCTCAACGTCCACCTCGCAGTCACTCAGTAACACAGACCAGCCCATAGCTTGTTTTGTTTTGTTTTATTGAGGGGATTAAACTTGGATGGGGTTTTAGGGAATGTTGGAATGCCCAGGATTTCAGAACAAACACTTGTGAATTGTAGATCAATCGTAGGTTGCAGAACAATCAGTTGCAAATTGTATAGCCATCAATTGGGACTACTATGTACTCCCTGTACATACACCTCAATCTTCTCTCCAGCACTTCGCTTGCTGCACACTGTTCCTCCTCCAACACTTCACTTGCTGCAGACTGTTCCTTCACCAGCACTTCCCTTGCTGCAGACTATCACTCCTCTGGACCAGCTAGCACCGCATGGGTACTACAGTAGGGGAATGTAGGGTCATAGACCTGGCTATTAACTTTGCAAATTACATCCAAAGAGACTGTTCCTTAGTTTACTAACCTTCACTGAAAGCTGCAATCCCACTGGTTGCTATGGGCAAGGAAGATCTTTTTTTTCTTCCAGCCCTGGTATACAAAACAATGTATCACTAATAAAAAAATAATAATTAAAAAAAAAAAATCGAAATACTTTTATTTTTACAAAGGTTAGTATTATTTTTTTTATCAAAAAGGAAACTGAAACAAGTAAACCTAAATGAGAAAGTACCAGTTTTAGCCATCCCTAGCAGGAAAGCCATTTATTGCAGTGCCTCTATCATATGGAAATTGCACTTTACCTCTCCATGAACTCCTTCTCGGCAGTCAAAGTAGCACTGGCACACAGCAGTGTAGAGTGTCGCCCTCCATTTCAGATAGTGAAGTGACAGCAGGGGAACCGATGATTCCATACACACACTTGCCCATAAGAGGAACTCTAGAGCCTTTAAATAAAGAGATACACAAGGTACAATGTTTACTCTGCTAACAAAGATTTGCCATTTATTGGCCTAGAATGACAATAACAAATTAATTTAGTGTCACTATGTAGTAAATGATGCTGTAAATGCATTATGGCCTAACAGTTTAGATTTATTATTTTATATAGGCTCTGATAAAAGTGTTTGCAAAGATCAGCAAAGCAAACACTACCGGAGGTTCTTCATGTCGCACATTCTCTACCTTGTCCACTAGAGGTCCCCATTAGATGAGGTTTTAGAATTCAAGCACAAGATTGCATCTCTCATGAAAGCCTTGCCAGACATAAACTGATGACCTGAATTTGTTTTATGGCATAAAAATATCCCTATAGTTCACGATCCTCATCCATATTCGTGACTGTTCATGAATTGATTTATAGCACATTGTGTGGATGGGAAACATCACCTTCTGATTGCTCCTATACCCAAAGTTAGGTTTAGGACTTCATGTCCTATGAATTTCATATAACACAATCTATGTGAAATTTGATAAAAAATAATGATGATTGACCCCACACTCTCTCGTTCGCTCTATGTTTCTATGATAAGATGCTTGCATTTGTATCAATGTATAACCATCATATCCAATTTACATAATCCATTGCCATATGTTTGCTGTAATTAACCCTCCTTATGTGTCCATATGTAACATTATTTGAACAAATAAAAAAACAATACTTTTAGTGAAAAATGGAAAAAAAAAAAATGAATAAAAACAAAATGCCTATATATGATCCCTGTGCCTGCAGACATGACAAATTTAAACAATTTAGAGCCGTGTGACTACCCGCCTTCCTCCTTTAAATGTTTTTTCCCTTGCAATTTTTAGCACCATAAAATGAACCTCATGAGAACATAGACTACGTGATGATTGCACCTAGGCAGTCAGTAGTAGGAATTTTGAAGGGTTGGGTAGGATAACTCTAGCAGGCGGTTATACAGTGGTGAGGCATACACAGTCTCTGACTAGCAAAAAGGTTAAGCAATATTGGTCAGCATCCAAGGATTGACCGATATTTTGAAAGCCTTTTAAAAATCTGTTTTATGAAATGTTTCCTCTTTGTGTTTCAATGCAGGGGTAGGCCCTTCCATCGTTTTGATCTCCCCTCCTCCTTAAAGAGGAACTGCAGTCTGCTCACATAATTTGTAATAAAAACATCTTTGCCGTTCTGAAGCTTCCCTCCAACCACTTTGCATATTATTTTATATATACTGTGATTCTGTACTTGCCAAATATGCTGCAGAAATCTCCCTCCACTGAGTCTGGCTGTATCCATTTTAACTGTGGGCAGCTGAAGCTCCTGCCTGTTCACTTCCTGGATTTACACAGACACAGAGGCACACCTCCAGCTCTGCAGCTCTCATTGGCCCTCTTATGACTCACCCCCCTCCCTTCCTAGCAAACTCTCAGGAGAGTGAGAGAGAAGGCTGTGCATGATTTCATAAGCCTAGGCTAATGACCAGACAAGAAACAGGAAGTGGGCTGTATAAGGTATTTACTGGCAGCAAAAATAACTATCCAAAGTTAACACAACAAGGGCAGAAGATTTAATAGATGGAAAGTTGAAAAAAAATGACTAAAGTTCCACTTTAACAATTTTAGTCCTAGAGATTTTTACACCCTTCCCATCTTAAAATGTACCTGCCAAAGCAGTGTAATGCAACAGGTTCACCTTAATGCCACCCGCTGCTGAAGCTGCTTATTCTCACTTTCCCTTTGCATTCCTGCATCTCCAGAAACAAGCAAAGTGACATTCCTAGTGTATTCAGCTATTAGGGAAAATGTGACTTATTCCCTTTCCTCCCACATGTCAATTGCTTGTTCAGGGCCCCAGCAAGGTTACATGGGAGCAAAGGGAAAGTACTCAGCCCTGTGTAAACTCCAAATCCTGACATGGAGTTTAAAGTGATTGTAAACGATCACCTTATAAAACAACTCATTCAGTTTAAAAAAGAAATGAAAGGCAAAACATTTTTGTATAGATATTAAAAAAAAAAAAAAAACATAAATAACTTTTTCCCTTTTTTATAAGTGATCACATTCCCTCTGTTCTCAGCTGCATAAGAGCTGGGGGGAAGGAGCAGCAACAGTACACTGATCTTCCCAGTAAATGGCTGTGCAGCGGGGGCGTGTCAGGATAAGTCTGATCATTGGAGCAGAGCAGGCAAAATTCCCAGCATAGCTGGAGAACTGAACATGGTGTGCTGTCCTGCTTAGTGTGGTCAGTTTTTAATATGAAAGCAGAGGGACTGGTAGGAACACCAGGGATTTCACATAAAGGAAGCAATACAAAGAGAACAGGAGACTTTCTCATACAAGTACTGCACATGGTACAGCAACCACATCTCTGGAATAGGGATGAGCCGAACACCCCCGGGTTCGGTTCGAACCAGAACCTTCGAACGGACCAAAAGTTTGCGCGAATTTTCGAACCCTATACGTTATAATGGACGCGAACGTTCGAAATCAAAAGTGCTAATTACAACGGCCAATATGCATGTTAATGTCATAAAACAGGTTTGGGGACCCGGGTCCTGCCCCAGGGGACATATATCAATGCAAAAAGAACTTTTAAAAACTAACGTTTTTTCGGGAGCAGTCATTTTAATGATGCATAAAGTGAAAAAAAAAAGTGAAATTTTCCTTTAAATATGGTACCTGGGGGGTGTCTAAAGTATGCCTGTGAAGTGGCATGTGTTTCCCGTGTTTAGAACTGTCCTTGCACAAAATGACATTTGTAAAGGAAAAAAAGAAGCCATTTAAAACCACTTGCGGCTTTAATGTCATGTCTTGTCCTGGACGCCATATGGCTGAAAATCCTTGAGAAAAATAGCAGGGCTACCCCATCACCCCCCCCCCCCCCCCCCCACCCCAGCCCCTTTGGGTCTTGTATGGATATTAAGGGGGACCCCGCACCCAAAATAAAACCCTATACCTACAACCCTATATACTCTAAACAGCAGTATATAGGTGGTGCAAACAAGACACGGACTGTAGGTTTGTTCTTAAGTAGAATCTGAACAGGTACATTATGAAGTGTAGCTCCATCCCAAAAAAATCAATTTTTAAGCTTTTTGGAGAACATAGGGAGGGGTTATCACCCCTGTAACATTTGCTGTCTTTGCACATGTGTTCAGAACATGTCACCTCACTTTCCGTCCCAATGACAAATGTTTTTGGAAAAGTGGGGTTTTAATTGAAACAAGGATTGGTGATAAAGTATCAGTAGAGAGGAGATACCTTTTTCCCAAATTAAATCTAACAGGATAGAATTTCCCTTCCTAGGGGTAGATTTCCTCTCACTTCCTGTTTTCAAGTAGGAGTCGTTTGTAAGTTGGATGTTTGAAAGTAGGGGCCTGGCGTATATACTCTGCAGAAATTTGCCCTATTAGATGTTGGTGTAGCCACAAGACTGGTGGGCACAGGAATGGGCCCTGCTGTGAGTTAATAGATCAAGATTTGTACTTGCATGCACCTGTTGAACCGGGCAGAAAAATTGGGCCTTTGGTGGTGGCGGTGGTGGTGGATGGTGTTGCCACAAGACTGTAAGCTCTCACAGTTACTCTTGGTGGGCGCAGGAATGGGCCCTGCTGTGAGTTATTAGATCAAGATTTGTAATTGCAAGCACCTGATGAACAGGGCAGAAAAATTGGGCCTTTGGCGGTGGTGGTGGACGGTGTTGCCACAAGACTGTAGGCCCTCATAGTTACTCTTGGTGGGCGCAGGAATGGGCCCTGCTGTGAACTATTAGATCAAGATTTGTAATTACACGCCCCTGT
The DNA here is from genome assembly GCA_028564925.1 of Lithobates sylvaticus. NCBI lineage: Eukaryota > Metazoa > Chordata > Amphibia > Anura > Ranidae > Lithobates > Lithobates sylvaticus. The sequence continues at coordinate 359,403,504 of CM053029.1, read as the reverse complement.
TAAACAGGGGCTGAAAAATTGTGCCTTAGACATTGGTGCTGGTGCCACAACACTGCAACCCCTCACAGATACTGTACTCTTAGCACGGCAATGAGACCCGTTGCAAAGCATTGCCTAAAAATTGTAATTACACGCCCCAACAGGGGCTGAAAAATTGTGCCTTAGGCACTGGTGCTGGTGCCACAACACTGCAACCCCTCACAGATACTGTACTTGGAGCACAGCAGTCACACGTGTTGCGAAGCATTTTTTTTTTAAAAATTGTAATTACACGCCCCTGTTAAACAGGGGCTGAAAAATTGTGCCTTAGGCACTGGTGCTGGTGCCACAACACTGCAACCCCTCTTGAAGGGATGTGACATTATAAATTATTCCGTTATATCCGCTTCAGGTGCCTGGTAGCTGGTGGTGATCCAAGACTGATTCATTTTGATGAAGGTCAGTCGATCAACCGAGTCGGTGGACAGGCGCACCCTATGATCGGTGACAAATCCTCCAGCAGCACTGAATGTGCGTTCGGAAAGAACGCTGGAGGCAGGACAGGCCAGTAGCTCAATTGCATACTGTGCAAGCTCTGGCCAGTGATCCATCCTCAGGACCCAGTAAGCCAGAGGATTTTCGGTGGGAAAGGTGTCCAAGTCTGACCTTGCCCCAAGGTATTCCTGCACCATGTATATCAGACGCTGGCGATGGTTGCTGGAACCGATCATACCTTGGGGCTGCGGACTAAAAAATTGTCTGAACGCATCGGTCAGACGTCCACCTTCCCCACCGCTCCTTCTGCTACTGACCGAAGCCTCAGCAACTCGTCGCCCAGGACCAGGAGTTTGTAACCTCCCAGTTTCTGGGAACGCGTTGCACAGACCTTTCTGCAAGGCCTCCCTGAGATGTCTCATCCTCTGCTCCCTCTGCGACGGCAAGATAAGGTCCGCAACCTTACCCTTGTACCGTGGATCAAGGAGAGTGGCCAGCCAGTAATGGTCCCTCTCCTTGATCCGAAGAACACGAGGATCCTTCCGCAGGCTTTGCAGGATCAGGGAGGCCATGCAGCGTAGGTTAGCTGAGGCATTCGGTCCGGAGTCTTCTGGGTCACTGAGGATGACATGATCGCCAGCCACCTCCTCCCAGCCACGTACAAGTCCACTGGTTTGTTGGGACTGTACATCATCCCTAAAAGACTGCTGCTGCTGCTGCTGCTGATGCTGAGTGCCAGGCTCCACCTCCATGCTCACACAATCCTCCTCCTCCTCCTCCTCCTCCTCATCCTCTTCCTGTGTGATGGGTGGGACAGAAGGAACACTGTCCGGATAAAGGGGGCCTTGAGAGGCAAGGAAGTCCTCCTCTTCCTGCCTCTGTTCTGCCTCAAGTGCCCTGTCCATTATCCCACGCAGCGTATGCTCCAACAGGTGGACAAGAGGTACAGTGTCACTGATGCATGCACTGTCACTGCTCACCATCCTCGTGGCCTCCTCAAATGGTGAGAGGACAGTGCATGCATCCCTGATCATGCTCCACTGACGTGGGGAAAAAAAAACAAGCTCCCCTGACCCTGTCCTGGTGCCGTAGTCGCAAAGGTACTCATTGATGGCCCTCTGCTGCGTGTGCAGTCGCTGCAGCATGGCCAACGTTGAGTTCCACCTGGTGGGCATGTCACATATTAGGCGGTTCTTGGGCAGGTTCAGCTCCTTTTGCAGCTCAGTCAGCCTAGCACTGGCATTATAAGATCGGTGGAAATGCACACAGACTTTCCTGGCCTGCCTCAGGACATCCTGTAAGCCTGGGAACCTGCCCAAGAACCGCTGCACCACCAGGTTGAGGACGTGAGCCATACAGGGCACATGGGTGAGCTGCCCCTGTCGCAGGGCGGAGAGGAGGTTGGTGTCATTGTCAGAAACGACCATTCCTGGCTTAAGCTGACGTGGCGTCAACCACCTCTCGGCCTGCCCCTGCAGAGCTGCCAGAACCTCTGGCCCAGTGTGGCTCCTGTCCCCCAAACACACCAGCGCAAGCACGGCATGGCATCTTTTTGCCTGCGTACTTGCGTAGCCCCTTGTACGCCTACGGAGCACCGCTGGTTCCGAGGACAGAGCACTGGAGGAAGAAGAAGAGGAGGGGGTGGAGGAGAGAGGTGTGTCACAACCAGTAGCAGTAGTAGCGTTTTGGAGGCGTGGTGGCGGAACAACCTCCAACACTACTGCACCTTGTCCTGCATCCCTCCCAGCTGCCAATAGAGTGACCCAATGGGCCGTGAAAGAAAGGTAACGTCCCTGTCCATGCCTGCTGGACCATGACTCAGCGGTAATATGCACCTTACCGCTGACCGCCCTGTCCAGCGAGGCATGGACATTGCCTTCCACATGCCGGTAGAGAGACGGAATCGCCTTCCGTGAGAAAAAGTGGCGTTTGGGAACCTGCCACTGAGGAACCGCACATTGAACAAACTCACGGAAGGGGGCCGAGTCTACCAACTGAAAAGGCAGCAGTTGAAGGGCTAGCAATTTAGCCAAGCTAGCATTCAACCGCTGGGCATGTGGATGGCTGGGAGTGTACTTCTTTTGACGGTCCAGCAGCTGGGGCAGGGAAATTTGCCTGCTACAATCGGACGTTGGTGTACTGCAAGTACTTGGTTGTGACACACCTAATTCTACACCTTCAGTCCTCTCACAGCAGCTTTCAGAGAGGACTGAAGATGTAGTGGGGATGGAGATCCCAGCTGATGAGGAGCAAGGAGAGGTCCGCTTAGTTCTTTGGTGTGGGTCTTTTATGTGTGCCTGCCAACGAGCTGCATGGCAGGTCGACATATGTCTGGTCATGCTTGTGGTGCCCAAGCGGCTGATGTTTTGGCCACGCGAGATACGCTTGAGACAAATATTGCAAATAGCAGTGGTGCGATCTGATGCACTCGTCTCAAAAAAGGCCCACACCAAAGAACTTTTCTGATAACGTGCAGAAGCAGCGCCCTGCACAGGCGGAGCTCTGCGGTGTTGTACAGTTGCTGTGCTGGCCTCTAGCTGGCCTCCAGGGGGCATCCTGCCTCGTTGGACATGTGACGCCGCATCCTCCTCCTCCCTCGTCCTCCTCCTCATCCTCTCTCCCTTCAGGCACCCACGTGGAGTCAGTGACCTCATCATCCCCTCCCTCTTCACCACTAGAGCAAACCTGGCAGTAAGCTGCAGCTGGTGGAACAGTACTGCCAGATTGCTGTCCTTCAGCATCCCCTCTCTCTGTGCGCACACTACTGACTTCCTCAAGCTGGGTATCATCATCCGAGCCTTCGAATCGTTGGGCATCCTCCTGGAGCATGTACCCAACACTGTGCTCAAAGAGTTCGGGGGACTCCTCAGGAGGACATGGTGGGTCTAGGGAAGGGGTGGCTGATGATGCCATTGAGTACGCGTTGGCAGCTGCTCTGCCAGTACCCTGAGCCTGGGTGAGAGAGGATGAGGAGGATGAGGAGGGCTTGGTCATCCATTCTACCAAGCCTTCAGCATGATGCGGCTCCACATGTCCAGCTGCCGTAAACAAAGACGCGTGTCCCATGGTCACGTGCTGATGACGATGCACGACCATGTCCACGGCCACGTCCACTAGAAACAGAGCCTGCCTGCCCTGTGTTCTTGGCTCTGCACGCTCTGCCTCCCCTTGGCGGTCTTCCAGCCATTGTAGTCGGTTGTCCTGTGGGTGCTGCTGAGATGAAAATATAGGAGCTCTGTGTGATGCCACTAACACACTAGAAGTCCTATAGGTGCTTCTGCAAAGAAAATATAGGAGCTCTGTGTGATGCCACTAACACACTAGAAGTCCTGTGGGTGCTGCTGAGAAGAAAATATAGGAGCTCTGTGTGATGCCACTAACACACTAGAAGTCCTATGGGTGCTTCTGCAAAGAAAATATAGGAGCTCTGTGTGATGCCACTAACACACTAGAAGTCCTGTGGGTGCTGCTGAGAAGAAAATATAGGAGCCCTGTGTGATGCCACTAACACACTAGAAGTCCTGTGGGTGCTGCTGAGAAGAAAATATAGGAGCTCTTTGTGATGCCACTAACACACTAGAAGTCCTATGGGTGCTTCTGCAAAGAAAATATAGGAGCTCTGTGTGATGACACTAACACACTAGAAGTCCTATGGGTGCTTCTGCAAAGAAAATATAGGAGCTCTGTGTGATGCCACTAACACACTAGAAGTCCTGTGGGTGCTGCTGAGAAGAAAATATAGGAGCTCTGTGTGATGCCACTAACACACTAGAAGTCCTATGGGTGCTTCTGCAAAGAAAATATAGGAGCTCTGTGTGATGCCACTAACACACTAGAAGTCCTGTGGGTGCTGCTGAGAAGAAAATATAGGAGCTCTGTGTGATGCCACTAACACACTAGAAGTCCTATGGGTGCTTCTGCAAAGAAAATATAGGAGCTCTGTGTGATGCCACTAACACACTAGAAGTCCTGTGGGTGCTGCTGAGAAGAAAATATAGGAGCTCTGTGTGATGCCACTGACACACTAGAAGTCCTATGGGTGCTTCTGCAAAGAAAATATAGGAGCTCTGTGTGATGGGACTAACACACTACAAGTCCTATAGGTGCTTCTGGGAAGAAAATATAGGAGCTCTGTGTGATGGGACTAACACACTACAAGTCCTATGGGTGCTTCTGGGAAGAAAATATAGCTCTGTGTGATGGGACTAACACACTACAAGTCCTATGGGTGCTTCTGGGAAGAAAATATAGGAGCTCTGTGTGATGGGACTAACACACTACAAGTCCTATAGGTGCTTCTGGGAAGAAAATATAGGAGCTCTGTGTGATGGGACTAACACACTACAAGTCCTATGGGTGCTTCTGGGAAGAAAATATAGGAGCTCTGTGTGATGGGACTAACACACTACAAGTCCTATGGGTGCTTCTGGGAAGAAAATATAGGAGCTCTGTGTGATGGGACTAACACACTACAAGTCCTATGGGTGCTTCTGGGAAGAAAATATAGGAGCTCTGTGTGATGGGACTAACACACTACAAGTCCTATGGGTGCTTCTGGGAAGAAAATATAGCTCTGTGTGATGGGACTAACACACTACAAGTCCTATAGGTGCTTCTGGGAAGAAAATATAGGAGCTCTGTGTGATGGGACTAACACACTACAAGTCCTATGGGTGCTTCTGCAAAGAAAATATAGGAACTCTGTGTGATGGGACTAACACACTACAAGTCCTATGGGTGCTTCTGGGAAGAAAATATAGGAGCTCTGTGTGATGGGACTAACACACTACAAGTCCTATAGGTGCTTCTGGGAAGAAAATATAGGAGCTCTGTGTGATGGGACTAACACACTACAAGTCCTATGGGTGCTTCTGGGAAGAAAATATAGGAGCTCTGTGTGATGGGACTAACACACTACAAGTCCTATGGGTGCTTCTGGGAAGAAAATATAGGAGCTCTGTGTGATGGGACTAACACACTACAAGTCCTATGGGTGCTTCTGGGAAGAAAATATAGCTCTGTGTGATGGGACTAACACACTACAAGTCCTATGGGTGCTTCTGGGAAGAAAATATAGGAACTCTGTGTGATGGGACTAACACACTACAAGTCCTATGGGTGCTTCTGGGAAGAAAATATAGCTCTGTGTGATGGGACTAACACACTACAAGTCCTATAGGTGCTTCTGGGAAGAAAATATAGGAGCTCTGTGTGATGGGACTAACACACTACAAGTCCTATGGGTGCTTCTGCAAAGAAAATATAGGAACTCTGTGTGATGGGACTAACACACTACAAGTCCTATGGGTGCTTCTGGGAAGAAAATATAGGAGCTCTGTGTGATGGGACTAACACACTACAAGTCCTATAGGTGCTTCTGGGAAGAAAATATAGGAGCTCTGTGTGATGGGACTAACACACTACAAGTCCTATGGGTGCTTCTGGGAAGAAAATATAGGAGCTCTGTGTGATGGGACTAACACACTACAAGTCCTATAGGTGCTTCTGGGAAGAAAATATAGGAGCTCTGTGTGATGGGACTAACACACTACAAGTCCTATGGGTGCTTCTGGGAAGAAAATATAGCTCTGTGTGATGGGACTAACACACTACAAGTCCTATGGGTGCTTCTGGGAAGAAAATATAGGAGCTCTGTGTGATGGGACTAACACACTACAAGTCCTATGGGTGCTTCTGGGAAGAAAATATATGAGCTCTGTGTGATGGGACTAACACACTACAAGTCCTATGGGTGCTTCTGGGAAGAAAATATAGGAGCTCTGTGTGATGGGACTAACACACTACAAGTCCTATGGGTGCTTCTGGGAAGAAAATATAGGAGCTCTGTTTGCTGCCACTAACACACTACAAGTCCTATGGGTGCTTCTGGGAAGAAAAAATATAGGAGCTCTGTTTGCTGCCACTAACACACTACAAGTCCTATGGGTGCTTTTGGGGTGCAGTGCTGTACTAACAGCACTGCGGTTGGTACTACTGAAATACTGTACTAACAGTAAGACACGCACCAGACTAATCCCCAGCAGCAGCTAAAAACACACTAACCAGCAACAGCAATGGACGATCAATGACAGGTAGCAATGGTTTAGCAAATAAATAGCCAATGGTTTAGCAAAGTAGAGCAAATCTTTCTATAGGAATCTAGCAAAGAGTGACACAGAATCAGCCTGATCTCTCCTAAAGCCGGAACTCATGTGACCGGCGCCGACGGCGTGGCGGCCTTTTAAATGAGGGGGCGTGTACTAAAGCCCCTGAGCTGTAATTGGCTACAGGCGTCCTGCCTGTAGCCAATTATGGGTCTCCGAGTTTCCGGCGCTGTGATTGGCCAAGCATGCGGGGTCACAGTGCATGCTTGGCCAATCATCAGCCAGCAATGCACTGCGCCGGCCGCGCCGGCCGCAATGCATTGCGGGGCCGCGCGCATCACACGAATGTGATGCGAGCGGCCAAAATAGTTCTGGGCTCGCCGAGCGAGCGAACACCCGGTGCTCGATGCGAACATGGGTTCGCATCGAGCACCGGGCCCATCCCTACTCTGGAATATAAAGTGTTGGGGAAACAAACGCTTTAAACGGGGTTTCTTCTTTTTTAACCCCCCCAGGAAAATTGCATAGAGGGGAAGCAAAAAGAAGACAATTATGAGCAGCTGCAAGGACCAGCATTATACGAATTTGGTATACGAATTTAGCCCACAGCATTTTTTTTTTTTATTATATTTTTTAGATACATCCGTTCCTTAACTTAACTATTAACTTTTTGTACTTTATTCTGCCATTTTATACAGTCAGATAGAGCTACTGTATATATAGTAGCAAATTTGGACACAAACCTTTTTGTTTTTTGATTTTAATTAGGAAGAAAGTAAAAACAAAAAAAAAAGATATCACATAAGTGCGATTTGTATGTAGTGTAGCAGATTATTATAACTAAAACTGAAAGATCACCTTTTAATCAAGGAGAGCTACATTGAAATGCTACATTCAATGTTTACCACTCAGGAAAAAAAACATCTTGCATAAATTGTGAGTGTAACACTAAGATAAATTAAGGTGGTGATAAAGGCTATTCTTTCAATTAAAATAATAAACATGTTATACTGACCTGTACAGATATACTGTTATACTGGTATTGCACAGAGCAGTGTTGTACCTCCTCTTCTGGAGTCCCACACTGGTACTTTTTGTTCCTCCTCCCTTACGTGTGCCCCATAACAAGCCATGTGCTATAGTGGCACATGTGTGGGCACACTCCTAAGCCAGGCTGTTTGCGTCCACAGACATACACAGCAGTGCTAGGCCACGCCCCTGCTCCCTCCTCACAGGATTTGACTGACAACAGTAGGAACCAATGGCTCCCACTGCTCTCAGTGTAGCATGTGAGAGCAGAGAGAGAAGAACTGCAGCCAGGCACAGTGCTGGATCGATAAAGAGAACTCAGGTAAGTGTTTGGGGCCTGAGGAGGGGGGGGGGGGGGGGGGATTGGTGCACAGCAAGTGCTATAATGTTTTTTACCTTAATGTATTGAATGCATTACTGTAGAAAAAAGTCTTTAATTTAGAACCACTTTCAGGTAAAAAATGGCTTAGGTGTAAACCACTTTAAGTATGTGTGAACAGGAATAAGCACAATATTTCCATTTTTATAGATTTGCGATTGCAAAAATTCTTAATTACTTTAAGTATTTATCATATTCTAACTGGATTTGTTTTAATGTATTCTTTTTTTTTATTTTGGGAAGCTGGGTTAGTCACATAAACTGAATCCAACCAGTCCACTTGTCTCTGCAGCAAAAGATCACACATTTTGATCTATTGTTCACTGTCACCAGTCAGTTGCCACTATTATAAGAGCGATTTTATTGCTGCAGAGAAGCAGGATAGAGATGCATCAGGTTTTGCCAAGTCTAAAGTTGAATAGATGATGTCACAGGTGGCATTAGAGAACTTTGGCTTTGAACACAATGAGACCCCTGGATTCCACAGCCTCCGAGATAGACTCCTCTTGTGTGGATCTACAGAGTTGACCACCATTTTGGATGTTTAGTAAGCTTTTTTTTCTCCCCCTCTTTTTTTTTTTTTTTCCAACTTTATGGATTTACTGTAATTACAGACACCCCACCAACAACATCAAACTCCTGATGAAGTGAACCCTGTTTCAGGAAAACGCATTGAGATTATGATGTTTTCCACCCTGTGGAGTTATGTTATAAATGTAGTTTGTACTGCAGCATGTAGGATAATATAACTGCATTTTGAAATAATGCATGTAGCATTTTTGTCTTGCTTTGGTGCACTTTTTTTTACTTTTTTATTGGATATTTGTAATAAAAAGAGTATGGCTTTTTATACTCTATATCAGGGTTTCTCAACCAGGGTTCTATGGAACCGTAGGGTTCCTTCAGAAGTGGCTAGAGGTTCCTTGAGCAATGGTCAATTTCTGCCTCTCAGATAAGTTTCCACTGACAGCTTTAATCTTTTTAGCTATCTGTAAGGAGGTAATTATTACCAATGACCACAAGTGTAAGGAGCATTCTTCCCACTGACCATCACACTAATGTATCATGAGTTATAGATTTTTAATTTTTAGCAGGGGTTCCTTGAGATTGAAGAATTATTTCAAGGTTTCCTCAGTGTTGAAAAGGTTGAGAAAGGCTGCTCTATATGTTTAATTGGCGCCTTGACCTCCATAAAATCCATGGGGCAAATGTTTTTGATACTTCTTAGCTATGATAACCACTTGTGTGATGAGTGCAGTTTTTAAAATGGCATTAGGACAAACAAATGTTATCCCAGTGTCATTTTAAAATTGGCTTCCAGGACTCAAATGGTTAGCATAGCTTAAGGAGAACCAACTAAGACTGGGCTTCTAGAAGAATCTGAGCAGTGCTGGGATAAGGCCATCTAAAGCCCAGGGCGAACATGCCAAACTGCACCCCCCCCCTCCAAGATGTATGAGCATTATGTGTCAGCAAAAATCTCCCCATCAAAACATTGAGCATTAATCTGCGTGCTTACCCTCTAAGCATAAATCCCCCCGCCTCCCAGTACAAACCGGCCCCCACTGCCAAAATCACCCATCTCAGCACAAATATTTGCCCAATCCCCCTAGCTCAAATGCCACCCCCCCCCCCCCCCCCCCCCCCTCCAACAAAAAAGAATTCCTAGCACAAATCCTCTACCCCTAAAACTCCCTTTCCTAGTAGACACCCCCCCCCCATTTCAACCCCCCCCCCCCATCTCAGCACAAATTCAAATCCCCCACCTATCACAAATCTTCTTCCCCCCATATCACCACTCTTAGCACCCCCCCCCCCCCCCCATTTCCCCTCCTAGAACAGTACTTACCCCTTGCAGTCCCCCATATTCCCCCTTTCAACACAAACCCCCTCCCCTAAATCTCCTTGTGGTGCCCCCCACCACTTCACATGATACCACAGTGCCCAAGGCAGCCGCCCATTCTGCCCACCCGTGGTCCCGGCCCTGAATCTGAGCATGATGAAAATGATTTTGATGTCATTGCAGAGAGAGGGTGTGTGTGTGTTTGTGTGTTTGTTTGTGTGTTATGAATGATCATTTTTGAATAGATTTTAATTTGACCAGATAACTACCTAATCTGCTTCCCTAAACACAGGGGAGGAAATGAGCTAAAACAATGAAGTCTAAAAATGAATATCCTGTAAAAGAATTATACTACAAATTACAGTATGTCCCACTTTTAAAACTGACATATTTAAGATGCCTTTATGGTGTTTGATGACTTTTTTAGATAAGACTGAAATGAGGTAGGAATCCAAGTATTATGATTATAACACAAAACTAAGACACTCTCATGAATGAAATGTTGTCTGGCCACTAGTCCAAAGAAGAGTGACATCAGATAACTTGACAACGCTCCAAGGACATATGCTCCCTGTCAAATTCTGTCCTAGGCTGGCCATACACGGTGTGAATTTCTTTCCTGCAACCACGGGGTGCAGGAAAGAAATTTGCACAATTCCCCCATCAACAAAGACAGTGCTGCCAGGGGAATCCCTCCTGCCGAGCAATTGTCTGCTCCTGGCAGGGGGACGGACGGGGGAAGCCATCCCCGCCGGGAGAAAACAGTGATTATCAGGCTGGTTGTACCCAAGTTGATCGATCAACCAACTTGGTACATTCAGCCTATATCAAGTATATATCCTCCAGAAGTTAGTAATCTATAGAAAGTAAAGCAATAGCTTGGAAAAACAGCTATTGATATTTTTACAAAACATGTATATTCAATTTCCTATGTGCTGACAAACAAAATGTATTCAGAATAATGTTCACATTTCCTATGAAGCCAAATACCACCTAATGCTCCATATTATCTGCAATAACATGTTAGGAGTGGCAATATACAGTATCTCAGTGACAATGTTACTTGTTTCCTACCTGTGATGAATGTCCCAGTACCATTAAGTGTCTGCATATCGTGTATATATGAAGGGTACCTAAGCACATAAAAGGGTGAAATTGCTTAATTCACAAATAGAAAAAAAATCATCAAGTTAATAATCAATATATAATTAATACTGCATAGTTTATAGTAGGTAAGGAAATGCTGTCTATACTATACTATATAATATATAAATGTACATATGAGTACAGGCATTTGTGTTCCAGCTGAACCACCATGATTGGTCAATGAACATCAATCTGGACTGTACAATTGTGTTGTAGTTTAACTACCATAAATTGGTTGCCCTTTAATTTTTCGTTTAATAACTTACAGTATGTGACTTTTTAAAGCAGTATTAAAGCTTAAATAAAAAATAACCTTAATAAAACTGTCCTTTAGAGTATTCACCACTCAAATAGTGTAAAATATTTGCATTTTCTTTGTGCCCCCAAACCTTATATTTTTATGCCTTTTTTCTTTCCCATTATAAGTGCTCTCGATGTGTGTGATAGGGGCAGCTGGGCTATGTGGTAGACACATGCGCAATTAGGGGCTGCTGTCTTTCTGAGTTCCCAGCCATTGCATGCACAGTAGAGGCCTCTACGGCTCACAGTAGCCGAGCACAGTTCCAGATCTCAGAAAAACAGTGCATGCACCAGCCAGACAGTGCCAGCAAGCCCTATTATGCACATGCTGGCTAGGCACAGTTCCAGGTTGTTGAGAGGCGTTGGCCCCTAATGCACATGTGCTGGTTAGAAACAGAACCAGCGGCCCCCTACTGTGCATGCATCCCACGCACAAAGCACGAGGATCGTGCATGTCAGGGGAACTTTAGAGAGACACTAGAAAACTACAGATGAGCTTGGCATCCTACAAACTCATCTAGCCAAACTAAAATTGTGCTAATTTGTTTACTCCAATGAGCTGCATCATTCACTGTCCCGCAGCCTGCGTCTTTACATGCATGAGTTGCAGGGCAGCCTGCAGCTCATTAGAGTTAAAAATCAGTGCAAGGTCAGAGAGAGAGAGAAAGTCAAAGGACACCCAAGCTCATGTCTTCTGAACATGAAGAACACACCTTACAGGTTAAACAGACAAAATCTTCATAAGCTGTGTAACCTGGAGAGCCCAAGACCTTTAGCTAGCCACTTGTAAAAGTGAACAGTTTTTATTGCACTTTCAAATTCAGGAAAATAAACAGCTTTTCTTTAGCATAAGTAACAAACAGTCCACCACCATGGTACAAACATAACAAGAGAATGTCTCACCGCCAATATACCAGTCCCACACTAGGATTTGAGATTCAAATCTGCTTCAGGGGTACCACAAGAGACCCAGGATTTAATCATATCATGTCTTATGCCATGTACATACGACCGGTTTTCCTGTCGGAATATAAACTCTAAAAGGTTTTTCCGACGGAATTCCGCTGAAACTGTCTTGCGTACACAAGATCACACCAAAGTCCGACCGTCAAGAACGCAGTGACGTACAACACGTACGACGGGACTAGAAAAAGGAAGTTCAATAGCCAGTAGCCAATAGCTTCCGTCTCGTACTTGCTTCAGAGCGTTTTTGGTACGTCGGAACAGCATACAGACGAGCGGTTTTCTCGATAGGAATTGGTTCCGTCTGAAAAATTTAGAACATGTTCTCTTTCTAGGTCCGTCAGAATTTTCGATGTAAAAAGTCCGATGGGGCATACACACGATCGGAATATATGATGAAAAGCTCCCATCTGACTTTTTCTGTCGGACATTCCGCTCATGTGTACACAGCATTATTCTCCGGAGAGTTCATTCCCTCCCTCACAGCCAGGTGATAATTACTTCCCATGCTTTTCAAAACTCCCTTACAGATGTCTTAACCCCTGCAGGACAAAAATCTCTGTAATCAGGGTTTGGAGGTTTCTTCCCACCCAAAGTCTCTGTGAATCCCAGTATTCCGGGTCCTAAATGAGGACTTAGTAGTCCTGAGAGAACTGTATATCTGTCAGAAACCATGAATCAGATGGAGACAGAAGTTCAGTTAAAATCATACTTGTTTAATAATAACAGGTAAACAGAGCAACGTAGTCAAATCATAGCCAGAGCTTGGTAACCGGAACGGTTAGTCAGACAAGCCAGGACGTCAGGGAGCCAAGGATCAGCGTACTTCAGGACAGGCCAGGAAATCAGGAAGCCGGAGAATTAGCGTAGTGGAACAGCAAGCAGGATTAGGAACCAGAAGGGACATCAGCCAAGTAAGACTTCAACAGGTACACAGGAGAAAGTCTCTGGATGTGTTGCCCAAGGCGAAGGCAGAGAGGAACTGAACTGAATAGCTTAAAGTGGAGTTCCACCCACTTTTACAACTCTTCAGCATCCCTCACTAAACTGTGCACTGTAAACAAATTGGATATTCTTTTTTTTTTTCAGCACAGACTGTATATCTGCTGTATTCATTTTTCACTTCCTCCTCCCTGGCCGCGGCCCATCGCATCATTTCCTGTTTGCAATGCCTCCTGGGAAGGGGAAGCAACTTCCTCTCAAACTGCCGTTGCTATGGAAACCTGACCTGAAACCTATTACACTGCTTATGCTGCACTGAGCATGTACGAGATCTGCAAGGATGAGATCCAGGAAGAAATACAGTCTGGCTTCAGATGCCCACACTTCAGATGGCCACGGCCTGCTGCAAGTTTATAAAATAACAAACTACTGCTAAAAACTAACAAAACAGACCTTAGTTTACAGACTAACTTTACTAGAATACATTAAGCTTGTGTATTATAGGGGTATTTTTATTTAAAAAGTATAATTTCGGCCGGAACACCGTTTTAAGTAACCAGCAGGACTGACGAAAAGGAAATCATCATCGGGTGAGTCACTGGCAATTAACCGACAGCTGAGCGGCCTGCTCTGAAAAGGAAGAGCTGAGCCCACCCCTGACAACATCAGTCCTCTGCTCTCCAACACGACTATCCTGCATGGGTGAGAACACCTGAGTACTCAAACAACATACAAGTCATCCCCTTAAAAGGGACCACAAACCAAATAATGGGGAAATATACCTACCATATAGGATACATTCCAGTAATGCTGTAAAGACTGCACACAACTGGGAACAGGAAAGCATTGGTATTTGTGTCCATCCAGTACTCAGATTTAAAAGACGGACAACACAGCCAGATTGGTGACTATTATAGTTATGCAATACAGCTTGGTCTGTATTGCTATCACTGTCCTCTCTCCCATGTTAGCATGTTCCTTGTTAGCGTTGCGCATGCAACAAAGGGGATTGGCTCCTTGTGCTAATCTTCCCTTTCCCAGACTAAAGTCTACTGCACAGATGATTACAACAGTCAGACACCAAGTCAAATTCAGACACTGAACTGATACAGATAATGAACACCAGTTGCATTTACAAATACTATTCTTGTGAATACATAACTGCATCAATTAACTTTTTTCTTTTAAATATCTGTTTAAAGTTTAACTTTAATCCTTTCTCCACAGAAAAACATCTTTAAGGATGTTTGCTGGCTGATTGTATCCTTCTGCAATTATTTAGTTTGGAATACTGCTTTAATTGCTATGTCCTGTACAATAAATATTCGAGGATCCCTGGGCTGTCTTACAAAGACAAGAGACATTTCCTGTTTTCCTATACTATAAATGCCACGAACTAAGGAAGTTTTATTTTTTTCAATACTAGCCATGAGGACTGATGACTGCGAGTTTTTGCATTGTTTCCTTAGTGGATGTGCTTAAAGGAAAAGGCCCCCCCCCCCCCCATTCACTCAGTGATTTTTATGAGGAAGAAAAGAAGAACAAAACTAGAATGTGAAAATGTGGGCATGTCTGGCTGGCACTGGTTGTGCCAGTGAATCACAGCACTTGAATTTTTTAGTATTAGAAATGTACTTGACATTTAAAACTGTTCGAAATCAGTTGTTGGTTAATAGTTAATAATTAATGAGGACCAATCATCAATGGGCATTTGTGATGGTATGAGTATCCACTCATAAACCAATAAATTAGGTTAGTGTTTTTTGCGCAGAGATTACTTGATCTTTGATTATTTACCTGTATTCTGTGTCTGTGCAAGCAGATGTACCAGGTTTAACAAGAAAAACAGTTCCTACACCTGCTTGAGTTTAGTGCTAATAACATACAAAAACATATTTGAGAAGCACACACTAATGCGTTTAGATTCAAGATGGTGCTGCTATAAGACCAACAAACAATAGCGAACATATTACAGCGCACACATTCAAGAATGATGTTTCCTGCAGGGCTAGTTAAAAACACCTGAACATATTCAAAAAATATGGGGGTTTGGTCACACTATATGGTTATATAGTGCCAAGCCCACTTACTGCGACAAAGTACCCCAAATTAGTGGGTCCTACCCTAGTAATAGAATGAAAGATCCTGCGTCTCAACCATGGGAGCCAAACTCCTCTATGTGGGAGAACTGAAGGGATTCCTCCTATACGCTGGTGGTCACTAAATAAGAGGTAATGAAAAGGGGGAGGGGTGCTCTAACCCAAGAAATCCCACAGCTAGTGCATCCAGGAGTTTTGGCAGAAAAAATGATTGATGTGCCTAAACACATGTAAACGCTTCTAAATATGTCTAAGCGTTTGAGCGTTAATTGAATTCAATGGCCAAAAATTATTATTCTGTCTAATGAAATGAAATAACGCCCAAGCAACTGAGGCATCTAAACACGTTACATGAGTTTACAAGCGTAAAGTGTTTTTTTTTACGTCAAAACTCTGCTGCAAGGAGCAAAGGGGAGTTAGCAAAATGTTAGCAAATGCAAAATGTCCAGTGTACATGAGGCCTTAAGGTGCTGTCAAGATAACGTAAAAAAAAAGACCAAAGTGTGTGTTAAATTTAAATTTCAACTTCCTCCAGAAGAGTTATCAGCTCTTTATTAGTGCATCATGAGAGCCTTATGCCGCGCACACACGGGCTGACTTTTCGACGGACTAGGTCCGACGGTCTTCCCGACGGACTTTCGGCAGAGTTCCGACGGACTTTCCGAACGAACGGACTTTGCCACACACAAGCATACCCAAGTCCGACGGATTCGAACGTGATGAGGTACGACCAGACTAGAATAAAGAAGTTCATAGCCAGTAGCCAATAGCTGCCCTAGCGTCTTTTTTTGTCCGTCGGACTAGCATACAGACTAGTGGATTTTTCGACCAGACTCGAGTGTGTCGGAAATATTTGAAACATGTTTTAAATCTAAAGTCCGTCAGATTTTTGGACAGCAAAGGTCCGATGGAGCCCACACACACGATCGAATTGTCCGACGGATTTGTTCCGTCGGACCTAGTCAGTCGAAAGGTCCGGTCGTGTGTACGTGGCATTACAGCCCCACACTGGTCTGATATGTTAGCTCCAAAAGGGAAGAGAATACAATGAAATAACAGCACATGTCTATCCCTGCGAGGAAAGGTTGCTATATTTGAACAATTTAATAGTGAAGATTCACATTCATACAAATGGCCATTCCTGATTGGTTCTGTCCTGGATACTAATTCTTGGCAACTTAATTTATCAGCCATCTGAGGCCCAAAAAACCTACTGGTTTCCAAACATGGAACAACTTACCTAAATGTGTATATTATGATATATATGTATTTTCCTTGATTTTGTTTCAGAATAATTCTACGTGTAAGATTAATTACTGTATTGTTATCGTTTTCCCTTTACAAATGATATATAGCTCCAGATCATCTAGCATTATCATTCTATAAATACTTCTGAATATTTGACTAATGACTGCATTAGACACTAACGTTATTTCGTTTTATGACATGGATGTTTGCACACATAACTGCTAACTGCCAGTAACTAGTCATCATGATATACATACCATTAAAAATCAACCAACAGAGATGTTCCTGTGGAAGGACAACCTGCATGATGAGTTGTAGAAAAGACAAAATTCTAAGGCATTTCTTTACAGATTCCTGGTTTTGAAGATTAGCATCACTGGTCTTCACCAACTGGTACATGCAAATACATCTGCCTTGCAGGGCATGAAACTGAAAAAAGCATGACAATTAAGTTAGTGAAATATTGCCTTGATTGGTAAAACATTAACTTGGAATAGTTGCATTCAATCAAAAAAGGCAATTAAGAAAGTATGGAGAACTTTAAAATCATAGAAAAGGACAGAGTGGAATGTGATTTTTTTTTTCTAAAAATCCATTACTTACCAAGGTGAATTACTATATGAAGGCTCCTGTTTTCCTGTATATCATTTGTGTTACATGGGCATGTACAAATTAGTACTAAAACTGCTTAATTCAGACGCACCATATTTATGCTGGCACTAATCCATGTATATGAAGGGAAACATGCCTCTTCTTGTCTCATAGCGTAATTTTCTGCGGTGTTGTGGAGGAGTGTTTTTATTTCAGTTTAAGGGGTCAAATCGTTTTTGAAGCCAACACGCTAAGCCAGAGGAATAGAAGAGTTATGCTATCCAGTCAACCAATGTGTTTAGGTGGTGTATATGTTTTGTATCTCTATTGCAAGGTGCCTCAGAATTCATGAATGTTTATCAGAAGTAAAGAAAAGCCACAAACCAATGAGGTCTCCCTAAAGAGGGGTGGTCCTGGGAGTAGGTCCATGTGCTGAAGCTTGTTGGCTAATTAAAGTATAACTAAAAGGCAAAACGTTTGCAGAAGGATTAGGATACCTGTCAAGTTTTTATTGTTGTCTGTGCCCCCCATTAGGGAGATTCACCCTCTCTATTTGTCCTGTTTACCACTAGCATTTAAAGTGAAAGTAAAAGAAAATCCCAAATTTTAGGTTGTCCCAGGAAACGTAATAGAGGGGAAATCGTCCAATGGGGACACTAGTTCTGATGGTCCCCACAGGATTCCTTTCATTTACAGGGATTTCCTTTCACTTCCTGTTTTGGCTATGGGACAGGAAGTAAAGGTAAATCTCTTCAATGGGGCATATGTGGCAAAAAAAAAAAAAAACTAACAGGAGTTATAGCCCTCCCTTACTCAAAAAAAATGTGCCTATAGTTCTACTTTAAATCTTAAAGCTTGTGAAGACATGATCAGCGTATGGCTTTTCTTTTGAAATATACTGAGCCATGTGTGCAGAAGTGATGAACGCCAACCCAGCACCTGATTCCTTGACTCTACAAACTCAAAACTTGTTTGTAATTTGACATGCTGGATACATGACCAGGCAAATAGGAAGGGCCTATTTTGCCTAGAAATGTTTGTATTATTCTCCATCTCACAATGTTGGAAGTATGACATATGCCTGATAATCTTAGCTTGTGCCCTTTTCTGTGAAAAGGGTCTCATAAAATTGTGTTTGGGGCCCCTATAAAATGTGTAATGCCGCGTACACACGGTCGGAATTCTCGTCGGAAAAAGCTCTGATGGTTTTCCCGTCTGAATTCCGACGGAATTTCGCTCAAACTGTCTTGCCTACACACGGTCACACCAAATTCCGACGGTCTAAAACACAGCGGCATAAAACACGTTCGACAGCACTATAGAAGGGAAGTTTAATGCTTCTGTGCATGCGTCGAATTGTTTCCGAGCATGCGTCGGAATTTTGCGTGTCGGAATTGCATACACACGATTGGAAAATCCGATAGAAAGGATTTCCGTCGGAAAAATTGAGAACAGGTTCTCAATCCAAAGTCCGTCGGAAATTCCGACAGAAAAAGACAGATGGGCATACACATGGTCGGAAAATCCGTTGAAGAGCTCCCATCGGACTGTTTCCATTGGAAATTCCGACCGCGTGTACGTCGCATAACAGTTTTTTCTGTCATAAACATAGATGCAGGTTTCTTTCCATAGGTAAAGTAGGATGCCATGGAAAGGTGGATAAAATTCCCAACCTCGTTTTTTGACCATCTCTATTTTATGTTTTACAGTTACTCCCCCCTTCCACTATCTAATTGCCAAACAAATATGATCGTATCCATGGTATCAGACAATGGTCACCTCATATTTATGGATAGCGTAGTCAATCAATTTATGGATAGCTTTTAGTCCTGTGTTAGGGGCCCCAAACACGGGACTAAATGCGAATCTCAGCTAATGGCTGTGGCCCTTCCTCATAGTCCTTGATTGAAAGCACATAGGTTACCATTTTGAGAATAGAGGTCCATGTCCTGAATTGTACAATGGAGGAGATATGCCACAGGTGATATTTGCATATTGCATAGCATATTCCCACACTCTCAGGGCACACTGAGAAAGTTTCCACAAGAATCAAATGAGTTTTCAGGAACCTTTTTTTCCCACACATTGATAAGGCATTACTAATCTACAGGTATATACTGTTAATGTAAACGCTGCATTGTCATTTACTGTCACTGTCACCTACTCTCTCCCAGAATACAAGGCCAACCTAGGGGAGCAGTAGCATAGGAAGAGATCTGCAGTTCCAAGGTTTTAACATGATGAAGTGCAAGGCAAGCATAAGCACCTACAAATACTGAACAACTATGCATCCATATCTACCAAGTACAGGTGAACATTCTGAAAGCATCACCAAAAAAAAAAAACACCAAATGCCCTCTTTAGGTCATCTATCTGCAGTGTGTCCACCCTGGCATTTCACTGCAGCTGTGCCTGCGTCTTCTGCAATCAACCTGTCAAAATCTATGGGAAAGTCTATGGCTATGAATGGAGCTGAACTCTGTACCAATTGGCACCAGCTTTTAGGGTCCGTAACCTTGTCCTTAAACACTGGTACCACACAGTTCTACGGTCAGCCTTGACCAGCCTCAGCCTGCCATAGACTTTGACAGGCAGACTGCAGCTGGGCTGGACGCTCCACCTATACCTCCCAGGCGTAGTGAAGTGCCAGGATGGATGCACTGCAGCTCCCCAGTTACAAGCAGCTTCCGCTTAAACACAATTAACTTGTTATTGTTTCATTTTATGTTGCTTTGATACACTGTAAATTAACACAAAGTTATAAAAAAAAAATTAAAAATAGAGCAAAAACATTCATTCAGTGAGACATACTTGTATGTAACGGTTTTAAAATTGTGCTTGGTATGAGGCAAAGTTTACACATCTGTATGCTGCGTTCTGTGTGTAGACAGGCCATTCATTTTATTGTGCTGCCCTACCTGTTTCAATGCAGGTAAAAAAGTCCCCAACTCTTTTTTTTAAATCATGCGGAGCATTCCTGACCCAATTTCTACCTTTTGTTATGCTGAAGAAATAGCTGTTTATTTGTCTGTGTCCATGTGCTAAGTGAATGGGAGTGACTTTAGAATTATCAATCAGCTGCTGCACTTGTAGAGTTCTAATGAGGAAATTGGCAGGGTCTGCATTCCTTTAGATGTGACTTCCCTTTGGGAGTATCCCACCAAAAATTTACATTTTTGTTGCAGGGGATACCCAAAATCTAACATGCATCATAGTGCAGACCTCTGGGGAAATTAGTAAGTCAATCACCCATGTAGGAAATTACATTTCTAGGGAGCGCACTGCAGATTGAAAGGCATAGGTCATTTATAATAACAGCTAATTACAATATGACTTGTGTAGCAATTGTATAAGCTATAATTAAGCACCAGGGAAGGTGTGAAACACATTAGCTGAAGTTGTACTTTTCACCATCCATTTGCTGTATGGACTGTCATTTTAAATGTTTTTTTTTTTGTTTGTTCTTTAACCGATTCCCGACCGGCGCACGACGATGTACGTCGGAAGAATGGCACGGACAGGCATAAGGGCGTACAGGTATGTCCCTTCAAGAATGCAGCCGTGCCATCGCGCGCCGATCGGGACCCCCGTGAGTCTGGTCGCGGGTCCCGTGGACTCGATCGCCGCGGGTAAACCCTCGATCGTCTCACGGGAAAGCTGAACGGGGAGATGCGGAAGTAAACATCATCTCCCCGTTCTGCCTAGCAACTAGTGACATTGATCTCTGCTCCCTTTGATTGGAGCAGAGATCAGTGTTCACTAAAACACAGCCACGCCCCCCCCCCACAGTTAGTAACACACCCCTAGGAACACTTAACCCCTACACTGCCACCCCCTGGTTAACCCCTTCACTGCCAGTGTCATTTACACAGGAATCAGTGCATTTAAATAGCACTGATTGCTGTATAAATGACAATGGTCCCAAAAATGTGTCAAAAATGTCTGATATATCCACCATAATGTCGCAGTCACAATAAAAATCACTGATCGCCGCCATTACTAGTAAAAAAAAATATTAATAAAAATGCTATAAAACTATCCCCTATTTTGTAAACGCTATAACTTTGTGCAAACCAATCAATAATCGCTAATTGCGATTAGTTTTTTTACCAAAAATATGTAGAAGAATACGTATCGGCCTAAACTGAGGAAAAAAAAAGTTTTTTTATATATTTTGGGGATATTTATTATAGCAAAAAGTAAAAAATAATGTGTTTTTTTCAAAATTGTGACTCTTTTTTTGTTTATAGCGCAAAAAATAAAAACCGCAGGGGCGATCAAATATCACCAAAAGAAAGCTCTATTTGTGGAAAAAAAAGGACATCAAGTTTGTTTGGGAGCCACGTCGCACGACCGTGGAATTGCCAGTTAAAGCGACGCAGTGCCGAATCGCAAAAAGTGGTCTGGTCTTAAGCCAGCAAAATGGTCCGGTCTGAAAGTGGTTAATCACACAAGTTTTATAAAAAAAAATTCCATTGCACAACAAAAACTCAAAGAAACATATCACAACACAAAACATTTCCATCACATATTCCATCAATTTTATATGGTTTAATAAGCGTGATGGCATTGGAGTGCGGCTATCCGGACTTTCTTTATCACAATTGTATAAGCTATATAATTTTTTTATTCGCTATTTTTTTCGCCACGGAAGTGGAATTACCCTTAATATTAGGCCTATACTGAACTGAATTAGTTCAATATGAGGTACACATGCTGTGATTTTCTATTAAAAAAAAACACAAAGTTAGAAAATGTCTTACATCATAAGGAAAGCCATAGACACCTGCTCAGCTGATTCAACAGGTCTACATACTGACATTTAAAATGGTAGTAAGCTTCTTTTTTGGGCTTGTACCTACAGGTAAGCCTATAATAAAGTCTGACTGTAGGTACAGTGAATATCTCCTAAACTTGTGGTGTTTAGGAGATATCACGGAGCATGCACTCTGAAGGAACAGCATACCTGTGCCATTTCTTCCGAGCTGTGTACCATGCCCATGACTCCCGTGTGCATGCACAGGAGTGGCATCATCGGGGCTTGGCCAGTTAGGCAGCTGGAGCATGCGAACCCTAAAGGAAGACTGAGTAAAGATGGAAGCCCTGTCAGTGGTGACAGCATGCCGCTGGAGGGCTTTGTTCTAAGGTAAGTATTTCATAATGTGCTAGTATGTGATGCATACTAACACATTATTCCTTTACATTGCAGAGTTTCAACAAAAGTTTCTTAGATCAATGTGCTTCCACCTTCATGTGTGGCTATATTAGCTAAAACGTAACTCCATACAAAAATAAAAGATACAAATCCATAGCCCATTAAAAAATAAAACAATAAAACTCCCTTTAGGTGCAATAGCCAGAGATTTCACCGGCAGTACTTTCTTCTTGCCACTAGTCCTCAGTGTGATGGGCAACATTATTGAACCCACTTCCTCTGAGCCCAGTTTATACTGGACCCACCCCAGCCTGTTAGTGGAAGGACAAGCAACACAGTGATGAGCTCATCTGACACTCTGCGTTCTCTTCCCATCAGCATGCTTCTTGTCAGCACAAAAACGGATTGGTTTCTTGTTTCTTCTTCTTTTCAGATTGAAGCCATGATGTATAAGGACTGCAAGAGGCTGACACCACGTGAAATTGGTACTTACACTGCTTGCGTTTAAAAATTGCCTTTAATGAAGTATTAATCATTACAGAGCTGCATTCATTTTTGTATTTTATGTCTGTGTAGAGTTCAGTTTTAATGCAACTAATTTCTTAGGAAATGGAAAAATGTGAAGTAGGCCTGAAGAGTTCGATGTGCTCTGCAACTTTCTGATGGTGCTGTTGGTAACTTTAGGTAGAAATGGTTTGGTATATGCTAATTAAGGACCTGACATCTAAGGTATATGTTTTAGAAAAAAAACACTGACCACAGTGCCCAGGGGTTGATTTATTAGAGGCAAATAGGTTTAATTAGCAAGGGGATATTCCCTTAGCTTAGGGAATGAGGTGACGCTCTGCTGACTTCCACCATCCAATAAAGTTCATGCAAATATATACGTTTTTTTTGTTAGTTTTTTTCTTGCATGTGATTCCGTATACTTTGCCAGGTGCATTTTTCCCACATTCACTAAGCTAAAGGAGCATTCCCTTGCAAAGACAAAATTCTCTTACAAAGTAAACAACCTATTTTCAATTAGTAAATCAATGCCAATGATTGGTCCAGGCAAACATCAGTCTAATGCCGCGTACACACAGTCGGACTTTCCGGCAGAAAAAGTCACTTTTTCTGTCGGCATTTCCGATGGACTTAGATATAGAGCCTGTTTTAAATTTTTCTGTTTGCCCGATGCAAAGACCGGGCCGTGTGTACGTGGCATTACAGCTTTACATTTTTGAAAAACTAACATAAGTGGACCAAATTAATTGATGCAGCAAAACATTTGGGAACCTAGAAACATAGTGATGGCAGAATAAAGACCAAGTGGAGCATGCGCCATTTTTTTATTATTATTTATACATGTTTTTGTATTTTACCTTTCATTAAAAATGTAATGAAATAACCCCTAGTAAGCAAACAAATTTCTTATTTAGCGATAAAACTTATTTTGGTAGGGAAGAGAAAGGGGAGTCTCATCAATACACTATATAGCCAAACGTTTGTGGATACCTGACCATACCACCTACAGTATATGAACGCGAGCATTCCCATTGCAAACCATGGTCATTAATATTGAGTTGCCCCCTACCCCCTTGCAGCTTTAGAATTCTCCACCTATCTAGGATGGCTTCCCAAAAGATTTTACAATTTCTCTGGGAATTTGTGCCTATTCAACTAAAGGAGCATTTGTGAGGACTTGGCTCTCCTTTTCATCCCACAGCTGCTCAATAGGGTTAAGGTCAGGGTTCTCTGCAGGCCATTGGAGTTCCTCCACACCAAACCCATCAAACCTTGTCTTTATTTACCTAGCTTTTTGCACAGGTACACAGTCATACTAGAACAAAAAAAAGGCATTTCTCTTGCTACAAGCTTGGAAGTGCGCAACTGTGTAAATGGCATTGTATGCTTTAGAACAGGGATCTCCAAACTTTCAAAACAAAGGATCAGTTTACTGTGCTTTATACCATGGCCAGTGGGAGTGAAAAATGTCACAGCATCAGTGGGAGTAAACAATGTCCCATCTTTGGTATTAGGGAAAATAGTGCCCCATCATTGGTGTAAATGGGAGAAATAGTGCCACATCCTTAGTGTCAGTGGGAAGAACAGTGCCCCACCGTTGATGTCAGTGGGAGGAATAGTTTTCCCATCATTGCTGTCAGTGTTAAGAATTGTGCTCCATTGTTGCTATCTGTGGGAAGAATAGTGCTCATTGTTGGTATCAGTGGAAAGAATACTGTAGTGCCCCATCATTGGTATCAGTGGAAACAATAGTGCCCCATTGTTGGTATCTGTGGAAAGAATAGTGCCGCGTTGTTGGCATCAGTGGGAAGAAAAGTGCCCCATTGTTGATGTCAGTACAGGAATTATTACCCTACTGTTGGTGTCAATGGGAGGAATAGTGCCCCAATAGCCGGCAAAAGCCAAGCAAAGAGATGCATTCGGCCCCTGGGCTGCAGTTTGGAGACCACTGCTTTAGAATTAAAGCAGAGCTAAAACCCATGATACTTACCTTTTTCCCAATATTCCAATGTTCCACAACAGCACCAGCATCTTCTACCTGCTCTCTTTAGGGTGCCAAGCTGTGGCCATCTTTATTGGTTGGCATGAGATAATGTCACTCCTGTGCTTGTGCAGGAATACAGTCATCCTAGCACACTGAGCCAGAATTTATAAGGAGCCTGACTTGGTCAAGTGTCAAACTTTTGATCAAATAGGGTATCTCTTAAAACATTAATATTACACTATACACATTTTTAAGCTCCCTAATTAGTAATTAGTTCCTTCAATTAGAATTCATAAATTGTACTTGAGTTAAATATGTAAATAAACATTGTACATACCGTCAAACCAGCATTTTTGTCATCCGTTCCAGATGGAAAAAATGTAGCCTTAAATTTTTCTACATCTGTAATTTCATCAATGTCAGCTGAGCAAAACTGTTCCAGATAGCGGCCGTAGCACTGAAAGAGTGCGAGTTTATATTCCTGGAAAATATAAATGAGATAATATGTTGATAATGAATTCCCAGGCTTGCGTGGGTTTTCTTCCAGGTACTCTGGAATTCTACCACAATGCAAAAGCACTGCTGGTTTAATTTGTTTCCTCCCAAACTGCTCCAAGTATATGCATCAGTCTGGTGGCGCTATCTGATTATGAGCTCAATCAAGGGACAGGGAGTGACACTAACTGATTTAAGTGAAATATGTTGGTGCTAAGTGACAACTGTAAAATGTTGGATTTTCGGTCACTTTAATGCTTCAGATGGAAATTCTCTCCAACAACAGAAGTAAAACAACGTTCGTACTCTGTCCAAGACTACAACAAAAAGAATGGCGTTCGATATAATATATAGTATTGTGACCATAAAAGTCCTACTTCTTGGCTTAAAAGCATAATTTTATCACTAGGGTGAATGAAAGTGCATCAGTGATATACCGTATGATTCATCAATGTGCCTAGAATAGATGGCTTTATGATGACTAATCTCCTCCAAAAAATGCAGCACAATTTTATGATAATCTTCATTAGACAGTATGCATGATAAAAAGAAGAAAAGTGAAATGTATTTGACTTGATGGATACATTTGCCCGTGAACAACCTTGACTTACTCTGATCTGAACAAGGCTATCTCCAACCTTAAGAAGCTTTTCTTGATAATACCAGGCTGGCAGTCGAGGTTTGTACTTGACCCAAATATGAAACAATGTACTTGATCTGAAAAAAAAGAGGTGTATGTTAAAAATGCAAATCTAATGTTACGAAAAATCATTACATTACGGTTTCCAAAACAGAAGCTATTATTAGAGTTTGCAAGCTTGAGTTATTTCAGTTACTGTTTCAAGCCAGGTGATTACTGGTAATGGATCAATATGCAGACATTGTATATTAGGTGCAGAGCAAGGGTCCCAAAAGATGAGGGGGCAGTAGGCTAAATTTGCATTTGTTTTAGCTGACTGAGGGAATTAAAGAGTGTCAGGGACTTTTGTCTGTACTACTATTCAAAGCTGAGAAAATGGAGCAAATGCTGCTCCTAATCAACAAAAGGGAGCAAGACCCTATGATAATTAGGAGCAATCTGCTCTGCTCTATGCTGTGTCGGTAACAGATACAGCACAGATCAGTTCTACTGGAGCTGCTCACTCTGATCCTCTTCCCCTCCCTGCTCAACTGAGTGTGGTAGGGAAGTCAGAGGGTTGTTAACCATGTAAGCTCGGCTCATGTAGTGTATCACTGCACGAGCAGACAGTCATGTGAGTTGTCTGCAGACAGTCCACATCCCATACACGGGGTCTGATCTGGCTTGGATGTGTGTTAGTTTTCTATATTAAAAACCACTGCAATCCCTTTGTTAATTTGGAGCAGACCCTGTGCCAGGTTCTATTTTACTATGAAACAGAAACTGGCATAGGTGGCACAAAGAGACCTGAAACAGTTCTGTCCGCTTAGTTAATGTGGCATGCAACAAAACATTGTAACAAACATATACATCTTATTTTCTTCTATAATTGCTTATATTAAGGGGGTGGTAGGGCTCACAGATGGCCTTAGCACTAGCAAACAGGAACCATGGTTAACCTGAGCATCATCAGAACACATTGTGATTCTATACTGTGGAGCTGTATGGACAACAGAGGCTGCGAAGGGGAAATGGCTGTGCTTCATTATTTAAAGAGCAAACACACACTTACAGTGCCTTGAAAAAGTATTCATACCCCTTGAACTTTTCCATATTTTGTCATGTTACAACCAAAAAGGTAAATGTATTTTACTGGAATTTTAAGTGATAGACTGTGTTGCTATGGGCATTTGTATAACACAAAGTGGCACATAATTGTGAAGTGGAAGAAAAATTATACATGGTTTTCAAAATTCGTTACAAATAAATATGTGAAAAGTGTCTTTGTCTTTGTAGAACCACCTTTCGCTGCAATTACAGCTGCAAGTCTTTTTGGGGATGTCTCTACCAACTTTGCACATTTAGAGAGTGAGATTTTTGCCCATTCTTCTTTGCAAAATAGCTCAAGCTCTGTCAGATTGGATGGAGGGCATCTGTGAACAGCAATTGTCAAGCCTTGCCACAGATTCTCAATTGGATTTAGGTCTGGACTTTGACTGGGCCATTCTAACACATGAATATGCTTTGATCTAAACCATTCCATTGTAGCTCTGGCTGTATGTTTAGGGTTGATGTCCTGCTGGAAGGTGAATCTCCCCCCAGTCTCAAATCTTTTGTAGACTCTAACAGGTTTTCTTCTATGATTGCACTGTATTTGGCTCCATCCATCTTCCCATCAACTTTGACCATCTTCTTAGGCCTGATTCACACCTATGCAGTTTTAGTGCTTTTTGCATTTTGCAGATTTGCACTACAGCCCATTTAACGTGGTTTCCTATGGAACACGTTCTGTAGAGAAAATCTGCAAAATGAAAAAAGCACAAAAAATGCATAGGTGTGAATCAAGCCTTAGTCCCTGCTGAAGAAGAGCATCCCCACAACATGATGCTGCCACCACCATGTTTCATGGCAGGGATGGTGTGTTCAGGGTGATGCGCAGTGTTAGTTTTCTGCCACACATAGCATTTTGTTTTTAAGCCAAAAAGTTCAATTTTGGTCTCATCTGATCAGAGCACCTTCTTCCACTTGTTTGCTGTGTCCCCCACATGGCTATGCACAAACTGCAAACAGGACTTCTTATAGCTTTTTTTCAACAATGGCTTTCTTCTTGAAACTTGCTTCTTCCATAAAGGCCAGATTTGTGGCATGGAAGACTAATAGTTGTCCTGTGGACAGATTCTCCTATCTGAGCTGTGGATCTCTGCACCTCCTCCAGAATTACCATGGCTGCTTCTCTGATTAATGCTCTCCTTGCCCGGACAGTTAGTTTAGGTGGACGGCCATGTCTTGGTATGTTTGCAGTTTTGCCATACTCTTTTTATTTTTGGATGATCGATTGAACAGTGCTCTGTGAGATGTTCAAAGCTTGGGATATTTCTTTATAACCTAACCCTGATTTAAACTTCTCCACAACTTTATCCCTGACCTGTCCGGTGTGTTCCTTGGCCTTCATAATGCTGTTTGTTGACTAAGGTTCTCTAACAAACCTCTGAGGGTTTCACATAACAGCTGTATTCATACTGAGATTAAATTACACACAGGTGGACTCTATTTACTAATTAGGTGACTTCTGAAGGCAATTGGTTCCACTGGATTTTAGTTAGGGGTATCAGAGTAAAGAGGGCTGAATACAAATACACGCCACACTTTTTAGATATTTATTTATTAAAAAATGTTGAAAACCATTTATCATTTACCTTCCACTTCACAATTATGTGCCACTTGTGTTGGTCTATCACATAAAATCCCAATAAAATAAATTTACGTTTTTGGTTGTAACATGATACAATGTGAAAAATTTCAAGGGGTATGAATACTTTTTCAAGGCACTGTTTTTATATATATATATATATATATATATATATATATATATATACACACACACATACACTGCAGAATCATGTACCCCGCCAGCTCTAGGAACAGGATCTGACAGATCACATGACCACTGAAAGGTCAGCTCTCAGTCTGCTGGAAACAGAGAATAGTGAATGTCAGTCATGCACCACGCTCTGCTCCTCCAGCTCTCACTGGAGCGCCAGGCTGGGAAGGGGGCAGGCATTGCTAGCTCTAGCACTCTGCTGTGCACTGAAAAGTGGAACCAGCAATCAATTAGGCAGAGTGGTGGATCCCAACAATATTGAACTAGGCTCTGCCCCCTCAGCTGATACAGGCATTTGCCTGCTATTAGCGGGGTCATAGGAGTACATTTACATGTACTCTTGTGACCCAAAAGTCACATGATCAAAAAAGAATTATGATCAAAAAAATGGTATCCATACTTTTTTTAAGTGTGTTCTTGCTAAGTAATGTGTTAACAGTTTTTTTTTTTTCTCACAGAGATCACGGTACTCATCCTGACAATGCGTTCATCTGCCTTTGTCCCCAGAATGCCTGTGGCATCTATATACTGCCAAAAATACTTGTTAAAAAGTTGCAGTCTGATTGAAGATGGGAGTAAATTGAGGAAATGCTTCCTCCCGCCTGCAGCAGATCAATTACATTATTCTCCCAGATTCTTCCTCTGTCTAGTCAAAGTTTTTTGAGAGAGAGGTCATGGACTACTTAATGGTTAAAGTACAGAATTTTAAAAAACACATACCATTGAAGTATATAATGATAATTTAGGAATTTAAAGACTTGTAAATGAACTGATAGGTCAACTTTATCACAATGTTATCCCTATCAGTACTACCTAGATGCCACCTATATTCTACACTACTACTACACCACTACTATTCTACACAGGTTCTATCATTTAGAATATTTATAAACTGGAATTTACCAAGAAAGGGATACTTTCACAATTTGGATCAACAATCATAAAGTATATTACAGCTGGGCCAACCAAAAACTTTAAAATAAACTTGTGCTTTGTCGATTCAGGACAAACAGATTTGGGTTAATCTCCCAAACCCCAGAAACAGCACCAGACATTGTAGGAAATACTTGTTAATTCCAGGTATAGAGGAGCAAAACTCAGGGCTTTCCCTCTGCTTCCACCAGATGAACAGAGTTGAGGAGGAACAGAAGGAAGGTATGTACAGTATCTCACAAAAGTGAGTACACCCCTCATATTTTGTAAATATTTTATTATATGTGACAACACTGAAGAAATTACACTTTTCTACAACGTAAAGTAGTGAGTGTACAGCTTGTATAACAGTATAAATTTAGTCAACACACAGCCATTAATGTCTAAACCGCTGGCAACAAAAGTGAGTACACCCCTAAGTGAAAATGTTTAACTTGGGCCCAAAGTGTCAATATTTTGTGTGGCCACCATTATTTTCGAGCACTGCCTTAACTCTCTTGGGCATGGAGTTCACCAGAGCTTCACAGGTTGCCACTGGAGTCCTCTTCCAATCCTCCACGATGACATCACAGAGCTGGTGGATGTTAGAGACCTTGCCCTCCTCCACCTTCCATTTGTGGATGCCCCACAGATGCTCAATAGGGTTTAGGTCTGGAGACATGCTTGGCCAGTCCATCACCTTTTTTTTTTTTTTTTTAAATCTTTATTAGACAACATTTTCTTACAAACATTTATATACCATATACTTAACCTTTCTATACATATATACTTATCCTCCATTACCCCCTGTATTCTCACCTTCCCCCCTCCCTATACCCAACTCGTATCTCATCCATCGGTTATCCTTTGGTCGTGAAGAAATGCACGGGTCTATAGAGACTTTTAGGTAGCTTATTAAAGAGACGTTCCCAGGGGGTCTCAATATTAGTACCCCTCTTGCTTTCTATATCCCTCCCGCACTCCACACAAATACAAAAATTGTATCCTCCCCCCCCATCCACCAGTATTACCCAATCTATTTTTTTCCAATAACTTATATTATTTGCCAGTAATCCAGGGTTTCAACATTCTATCGAATTCTATAAGGTTATGTCTTTTCACATAAGCTACCCTCTCTTTGGGGAGAGTTTCATTTACCATATCTACCCAGCTTTCCACTGTCAGCGGTGATTTTGATTGCCACCTCAAGGCGATCAGTTTCCTAGCTTGAAACAAACTCCTCAAAATGGCCACCGTGGTGCTCCTCTTTTCCCTTTGCTCCTGCCTATACCCCAGGATACACACCTTCACCTCCTTTTTTAGCCCCGTTGCAAACCTGTCATTTAACGTCTGAATCACTCCCTCCCAGTAGCTTAATAAATTAGAGCATCTCCACACCATGTGTAGGAGATCCCCAGGTCCTTGGCATCTAGGGCATCTATCATCCACTCTTTTACCAAATTTAAACAACAGCTTTGGGGTGTAGTAAGCCCTGTTCAGTAACATTAAATGTGATATTTTCTGGGAGGGTGAAACAGATACCCATGGGCTCATTTCTAGGATTCGTTTCCACTGTTCTTGCGATATCTCCCCTATATCTTGTTCCCATTTAATTTTAAGTCTAGGTCAAGTTTCACATTCTTTTTAATCTTTTTACTTATTTGCCCGTATATTTCCGAGATTAGGCCCTTCGTTAGGTCCCAACCGGGATATACGCTGCAAGAAAGGGGTATCTTCCCATCGTATGGGTTGGTCCCTAAACTGGGATCTCAAAGCATGTGCTATCTGTAAATATGTGTAGTGTGTATACTGGGGTATTTTAAATTCCCTTTTTAGCTCCTCAAATTTTTTAAGAGTATTTCCCACGTAAAGTTGTCGCTTTTCCCATTCTTTATTCCTTTCTATCGAAAGGATTTCCTGCAAATTACAGTTATTCCATATGGAGGTATATTCATTTAGTTCTCTATAATTAAATAATTTTTTAATCGCTTTCCATATCTTAGTTATCATTCTAATTGTCGGGTATTTATTAATAAAAGAGTCCGCTTCCAATGCCTCCACTATTGTATCATGTGTTGTTTCTGTCAACAGGATTTTCCCATTCGGGGTTCCTCCGTGCAGCTCCCCACACCCCAACAGTTGCTGCATTTGTGCCGCCCAGTAGTAATACTCCGGATTAGGTAATGCCACTCCCCCCTCCCCTACAGGCAGTTGCAGTATACGTAAACGTATCCTGGCTTGTTCCCTTTCCATATCAGTTCCCTAAACAGACTTTCAATTTTATTAAACCATTTTTTTGCTATCCACACTGGTGAGTTATGTAACAAATACATCAATTGAGGTAACCACAACATTTTTATCAGGCTACATCTACCTGCCACCGAAAGTGGCAGTCGCTTCCAAATATCGATTTTTTCCCTGATTTTTTTTAAGAGAGGTACAAGATTTTTATTTATATATTGGTTAGGATCTATTGTAATAACTATCCCTAAATACTTCAAAGCGTCTACCACTGCCAACTGAGGCATTCCTGATACTATTATTTCCCCTGTTAGATCTATTGGGAGCAACTCAGATTTACTCCAATTAATCTCCAGCCCTGAAAAACTGCCAAATGTCTCCACCAAGCTCATCGCCCCTGCTAATGATTGCCCCGTATCTCCCAGGAACAGGAGAATATCATCCGTGTATAACGCGGTTCTTTCTTCCCCTGATTTCCTCTGAAATCCAGTTATCTCACGACTTTTTCTTATGGAGATAGCCAATGGCTCCATTGCCAAGGCAAAGAGCAGTGGAGACAATGGGCATCCCTGCCTTGTTCCCCTTTCCAATATTATGCTATCTGAGAGTTTGTTATTAATTTTTAATCTTGCTGTGGGCCCATCATAAAGCATTTTAATCCATCCTATCAGTATAGGTCCAAATCCATATCTCTCCAGCACTTTCCAGATATATTGCCATTCTATGGTATCAAAAGCTTTTGTCACATCCAATGACATTATAGCTCTTGCTCCCCTAATTTCTATGGCACTTGTAAATTTAAAAAAGTCCTTCTGATATTTGTGCTGGTAGATCTATTGGGTATGAACCCCGCCTGATCAGGGTGGATCAATCTCTGGATAAGCCCATTCAGCCTTGTTGCTAAAACTTTTGCCAGAATTTTCACATCTGCGCAAAGGAGGGAGATCGGCCTGTATGCCGCCACATCCATTGGATCCTTCCCCTCCTTATGCAATACAATAATTGTTGCCTCTAACATTGAGGTGGGCAAGCGCCCCTGTTCACTTGCCCCACCCAGTGTCTTTAGCAATTCCGGGATCAGTATCTCTCCATAATATTTATATGTCTCTATTGGCAAACCGTCAGGGCCCGGCGACTTTTGGTTGGCCATTTCCGACACTGCCCGCTGTAACTCTGCAAGCATTATCGGGGATTCCAATAATTCTCTTTCTTCCTGTGAGATAGCTGGGATCTCTATATCTCCCAGGAAGTCCTCCATTATTCCCTCCCTTCCTTTCTTTTGGGATGTATATAAATTTTGATAGTATTCTTTAAAAACCTGTACAATCTGTAGAGGATCTGAAATCTCAACCTGTCCTGCATCTCTAACTGCCGTGATCATAGATGGCGAGTTGGCCTTTACCAACTGTGCCAGCATCCTTCCCACAGTTTCTCCCTCCATAAATGAGGCATGACGCTGAAGGAGAAGTTTTGTCTCTTCCCTCTGTATATTTACCAATTGATACTCTTGCTGTTTTGCCATCCAAGCTATTTTCCTCTCCGAGGTCGGGTCTATTAGATATTTATTCTCCGCTGTCATTACTTCGCGCCTGATACTTTCCTCCTGGGACCTTGCCGCTTTATTATGTTTAGCTATTTGCTGAATAAAGACTCCTCGTAAAAAAGCCTTTAACGTGTCCCATACTATACGGACATTTGCAGTACCTTCATTATTATCTATAAATTCTCTCAATTTGGTAAGAATGTCACTTGAATCTTTAAATAACTCAAGCCAGTGTGAGTTTATTTTCCATTCCTCCTGTATTTTTTGATCCCCTAGCTTTAATGCTATCACTATTGGCGAGTGGTCCGATACCCCTCTCGGCCAATATCTTATCCCATCCATAAGCTGTAACATTCTATAACTTCCTAGTGCCATGTCTATCCTGGATAATGTTGAATGTGTGGGGGAATAACAAGAATACTGCTGGACTCCCGGATTCCGTACCCTCCATTAGGTCCACCATGCCTACCTCTGTCAACAGGCGGCTTAACCTACTTCTCTCTATCGACCCCACCTCACATCTGATAGGGAACCTGTCGATCCTGCCATCCAGAACCTCATTAAAATCCCCCACTACTATAGTTGGAACATCTTGCTTGTCTAATATAAATTTGTTTAGTTTCAACATGACATCTATTTTGAAAGGCGGTGGGATATAGATATTCGCCACCACTATCGCTTTGTTGTTGGAGCATAAAAGAAAGATGCACCGGCCCTGTTCATCTATGCTGGCCTGCCTGCAGGAAAAATGTACCCCTGTTTTCACCAGTATGCTTATCCCCCTACTATAGGAACTATAAACTGAATGATACTGTGTTTGATATTTTTTTTCCCCTGGATTTGCTGGGATGTATCTTTAGTTAGGTGTGTCTCCTGCAGGCAGACCAGCTCCGCCCCGTACTTTTCCATCATAGAAAATACCACCGCTCTCTTCACCCCTGTACCCAGACCTCTCACATTCCATGAACCCAATCGTAATAACTTAACCTGCATCAGGGGCTTTCTCTATTATATATTTCCTACGAATGACTGGTTTGGTATCTAGTTTTCCTCCCCATTGTGTATCATTAATTTAACTCGTGATTCCCTCCATCTCTTTCTACATACAAAAAAGCCAAAAAGAATGTGACGATAAATATTCTTATTTTGTGTTATTTCTATCTTCCAATCTTTATATATAGTGCCTCTCTCCCGTTTCTCCATTATTAAATTTTGATATATACTAGTGTACCCTCCCCTACCCCCCCTTTTGCCATTTCCTCCCCCCCCCTCCCCACCTTCCTAGGTGTACCCCTAGGGGGCTTACAGTGACCATTACCCACACTACTTGCACCACCAGCCAACACATCCATCCATTTCCTTCCATCACTTTACCACCCATTCGCTGTGCGTAATCCACCCTCTCTCTACTCCCCTTTCCATATATAACATAATTATATCTCCTTTATACATCCTATATTATATTTCCCCCCTCTCCAACCCCCATCTCAACCCATCTTCCCCTCCCCCCACCCCCAGTCAAAACGTTTTAAATAGTTCCTTGTTTTCTTCCAACCACTTTACCACCCCAGCCGGGGACTCGAAAATTTGGCTGGTTCCTAATGCAGACACTCGTAACCTTGCGGGATAAGGAAGAGCGTAGGAAATCTTAAATTTTTGTAGGTTTTTTTTTTAGTCTGGATAAACTCAGCCCGTCGTTTCTGTAAGTCCAATGAAAAATCAGAGTAGAACGAGATTTTTGTGCCGTTATAAAGGATACTTCCTGCTTCTCTAGCTTTACGCAACAGCGTGATCTTATCCTTGTAGTGTAGTTAAAGTCCTGGGGTAACCCCCAGCTGGGGGGGGGGGGGTCTAAAGGGTACTCTGTGTGCTCTCTCTATACAAAACATTGTTAAGAACGTCTCTCTCCCAAACAGCTCAGCCAGCCATCCTTCTAAAAACTCGATAGGGTTGGGGCCTTCGCTTTTTTCCGGTAGTCCTACCACACGAACATTGTCCCTACGGCTCCTGTTTTCCAGTTCCTCCATCTTAAACTCTTGCCTGTGCAGCTGTACTTTCATATCTTTAAGCTCTTTTATTAAGGGCAATATCTTGTCTATGATCTGGGAGACCCTTCCTTCCAGTACGGTAGTTCTTTCTGCTGTTTTTTGTACATCAAGCCTGACCATATTTAAGTCCTGTTTAACCCCTTTCATTTGTTCACATAAGTCTTTAAGTGATTCATTACATGCTCTTACAGCCATTAATACGTCTGTTAATGTTGGCTCTTTCTCCAGTGGTGTATTGGGCCCGGCTGCCCCCTCTATTATTTCTGCATTATTAAGTGTATTATGTGTATTATGTTCAAGAGGGGCTAAGTTCTTATTGCTCAGTCCTTTATTGGTCTGGGCCTGGGTCCGAGGGGTTGAGAGCGTAGCTTGGCTTGATCCTTGGCTTCTCCTATCCACCATCCCCCCTTGCTGCGTTTTAAGTTGTTGCCCCCCTTTTTTTGTAGGGGACTGTGTGGAGGGGTGTGCATACTGCTCTAGCTTCGCTGCTGCAGCTATACCTGCTTGCTGAGAAGTTTTATCTTTAGCTGACCGAAGCTGTTGCTGCATTTTGTAGAAGTGGTTATAGGAGGTTTTAAGCAGATACCTCCTTAGGCCAAGAAAAAAAAAAAAAGTAGAGAGTGGGGCAAAAGCGGAGAAAAATAAGACAGGCTTCCCCTATTACACCCGTCTTCAGATTATCTCCTGTGGGGTACAAATTAGGGGTGCTATATCAAGCAGGCGGGTTTGGGGGTACAATATTATATCAGAAAAGCAGATTAAAGCAGCTTAATCCCCGTTACGGCTACCGTGAATTCCTGTCGCCATGTACCCCCGCCCTCCCTTGCAACTTTATGAGCTTGCGGCTCCCCTTTTATATTTCAAATTTGTACAAAGGGGACCAATAATACACTGCTATATTTCTTTATTTCCAAGACAAGGGGGGTTGAGAAAAAAAAAAAGGAGAGGAAAAAAAAAAAAAGAAAATATATATATATATATATATATATATATATATATATATATATATATATATATATATTAAAAAAAATAAAAATAAAATAAACGGATATCTCTGCTTCAGATGGTTTCACCTTTGGCATACACAGTCTCTTATTTGACTGCCACCGATATTCATAGATACCCATATGCTGCAGCCTACTACATTAGTTAAAATAATCAGTATTTCTTTCTCCAAAGAAGCAGACCTCTTCTTTATAGTAATTCACAAAGCTGCAGACCGGCCACCTGTATTTTTCTCACAGTCCATATTATATCATGTATATTTTTATATATTTTAGACAGGATATTTAAGCAGAGTATTTAGAGTTCAGTTTTTGCATGTATTTATATTGACTCCTTTTGCTTTTAGCTTTTAGCTACTCACGCGTCCAGTCTTCCCAGCAGTCCAGCCCTGCACCGTAGTCCGGGGGATAAATATACCAAACGCCCCATATATAGTTTTCGCTGCTCACTGTATTGCTTTCTATGTTAAAGGTAGTGTCCAGGGGCTTTCATGGGCTTCCCCCGTTCCGTATAGCTGTCTCTGGCTGCCTCTGGCTCTGCGCCGCATCGGCCCCGGCCCCCCCTTCTCCCCTCTCTCCAGCAGCGTGTACTCGGCGTGTGACGGCGTGTGACGTCACTCTAGGTCTAGAGGGGGGTGTGACCGGACGTGCGAGAAGTGTGTATGATGAGCTGAGGAGGATCAGCTGTGTGACCACC
Organism: Lithobates sylvaticus; assembly: GCA_028564925.1. Taxonomy (NCBI): domain Eukaryota; kingdom Metazoa; phylum Chordata; class Amphibia; order Anura; family Ranidae; genus Lithobates; species Lithobates sylvaticus. The sequence goes on along the minus strand of CM053029.1, from coordinate 359,366,300 downwards.
CGCCCTCTGTCTGCCCCGCCTGACATGCAGCCTGATATGCAGTAGTAGCGCATTGTTGGAGCAAGATACCCTTACTTAGCGCAGCACAAACCCGAGCACGGAGAAGGACTGAGCCGCACGACCTCCATTGAATGATAGGCTAAGCAGACCATCGGCGGGACCAGCTGCTATCTGGTTCAGAAACGAGCAGAGCCGAATGGGACCGGGAGTCCATCACCTTTACACTCAGCTTCTTTACCAAGGTATTGGTCATCTTGGAGGTGTGTTTGGGGTCGTTATGTTGGAATACTTCCCTGGGGCCCAGTCTCCAAAGGGAGGGGATCATGCTTGGCTTCATTATGTCACAGTACATGTTGGCATTCATGGTTCCCTCAATGAACTGTAGCTCCCCAGTGCCGCCAGCAGCCCCAGACCATGACAATCCCACCACCATGCTTGATGGTAGGCAAGACACACTTGTCTTTGTACTCCTCACTTGGTTCCTGCCACACACGCGTGACACCATCTAAACCAAATACGTTTATCTTGGTCTCATCAGACCACAGGACATGGTTCCAGTAATCCATGTCCTTAGTCTGCTTGTCTTCAGCAAACTGTTTGCAGGCTTTCTTGTGCATCATCTTTAGAGCCTTCATTCTGGGTCCACAGCCATGTAGACCAATTTGATGCAGTATGCGGCGTATGATCTGAGCACTGACAGGCTGACCCCTTGAACCTCTGCAGCAATGATGGCAGCACTCATCTCACATCTATTTCCCCAAAGACAACCCGTGGATATGACGCTGAGCACGTGCAGTCAACTTCTTTGGTTGACCATGGGAGGCCTGTTCTGAGTGGAGCCTGTCCTGTTAACCACTTGACCACTGGGCACTTAAACTTCCTTAATAACCCGACCAGTTTTCAGCTTTCGGTGCTCTCACATTTTGAATGACAATTACTCAGTCATGCAACACTGTACCCATTTGAAATTGTTGTCCCTTTTTTCACACAAATAGAGCTTTCTTTTCGTGGTATTTAATCACTGCAGTTTTTTTTTTTTTTTTTTTTTTTTTTTTTTTTGCGCTATAAAAGAAATTATATTCATATATTTTGGCCAAAATTTATACCACTACATATCTTTGGTAAAAATAACCCAAATCGGTGTATATTATTTGGTCTTTGTGAAAGTTATAGAGTCCACAAGCTATGGTGCCAATCTCTGAAAATTGATCACACCTGAAGTACTGATGGCCTATCTCATTTCTTGAGACCCTAACAAGCCAGAAAAGTACAAATACCCCCCAAATGACCCCTTTTTGGAAAGTAGACATTCCAAGGTATTTAGTAAGATGCATGGTGAGTTTTTTGAAGTTGTAATTTTTTCCCACAATTCTTTGCAAAATCAAGATTTTCTTTGCTTTTTTTTTTCACAAAATTGTTATATTAGCAGTTTTTTTCTCACACACACAGCATATGCATAGCACAAATTACACCCCAAAACACATTCTATTACTCCTCCTGAGTATGGCAATACCACATGTGTGAGACTTTTACACAGCGTTGCCACATAGAGAGGCCCAACATGCAGGGAGCACATCAGGCATTCTTGGAACATAAATTACACATATAATTTCTTGACTACCTCTTACACTTTTGAAGGCCCTGGAGAACCAGGACAATGGAAACGCCCCAAAAATGACCCCATTTTGGAAAGAAAACAACCCAATGTATAATCTATGAGGCATATTGAGTCTTTTGAACATGTCATTTTTTTCTACAAGTTTTTCGAAAATGTGTAAAGAAAATGAAACCACATTTTTTTTTACACAACGTTGTCCATTTACACAATATTTCTAACACATAACATGCACATGGCAAAAATTACACCCCAAAATAGATTCTCCTACTCCTCCTGAGTACGGCGATACTACATGTGTGAGACTTTTCCACAGCGTGGCTACATACAGAGGACCAACATGCAGGGAGCGCCGTCAGGTGTTCTAGGGACATAAGTTTCAAATCTAATTTGACTACCTATTACACTTTTGTGAGGCACTGTAGTGGCATGGATTAGCATGAATGTTGATATATGAGCATGAATGGGGATGGATGAGCCGTGGATGGGGATGGCTGAGCATGAATGAGTATGGCCGGGTACGGCTGAGTATGGCCGGGTACGGCTGAGTATGGCCGGGTACGGCTGAGTATGGCCGGGTACGGCTGAGTATGGCCGGGTACGGCTGGGTATGGCCGGGTACGGCTGGGTATGGCCGAGTACGGCTGGGTATGGCCGAGTACGGCTGGGTATGGCCGAGTACGGCTGGGTATGGCCGAGTACGGCTGGGTATGGCCGAGTACGGCTGGGTATGGCCGAGTACGGCTGGGTATGGCCGAGTACGGCTGGGTATGGCCGAGTACGGCTGAGTACGGCTGGGTACGGCTGAGTATGGCTGGGTACGGCTGAGTATGGCTGGGTACGGCTGAGTATGGCTAATTATGGATGGGGGTGGATGGGATGGCTGAGCATGTATAGATGGATGAGTTTGCCGAGTATGGATGAGGATGGATAGATGGATATGCAGAGTATGGATGGATGGGTATGCAGAGTATGGATGGACGTGTATGCAGAGTATGGATGGATGGGAAGGCAGAGTATGGATGGGTATGCAGAGTATGGATGGGTATGCAGAGTATGAATGGGTATGCAGAGCATGGCTGGGTATGCAGAGCATGCAGAGTATGGACGGGTATGCAGAGTATGGCTGGGTATGCAGAGTATAGCTGGGTATGCAGAGTATGGATCGGTGAGCAGGGATGGATGGATCTCTCGCTGAGCAGGCTGTGGGCACTACACATGCAGCCCACAGCGCTGCTGCCACCGATCTCTCCCCTCTCCGCTCACACTGGATGGTGAGGGGAGGGAGGAACCGGAAATCACGCTGGTTTGTTTACATGTGATCGCGCTGTCATTTGACGGCCATGATCACCGTGATCCATGATCCGTGATGCGCCTTTGGACCCGGCGGTCATGGAAGTTCTCGGGTGCGCGCGGGAGTGGAATTCTGGGAGGATGTCACTGTACACCCTCCCAGAGTTAACAAACCGCCCTGTAGCCGTCATTCGGCTATGGGCCATTATTAAAGAGGAAGTAAAGCTTCTTTTAAAAAAAAAAAAAAAACGGAACCTGCAAGGCAAAGGCATAATGAGCTAGTATGCATAGCATACTAGCTCATTATGAATAACTTACCTGAGAACGAAGCCCCCGGAGCGGTCCTCATTCACGACCTTCTCCGCCGCCATCAATACGGGAGTGACTTCCGGGTCTCGCCGATCCAGCGCTGTGATTCGCTGGAGCGGCGATGACGTCACTCCCGCTCATGCGCAGGAAAGCGACATAGCGCCGTGAACTCGCCATGCGCAGTGCGCCTGTGCGCCGCTGTCTACGGCGCATGCCTAATTTTTTTTAAATATCTCCTAAACCATGTAGGTTTAGGAGATATTTATTGGACCTACAGGTAAGCCTTAATCTAGGCTTACCTGTAGGCCAAAGTGCTTTGGAAGGGTTTACTTCCACTTTAAGTGGTTAACCACTTGCTTACTGGGCACTTAAACACCCTTCCTGCCCAGACCAATTTTCAGCTTTCGGTGCTCTCACACTTTGAATGACAATTACTCAGTCATGCAACACTGTACCCAAATGAATTTTTTGTCCTTTTTTTCCCACAAATAGAGCTTTCTTTTGGTGGTATTTGATCACCTCTGGGTTTTTTTATTTTTTGCGCTATAAATGAAAAAAGACCGAAAAATTTGGAAAAAAAAAAAGCATTTTTCTTTGTTTCTGTGATAAAATTTTGCAAATTATTAATTTTTCTTCATAAATTTTGGCCACAATTTATACTGCCACATATCTTTGGTAAAAATAACCCAAATTAGTGGATATTATTTGGTCTTTGTGAAAGTTACAGACTCTACAAACTGTGGTGCGAATTATACAAAATTGATCACATCTGATGCACTGGTGACCGATCTCATTTCTTGTGACCCGAACAAGCCAGGAAAGTACAAATACCCCCCAAATGACCCCTTTTTTGAAAGTAGACATTCCAAGGTATTTAGTAAGAGGCATGGTGAGCTTTTTGATGTTGTCATTTTTTTCCCACAATTCTTTGCAAAATGAATTTATTTTTTATTTTTTATTTTTTTCCACAAAATTGTCATTGTAATAGGTAATTTCTCTCACATGGCATGTGTATACCACAAATGACACCCCAAAATAAATTCTGCTACTCCTCCTGATTATTACGATACCACGTATGTGGGACTTTTACACAGCCTGGCCACATAGAGAGGCCCAACATGCAGGGAGCGCCATCACATGTTCTAGGAGCATAAATTACACATCTAACTTGTTGACTACCTATTACACTTTTGAAGGCCCTGGAGCAACAGGACAATGACACGTGACACTGACGTGGCACTGATGACAGATGGCACTGATACGTGGCACTGATGACAGATGGCACTGATACGTGGCACTGATGACACGCGACACTGATGTGGCACTGATGACAGATGGCACTAGTACGGGGCACTGATGACACGTGACACTGACAGATGGCACTAATATGTGGCACTGGTGACAGATGGCACTTATATGTGGCACTGATATCATGTGGCACTAATACGTGGCACTGATGAGAGATGGCACTAATATGTGACACTGATGACAGATGGCACTGATACGTGGCACCGATGACACGTGACACTGATGACAGATGGCACTGATACGTGGCATTGATGACACGTGACACTGATGACAGATGGCACTGATACATGGCACTGATGACACGTGGCACTTATACATGGCACTGGGGACAGGTGCACTGGGGACAGATGGCAGCGGGCAGGGGGGGACAGATGAGGACAGATGGCAGCGGGCAGGGGGGGACAGATGAAGACAGATGGCAGCGGGCAGGGGGGGACAGATGGCAGCGGACAGGGGGGGGGCAGATGGCAGCGGGGGGGACAGATGGCAGCGGGCGGGGGGGGACAGATGGGGACAGATGGCAGCGGGCAGGGGGGGGGGACAGATGGCAGCGGGGGGACAGATGGCAGCGGGGGGACAGATGGGGGCAGCAGGCAGCAGGGGGACAGATGGCAGCGGGCAGGGGGGGGACAGATGGCAGCGGGCAGGGGGGGGACAGATGGCAGCGGGGGGACAGATGGGGGCAGCAGGCAGCGGGCAGGGGGGGGGACAGATGGGGGCAGCAGGCAGGGAGGGGACAGATGGCAGCGGGCAGGGGGGGGACAGATGGCAGCAGGCAGGGGGGGGGCAGATGGCAGCAGGGTGACAGATGGCAGCGGGGTGACAGATGGGGACAGATGGCAGCGGGGTGACAGATGGGGACAGATGGCAGCGGGGGGACAGATGGGGGCAGCAGGCAGCGGGCAGGGGGGTACAGATGGGGACAGATGGGGGCAGCAGGCAGCGGGCAGGGGGGTACAGATGGGGACAGATGGGGGCAACAGGCAGCGGGCACAGATCGCACATTTTTTTTTATTTTATTTTTTTTTACTTACGGCCGCTCGGCCGTTCATCTCTCTCTCTTCTCACACGCTGTCAGTGTGAGGAGAGAGAGCGGCGCTGACAGATGATCTCATATGTTTCCATATGAGATCATCTCTCATTGGACACGCCGATCTCGCTGTAAACGGCCCCTGTGATTGGCCGTTTACAGCGAGATGTGACCGGCCGTGTCCTACGGACACGGCCAGCACAGAACTTCCCCGATGCGCGCTCTCAGGAGCGCGCATTAGGGAAGTAAACAGGAGGACGTCCAGGGACGTCCTCCCGGCAGGGAGCGTCCGCGCTGCAGCCGTCTTTCGGCTATAGCGCGGGCGCGTAGTGGTTAAACCTCTGTATGGTCTTGGCCACCGTGCTGCAGCTCAGTTTCAGGGTCTTGGCAATCTTCTTATAGCCCACACCATCTTTATGTAGAGCAACAATTTTTTTTTTCTGATCCTCAGAGAGTTCTTTGCCATGAGGTGCCATGTTGAACTTCTAGTGACCAGTATGAGAGAGTGAGAGCGATAACTAGAGGTCGACCTATATATCGGCCGATATTTGGTGTTTTTTAATTAATTGGCATCGGCCGATTGTGCTGCTAAAAAAGGCCGGTTTTAAAACTTCAGCGGGACTTGCAAATGACTTCTGATAGAAGTTAATGCAAGTTGCCTGAAGTTTTCCCTGAAGCGTCTTGTGACTTGTCTGGGCAGACTGCCAAGTGTGAGAAAATGATACAATGTTTCTCATCAATGAACTCAAGGCCTTGTGGAGAAGTTCCCAGTTTAACCATTTAAAGCCTAAATCTTTTCTGACACTTGTTGCTTACAAGTAAAAATCCTGTATTTTCTGCTAGAAAATCACTTAGAACCCCCAAAAATATATATATATTTTTTTTAGCAGAGACCCTAGGGAATAAAATAGCGGTTGTTGCAATATTTTATGTCACACGGTATTTGCGCAGCGGTCATTCAAACGCAATTTTTTGGGAAAAAATACACTAATGATTAAAAAAAAAACTAAAAAACAGCAAAGTTAGCCCATTTTTTTCGTCAAAGTTTTGATTACCTGTTTTTGTGTATTTAATATATATATATTTTTTTTGTTATCTAAATTATACATATAAGTGAACTGATTGGAGGTTTTGTTTTGTTTAATAAAATGTAAGAATTTTTCTGAATCACTTATTAATTAAGGCTTTCACACTGGAGCGGGCAGGCATTGACGGTAAAACGCTGCTAGTTTTACCGGTGCTTTACTGTCATTTTAGCGGTGCTATTCGGCTGCTAGCGGGGCGATTATAACCCAGCTAGCGTCCAAGGAAGTGGTTAAATGCACCCATCTGGCAACGCTGCCGAATCGCTTTGCAGGCGCTTTAACAGCAGTGCCCATTCATTTCAATGGGCAGGAGTAGCGGTGTACACCGCTCCATAGGACTTTTTTTTAACATCCTGCCAGCGCATCACCTCAGTGTGAAAGCACTCGGGCTTTCACACTGAGACTGCAGGGGAGCCATTTTGCAGGCACTTTACAGGCGCTATTTTTAGCCCAAAAGCACCTGAAAAACGCCTCAGTGTGAAATTTTTGATTTTTTGAGATGGAGGGGAAAAAAAAAAAATCGCCCCAAAAAAAAAAAAAAAAAAAATCGACATCATATATCGGCCATCGGCCGCCGTGATTTCTAAATATCGGCATCGGCCAGAGAAAAACCCATATCGGTCGACCTCTAGCAATAACACCAAATTTAACACACCTGCTCCCCATTCACACCTGAGACCTTGTAACACTAACAAGTCACATGACACCGGGGAGGGAAAATAACTATTTGGGCCAAATTTGGACATTTTCACTTAGGCGTGTACTCACTTTTGTTGCCAGTGGTTTAGACATTAATAGCTGTGTGTTGAGTTATTTTGAGGGGACAGCAAATTTACACTGTTATACAAGCTGAACACTCACTACTTTACATTGTAGCAAAGTGTCATTTCTTCAGTGTTGTCACATGAAAATATATAATAAAATATTTACAAAAATGTGAGGGGTGTATTCACTTTGGTGAGATACTGTATATCCAGCTGTGGAGGTCTGTATTGAAGTAAACTTGCTACCTTGCTCTCCATGAACAAATCTCAGATTCACTTTAACCACTTGACCTCTGGAAGATTTTCCCCCCTTCATGACCAGGCAGTTTTTTGCTATACGGCACTGACAATTGCATGGTCATGCAACGCTGTACATAAATGAAATGTATGTCTTTTTTTCCCATAAATGGAGCTTTCTTTTGGTAGTATTTGATCACCACTGCTTTTTTCTTATTTTTGCACTATTAGGCTGGGTTCACACTATGCAGCGTGGGGCACAGTAGGGGGTCCGGGGCGCCCCTGTTCACCACTTAAGCCCCATACACACGGTCGGACAATCCGCGGACCAGGTCCGTCGGATCATGTCCGTCGTACTTTGTCCGATGTTGGTTTTGCGTACACACGGTCGGACAAAGTTGTCGGAAAATCCGATCATTCTGAACGTGGTGACGTTTGTTGCCTATGACGGGACAACGTAGAGGCTAGTAGCCAATAGCTTTGGTCTTGTAATGTGATCTGAGCATGCGTAGCACTTTGTCCGGTCGGACAACCGTACACACGATCGGGTTTGGTGTGATCGGACTGGGTTGACGGCAAATCTTTCCAGCAGGAGATAAGACTTTGTCCGTCGGACAAACCGACGAACACTGTCCGATGGTGCATACACACGGTCTGATTTTTCAACAACATTGTCCGATCGGACAGAATCCATGAAAAAGTCCGACCGTGTGTATGGGGCTTAAGACTGCTTTCACACTGAGACGCTTTACAGGTGCTATAGTGGTAAAAAGAGCGCGTGCATAGTGCCTGTAGAGAGCCTCTCCTCTCACTCCAGTATGAAAGCCCGAGTGCTTTCACACTGGAATGGTGCACTGGCAGAACACCAAAAAAAGTCCTTCAAGCCACATCTTTGCAGCGCTGTAGGAGCAGTGTATACACTGCTCTTAAAGCGCCCCTGCCCATTGAACTCAATGGGCAGCGCTGCTGAACCGCCAGCATAGCGCCACTGCAGCAGCACTTTGCAGCCGGTTTTAACCCTTTTTTAACCCCGCTAGGGGGGTTAAAAGCGCCCTGCTAGTGGCCGAAAAATCCACAGAAACTAAGGTAAAGTGCCGGCAAAAATGGCGGCGTTTTACCGTCAACGCCCTCAACGCCCCCGTGTGAAAGTAGCCTTAAGATCTGAATTAGGTCCACATTTTTGCCTGAATTCGGACCTGAAACTGGGCCGAAGACGCACAGGACCCTTCTGCAGTGTGCTCCGCGGCCACCCAGGAGAGGTGTGAACTGTCATTCAATTCAGTGTGAACCCAGCCTAAACAAAAAAAAACAACAAATTTGAAAAAAATATATATATATATATATATATCTTTTTTTAATTTCTGCTATAAAACATATGCAATTAAAGAATTGAAAAAAATCGAATTTCTTTATAAATTTAGGCCAATATGTTTTCTGCTACATATTTTTGGTCTAAAAAAATCAAAATAATCTTATATATCTTGGTTTGCGCAAAAGTTATAGTGTCTACAAATTATGGTATATATACTGGAATTGTTTATCATTTTATTTTTTTATACTAGTAATGGCAGCGATCAATGATTTATAGCGGGACTGCGATATTGCGATAAACATTCTGACACTTTTGAAACTTTGTGGGAAAGAGTGACACTAATACAGTGAACAGTGCTAAAAGTAAGCACTGTTACTGTACTAATGACACTGGCTGGGAAGGGGTTAAACATCTAGGACAATCAAGGGGTTACATGTGAATGAATGAATGAATGAATGATTTGTATAGCGCTGCAACTGCGAACTGAATCGCCTCGAGGCGCTTGACTGCTCATGTTGGGATGCCATGTATTAGAAGAGGTGGGTCTTGAGTTTTTTCCTGAAGGCCTGATGGTTTTCTTCCATGCGGATGTTGTTTGGTAGAGCATTCCATAGCCGGGGTCCCTGTACTGCGAATCTTCGTTCTCCCTTCGATTTGTAGCGGGCTTTGGGGATGAGAAGGCGATTTTGGTTTGTTGATCGAAGTCTGCGATTCGGTATGTATTTTTCTATTTTCTCACAAAGGTATTGAGGCGCATTTCCTTGTGTACATTTGTGGGTGAGGCAGAGGGTCTTGAATGTGATCCTGTCTTTTACCTTGAGCCAATGGAGCATCCTTAGGGATGGGGAGATGGATTCCCAGGGTTTCTTTCCGGTGACTATTCTTGCTGCTGTGTTTTGGACAATTTGAAGGCGCGCAATCTGGTAATCCGGTAATCCTATGTAGAGTGAGTTTGCGTAGTCGAGCCGTGAATTGATGATCGTTCCTACTACTACCGCTTTTTCCTTTTCCGGGATGAAGGGGATGAGTCTGCGTAGCATGCGAAGGAGATGGTGGGATCCGCTGATTACGGATCCTATTTGTGCCTCCATTGTCATCTCTGAATCAAAGATTACTCCGAGGCTTTTGGCTTTGTTGCTTGGAAGGATGGTCTGTCCCAAGATGGTTGGTGGTGTCCAAGGGGTCTTCGTCTTTTTCCTTGAGTTTGCGTCGAGGAGCAGTAATTCTGTTTTTGATCCATTTAGTTTGAGGGAGCTAGTGGTCATCCAGTCATCTATCAATGTGAGACATTTTCCTAGTTCCTGGTATTGGTCTTTTTGTCCGGTGATCCGGAAGTACAGTTGAGTGTCGTCCGCGTATGAGTGGAAGCACAGATCCAATTTGCTAATAATTTTGAAATGTGTGCCTAGCCAGTGTTTGTGTACACTATGTGTGGTGCTTTCATTAAGGGAAGTAATGGATTTAATTCCCTGCTTTGCAAGGAAAAAGAAAAACATTACTTCCCCGCTGACAGGACAGGGCTTTGCCTTGTTTACATAGGCAGAGCCCTGTCCTGTGTGTTTTTTGGGCAATCGGCGGGTGCCAGTGGTTGATTTTTTTGGCCAGCACCCGCTGATCAACATTTGCTCTGTGTAATTACAGCACAGCCAGGTCACCAGCAGCACAAGCGCGGGCTCACCCACCGAAAGTGCCAGGTCATGTACTAGGTACATAATCTGGTGCAGCAGGGCCACTTTGCCACCATATATATAAGCTATATTGTCGGCAAGCGTTTTTTTTCAAGAACATTTACCCTTTTTGAACAGGTACTATCTATATAATTGGCATCTCTTAAAAGATAAAAATGTGTTTGTTAACCAACAGCAACCATCCGGGGAAGTCTGGTCATTTTTTGGCCTGGGAGACAAATGAAACTACCGTAACTGGTTAGTAGGGGTGCAACGGATCGTCGCCGATCCGTGATCCGAACGGGCCACCCCATTCGGATCGGCACACCCCGCGATCCGCGGAGCGTTCCGCGGCCTCGGCCTTAGGAAAGGCCGCGGCTTCGGCCTAGCTCCGGAGCGGTGGCGGCCATCTTTGTACACCCGGCGGCCTTAGGAAAGGCCGCGGCTTCGGCCTAGCTCCGGAGCGGCGGCCATCTTGGTACACCCGGCCACGGTTTACAATGTGATCGCTCCGTCAAATGACGGAGCGATCACTTGTAAACATACTCTGCATTTACCCAGCATATACTCTGCATTTACCCAGCATATACTCTGCATTTACCCAGCATATACTCTGCATTTACCCAGCATATACTCTGCATTTACCCAGCATATACTCTGTGATACTCTGCATTTACCCAGCATATACTCTGCGATACTCTGCATTTACCCAGCATATACTCTGCGATACTCTGCATTTACCCAGCATATACTCTGCGATACTCTGCATATACTCTGCGATACTCTGCGATACCCAGCCAATACTCTGCGATACCCAGCCAATACTCTGCATATACTCTGCGATACTCTGCGATACCCAGCCAATACTCTGCGATACCCAGCCAATACTCTGCGATACCCAGCCAATATTACAGTGGGGAGAGGATGTGGATATTACAGTGGGGGAGATGACGTGGAGATTACAGTGGGGGAGATGACGTGGAGATTACAGTGGGGGAGATGACGTGGAGATTACAGTGGGGGAGATGACGTGGAGATTACAGTGGGGGAGATGACGTGGAGATTACAGTGGGGGAGATGACGTGGAGATTACAGTGGGGACTATATGGTGGCGGAATTTTCACAGGTTTTTGCAAATTCAATTATTATTTGCTGATCCGAAAAATGATCCGATCCGTGACTCCTGATCCGAGGATCGATCCGATCCGTGAGTTTTTTGATCCGTTGCACCCCTAATGGTTAGAGACAATTTCCTTTGCGCTAAAAAGTATGCCGCAGTGATTGGAGGCCATTGTGAAATGGATATTGTCTTAAAGAACCTGTCTTATTGCAACACACCTTTTCACACATATATATGCTAAAAAATGGGAATGTAAGGGATCAGTTGTAACTGAAAATGTACTGTGTGAGCTGAAAAAGAAGAATGCTTCTTTATATAAATGATATGAATTTACCTAAATAAAATACCATGATAAATAATCCTTAGTATTCATCTTCTTTAAACCAATGATCACAGTGCATGTCACAGTTTTGCAATCTTGACTCTTTTTGGGATGCATAACATTTCATATTGACAAAGCAAAGGAAGGTGAAAAAAAACAAAAAAAAACACCTTAAAAAAGGGACTGTAGTCTGCTCACATAGTTTGTAATAAAAACATCTTTGTCATTCTGAAGACTCCCACCAACCACTTTGCATATTATTTTATATATACTGTGATTCTGTACTTGCCAAATATGCTGCAGAAATCACCCTCCACTAAGTCAGGCTGCAACCATTTTAACTGTGGGCAGCTGAAGCTGTGGCCTGTTCACTTCCTGAGCTTACACAGACACACAGAAAAACACCTCCAGCTCTGCAGCTCTCGTTTGCCCTCTTTTGACTCATCCCCCCTCCCTTTCTGGCAAACTCTCACAAGAGTGAGAGAGAGAGCTGTGCATTATGTCATAAGCCTAGGCTAAATACCAGACAAAAAACAGGAAGTGGGCTGTATAAGGTATTTACTGGCAGAAAAAAATGTTTTACTATCCAAAGTTAAAACAACAAGGGCAGAAGATTTAATAGATGGAAAGATGAAAAAATGACTGAAGGTCCACTTTAAATGCTGGCTTAAAAAAGCAACAGAAAAAAAGCAAAAAAAAAAGGCTGAGATCGCAGGGGAAAATGTTTAATCTGCAATCGCTTGCCTTAAGCCCCATACAGACTATTCGATTTTCTGCAGATTTTTGTCTTCAGATTTACCAAAACCATATAATATGAGGTCAAACCTTAAGGCCCCTTTCACACTGAGGCGCTTTGCAGGCGCTAAAGTTCTAAAAATAGCCGCTGCTGTGTCTCCAGTGTGAAAGCCAGAGGGCTTTCACACTGGAGCGGTGCGCTTGCAGGACGCTGAAAATGTCCTGCAAGCCGCATCTTTGGTGTATTTACCGCTCCTAAAGCGCCCCTTCCCATTGAAAACAATGGGGCAGCGCTCCAAACCCGCCTGCAAAGCGGCGCTTTGCGGGCGGTTTTAACCCTTTTTCGGCCGCTTTGCCGCCAGCGCACCAGTGTGCAAGAAGCCTAAGAGTTTCAATTTGTATGCAATCAGGCAGGCCCTTGCACTAGATGGTTTTGGTAAATCTGAAATCTAATAGTGTGTATGGGGCTTTAGTTGGGGCAGTTCTTTATACTTTTGCCGTGGCACCCATGAGGACTCTTTCTGCCCTGCTCCCAGAATAATATGGAGTCGCCTAAGCACTGCTTGGAGAGTTTTTTATTTTATGCATGAATACAAAGCTTCCTCTGAATGGCTGAGAGGCAAGCAGCTTGACTCCATTTTGTTCCAAGAGTGTGGCATGAAGCTCCCATCCCACAGACAAAGCACTGTATACTGTATGTAGCTGAGGCTACATACAGTTTATACCGCTCATACAGTGGGCACACCTAGTAGAGAAGATAACAGTCCCTTTGGACCAGCTTGGAAACTTCACTAAAACCATTGCCGACCCTACTCTCAACCTCCCAGTCTTCATGAATGCCAGTGAACTTCACACAGCCACTCATTTTCCTACACTTCCTTCATTTGAACACCTGCAGCCTCCTGATGAAATTATAGCCACATGCTTGCACCTCCAGGATTAAGGAGCTAATGCCAATAACCTGATAACATTTGCAACCTACAGCCACATCAAGTGCATTCCCTGGAACTGATATAGAACTGTATAACCACACCCTAGGACAGTAGGACTGACAATAAACACCACACTTCCCAAACAAATGGCCACACTATTTTAACAACAGGTGAATAGTTGCCCCCTTTATCTGACAATGCTTATACGTGCAGAAAGTCCACAGCACTCAACTGATGTATATTTTAAATGTAACTAGTTTAGGACACTGGATATCTACACATGCCCAAAAAAACGTCATAATCCAGCCCTTCTGTCCTGGTGCCATATCCCACCCTTCAGCAATTCTGAGCTCTGATTAATCAAAGCCGGGAGTTGCTGTGTACATAGAGCAGCTATGGTAGCTATCTTTCTCTGTGTTTTTTAACACTGTTTAGAAGTGAAATAATGTGATACAAAGTAACATTGTAACTGTTTTGCCTCGTATACATGAGCGGAATTTCCATCGGAAAAATCTTGGATGTTTTTTCCAACAGAATTCTGCTCGAGCTTGGCTTGCATACACACGGTCACACAAAAGTTTGCTGAACTTTCGACCGTCAAGAACGCGGTGACGTAGAACACTACGACGAGCCGAGAAAATGAAGTTCAATGCTTCCGAGCATGCGTCGAATTGTTTCCGAGCATGCGTAGGAATTTTGCGCGTCGGAATTGCTACAGACGATCCGAAATTCCGATCAGAACTTTTGCCGACCGAAAAATAGAGAACATGCTCTGAACCTTTTGCTGGCGGGAATTCCGCCAGCAAAAGTCCGATGGAGCATACACATGGTCGCATTTTCCGACCAAAAGCTCTCATCGGTCTTTTGCTGGCCGAATTTCCGATTGTGTGTACGGGGCATCTGTATCTACTCTGTTTCATTCTTCTTCAAAGGGATCAGCTTCAGCCTGCATATTATGTCAGTAAGAGCCCTTTCATACTGGGGCGGTAGCAGTAAATCGCTGCTAGTTTTAGCGGTGCTTTACCGCTGTTATAGCGGCGATTTGGTGGCACTATTAAGGCAGGAGTGGGGCGCTTTTAACCCCCTAGAAGAAGTTAAAAAAGGTTAAAAGCGCCTGTGTAGCAGGAGCTTGTGCAGCGCTCCCCATGCATACCAATAGGCAGGGGCGGTGGAGGAGTGGTGTATACACCGCTCGCAAAACCACCCCAAAGATGCTGCTTGCAGGACTTTTTCAAACGTACTACAAGCGCACCGCCCCAGTGTGAAAGCACTCAGGCTTTCACACTGGCACTGCAGATGTGGCATTTTTCAGGCGCTTTACAGGTGATATTTTTAGCGCTAACGTGCCTGAAAAACACCCCAGTGTGAAAGGGGTCTTAAAGCAGCTTGACAAGTAAAAAAAAAGTCTGTTTGTTTTTTTTTGTTTTTTTTTTTTATAAAATTTGCCTCTGTTTAACCCCCTATCAACTATTAGTTTACCTTACTAAACCCTAATTAATGCCTTCTTCTTCTCCTATTATTTTCCTGCTTATTCTTATTTACTTTCTATTTTATTAACCATTATTTTATACTTTTTTTTATTTGTATTGTTTGAGTTTTTTTTTTCAAACAAATTACATTTCTCAAAAGCACAAAATAAAAAAAGATTTTAATTTGTAAAAACAAGGCTTTTTAACATAATCATAATTTAGGGGGATTTTAAACTGGACAAATTAGAAAAATGTCTGTACTTATCTACAATAACACTATTTATTTTAAAACGAACACTGGTCAACGAATAAAAAAAATCTTTTTTTTATTTTTTATTTTTATTTTTTAGAAAAGGATGTTGGGTTGTCCTTTAAAAAAACAATACATGTTGTAGGGATGCACCGAAAACTGTCGGCCGAAAATAGGGTTATTGCCGTTTTACTGGATAAAAAAGGTGCTGATAATGGCATGCTGAACTGAAGTTCCTCTTATAAAATTGGTAGCTATGGCTTGTTAAAAAAAAAAAAAAAAAAACTTTGAATTGAACTTGTGCCTTCCTCCTATACAAGTCTGTGTACTTCCATAAAGTTCTTTCCATTTTCACCTGTCTATATCCATCTGAGGCAAGTTGGCCTTTCCTAAATTAAGAAAGAGTGACAATTTAACAGCTTTGGGGGGAACATGAGAACAGCCCAGAGAAACATCCCAGAATAGAGATATCAACACACTCACTAAGCAACACCACAAACACCAAAACGTCATGTTATGGAGCGGGAAGGATCACCACGTTGGCCTCACTGTTCACTACACACTAAAGACTTTCAATAATGTCAGTACATAGCACAATTATGTGGTTTGACACACAAAAAAAACGTAATTACTAAAACAAACCAATCACATCTCAACTTCAACACATTCAGGGCAATATTTATCAAGCAAATTAACAATATAAATTAGGCACTAAGGCTGGATTTACACCTACGCATTTTTAGTGCTTTTTGCGTTATGCAGATTTGCACTACAGAACGTGTTCCATAGGAAACCATGTTAAATGGACTGTAGTGCAAATCTGCAAAATGCAAAAAGCACTAAAAATGCATAGGTGTGAATCCAGCCTAATCAGGCTGCCTCACATTGGGCAAAGATTGGGTGACAGTTTTAGGGCATATTCACTCCAGGTGCAGTGAGGATTCTTTTTAGGGCAATGTGTTGCAAGTCAATCCACCACCTCTCAAACTGTGGCTAATAGAACTTAATGAAATGTCACAATTCAATAAAGTTTGTTTAAAAAAAAAAAACGCAAATGGCGCTGCTGTCATCCCACTGCACAGCAGCTGCTGCATTGTAATGTACTGGCTGGTGTGAACGTACCCTTATTTGTGACCCCTGCAATCCCGAGCAGCCCACTGTGACAGATTTGCAAAGTTCTGAGACAGATTTAGCGCTTAAGATGAAAAAGTTAGGCGGTCCCCAAAAGAAAAAAGAAAGGTTACCTTACCTTCTGTACTCAACCTAGAAATATAAAATTAACATTTGTCATGAATTCTCCTAGGAGATATACTGCATATACAGTAGCTCACGAAAGTGAGTACACCCCTCACATTTTTGTAAATATTTTATTATATATTTTCATGTGATAACACTGAAGAAATGACACTTTTCTACAATGTAAAGTAGTGAGTGTACAGCTTGTATAACAGTGTAAATTTGCTGTCCCCTCAAAATGACTCAACACACAGCCATTAATGTCTAAACCGCTGGCAACAAAAGTGAGTACGCCTCTAAGTGAAAATGCCCAAATTGGGCACAAGTGTCAATATTTTGTGTGGCCACCATTATTTTCAAGCACTGCTTTAACCCTCTTGGGCATGGAGTTCACCAGAGCTTCACAGGTTGCAACCGGAGGCCTCTTCCACTCCTCCATGATGACATCACAGGGCTGGTGGATGTTAGAGACCTTGCGCTCTTCCACCTTCCATTTGAGGATGCCCCACAGATGCTCAATGGGGTTTAGGTCTGTCACAGCCGGGTGCCCACACTAGTGATGCCGGCGCCGGGGAGAGGAGGGGGAGAGAACCAAGGCTACAGGTGGCCATATCGCTGGACCGTGGGACAGGTGAGTGTGTTTTTATTAATAATAAACACAGAAGCGGCTGGAACTCCACTTTAAGGGCCTCCTCCCACCCTTGATATTGGACGCTGAAGACATCCATGACAAAATGCGTACGGCATCGCTACGCACACTACGTGACATCCAGAACCACAGCTAGTGGGTGGAACGCAGTTGGAATGCACGCTGCCTACCATAGCTTTGGCACCTTGTGCTATCCATCAGATAGAGCTGTTTTTGTGGAAGAAGCACCTATGCTGTATGGACTCTGTCCTTTATCTGTTTTTTATAATTTTTTTTGATTGATTTTTAATATTTTTAATAAATGGAATTTTGGATACTACACTATGGGAGCCAATTTTTCTTTTACATGAGGAATACAATTACATATATCTGCAATTGTCTGGAAATCCAAAGGCTGCCTGAGGGACTGCGGATACTGGAACCGGTCTATATTGAGGATTCACATGCGTATAACCCTGCAGGTGTTATAGGAGCTGGTGAGTGGGGACCTATGAGGGGGAGCACGCAAGTCACCTGTCAAGAATTGTGAGCACTAAAAGTCACCTGCAACTGTTTATTAAAGCACAAACAATTATTCACACTGGAATGGATGCATGTATGCGTTTTTTTGTAACTGGTGCGATTTTTGTTGCTTTTTAGGCTATTTTGTTTTTTCCTGCGATTTTTTTGATTTTTTTTTTGCACTTTTTTTGGTTAAATTCTTTTTGTATATCTAATCTTATCACTTGGAACACGATCATTCTTTGGAATCAGCCTTTTGGCGATCGGACTTTATATTTTCTGTATACATATATTTTTTGTTTTATTTTTAGTTATACTGTGTACACATAGAGGTTCACTTATGAATTAACTCTGGATTTATAGTTTAATAATTCATTGGATTCAATATTCAGCTGTATTTCACACCATCACTGGTATATTTTATTATCACTGGGCCAACAGTTTTTATATATTCACCCTGCTGGTATACCATCAGTGCGGACATAACCTTTTAAGGCTGAGCTGAGAGCTTTGCCCGCATGCTAGTGGATCTTCTTACCTTACTACCCTTATAGGCAGGGTAAGGTTGCTTATCACATCACTGTGATCTAACCACTCCTGGAGCTTCCCTAGCCAATAAAGAGTGAATTGACAGATCACGCCACGCCCCCACTCCCTCCTCACCTATGGCTCTGCTACCCTCAGTTTCATCTGTGAAAACAGGAAGTGAGATGAGTTTTGATTGAACCAGAGACAGCCCTGGAACAGTGACGTGGAGCCAGGTAAGTATGTCATGAATCTGCAGTAATGTTTCATGCCCTGTCTGCTTTACCTCTGGTCTGTGTATCAGCTTATGGACCGCACTCTCACACCTGCATGTTTAAGTAATCTTCTCTCAGCATGGCTCCACCCAAGCCTCTAACCGGAAACACTATTTAACACTGTGCACTTGCCAGCCTTGCCTGAGCAATAGTGTGTTGCTTGTTGTGTGCGCTACGTTTGATTCTGTGTACCGACTTTGGCGTGTTTTTCTGACCATCCCTGTCTGCTTGTTACCCTGACCCATGGCTTGTCCTGACTATTCCTTGTTGCCCTGCACTGCTGCTTCCTCTCCATCCACCAGCGCCTGCCATGAGCATAAGCTGGGAGACCCTGGGGGCCGCGACCTGGAGTCAGTTGCAGCGAAGTCCATCTCCACCATCAGAGGCTCTAGTGAAAACCTGCTGGCTCTAATGCCCCGTACACACGGTCGGAAATTCCGGCGGAAAATGTCCGATCGGACCATGTTGTCGGAAAATCCGACCGTGTGTGGGCTCCATCTGACTTTTTGCGTCGGAATTTCCGATGGAAAAATGTTGAGATCCTGCTCTCAAATTTTCCGACAACAAAATCCGATCTGACCTTTTCCGATCGCGTGTAGAGAATTCCGACGGACAAAGTGCCACGCATGCTCAGATCAAATTACGAGACCAAACCTATTGGCTAATAGCCTCTACATAGTTCCGTCGTACGCAAACGAACGTCACCACGTTCAGAATGATCAGATTTTTCGACAACTTTGTCCAACCGTGTGTATGCAACACCAGTGTCAGACAAAATCCGTCTGAAAAAGTCAGACGGATTTTGTGGTCGGAATTTCCGACCGTGTGTACGGGGCATTAGACTCTGCTCTGGCTCCCTGTTCAATCCGTGTCGCTTCTCAGGTAAAGCTGCTTTCCTAAACCACCCAGAGCTCCATCTGCAGCACTCAGCCGAAGGGTCCACAAGCTTAGCAGTGCGCTCTTGACCCCCGCAGGGTGCATCTGACACCTGGCCTCAGGTGTCCTAACAAGGTGTTTGACAGAGGGAGGTAGAACAGCTAGTGGGGCATTCTTTACTTAAATGCAGAAAATGCATTAAAGCTGAATTCCAGGAATTTAGCCACTTTGTAAAAAGTGAAGGCACACAGTGAGTTAAATCTAAGGAGCTGCATGAGATCCCCTGGGCTTAGCTCTATTATTTACATTTTATTGGTTTATTGCTCTGCCTGAGAGACACTCCAGGATCTGTGAGGAGAGAAGCACACAGAGACCCAGAACAGGTATGCCCACCCCTCTCCTCTGCTGCCCATTCACAGAAGCCTTTGTATTTTGTGAGTGAGTTAGCTTAATACAAAGGCTTCGGTTATTGGGCTGGAGGAAGGGAGGGGTGGGTATAGCAGCTGCTGCGACAGTTCAAGATGCATATAGCTCAGAAGGATCAGCGCCGTGCCTCCGGAACTACAGCGATAGCTGTTTTCCGGGAATACTGAAGCTGAAGCTGAACAATGAAAAACCATTAGCCTTAATTTATTTGAATTAATTTATGTGAAGGTACCTTATATTGTCTATGGATTACATAATACTCTGCTGTATTTTGTATTTGCTGTTATGTACACAGTTTTAGCTACAATTCATTGTTTAATCAACATGTGCAGACACAATAACATGTTTATAAAGTGACTTTCACTTTATAGTTACAATGTTGTTATGTTTGCATTCATAAGTACATTGTGGTGCCATGTGCACTGACATGCTATTAGTTTAGCCGGTGGTTGGCAACCTGTTTGTGTGTGTGTGTAGGGGGGTGTCAAAGAAGCAGAGGACATTGATATGGGGATGTGGGGGGGGGGGGCAGAGGGCACTAGTGTAAGTGTGTGGGGAGGGGTCAAAGGAGCAGAGTACATTGATATGGGGATGTGGGGGGGGGGGGGCAGAGGGCACTAGTGTAAGTGTGTGGGGAGGGGTCAAAGGAGCAGAGGACATTAATATGGGGATGTGGGGGGGGAAGAGGGCACTAGTGTAAGTGTGTGTGGGGGGGGGGGGTCAAAAGGAGCAGAGGACATTGATATGGGGATGTGGGGGGGGGGCACAGGGCACTAGTGTAAGTGTGTGGAGAGGGGTCAAAGGAGCAGAGGACATTGCTATGGGGGCAGAGGGCACTATTGTGGGGGTGGGGGAAAGGGGCAGGGGGCCAGAGGACACTACTGTGGGGGGAGGGATTATGTGAAGGGGACAGAGGACACTGCATTGGGGGGCAGAAGGGCAGAAGACACTACTGGGGGGTAATGTGAAGAGGGACAGAGGACACTGCTATGGGAGGGGGCAGAGGGCTAGTAGAGACAATACTGTGGGCGGGGGGTGATGTGAAGGGGGGCAGCAGCCTTAGACCCCTTTCACACCGAGGGCGTTTTGCAGGCGCTATAGCTTTAGAAATAGCGCCTGCAATCCACCCTCAAACTGCTGCTCCATTGTCTGCAGTGTGAAAGCCCGAGGGCTTTCACACTGCAGCGGTGCGCTGGCAGGGCGTCACAAAAGCAGCTTCTTTGGAGCGGTGAACTCACCGCTCCTCCACCGCTGCTCCTCATTGAAATCAATGGGGCAGCACTGTAATAACCCTTTTTAACCCTTTATCGGCCGCTAGAGGGGAGTAAAATCGCCCCGCTAGCGGCCGAAATGCGCCGCAAATCCGGTGGTAAAACACTGCTAAAAATAGCGGTGTTTTAACGCCGACGCTATGGGCGGTGTGGTGTGAAAGGGGTCTTAGAGCGCCAGAATATGGATGCCGGTAGTAAAATCCAAATTCCCAGCAACTTGCAGTTGAGGCTGCAGAAAAAGGGACTGGGGAATCTGTACTCAGTCCCTTTCTCTGTCTCAAAAGTGAGACATTGGGGGTCTGTTTAGACCCTGTTATTTCACCAAAGCCCCCCAACAGGGCTCCTAAAATAATATTGTAAAATTTTGTTTAAAAAAGTTGTACAAATTAATTCAAAAATAAGATAATAAAAAATAATGACACCATCCACTGCCCTATTGACACTGTCCACTTTTAAGATAGACTAAGTTTATATTTTTATAGTGACATTTGTTTTATTATATGTTTTAAAGCTTTCCTTACTATTTGGTTAGGCCTTGCTAATTAATTTCTTAAAAGAAATAGGATCTTTGATCTGTTTTATGTTGTTCAGGTAGATCTTCAAATCTGAAAGGTTGCCTACCCCTGGTTTAGACAGGGGGAAGGAAAGTGTTCATCCTAATGCCCTGTACACACGATCGGACATTCCGACAACAAAATCCATCAGATTTTTTCCGACGGATGTTGGCTCAAACTTTACTTGCATACACACGGTCGCACAAAGTTGTGGGAAACTCTGGTCGTCAAGAACACGCTGACATACAACACATACGACGGGACTATAAAGAGGAAGTTCAATAGCCAGTAGCCAATAGCTTCCGTCTCGTAATTTATTTTGAGCATACGTGGCACTTTGTGCGTCGGAATTGTCTACACACGATCGGAATTTACGCGATTGGATTTTGTTGGCGGAAAATGTTAGATTTAGATCTTAAACTTTGTGTGTCGGAAATTCCAATGGAAAAAGTCAGATGGAGCCTACACACGGTCGGAAATTTCCGACAACACGCTCCGATCGCACATTTTCCGCCGGAAAGTCCGACCGTGTGTACTGGGCATAATAGTGTTCCTTAGGCCCCTTTCACAAAGACATCTGTTTGCATCCACCCATAGACCTAACATGGGTCCGTTAAGCTCTGGGAGGGCAAAGCTGAATGAACACAGATGTCATAAAGGTAACATACTTACAGCTTTGCTCTGAATCGACAAAGGATCTGTTCATGGATCCCCTGCTGATTGGGACAGACACTGCAGATCATTTTTGCCTTACTAACATACCGTTATGTGAAAAAGAAAGTACACCCCATAGAGATTGTTAACTTTTTGAAGATATTTGAACAGGCAAATATTAGTTCTTCACTCAAAGAAGAAAAAGTTCATGTGCCCCATGGGGTGTACTTACCTTTTCATGTGACTGTATAGCAATTTCTACAGGAGAAGAGGGCCCTGATCTAATAAGCATAACCATGTATTTTACTGCATAGGCTGCTGGAACGCAGCATGCCTTACTGGACAAACAAGTATAAAAAGGTCTTTAGAGCCCAATTTTTGCATTGTATTAATGCAAATGTGTTAACGCGTGTTATGTCGCTCATTGATATGCGTCCTCTCAAGGCAGCCCATTGACGTTATTGAACCCTGAAATGCAATGCACCCTAAAACACTTCAATGCAGGTGCGTTGCCTTAGTGCAGGGGTCTTCAAACCTTTCAGTTCAAAAGCCAAAGTGAATATTTTACAAATATTTGCAGGCTGAAAAAAAAAAACTGTTTTTCAAAGAGCCCCCTTATGTTCATAAGTACTCAGCAAAGTGTCCCCTTATACCCCCCTGTGTCCAGCAAAGTACCTCCTTACCTACAGAAGTGGCCAACAGCGTACCCCCCCCCCCCTTACATCCAGGAGTGTCAATTAGAATTTTCCAATTACATCCAGGCCCCTCAGAAGAGTCCCTCCTTACATCCAGGTGTGACCTGCAGAGTACCCCCATATATCCAAGAGTGCCCAGTAGAGTACCTCCTTATATCCAGGAGTGCTCAGCAGAGTCCCCTCTTACATCCAAGAGTGCCCAGCAGAGTATCCACTTACATCCAGTACCTCCTTATAGCCAAGAGTGCCCAGTAGAGTACCTCCTTATATCCAGAAGTGCACAGCAGAGTCCCCCCTTACATCCAGGAGTGCCCAGCAGTGCCAGATTAAATTCTGTGTAGGTCCCTAGACAGTTGAAACCTTGAGGCCCACCTCGCAGGTTTCTGGAGGTTTCTTGTTTGCGCAATCTAGTTGGATAACTTTGGACGAAGTAGATTATCCGTCAGCCGCTAGAAGGAGATGGCCATCACTACTGTACATTACATGTATGTAGGTTACACTAAAAAATTTTACAAACTGACAGCTGAAAGAAGATAAGCTTTCAAAGTGGAACTTTACCCTAAAGGGGAAGTTTCACTTCATGTCCTCTTTCCCCCTGCCTTTCTTCTTTAGGAACTTTTTTTTGGGGGGAGCAGGTACCTAGTTTTGGTAGGTACCTGCTCCAACTTCTGGTCAAACAGCCTAGGAGATTCCACTGGAAGTTTGGCACCCCCTCCATGCCTACAGCCTTCTAGGACATATCACATGTCCCAGCAGGTTGCGGGACCATTCACACCATGAAGCACGGCTTGCAAATGCTCAGTGGGAAGCCCACCGCAAGGAGTCACAGCCAGCGTGGCACTGGGAACCCAAAGACCGGTGAAGAACTAGTGAGGATGGTGCTGGATCCCTCGACAGTTAAGTGTAATTTTTTTATAAAAGTCGGCAGCTGCAGTATTTGTAGCTGCTGACTTAGAATTTTTTTCAGAATTTAGAGCCACTTTAAACGCTTGCCGACTGCCAGATATACTGCGGCAAGGTGGCTCGGCTGCGCAATCCGACATCTGTATGTGCATGAGATAGTGTGGGCTCGCACCCGCTGCATGTGGGGGGAGAGCGCACACGAGTCTGGCAGACTCAATGTCCGCCGGCCACCCGCAATCACGGTACAGAGAGGCAGAACAGGGATCTGCCTATGTAAAAAAGATGGACCCCCGTTCTGACAGGGGACAACATGGAGATCTGCTGTTCCTAGTGATTAGGAACAGCAAACTCTGTGTTGTTCCTTGAGCCCATCCCCCACACAGTTAGAACATACCCAGGGAACACAGTTAACTCCTTGATCGGCCTCTAGTGTTAACCCCTTCCCTGCCAGTGTCATTTATACATTGATCAGTCCCTTTTTTTTAGCACTGATCACTGTATTGGTGTCACAACTCCCCAAAAAAGTGTCACTAATGGTCAGATTTGTCCGCTACAATAAGAAGTAAGAAAAAAGGGAGCTGCGCTATAACAATTGATTTATGGAGGGAAAAATCACTGCACTCACATTACCAATGGTATATAACAACAAGTGAAAAATTTGATAATTATGTCAAAATGCACACATAAACGTAAATACAATAATGAAACACCAAAAACACCTTCAGTGTAATAGGAGCACAATATCTATGAAATATTGTGACATATGGTAAATAATAATATTGTATAAATAGTGACAATTAAAAGATGACTAAACTATACCAAAGATAAACAGCTGGTCAGTAGAAAGTGATCAATGAAGGTAAAAAAAAGTTCATCAGGGATAATAGTGAAATAATGGAATCAAAAAAATTGAGGTCACAATAATAGGGATATAAAAACGAAGGATTCGCAACTTGCTTTTTTTTCGTTTATAGCGCAAAAAATAAAAACTGCAGAGGTGATCAAATACCACCAAAAGAAAGCACTATTTGTGGGAAAAAAGGACATTTTGTTTAGGTACAACATTGCATGCCCGCGCAATTGTCAGTTAAACGACAGAGTGCTGTTTCACAAAAAATGGCCTGGTCATTAAGGGGGTAAATCCTTCTGGGCTGGGGGTGGTTAAAGTGGTGGTTAAAGTGGAATTTTAGTCAGAAAATTAAGTCTTGCTAGATCACTTCAGGCTGCCCCCTTTTGCATGTATAGCTATATAATATTAAAAATAAGCGTCTATACTATTTAAAATCCATTAATACACTGTCTCACCCTGCCCCGCTCAGTTGCTCTATATTCTTAGGCACTGTGCTGAATTTGTAAACCCTCTTATTCTTTACAGCCAAGGAAACTGCTTCTGTTTGAACTGCCACGGTGCTCCACATGTGATCAGTTATGACACCAGCCATTTGATGGTTTGACAGTTTGGTTGAGGACACAGGCAAATGTGCCAGTTAGAAATCCCAGCATTCCAGGAATGTAACTGTTTTCTGAAACCTCTAAATCAATGGGTTTAGTTCCGCTTTATGATTTACTTCTGCTCAGGGGCTCTGGGCTTCAGCAAAATGGCAGCCTCCAGCAAGAAGAAACCAGAGCAATGCTGGAGGAAATTTACAGCACACACTTATTTTGGTAGCATATTGAATAATGTGAAATGCATGTCCCTTGCAAAAGAACATTATTTTCTATCAAGCTGCTATAGATAAAGTTCCGCTTTAAGACCCCTTTCACACTGAGCCGCCCCAGGCATCAGCGCCGCTTTACCGCCGTTTTAGCGGCGCTATTCGGCCGCTAGCGGGGCGGTTTTAACCCCCCACTAGCGGACGAGAAGGGGTTAAATCCGCCCGCAAAACGCCGCTGCAGCGGCACTTTATCGGTGGCATAGCAACGCTGCCCCATTGTTTTCAATGGGGAGGAGCGGTGGAGGAGCGTATTCACCGCTCCTACACCTCTGCAAAGAAGCTGCTGGCAGGACTTTTTGTGATGCCCTGCCAGCACAGCGCTCCATTGTGAAAGCACTCAGGCTTTCACACTGGGTTTGCCGCTGAGGCTTTTTTCAGGCACTTTTTTTAGCGCTGTGGCGCCTGAAAAAAAACGCCTCAGTGTGAAAGGGGTCTAAGAGACAAACTGTAATGTGAATCTGATGTGTATGGTTTATGTACTTTAAAGTGGTTCTAAAGACAGAAGGTTTTTTACCTTAATGCATTCTATGCATTAGAATAAAAAAACTGTGTGCAGCAGCCCCCCTAATACTTACCTAAGCCCCATCTCGATCATGTGCATGAGTGGCTCCCACTGCTGTCATTCACTGTCAGTGAGACAAATGAGGAGAGTGAGGGGCGGGTCTGAGCCACAGCTCTGTGCATGAATGGACACACAGAGTAGCAGCTCGGGAGCGAGCCTGCTTGGGTGCCCCCAGAACAAGCAGCTTCCTCTGAGGGCACTTGACAGGAGGGAGGAGCCAGGAGCACTGGCGGGGGATCGGAGAAGAGGAGGATCGGAGCTGCTCTGTGCATAACCACTGCACAAAGCAGGTAAATATAACATGTTTGTTATTCTTTATTTGGGTCGTGCACCGTTTAGGAGATATTCACCCTGGATGCAGCCAGTAACCTCACTGGTGCATGCGCTCTGAAGTTCCGGCATATGCCAGACCTTCAGAGCTTTGTGCTGGAACCGAGGGCCCCTGTGCGCATGTGCAGGAGTGATGTGATCGCGGCTCACACTGCCGGAATCTGCAAAACCCAGAAGAAAGGCCAGGGGAAAATGTCAGCCCTCTCAGCGGTGACAGCACGCCACTGAAGGGCTTCTTTCTAAGGTAAGTATTTCATAATGTGCTAGTAAGCAATGCATTCTAGCACATTATGCCATTGTCTTACAGGTGTTTTTTTTTTAACTCTGCCGAGGTATACTACCGCTTTAAGAAATCTTCATTGTAATTTTCTTTTAGGATAAAATCAATATTATTATGATCTGTTGTTACTGGGCTCTTAAACAGTGAGGGGCCCACATGCTTGTGCCTACTTTGCCTATTTGGTAATCTGGCACTGGCCACAGCAAAAATCTGAATCTAAATCTGGAGCATGCAAAAGCTGGTGCAGCTCTGAAGAGTAATGCCCCGTACACACGGTCAGATTTTCCGACCACAAAATCCGTCGGATTTTTTCCCGACGGATTTTGTCCGACACTGGTGTTGCATACACAAGGTCGGACAAAGTTGTCGGAAAATCCGATCATCCTGAACGTGGTGATGTTCGTTGCGTATGACGGGACTACGTAGAGGCTAGTAGCCAATAGCTTTGGTCTTGTAATGTGATCTGAGCATGCGTAGCACTTTGTCCGTCGGAATTCGCTACACACGATCGGAAAAAGTCCGATAGGACTTTGTTGTCGGAAAATTTGAGAGCAGGATCTCAAACTTTTTCCGTTGGAAATTCCGACGGAAAAAGTCTGATGGAGCCCACACACAGTCGGAATTTCCGACAACATGGTCCGATAGGACATTTTCCGTCGGAAAATCCGACCGTGTATACGGGGCATAAGGATGGGCTCAGGCGTGTTCGCACACTCCACATGCAGAGCCCGCCACGAAGTCGGCACGGCGCTGCGTTAATCACAGGCAGTGAGACATTTTCCCAATGTGCGGCTGCAAAGATCGGGAAATGTCTCACTGCCTGTGATTAGCGCAGCGCCGTGCCGACTTCCTGGTGGGCTCTGCATAAAGAGTGTGCGAACACGCCTGAGCCCATCCTTAGGCTCATTTCACACTGGGGCGGGAGCCGCGTTGACGGTAAAGCAGCGCTATATTTAGCGCTGCTTTACTGTCGTTTTAGCTGCGGTATTCGGCCGCTCGCGGCGCTTTGCGGCGGTATTGCCGTGGTATTACCGCGGTGTCCCATTCAAATCAATGGTAAGGAGCGGTATAGGAGCGGTGAATACACCGCTCCAAAGATGCTGCTAGCAGGACTTTTTTGACCGTCCTGCTAGCGCACCGCTCCAGTGTGAAAGCCCGCCGGCTTTCACACTGGAGTGAATGGGGCCGGATTTTTTCAGGCGGTATACAGGCGCTATTTTTAGCGCTGTACTGCCTGAAAAACGCCCCAGTGTGAAAGGGGCCTTACTGCTGAGAAACCAATCAGCTTCAAGGTTTTATTGTCCAAGCTTCATTGAACAAGCTGAAGTTAGAAGCTGATTGGCTCCCATGCACAGCTGCACCAGATTCTTAGTGCTCCCGTTTTAGTAAATCTCCCCCAGTGACATGCAGCCCAGTAAATTGCGCTGCATAAAAAAAGCAGACATACTGCCCTTCTAAAGCAGAACACCTCAACACAGTGTTGTCGTTGGAATAGGGTACAAGTGTTTTCTGTGTGCCTTAGCATTCAGTCTGTGTCGATCTACGCAGATCATCTCAGTTCAACATACATGGTGTGAATGAGCCCTAACCACCGTCATTGGAACACCTGTATAGGTGACAACTGTCTCAATTTGGAGAGACTTCCTCTGACTTCCTGTCCTGTCCCAGGATGTGAAGAGAACTCTCCCCAATAGGGCACACATAGGAAAAGAAAACTCACAGGGGTTTCTCTATTTCCTTATTTATCTAATATATCCCTTGGCTTCTGATATGGTATAAGAACATTTGCATTGATAGCAGTATAACATTATTAGTGGATGCAATGTGTCCAGTATGAGTTACCCCCTCCTGTGCTCCTCCTGCTGTGTGTCTCCCGTGGACGATCTCTGCAGCTTTCTCATAAAACCAAGCAGCTGTTTGATTTCATTTTCAAAGGTGGCGATCACCGGATTCTTCTGGTCTACATTTCCATAAAACGTGGCCGGTAAGGGCTCCATATTGATCGCCTCTCCGAGTGTACAGCGTGCACGGCGGTCAGATGTATACTAAAGGCGCTGCTAGGGAACGGTCTCCATAGCAACCGCTACGCTGTCAGCCGCAGCGCTGGCACGTGGACTGGGCGCACGCGGCGGGTGACGTCACCCACTTCTAGATCGTTTATTGGAGTTCCATGTCGGGGATCCGACCGTTATAAAAGGTGTCAGATACGTTTAGCCGCTTCCTGGGTCACAATTGTTCTTTTCTATTCAGCTATGGGGGAATTCCTTTTATCCTGGACGTACTCTTTGAGACCAAAGCTCTGGCACTTTTAGTTTCCACGTTTAAAATCAGTATTTTTTGCTACAAAATTACTTATAACCACCAACCATATATATATATATATTTTTGTAGCAGAGACCCTAGAGAATAAATGGCGATTGCTGCAATTTTTTATGTCTCGTGGTATTTGCGCAGGTGTTTTGCAAACGCAATTTTTTGTGAAAAAATGATGAACTAAACACAATATATTCCCCAATTTTTTTATAAAATGTGGAAGATGATGTAATACTGCGTAAATAGATACCAATACCTCCCAACTTTCTGAGATGGGAATGAGGGTAGGGTGACCACATTTGCCAGTCAGGGACAACCCCCAGCATGCATCGGTCGGTGATGTCACAGGGGAGCGGTACCACCATGTGACGTTGCTGGGTGGCCCCGCCCCTTACCTATTTAAGCATTTGTTTCATGTATGTTAGCCCAACATTGCAGCTGCAGGCGGCCACTTAGATTTCACAGAGTGTAATTGCTTTTACAATGTTGGGTTAACATACATGAAACAAATGCTTTTTATATCTAAAGCACTAAAGTTGTATATAAAACCCTGTACTTTATACTACAAAAGGAATACAAATGACCTGAGGGATCTGGAGTAAAAACTGGACATACACTGACCTACCTGACAAATACACTGACCTACCTGACCACTTCACTAACCTACCTGATTCATACACTGACCATTACACTGACCTACCTGACCACTACAATGACCAACCTGATCCCTACACTGACCAACCTGATCCCTACACTGACCAACCTGATCCCTACACCGACCAACCTGATCCCTACACTGACCAACCTGATCCCTACACTGACCAACCTGATCCCTACACTGACCACTACAATGATCGGCTATACCACTACACTGACCTACCTGATTCCTACCCCCTCCATTGAGGGGGGGGGGTGGCAGGTCACATTCTCAGCTCTCAGGGGCTCATGCTGGGACCTGTAGTCCTTCATTAGGAGGATGCGGTCAGTGGCAGTGCTGGAGGGGTGGGTTTAGTGGCATTGCTTGTGAGGGGTTGAAAATACTAACTCTCACTTGCTGTCACCTGTTAGTCAGTATCCACTTGGAAGGAGAGAGGGGATTGGTGAGGGGGTGAGTGAGAGAGAGCTAGAGAAGGGGGTGTGAGAGAGAGAGGGGCGAGCTGTGGTGAAAGAGGGGGGAGAGGGAGGGGGAGAGGGGTGGGAGAGAGAGAGGGTGAGTGAAAGTGAAAAAAAACAAGATTGCTTAAACCCACAAGTTTTTTTTACCTGACCCTATGGGTCACAGGAGTGCAATTCGTTTTGCACTCCTGTGACCCGTTTTCAGCAGAGAGCGGTCTGAAATCCACTCTCCGCTGATCTCAGAGGAATAGTCCAGGCACTGCGTCATCCCGACAGTGAAGTCTGGATCCGCCAGGTGCCTGGACTTATGGCCATCTGAGCCTCTCAGTGAGCCGCTGAGAGGCTAAGATGGCCGCTCCCCGCCCCTCCACAGCTCACCGCTCCAATGAGCGTGGAGGAGCAGAGGAGGAGAGCTGCTGGCTGACATTCAGCAGCTCTCTGCTCGGGGAATAGTGAGAACCGAGCCATCGGCAGTGTTCAATCGGTCAGTTCTCAGTGCAGATGCCAGGGGACAGATGCAGCATCGGACTGAGGTAGCACCTAGGTAAGTATGAATCTGGAAAAAAAAAACATACTTCTCTTTCTAAATACTATCTTGTTTAGAGTTACGAAGGAGGTCTAGCGCTAGAATAATTGCTCTCACTCTTTTTTATTATTCCCTTCAAACAAAAAACAAGTACACGTCTACAAACTTCACAAATCGTTTCATACCATTGTAAACACACAAAGATTAGACCTGTTGGATACAGCAGTTTTTTATATATATTTTTTTTTTTAAAAGGCATGATGTATTCCAACTTGCTTTAAGAAATACATAACTATTATATTATATACACACGATCGGAATTTCCGACGGGAAATGTTTTAATGTGAGCTTGTTGTCGGAAATTACAACCGTGTGTAGGCTCCATCGGACATTTGTTGTCGGAGTTTCCGGCAACAAAAATTTGAGAGCCGGTTCAGACAATTCTGACACACAAAATTCCACGCATGCTCGGAATCATGCAGAAGAGCCACACTGGCTATTGAACTTAATTTTTCTCGGCTCGTTGTACGTGTTTGTACGTCACCGCGTTCTTGGCGATCGGAATTTCCGACAACATTTGTGCGACCGTGTGTATACAGACAAGTTTGAGCCAACATCCGTCGAAAATAAATCCAGGATTTTGTTGTTGGAATGTCCGATCGCGTGTACGCGGCATAACACTCGTCAACTTTCTGAAGTCATTTCTTTTGATGCTTTTTCAAAAAATACATGTAATAATGGATCTCAAATGTCAACACAGAAATCTACCAGTCTTACTCCAAGCTCTTGTAGTATTGAAATATAGTGATCTTTTCTTCCCCTCATTGTGAATTAACTTCATGTAGGCCACACTTCCCATCTAGGGTTGCACTTTCTGATGAATGCCCTCCAATACTTCAGAGGAAATGTCATCAGACACAGGTGCACTGTCCAGCTCTGATGCCGACAGCCTGTAAAACTCTATGAGAGGCTGCTGCAGCTGGATGGAGCACCAAGTGGTACTACTGTTTAACCCCTTCAATACCCGCCCATAGTCATATGACGCCCACAAGGTGGATCTACCATCCTGGGTGGGCGTCATATGACGTCCTCCCATTCCCGGCCGCCGGCGGCGCGCGCGCGCGCGCCCGCGGCGTCGCTCGGGACCCAGTGCGGGTGCCCGGCGGCCTCGATGTCCGTCGGGCAACCGGGATTGCCCGTTAAAACAACGGGACCGTGGAGCTGTGTGTGTAAACACACAGCTCCACGTCCTGTCAGCGAGCAGGAGACCGATCATGTGATCCCAGCACGGAGGAACACATGATCGGTCTCCTCCCCTTGAGTCCCCTCCCCCCACAGTTAGAATCACACATTTAGGGAAAACATTAACCCCTCCCCGCCCCCTAGTGTTAACCCCTTCCCTGCCAGTCACATTTACACAGTAATCAATGCAATTTTATAGCAACGATCGCTGTGTAAATGTGAATGGTCCCAAAAATGTGTCAAAAGTGTCCGAAGTGTCCGCCGCAATGTCGCAGTCACGAAAAAAAAATCGCAGATCGCCGCCATTACTAGTAAAAAAAATAAAAAAAAAATGCAATAAATCTATCCCCTATTTTGTAGACGCTATAACTTTTGCGCAAACCGATCAATATACGCTTATTGTTATTTTTTTTACCAAAAATATGTAGAAGAATACGTATCGGCCTAAACTGAGGAAAAAAATAGTTTTTTAAAAAAAAAAATGGGATATTTATTATAGCAAAAAGTAAAAAATATTGTGCTTTTTTTCAAAATTGTCGCTCTTCTTTTGTTTATAGCGCAAAAAATAAAAACCGCAGGGGCGATCAAATACCACCAAAAGAAAGCTCTATTTGTGTGGGAAAAAAAGGATGTCAATTTTGTTTGGGTGTAACGTCGCACGACCGCGCAATTGTCAGTTAAAGCGACGCAGTGCCGAATCGCAAAAAGTGCTCTGGTAAGGAAGGGTGAAAAATGGCCCGGTGCTGAAGCGGTTAAGGACAATATGCGCCCTGGGGCGAATGCCCAAAAGCAAGAAGTTTGCCCTGGGATCATACTGCCCTCATTCTACAGTGCACTGTCCAGTTGCATCAGCTTTAAGCCTGTAAAAGAGTTTAACAGACTGCAGGCAACAAGTCATGACTTATGCCTATGACTTCCGCCCACATGGAAATGTCAGAATGTCATGCATAGGGGCTAAATACCCAGTGTGCATGACTCACGGGATAACCTTCTCATGCCATTTCCCTAAAAAGGTAAAAATCTGTGAAAGTTTGTGTATAGAGCTGTATGATTATGGCCAAAATGAGAATAACGATTTTTTTGCTTAGAATAAAAAGATCACGATTCTCGCGACATAAAAATCTTTCACAAATCTTATACAAAAAAAATTGGGCTTTACTGTTTTAAATTTTTTTTAAATTCATTAAAGTAATTCTTTCCACAAAAAAAATGCATTTGAAAGACCGCTGAGCAAATACAGTGTGACATAAAATAACCACAACCACCATTTTATTCCCTAGAGAAAAGAACATCTATTGGAGCTAATACAACATGTGAATATACAACGCAGTTATTAGGTTTCTCACAACCAACACGTTTCAGAGTCTATATTTTCCTCCTTCTTCAAGGGTGAGAACAGGGAGAAACCAGATGTTCAAGAGATGTATATTGAACACTTCAATGGTTAGAACTTTAAAAACAAGTACACGGGTACAGGTATCTCCCAGATCTTCACCCCAGGGGTCCCCGGTGACATGCAGAGATGTTTAATGGTTTGCAGTGTCATCAAGTGGAAGGCCTGCTGCATACCCAAAAAACAGACCCCACTCCTCCACCCAAGGGAGGGATGTAGGCAGACTGAGGAAACAGGGAGAGCCTGGGGGCACACTGGGTTGGGAAAGAGAAGAGCCCTGTAATTATTGAGCTACTACCTGCACCGAGGGCCTAGAGCAGTATGAAGCCGCAACTCTTAAATGGCATTTGTTTTAGTGCAGCCGCTCGTCTCGTCATCCAGCCATGAAGTGGAAGGGATGCCAAAAAAAAAATCTTTTCTCCATTTTATTCTCTAGGATCTCTACTAAAAATATATATATATATATATATATATATATAATGTTTGGGGGTTCTAAGTAATTTATCTAATGTAATAATGTAATGTTATCTATTGTAAGTTTATGTTTTGCTGCGGGAATTTTCCCCTTTATTTCCTGTCTTGGAGAAGCCCAGAAAGTGAGAAGAATGCTCTAAAAAGTGAGAATTATTTACAAAGGCCTTAGGCTGCATTCACACCTGAGCGTAGCGGAACGAGCGTTTTTACCGGCGTTTTTACCAGCGTTTTGTCGCGCGAATACGGTCGTTTCTGCACATTAGCATACATCGTTTTCAGGCGTTTTTCAACTTCATCGTTTTTCTGGATAGCCAATAGGAAAAATGATCATCACTGTCATCATTTGTTGCTATGTTTTTAGATTTTGTTCATCTGCTTCCTGGGTGAATACTGTACTACCGGGTCATCATTGTGCTTCCTGCTCCATATTGTACTATCTTCTGCACAAAGATGAGTGACAATGAGATGGCGTGTTTTCTGGCAGCAGCCACGGTTACCTCATACTTTCTACATGAAAGAGAGAGGAGAAAGAAGAGGGCACGCAGATATTGGATCCACCCAGTAATTGCCGAACGTGAAGAGAGAGGCCAATTTTGGGTCATGTATAGTGATCTACGTGAGCATGATGAGAAATTCTTGGACTACACAAGGATGTCCATAAAAAGGTTAGTCAAAGTAATTTGGATTCATGATGTTTGACATTGTTCCTGTCTTATAATGTCCACTAATAAACCCCATATTTCTTGCTCACAGCTTTGATGAGTTACTGGGTTTACTCAGTAGCCAGTTGGAAAGAATGGACACCTATTTCCGGAACAGTATACCCCCAGTGGAACGACTAATCATCACACTGAGGTAAATTCTTCTTATTTCTTTTTGTCCCCAGTGCCACGTGTCCCCAGTGCCACGTATCAATACCACCTGTCAGTGTCATGTGTCATCATTGCCACCTGTTAGTGCCACGTGTCCCCAGTGCCACGTATCAATGCCACCTGTCAATATCACGTGTCATCATTGCCACATGTTAGTGCCACGTGTCCCCAGTTCCACGTATCAGTACCACCTGTCAGTGCCACGTGTCATCAGTGCAATGTATGTATTTTGGGGCGTTATTAGTGGTATACACATTTCATCTGCGAAAAATAACATATTACAATGATTATTATAATAAAATTCCTACTTTTGTAAAGAATTGAGGGAAAAATAAACATCCGATCACACAATTTTAATATTAAACAAAAAACTTTATTTATTACTATCAAATAGTAACTAAATATAACTTATTCTCTTTTTTTTTAAAATTGAAAAATATACAGCTCAACCAGAGCTAACGTAGCTCATAAAAAAAAAAAAAAAAAATCAGAGGTGCTGAAAGGTTTGGGAGGAGTTGACTCCCTCGTTAGGTGCATTGACCACATCCATGGCATGGCCATATTGTGACCAGGTGGAGGTAGATGCATGGTCATTGGGCTGCCAATTAGAAGGTGGTGGTGGTGTTGGCAGACGGTAGTAGTTGGTTGGTGGCGGTGTAGGCAGAGGAGGGTAATTAGGAGGTTGTGCTGAAAACCGAGGAAGTGCTGGCAGATGGGGCGGGGGGGGATTAGCATAAGGACCATATGGTGGGGGAGGTTCAGAGGACCTATATGTGGTGGTCGGCGGGATGAAGGTCGCAATGTAGCGTATAGTGCCTGACAGCATGTCTGCCTGGAGCTCTGATGGAACCTTCTCCATCAGACCTTCCAGACACCGAGCAGACACTTGTACATGGGACCTATTGCTGGTCATCCTGTCCGACATACCGGCCATAATGTCGAGCATTCTATTAAAATCCGGTTCCGGAGCCCTCCTTCTTGTTCCTCTGGCTGGCACACGAACAGGAATAGGTGGTGTGGACTCCTCGTCACGGTCTCCCACAGGTGTTGTTGCTGTAGAGCGTGCCGGAGTAGACAACTGGCTCTCCGGATCTTGTCCTTCTTGTTCACCGCCTGATGCCTGGCTTGCTTGTGGGTCCAAATTATTTTGGGAGCTGTCCTCCCAGCTGTTTTCAGTACTGAAAATAGGAATAATTATTAGAACTTTCTCTTTACATTTGTTAATGACATTCGTACAGATGATAGCTTACCGCCCCAAAGCCACCAATGGCCGAAGGAACTCCAGTTCTCTAGCAAACATGTACTCTCTTGGAGCACATGCTGCAGATCCACTCCTACATTCCCTGGTCAGGCGTACATGTCGTGTGTAGGCATCCCGTAAGCTTTTCCACTTCAGTTTTAGCATTTTAACTGTCAAAACACAAATTAAAATATATATATTTATTTCTTTGTAGGTACCTAGCAACTGGACAATCTATATCAAGTCTGCACTATAGCTTTCGGATAGGGAAATCAACAGCTAGTTATATAGTCCGTGACACCTGCTCTGCAATTTGGGAGATTTTGAAGGATATCGTGTTGAAAAAACCGACATCAGAAGAGTGGTCACAGATATCAGAGGTTTTCCTGCAACGCTGCAATTTCCCTAATTGTGTCGGAGCAATCGATGGGAAACATATCAGGATCATTAAGCCCATGGGAAGCGGAAGCCAATACTTCAACTATAAAAAATATTTTTCTTTTGTTTTGATGGCGGTTGCGGATGCCAATTATTGCTTCCGGTACATTGACATTGGTTCGTATGGCAGCAGCGCTGACTCGGCTATTTTTAACAATTCCTCATTTGGACACCTCCTACGTACCGATTGTCTGGACCTTCCGGCAAGCAGGCCACTCCCGGGCACAAATGGCCCTCCCCTACCCAGTGTGTTTGTTGGAGATGAGGCCTTTGCTCTGAGTGAGCATCTACTACGACCTTACTCAGGGCACAATCTAAATGAACAGAGGAGTGTGTTCAATTACCGTCTAACACGAGCACGTCGTGTGGTAGAATGTGCATTTGGCATATTGTCAAATAAATGGCGGGTACTGCACACTCCGATTGTTCTGAATATGCAAAATGCAGTCTCTGCTGTAAAGGCTTCATGTGCATTGCATAATTTTGTAAGGCAGCGGGATGGATATGATTTTGAGGAGCCAGTAATTGAGAGTATCGAAAGAGCGCATTGGACCGGTGTGCGTGGAAACAGACAAGGGACACATGTCAGGGATCAATTTGCATCCTACTTCATGTCTCCAGCAGGACAGGTCCCATGGCAGCTTGAGGCAATTCAATAAATTATTTCTTTGTCATAATAATAAAACCGTATACTATGCTAGGTGAATAATTAATAAAATTGCTTGATTTATTGTGAAGAAGTTCCGTGTTTTTTTTTTAAATATATATTTATCTTTGTGTGCAGTATCCATACAATATACACTAGGGGTCAGAGTGTGCCATCATGTATTTGTGACATGCTGACTATACTATAGTCCTATGCATAGGCCCCTTTCACACTGAGGCGTTTTTCAGTCGCCTGTATAGCGCCTGACAAAAGCGACTCCTTTGCGCTAGCAGGACGGTAAGAAAAAGTCCTGCTAGCAGCATCTTTGGAGCGGTGAAGGAGCGGTTTATTCACTGCTCCTACCAATTAAAATCAATGGGGCAGCTTGTTTTAACCCTTTTTCGGCCGCTAGCGGGGGTTAAAAATGCCCCGCTAGCGGCCGAAAAAGGGTTAGAAAGGCACGCAAATCGCCGCTGCAGAGGCTCTTTGCAGGCGGGTTTGGAGCGCTGCC
This sequence comes from Lithobates sylvaticus, assembly GCA_028564925.1. Lineage (NCBI taxonomy): Eukaryota > Metazoa > Chordata > Amphibia > Anura > Ranidae > Lithobates > Lithobates sylvaticus. The sequence goes on along the minus strand of CM053029.1, from coordinate 359,328,629 downwards.
ACATTTTTTTTAATGGGAAGGGGCGCTTAGCGCTCCAAAGATGCGGCTTGCATGACTTTTTCATATGTTGGGTATCTATTTACTCGCCGTATCTTCATCTTTGACATTATGCAACAAAATTGTGATAACTTTACTTTTTTTTTTTTTTAAGCATGAAAAAAAACGTATTTGAATAATTGCTGCGAAAATACCGTGCAATATAAAAAGTTGCAACGACCGACATTGTATTCTCTAGGGTCTTTTCTAAAAAATCATATATAATATTTGGGGGTTCTATGTCATTTTCTAGCCAAGAAATTATGGATTTTACATGTAGGAGAGAAATGTCATAATTGGCCCCAGGTGTGAAGTGGTACTGTTTTTCTATAATGTACTAATGTTTGCAGGGGTTTGTCTTACCTTTTACATCCTTAACATGGCCAGTTAGGTCTGCCCAGTTTGAGAAAACTTTCATGGCAATCTGGGTCCATGCCCTCCTCTTGCTCGCTCTGAGCTTATACGTGGGATCTCTGGTATCATAGAGACAGGGGTGCTCCTTGACCATTCCAATAAATCTCTCTTGATCCAGCAGGCATACAGTATCTTCATCCTCCATATTGCTGGTCTGTATGTCTGCTAAAATGGTTATCTGTGCACTTCCTGTTATGTTATGTCATTTCCTTCATGTAAAAATTTACTTCACTCGAGCAGATGCAGCGACAAAACGCCCGTAGAAACGCTCGTTGTCGCGCTATTGGCTTGAATCGAGCGTTTCCATTAGTTTCTATGGGGGCACGAACGCCCAAATCTGCCCGATTCGCGCGACAAAAAAGGGTCCGGAACTTGTTTGAGCTTCAGGCGTTCGGCTTCAGGCGTTTTGGAGTGGAGATGTGAACGATCTCCATAGAGAATAATGTATTTTTTCCCCTCGAGCGTTTTGTAGCTTCAGGCTTACGGCGGATTAGGGCGACAAAACGCTCAGGTGTGAATGCAGCCTAAATGACAGGTATCTGCTCATCTACTGTATGGTCAAAATGCACAATTATATACTCATTTCTACATTGTAGTTTAGTTATTTCTAGCCTACATCTACATTGTATTAATCTGAAGGATCCTGAAGTTTGTAAATTTACTTTGTAAAGATCCCCACAAACTGACTTCATTAAATTATGTCACACTAATTCACTATGGCCCCTTTCACACTGGGGTGGTGGGGGCGGCTTTAGCCACGGTATTTGGCCGCTAGCGGTGCGGTTTTAACCCCCGCCAGCGGCCGAAAAAGGGTTAAAAAACCCCCGGAAAGCGCCGCTGCAGCGGCGCTTTGCCGGCGGTATTGGCGCGGTATTGGCGCGGTGTCACATTGATTTCAATGGGTAGGAGCGGTATAGGAGCGGTGAATACACCGCTCCTTCACCGCTCCAAAGATGCTACTAGCAGGACTTTTTTTTACCGTCCTGCTAGCGCACCACTCCGGCTTTCACACTGGAGTGAAAGGACCCACTTTTTTCAGGCGTTATACAGGCGCTATTTTTAGCGTTGTAGCGCCTGAAAAACGCTTAGGTGTGAAAGGGGTCTAAATCCTGTGAGTGCTGTGTCACACATTTCACAGAACATGACTTCTGAATTACAGTAGGGTTAAAGCGGTGTTCCACCAAAAAGTGGAAGCTCCGCCGATCTGTTTCCCCCCCCCTCCGGTATCGCAATTGGCACATTTGGGGAGGGGCTACCTGTTTTTGAAAGGTACCCATGCCCACTTCTGGGAGACTGCGACTTCTCCCCTTTAAGACGAGGTGTTTTAGGAGTCAGAGTCATTACAGAAATCACAGCTTGCAGGCAGCAAGGTACCATGGCATATGTATGTGGGTGGAGCCTACTCTCCCTGCACATTGGGGTACATTTTGCGCGCAGCGCATTCACCAATACTTGGGACCAAGCGGAGACTACGATCATGTAAAGAATCTATTAAGGCAGTTCTCCAACTTAGAGATGAGCTTTCACTTTGCGCAGTAATAAAGTGCAGAGTTCCTATGAAAATCGACTTGTCTCATGTCACTGCACATTGTAACTTGTATGTTGCATTAGAAGGGACGTGATAAGCTTGCGGCCATTTCACCAGTCCAGTGTACCACTGTTACCTCACTTCCAGTAACAGAATGAGGTCCCTCCGAGCACCTAGCATGGACCTCGTGTGCGCTCACTTAACTCTTTCCTTCCCATACCTCGTGGGTCTCCGTAATGCTAGTCTGCTCCTGATTGCTATGGGAGATTGACTACTAGGAAGGGAACCAGAACATCGCCCCCTTCGCCACCAAAGGACATGCCACCTTACCAGGTGCCATGCCTAATGACTGGTTGCTTGTTTCTTCGCTTCATTACCCATAAAATCTACACACCTCTTCCTTGTGTTGCTGAGTTAACCCTTTTGTAGTAGCTACGTTATACCTCATAGTCCAATTACAGACCCAGGTTCTGTGGAATATGCCAGAACCAGCATCCACCCCTTTGAGTAACTTCAGACCAGGCTCAAAACAGTTAAAGTAGAACTATAGGCAAAACTTTTTTTTTTCATTTTGGATAGAGCAAGGGAGGGTTGTAACCCCTGTCAAATTTTAATTTTTTTTGCCAACTGTGTCCCATTGTGGAGATTTCCCTTCACTTCCTGTTCCATAGCCAAACAGGAAGTGAGAGGAAATCCCTGCAAATTAAGGGAATTATTTGGGGACCCCCAGATTACCAGAACTAGTTTCCCCATTGGAAAATTTCCCCTCTATTACTTTTCTGGGGACAACCCAAAATTTGGGATTTTCTTTTACTTTCACTTTCAATAATAATGGTAAACAAGACAAATAGAGAGCTTGAATCTCCGGGGACACAGACAGCTATAAAAACTGAGAAGTGTTCTAATCCCTCTCCACTTTATACAAAACCAAAAAAAAGTTTTGCCTTTAGATATACTTTAACCACTTCAGCCCCGGACCAATTGGCAGCCAAAGGACCAGGCCCCTTTTTGCAATTCGGCACTGCGTCGCTTTAACTAACAATTGCGCGGTCATGCGACGTGGCTCCAAAACAAAATTGGCGTCCTTTTTTTCCCACAAATAAAGCTTTCTTTTGGTGGTATTTGATCGCCCCTGCGGTTTTTATTTTTTGCGCTATAAACAAAAATAGAGCGACAATTTTGAAAAAAATGCAATATTTTTTACTTTTTGCTATAATAAATATCCCCAAAAAATATATAAAAAAACATTTTTTTTCCTCAGTTTAGGCCGATACGTATTCTTCTACATATTTTTGGTAAAAAAAATCGCAATTAGCGATTATTGATTAGTTTGCGCAAAAGTTATAGCGTTTACAAAATAGGGGATAGTTTTATAGCATTTTTATTAATATTTTTTTTTTTATTAGTAATGGCGGCGATCAGCGATTTTTATTGTGACTGCGACATTTTGGCGGACACATCGGACATTTTTGACACATTTTTGGGACATTTGTCATTTATACAGAAATCAGTGCTATTTAAATAGCACTGATTCCTATGTAAATGACAGTTGTAGTTAGGGGGTTAACCACAAGGGGGCGGGGAGGAGTCAGTGTGACGTGATGTGTTGTGTTTACTGTAGGGGGGCGTGGCTGTACGTCTGACGTCATTGATCGGCGTTCCCGATGACAGGGAACCGCCGATCACTGACAGTCAGTGTAGGAAGCGCGGGGAGAGGTTTGTTTACATAGACCTCTCCCCGTTCTTCCGCTCCGTAACCCGATCGCGGGATACCAGCGGCGATCGCGTCCGCTGGTCCCGCGGCCGGGGTCACGGAGCTCCCGACCGGGTCGCGAGCGCGCCGCTAGCGGCGCGCGCGCGACCCACGGGCAGGCACATGCACGATCACGTACAGGTACGTGATTCTGCCTGCCCGTGCCATTCTGCTGACGAATATATGCAGTGGCCGGTCGGGAAGCGGTTAATATAACTTTACCATAAAAAAGCAGCATGACAAATACAAAACAAACAATATTCTATCCCTGATCCTAAGGCTACTTTCACACTGGGGCGCTGAGCGCGCTGGCGGTAAAGCGGCGCTATATTTAGCGGAGATTTACCTTTGTTTTAGCTGCGCTATTCGGCCGCTAGCGGGGCAGTTTTAACCCCCACTAGCAGCTGAAAAAGGGTTAAATGCTGCTCCATTGTTTTCTATGGGAAGGGGCGCTCCTACAGCGCTCCAAAGATGCAGACTTTTTTGACAGTCCTGCAAGCGCACCGCTCCAATGTGAAAGCACTCGGGGCTTTCACATTGGAGTGCATTGAGCGGCTCTTACAGGGCGCTTTGCAGGCGCTATTTTTAGCACTTTAGCGCCTGCAAAGCACCTCAGTATGAAAGCAGCCTACCTAAAATAGGGTAGTGGCCCAGGCATACCTCCATGAGGTGAGAGTCCATAATGGCAAAATGTCCAAAGCTTGGCTGCTATCCGTGATCCCTGGTTCTTCAGCGCCACACTTGCGCTCACAAATGAGTCTACAATTCACCTATAAGTAACCATGTCCCGTTTCTCTGGAGAGTCCTTGATCTTAGATGTCCCCCTTTTCATATAACTGATGGGCCCGCCAAAACCAAAAGCCTGGGAACCAAACCAAATATGTTTAACCATTTCACCAGCCTGGGCTGGTGCCTGAACAGCTAACCACACACAGGGGCGTAACTATAGGGGGTGCAGCAGTCGTGAGCGCAACCGGGCCCATTGCTGCAAGGGGCCCATGCCGCCCCCTCTACATATGGCCGGTGGCAGCATAGGCGGTTAGGCACCGAGCACACGGGTGGCTGGAGGTGGGGGGTGACTAGCAGAGCTCCATGCTCGACTACCGCACTGGCTGCTCTTTAGTTGTGCATTCCCCACACAACCTATGTCCTCTGCCGCTCCTCCGGGTCCCCCTCTCCTGCTCCATGCAGTGCTGCTCAGTCCGGTGTCTGTCCTCCCCAGTCCAGCCCCCTGAGTCCGGCTTACCCTATGAGAGCCGGCTACCCAAAGGACACCGCAGGCTTGTCTGCCAGCATCCCCCCTCTTCCCCGTCATACACAGATGTTGACAGGTCTTTCTGTGAGATATGTCCCCTAAGGACAGGGACCCCATCTTCCCTGGGGGCAGGGCCCAGTTCTCCCTAAAGGACAGGGACCCCATTTCCCTTGGGGACAAGGACCCCATCTCCTCTGGGGACAGAGCCAACTTCTCCCCAGAGGACAGGGACCTCATTTCCCGTGAGGACAGGGTCCCCTTCTCACCTGAGGACAGAGACCCCTTCTCACCTGAGAACAGGGACCCCATTTCCCTTGGGGACAAGGACCCCTTCTCACCTGAGGACAAGGACCCCATCTCCTCTAAGGTCAGGGACCCCATCTTTCCCCTGGGGACAGGGCCCACTTCTCCCCAGAGGACAGGGACTCAATTTCCCTTAGGGACAGGGACTCCTACTTACATGGGGACAGGGACCCCATCTCCCCTAAGGACAAGGACCCAATCTCTCCTGGGGACAGGGCCCACTCCTCCCCAGAGGACAGGGTCCCAATTTCCCTTACCCTTCTTCCTCTTTGTCTCAAAGGTGTAACATCATAGGTCTGTTTAGACCTCTGATATCTCACCAAAGTCCCCCAACGGGACTAAAAAAATGTAAAAAAGAATAAAAAAAACTGCTGATACCAGTGGTGGAACTACAGGGCTCACAAAAGTCGTACCTGTGACCGAGCCCTGGAGTTCCACCACCGGACTCGGAGGGAAGGGCCTCGGCTGGGGTTTAGGGGGGCCCTTCATGGTTTCTTGCACCGGGGCCCTGAAGGTTCTAGTTACACCACTGACCACACACACACATTTTCAACCTGCCTACATGTAGTCTGTAGAAATAAACAGCAGAAGAGAGGCTACAAAACATGCAGGGAATCCAGGAAATTATGTTAATAGATGTCCAGCAGATAGGCAGCACTCACAACATGAAAGGGTATTTTACATGTAAGCTGATACTGGACTGTCATAAATTATTCCTGATTGTATTATTATTACAATGCTGATGTTATAACAATTAAATTGTATGCTATAGATCTCCTATAACAAAGCTTTCCAAATGTTTTGCAAAGCACAAGCCTGTTCTTTATAGGACTAGTGACTGGTCTGCAACACACAATGCATTTGCATGGCTCTGCATTGATTTTGATCCTGCCTGCATTATTCAGCAAGCATTGCAACTTACAAAGCTTGACATGGCCTCAGCCAAAGTCAATGGACACGTACTGCAATGTTTTTTGAACACACGATTGCGAACTGCTATGGCATGGATCTGTCCTTGTCCTCTTAAAAATGGTGTTTTGAGAGCTTTAAAAAGGCTTTCTAACACTTCTTAAATGCGTCTAAAAATCCATTTGAAGCTGTAGACATTTCAGAGGTATCCGCATTGGAAGATTTTCCGTCACCTTTTGCTCTGATGACAACTGTAAAAAGTTGGATTTCTCATCACTTTTGACAGTTAGGAGAACAAATAGAATTACTCTCCCCAAAGGTGACACAGATCTTAATAGAAATTTGACAGGGGTTCTAAACCTTCTCTATTGTATCCTCTAAAAAAAAAAAAAAAAACTTGACTATAAGTATTACGTGTATTCCCTTTCTAATCATTTATCATTGATTTATTACCTATCTTTCAGTTTATTCCATGTCCTTTGATAGATTACATGCAACCTGCACACTGTTTCTCTGAAACTAGTTTTGCAATATTGTTTTGTTTTATGTATCAGACACTAAACACATTTTACATTTCTCCCGATGTCCAATTATTACCAGTTCAGTCCTCCTATATGAATTAATTCACAAAAGCATACACATGCCATATTTTTATTTATTTTCCTTTTTTAACAGTTGAAAAATGTTTTTTTTTTCTTTATCAGCAATTCATCACATGCATGTAATTTTATCAAATTATACGTTAAGTTTTGCAATTCACAAAAATGATCATGTGGGTTTTCGCTACTGAAATTTTTTTTATAGCTCAGGATAGCAATAAATTTGATTTTAGTGAGGTGATGTTAAGATGAGCAGGACAACTGGCCATTTAAAGTGGTAATAAAATAAACCCTAGGATAAAATAATAAATTATAAGCGCTTTTGATGTGACTGTGACGAAACGTCCCTACACTCCGATTGAGTGCTTTCGTCATATACCACTTCCTCCCAGTCTGAATACACCCGCTCACAAGCAGAAAACAAGACGACACTTGCTTCGTTGCTCAACATGGACTGATTTATTAGAACCAAAATGACAAGTATTTATAATACAGTAGAGGAGGTCCCCCCTCATGCTCATATTATTCTAACAATACAACTGTAGCCAGAAACAGAATTAACCTGAGCTAATTATCTAAATCAACACTCAGACTAGTTGACTGAGAGATAAGACTTTACGGCTCCTAGCTCACTAACTATTCAATACACATTATCATAAACATCAACACAGGGTTAAGTAGCACAAACCACAATGTGTGGAATACTCTTACAAGCCAGACTAGACTCATTTACATTATACAAGACAACAGACAGGTGGCTGGAGTTCATGACATTAGCATCTGACAGTGTGTGTCCCAACAGCATGAGACAACACACATTATATATACATATATACAGCTTTGAATCTTACTAGCACAGATTCTAGTGGGGTTCTCATTCACCCTGTGCCCCTTAAAATCCAGGGCCCATAATCAGTCAGCAAGAGGCTCGCATTCAGTCCTCTCAAAAAGCCTGTGTCCCAGCTAGGTCTGTCACAGTGACAAAATAATTTTTAGGCCTATGTTTGTAAAATAAACACTTAAAAATATGTTGTTTATTTGTGTGTTCAGTTCTTCACAAAATCTTGTGTGACATGAAATATTAATCGTAGAGTTTGGAGTCCTGGTTATTTATGCTTTTATTGTGATGTAAAAAGAGGATTTTGTTTGTGCAGAATAAAATAACCATTGACACAGGCTACACTAAAACTAAACACTTTGCCATGTTTATTTGTAAATGCTGAATACAGTAAGTCGCTGTTAGAGACTTTTTCTCACCCTTGAAAAAAGGCTAATTTAGTGCTGTGTATGTACAGCCTTTTTCTTTATAGACCCTAATATAAAGCCTGCAGTTAGCCTTCATGTAAACACCTTTTCCATTAGAGTCACTGTCTCAGTGGTGAAGATCAACTCAAGTTGTGGCCTATGGCCTACAAGGTTACCCACCAATCTGAAATCTGTAGTAGATAATTATATATGGCATAAGTGGGCTAGTTATTCTTTATATGTAATTACCATGTGTTATCCTTTCAAAATCAGCACCTAAAATGTATGTTTTTATTGAATAAGGCCAACTGTATAAACGTATATGTAAACCCACACCTTGAAAAACAACATATTTACACAACATACCACACAGAGGGTGGTGTCAGCACAAGGCAGAGAAGTACGCTGATCTTCAAAGTGAATGGCTGTGTATGGGGGTGTAGACCAAGTGAGAAAATATAGCTGCACACCAACATCCGTCCAACAGGTTTATTGAAAGACTGCCACCAGGACTAAAAAAAATGGACCAAGGGGTGATGACGTTTCATACATACATTGTGCTTCTTCAAAACCCAAAAGAAGACTGACCTAACGAACCTCTAAGTAGAGGACACTCCCACCCCGCACAGGTGTATGGTGGTGTGATCAGCTCTGCCCTTATCTTGATAAGCAAAACAAAACACATTCTGAATGACAATACAAATACATGTATGTAAAGCAAAAGTAACCACATTTAAAAAACTGACACCATAGAAAAAGTACATACAAAAGTGAATAAAAATATTTGTATGGAGGACACCAAAATACATGCGTCTCCTAAAGCGATAACAACAAATCGCAAAGAGACGCAAGTGATATATAGTGTCCACCAAACGTCAGCGCAATACAAAAAGGAAATAGGCATGAATGTACTATGTGGGGACATGTGAAAACTGCCCTGATAAATATCAGTGGCAGACCTGAATATAGTAAGTACAGGGCTAAATAACAACCTAATAAAACCATATTCTATATAGCTCCCTCAATCTACCTAATCACAACCCCTGACATAAGAATATGTAGGCGAATAGCCAAAGGGCTCCTGGAGGCCCAAATGAACAGGAAGTTAGAGTGGGGAGACACCATACTATACATGTTACTTCTTAGTTATAAAAATGGCTTACATCCCACTCAAAGTTTAAGCCGGAGGGAATGCGGGTCTGGAGAAAAAAAATCCAGAACACCTCCCTGCGGCATAAAATACTGAAAATATCCCCACCTCTCTTGGGAGTGTGGATCTTTTCAATAACCTGAACCTTCATACCAGAGATATCACCAGCATGGGATTCCCTGAAATGTCTTGTTACATTAGTATTTTTATTTTTCTGAACACTATACATATGTTCATAAAAACAGTCCCTTAACCTTCTTGTGGTTCTACCCACGTATTGTATGTGGCACAGATCGCACATGATGAAGTAAACCACATATTTGCTGTTACAGTTGTAAAAAGATGAGATGTCAAATTGTTTCTGAGTAGTTGTGGCCTGAAAAGTATTGCTCCCCCCGAATATGGCTACAGCACGGGCAGTCATGGGCTTTAATACCCTTTAAAGTGCAGCCACGTGAATGACTGCACTTGTTTGCAAGGATTGAAAAAACTTGGAAATAATGACTGACCTATCTCTTGGATACTCTTCTGGATACCATGTTAACTCCCCGTTTAAGAATGTCTTCACAGGTTGTATCAATATTCAGGATGGGCAAATACTTGTGAATAATATCCCTAACCTGGGCAAATTCAGCACTCAAGGTGGTATAAAGCGTCAGTTTGCCATAACAAGGGTCCACCCTATTCTTCTTCTGACCTAACAAGTCTTCCCTCTTTTTGCTCCTTGCTATATGTAATGCCCTCTCCAGCATCCATCGAGGTATCCCCTAATCAGGAAACACTTAAAAAGTAAAGCAGCCTCTGTCTCAAATTTCAAATCGCTACTGCAAATGCGTCTATTGCACAGAAACTGTCCTACGGGGACACCCTTGATGGTATGCTTGGGATCACCTGAATGGGCTAGGATTAATGTATTGCATGACAGGGGTTTCCTATAGAGGGCAGTCTCAACACATGGCACTTTACATGTAAGATGCACATCTAAATAACAGATCTCTCTGTTATCAGCCATGCCTGTAAAGGATAGATTTTTGTTGTTGGCATTCAAATATTCCAAAAAGGCACTCAGGCGATCCACCCCCTTGTCCACAACCAGCAGGAGATCATCAATATACCTAAGATAAAGACTAATGTATGGCTGAATGTGTTCTCCCCTCCAAAGATGCAGTACCGCTTCCACTAACCCATGTAGAGGTTGGCGAGAGAGGGAGAAAACTCCCATTGCGACCCCGCATCTCTGGAGCTAAAAACATTATAAAAATACAAGATAATTGTGGGATAGTAAATACTCTAGTATGTCTAAAATATACTTACGATGTTCAAGTGTCAGATCCGTACAATACTCTAAAAAGTAAGAAACTACCTCTATAGCAAGATGATGGGGGATGGAGGAGTACAGACTCGTGACATCACAACTGATCCACAAATAGTCTGTCCCATGTGAAATCTCTTGTTGCAATAAATGGTTGGTGTCTTTTAGATACCTGGGAAGTTGTACTACCAGTGGTTGTAAATAACTATCAAGCCACTATCCCATCTTTCATTAAGGGGGAAAATTATAGAAATTATAGGTCAACCATGCAGGGGTTCTAGACCCTTGTGAGTTTCTAGGTAAATGGTAGAACGTCGGAATGGTAGGAAATTCTGAAATAAGTGACTCCATTTCTTTGTTTTGAAAAATGCTTAATCTGAAACCCCTGTTGACTAGTTCTGTTAAAGTAGATTTGAATTTTTCCGTGGGGTCCCCCTTTACTCTCGTGTATGTGTGGCTGGCTGACAGTTGTCGGGCAGCTTCAACCAAATAAGAGTCCACATTCGTGACAACAATCATACCTCTTTTGTCTGACTTCCGGATGATTATGGACTCATATTTGTGTAATCGTTGTGTATGGGTGTGTGTCAACACAGGTCTTGGCTAATGGAGGACAGGCAAGCTGTGCTTTCACTATATTTATGATACTGACAAAAAATTGACCACACCGGGATGGATGTGTTTCTATGCCTAGTGTAGCGTGGTCAATTTGAAGTAGAAAAACAGGAGAACTGGAACGATCACCGAGTATTTCGCACAAAAGAAGCAGAACAAAGAGAACAGGATACTTTTTCATACTTTTTCATACAGGTACATGGTACACATATCAGGAATATGAAATGCTGTGGTAACAAACACTTTAAAATCTGATGTACAGTACTGTAATATAACAAAGTAGAAACAAATGTCAAAGCTCTGATGTTTTCTTGTTCAAATGTACTATTGGTGAAGGAAGGATAGGTACAGTAAACCATTAGCATGTCACTTACAAACAGAGTGTCATGAGATGATGAGTACAACCAACTGATATTGAAATGATGATGGGTACAAACAAAACAATAATGCAATGTAATGAAATGATCATATTAGAAACATTGTCATCAGGGTTCATTAGACCAGTGGCGCCCGAGTTGGGGGGGGGGGCACATTGCAGAGATATTTAAAAAACATGACACGTTAGAGTCAAAATATACCAAAGTCTCGGGGTATGGTGGTAAAAGGAGTACCGTGGTAGTTCCTAACCTAACCGGTGAAAAGGCCAATAGCAATGTAAGAAATGGTGATCTAATGAAAGATTAGGCATGGAAAACAGGAGGCGTTAAGGCTTTAGTAAATCATAGAGGTACAGTATTGGAGCCTGTCCTGTTAAACCGCTGCATGGTCTTGGCCACCGTGCTGCAGCTCAGTTTCAGGGTCTTGATAATCTTTTTATAGCCTAGGCCATCTTTATGTAGAGCAACAATTTTTTTTTTCAGATCCTCAGAGTGTTCTTTGCCACGAGGTGCCATGTTGAACTTCCAGTGACCAGTATGAGAGAGTGAGAGCGATAATACCAAATGTAACACACCTGCTCCCCATTCACACCTGAGACCTTGTAACACTAACGAGTCACATGACACTGGGGAGGGAAAATGGCTAATTGGGCCCAATTTGGAAAGTGTACTCACTTTTGTTGCCAGCGGTTTAGACATTAATGGGTGTTGAGTTATTTTGAGGGGACAGAAAATGTACACTGTTATACAAACTGTACACTCACTACTTTACATTGTAGCAAAGTGTCATTTCTTCAGTGTTGTCACATAAAAAGATATAATAAAATATTTACAAAAATGTGAGGGGTGTACTCACTTTTGTGAGCTACTGTATATTGTGCCTGATTAAGAAATGTCCCCCCCCCCCCCCCCCCCCCCCCCCCCTAAAGGTAGCTATTTTTAGACTGCTTTGATAGCTACTAACTTTTTGAGACGTTCTTTTAAGCCACAAAGTTTGAACTTTACAATTCTTACCATTAGAAATTGAACTGTGTCCTCAACATAGCAAACCTCCTTCATGGCACAAAACCAAATGACAAAGCTATAACAACAAGCTTAGCCAGCTGTTCTGGGTCAGAGAGGACAGTATGGGCAGTGTCTGTGTTTCTTGGCTTGATTTCCATGATAAAAGAAGAAATACAAACCCGTGACACATCAATTGTCCCATGTCCTTCATCTCAGTATACTCTGACAATTCTAATACTGCTCTGCTGTGAAGAAGGTCAGAATGGGATGGAGAAGAGAATAAGTTATTTAAACGGCATGATGTTCATTCACCAATAAGTGCTCAGTGTTGGCTACTACATGAGAACCAACATTGTTTACAGATTTGCATAAGAATATAATGAATAGTGGTAGAGATGTCTAAATATCTAAGGTACTTTTTGCTATTGAAGATGCATGAGGCAGTGTTTGGTTTTAAAGCTTTGAAAGTTACACATGGGTTGTTTTTTTTCTGTAAAATACAAACCTTTTGGATTCACATTTTTAATGCTAATAAAAACTGGCCTAAATTCTGAACATGACAACCCCATGGGGAAGGGGGTGATTCTAAAACATAGCCAAAAAACAGCCGATATTCGGCCAATGTGTACCAGCCTTAAGGCAATGCTTCCCACTCTCATACCCCAAGTTCCCTCAGCAGGTCATGTTTTGCCAATTTCCCTTAGATAAAATAGCTGTCATAAATACCATTTCATTGGCAGTGATTTAAAGTGCCTGTTCAAGGTGAAGGAAATCCTTAAAACATGACCTCTTGGGGGAACTTGGGGGTTGGGAATCAGTGCGTTAAGGTAAACTGAGTGGACCATTTGGCTGTGGAATGCTCTTGGGTCTCATCCTTGGACGTACATGCCCCTGTCCTCCTCCATGATTTCCATAGATGTTTTCCCCTCAAGCCTGGTGGTCTTCCGAGGGGGAGGGGTCGTTGAGGAGGGGGTACTGTCAGGGCTGGGCTCAGCCCTTCCTTCACTGAGCTGGCCACTCAGCTGTCGGCTAATGGCCAGCTCCTATCTCTCCACAGTTACTCAGCTGTGGATGATATCCTGCTCGTCAGTCCTGCCTACTTAAGCCGTCCAGCCCAGAGGATCTCTGCCTTTGCCTTGGTCAACATCACAGAGACTATCTCCTGCGTTCTTGTTAAAGACTTGCTTGGCTGACATCCCTTCTGGCTCCAGATCCTGCTTGCTGTTTCACTACACTGATTCCCAACTTTCTGGGTTGGCTGACTATCCGTTACCGAAATTTTGGCTATGTTTTGACTATGTTTGTTCTTATTTACTTTTATTACTATTATTATTATTATTATTAAACAAGTGTGATTTAACTGTACTTCTGTCTCAGTTTGATTCATGGTTTCTGACACCTGCCCTCGTAGTTATGGACGCGGAGGTCTTATGGCGGATGCAGCAAGTGCTGACTTACCTTGATGATCCTGTTTCTGCATGGGATGATCTTGGATGGAGGAATGCGTCTGTTCAGCAGTTGGATGAGGGTAAGGGAGATGGAGCAGTCGGCTCATCTCTCCAGCCACAGACCACAGAATGTGTGGATTTAATTGTCCATTCATCAGAGGATGTTATAGATTATGAGTCACCTGCCAAAGTGTTGACACTGGGCCCAAGTGCAGCCAACCCATGCCCTGGATTTTCATCAATTCCAGAGACTTGTGATTTCATTGAATTTTTTGCTGAGGAAAGAACAACCGAGTGAGCCTCCAGCAAAAGAGCTAGCATCAGGGCAGGACGTCACAGAGCTCTGCTCATCATCAACAGCAGCATCTGTGGAGTTACAAAAAACTTCCCCAGCTGAAGCACTGGCCACCGGACAGAGGGTCCAAGACCTCTGCCCCACATCTGTGGCAGTTCTGGAGGCTCAGGGTGAGATGGTGGTGGTCACTTTTCAGCAGCATATCAGGATACAGGGGGAGAAGGTAGAGGAGGTGTTCGTCGTCCCTCCCCAACAGTTGGCCAGGGTGGAAGAAGCAGTCTTTCCTCCCTAGCAAAGATCTGTGCACCTGGGAGACAGTACCACAGACATGTCTCCCCAGCAGCCAGATGAGGGAACGGAAGAGGAAGCAGCTGGCTCACCTCCCCAATGGCAGCTACACAGTTTGGGAGTAGAGGAATCCAGCCTCCTGCCCCAATGGTTAGCCAAAGTGGATAATGTGGAGTCCCCAGCAGAAGTGCTGGCAACAGGGCAGAGTGCTGCTGGCCTCTGCCTAGCACCTACAGTGTCTCTACAGCTTCAGGAAGCTGGGGCGATCAGCCCCTCTGCCCAGCAGCAGACCGAACCCCGAAATGTTAAAAACCACCTAGCTGAAGTGATGGCAGATGGACAGAGATTCAATGACCTCTGCTCCACACCTACTGAGGTCAACTATTCCTTGCAGCCGAGAATGGCCCGACTAACGCATGTCCAGACCAGGTGGAGGTCTGGGACCTTGTTAGTCAACTTTTGATGGGGGAGACTTGTGACAGACTCACAAGTCTTTTGGAGGGGACTGAATGCTAGCCTCTTGCCTATCGACTATGGGCCCTGGCATTTGAGGAAGCTACAAGCATTTAGGAAGATATTCTGTTATGTAATGCAAAAGGACATTATAAAGGAGGCCATAATGGTCTTGGGGAGGTTGGTATATTGTCTCATTTTGTTGTGTACTCTTTGCTGGGTCGTTTGGGGTGTGGCTGTATTCCAATGTTCTATTGTGTCTGTCTGCCTTGGATATTATGGGATGTGTATGTAGATTAGCTGTGAGATTGGTGGGGACGAATTCCTCAAACAGCTCTCACTGCTGATTGGACAGTCTACCCTGCCCGGAATGCAAAGGTGGGGGGATTGTCCAGAGTATTACCTGTGTTTTCAAAAAAAAAGTCCACGTTCAGCAACCAAACGAGTATTGTCTTGTTTTGTTGGTTGTTAGCAGCAGTTGAAATATCTGATATCTATATTCAGACTGGGAGGAAGCGGTATATGATGAAAGCACTCAAGCGGAGTGTGGGACGTTTCGTTACAATATCTATAAATATAGGATACCCTTTAAAAAGAGAACGGAGCAGCAGTGACGTCCGAACACAAGTGGAGGGTGCTAGATAAACAAGTTTTTCCATTTTCAGCCTAATTTTATCATTTTTGTTGTAAGTACAACTTTTAATAGACTCTGGTGTGCTTTTAAAGAATTTTGCGCAATGAGTTTATCTTCCTCTTTCATATGATGAATGTGTGACGGGACTCTGAAGTTTCCTTGACTGAAGATAACTGTGGGGTATACATCTGTGGAATCCAATTAAGCAGGCTGGGTAGTGGATGCGGTTGAGCCCATAGTAAGGGGTGAAAGCTCACTGCGCATATAGACCCTGGAGGGTCTAAAAATCTGGTAAGCAGATATACTTACCCTATCTATCCTGTTGGGAGCACCGAGTGTCTTCACAAATTGAGCATTGGATCAGCACACGTTTTGAGTTCACCTTATGGATGTGCAATTGGGAGACTTGGACTATTAACAATTTTTATTTTTTCATTTTCTCACGTTTTTATCTTTATTGCATTAAATTAGATGTTTTTTTTGCACTTTAATCATTAAGGGCATGGTTTGACAGCGCTACACGTTTTGATTTTAATTCAAATTATTACATTGCCAAACATGGTGGAAGTCACCCACTTTTCTAGCGACCTGCCACACCATAATCAAACAATTTATCACTCATCCACATTAATTCATCTTTCTTTATTGAGCCAAACTGTCTGTAAAATTCAAATCGCCATATATACATATATATCTATAGTTATACACTCTGGCTTTTATTGCTGGAATATAGGGGAATTAGACACAGTATATAGGATACAATATAGTATACTTCCATTAGCCCTGAGTGAGCCCCCTTTCAGGGAGAGAGGGGGGGGTGACAGGACGGTTTTTGACCCCGGGGCTGCGATGCATGGCAGACTTTCCCCTCCCCCTTCCCCCTGAAACAGGCTTGGGGTGGGGCCCTGCCTCCTATGCATCCGCATCATGGTTTGATGCCCCGCTCAGTTGCGTCACCACACCTGAGCATGGGTTGGTTCCCCCCCCCTTTCCATCTAGTTGGGGCTGGGACTTGCTTGGTTCCGCAGCGGATTCATATGCCGCTGATAAAGCCAAAGCTTGTCACTATTCCCTGCAGCATTGGTGGGGTTTTTTCATGATGTTAGTGGGGACCCGCCCCTCAAGGGAGTGGCTCGGGCTGACCAGCTGACCATTCCACATGCGTCATTCACATGAGAGGGATCCCAGGCATGCTCACATCCACAGAATCACATAGTTCAAATCAAATCAAATGGTGGGTTTGGACTTGGATTTCATTTTGGTGGGTACATGCACACACACCCTTTTTGGTAGCAGTCCTTTTAGTTAGCACACTTCAGTTCGCTGCAGCAATCACACACCATATCACCTTCATTTAGTAGTGACAAACAAAGAACACAGAGGAGAAATGGGTATGCCAGTGCATCCCAATGGGAAATAAATTTAAAAGTGCTAATAAAAATCCTGGCCAGCTTAACTCCAATGTAAAAATGCATATAAAAGCAAAGGAGAAGGCTTTCAAAAAATAGGCTGAGGGGTCATCATCAGCATTCCAACTATACAAAGAACGCAACAAAAAATGTAAGGGTGCAGTCAGGGTGGCTAAGAAAGGCACATGTCGGAGGAGAGTAAGGAAAATCCCAAGAAATTCTTGGGAAAAAAAAAAGGCTTAAAAATCATAAAAAAATAAAATAAAAAATAATTGGAATTTTTTTTTTTACATACCTCTAAATGCCTGTTGCTATGGGGTCCCTTGCAGTCTGCCTCCTGCGTAGCCTAGGCTGGTGACATCACTTCCCCTTGGCGCAGGAAGGGCTCCCCAGTCACCTGGGACCTGTCACGTGTCCCAGATGACCGTGCGGCCAATCACGGCGCGCAGCGCCGCTCACGCATGCGCAGTGGGTGCCCGGCTGTGAATTTTTTTTTTTTTAAGGGATACACCTCTTTAAGTACATAAATAGTAAGAAAGGGAGGTAAGATCATATTAGTCCCATAAAGAATGATTAAGGGAATCTGGTTACTAAAGATGGAGAGATGGCAAAGGTATTGAATTTATTGTTTGCCTCAGTCTTCATGAGGGAATCAGGGGGGGTTTCAGTAACCAAAACTGCAATGTTTATCCTCATGACACGTCACAGGAAGCACCCTCATGGCTAACAGAGGACATAATTAGAAATAGACTTGAAAAACTTAAAGCGGAGTCCCACCCTAAAGTGGAACTTCCGCTCATCAGATTCCTCCCCCCCTCCGGTGCCACAATTGGCACCTTTCAGGGGGGAGGGGGGTGTATAATCCAGGTATCTGCACCTACTTCCGGGAATAGCTAGCCACAGATGCCCCCCCCCCCCCCCCCCCCGTTGTGTTCTGGGAAACACACAGTTCCCAGGACACAATGAGGACCAGTGAAGACGCGCAGCGCGACTCGCGCATGCGTAGTAGAGAACAGGGCAGTGAAGCCGCAACGCTTCACTTCCTGATTCCCTGACAGAGGATTGCGGCGGGGGCAGCCGAGAGACGAGTGATTGCTTGTCATCTGCTGCCAACATCGCGGGCACCCAGGACAGGTAAGTGTCCATTTATTAAATGTCAGCAGCTGCAGTATTTGTAGTTGCTGACTTTTAATATTTTGTTTTTAAGGTGGCTATCCTCTTTAACATTAATAAGACCCGAGGGTCCTTAAAGGGGCTGACTTTTAATAAGGACACTTACCTGTCCAGCGATACCATGATGTCGGCCGCCCCGAGGCCGATCCGTCCATCAGATCGGCTGCTGGCGCCTCCATCTTAACGAAGGGAAACAGGCAGTGGAGCCTTGCGACTTCACTGCCCATTTCCTACTGCGCATGCGCGAGTCGCGCGGCGCTTGGTGAATGGTCCCATTGTTTTATGGGACACAAACATGTCCCAGAAGGCAACGGGGCCGCTCACCGAAGAGGAGGAAGCACTGCGGAATAGGAAGAGGCAAATTAAGCCCCATACACACGGTCGGACTTTTTCATCAATTTGGTCCGATCGGACAAGGTTGTTGAAAAATCAGACCGTGTGTATGCACCATCGGACAGTGTTCGTCGGTTTGTCCGTCGGACAAAGTCTTATCTCCTGCTGGAAAGATTTCCCGTCAACCCGGTCCGATCACACCAAATCCGATCGTGTGTACGGTTGTCCGACCGGACAAAGTGCTACGCATGCTCAGATCACATTACAAGACCAAAGCTATTGGCTACTAGCCTCTACGTAGTCCCGTCGTAGGCAACAAACGTCACCACGTTCAGAATGATCGGATTTTCCGACAACTTTGTCCGATCGTGTGTACGCAAAACCAACATCAGACAAAGTATGACGGACATGGTCCGACGGACCTGGTCCACGGATTGTCCGCGCGTGTGTATGGGGCTTTAGGAAGACTGCCTAGCAACAGGGGTTTCAGGTAAGTGAAAATTATTATTTATTTATTTATTAATTTTTTTAAGCTTATTAATGCATTTTTTTTTTTTCGGGTGGCCCTCCACTTTAAGGAACTCAGTTAAGTAATTGCCAGACCATTGCTCCTAATTTTTACGAACAGTCTATTGACTGGAATGGTACCAGCTGATTGGAGAAAAGCCAATGTAGCACCAATATTTTTAAAAAGGGCCAAGATACATCCCTGGAAATTACAGACCAGTTAGCCTAACATCAATTGTATGCAAGCCCTTGGAGGGGATGATAAGGGACTATATACAAGATTTTAGCAATGACAACTGTATCATTAGCAGTAATCAGCATGGATTCATAAAGAATCGTTCTTGCCAAACCAATCGATTAACCTTCTATGAGGAGGTGAGCTGCCACCTAGATAAAGAAAGGCTCGTGGACGTGGTGTATCTGCATTTTGAAAAAGCATTTGATACAGTTCCCCATAAACGTTTACTGAACAAAGTAAGGTCAGTATATGGATTGAAAACTGGCTACAGGGGCGAGTTCAGAGGGTAGTGAAAAATGGGGAGTACTTGGAATGGTCAGGGGTGGAAAGTGGGGTCCCCCAGGGTTCTGTCCTGGGACCAATCCTATTTAATTTATTCATAAACGACCTAGAGGATGGGATAAACAGTTCAATCTCTGTATTTGCGGACGAAACTAAGCTAAGCAGGGCAATAACTTCTCCGCAGGATGTGGAAACCTTGCAAGAAGACTTCCACTTCAGTGTGAGCAATCCCAAAGTCAGTCTTTACCATGACTTCAACAGCAACAGTCTTACCCATCCGAGTAACAGGTCTTGCCATGTTCATTTGAGTACGTTGACTTTCTTGTACTGCACTTCTACTGGCCGACTCCCTCTGGTGGCCAGGGGATGAAACTACAGCAGGCACAACAGGAATTTCCTCTCTGTTGCCAGGGGTGGCAAACATTTTAACACAGGAATCCGGGCTTGCAGGCGAAGAGTTAAGCCCAGCAACAATATCAGCAGCTATATTCCACAAACTGGGACAAGAAAAGATCCTATGCCCCAGTTGACCACATTCCTGGCATGTTACTTGGCGACTTTTTCCTGTTGCTAACATGCAGAATCTCACTGGCATCTCTATGGTGGTGGGGCACCTCTTCCCTGTAGCTCCTCATTCTTGTTGGCACATTTTCTCTGGTTGCTAATGGAAACAGTGCTCTCCCAGCTGCACTTTTCTGGCTCTCCTAAACATGTAGACCTCTCTCTCTATAAAGCGGTGTCGCTTTAAACTTGCCACAATCCTCTATAGGCAAAATCTTTGTCTTGCGGTCCTCCTACCTGACATCATAGGTGTTGCTATGGGCAACTGCACTCCTTTCAAACTTCTGGTAAGCCTGTTGCTCAATCCTGGCACTCAGAGCAGGCTTCTCAAACACAGATGCAGACCATTGCTTTGCTAGGTAGATTTGCACTGGAGCCTGGGACAAAGGGTACTTGGAGACTGCATGCTCCCACTCGCTGCACCGCAAACAGCGTACTTGGTTCGTCACAGGGCCTCCCCAATTGCATTCTCTTGTAAGCTTGGGACTTTGCACATTGATAGCTGGCCTGCTTGCAGCAGCGTTGCCAGGGGCAACAGCATGCACTTCCCCTTTAACTTGGTCCAGTGCTGCCAGGTGCCGCTTGCAACAATTCAATGCAGACTCAGACTTTGGTGGACTCTCCATACTTGCAGTCACCTGTGCACTCATTGCACCAGTGTTGCAAGGGACAACACCAGCCCTCTTTCTCCTTGGCAAACTCTGTTCAGGCATGTATGGGGTTCTCTCAGGCGGTAACAACCCCTCCAGCCACAGAGCTCAATCTATCATCTCAGCCATCCTTGCTTCTTTTAGGAGCTTTGGTCGCCCCATACTCACAATCACTCCAGAATAGCTTTGCACAGTTCAGCAACAAATTGGAGCACTGTCTCTTTAAGGCTAGTTGTGTTTCTCTTGCAGGTTCTCCTCACCTGCACACACAGATTATGCAGTCTCATGCACCAAAACACAGTTCATATAACAGATGAACTTACTTGCTTGTAGGGATCTCAGATTGTGCCCACAGCACTTCTCCACCACAGGTAAAGGATTAGCTTTAAGGACACCGCCACTCGCTGGTTCTTCTTTTTAAGGGCTTTGTTTGCCCATTTTTATTAAAAGAAAGTTCAACGAACAAAGATAGGTTTCCCTCGCAGGGGTTTCAGCATTCCTTTTCATCAAAAAAACGACATTCAGCCCAGTTGGCTCTCACTTGCAGCACTGCAGCTCTGGCTTTACCCTCCAGGCCATTGTCTGTCTCATAAAGACTGTTTCACCAACCACCTTGGTGCGCACAGCTAACAGCCTCTTGCTGCACTGGCTCCCCTGTGGAGCCCTCCTGACTCCTGGTACTCAGACTTCCTATATGCCGGGTGGAGCCCAGAACTATGGTCAGGTTACTATTAAAAGCCCAGCAAACAATTGACCAATCAGTATGCTGGCTGTTTTCAAAATCAGGACCCAGGACTGGGGATTTCATCCCACCCGGATCTCTAAGAAATCCCCGGGCTCCAGGTCCCAAAGTGGACCTTTTTAAGAAAGGAGGGAACTGAACAGCCAGTTTCCTCTTCATGTTACAAGCTCCCTGGAACCCCTCAACCCATCTGGTGGAGAATTCTGGGTCACATCTTCCTTCTAAGGGCAATGCTCTGCCACAATATATATATATATATATATATATATATATATATATATATATATATATATATATATATATATATATATATGAACCATGGACTGGATTCAAAGTTAGTTTATTGCACTGTAGACAATTACACGGCAACTAACAAGAGGCTGTTAGTGCTGGTACAGACTGCAGCAATTGGTAAAAAGCATATAGCTATGTAAATATATTTTATAAAAACGAACGGTACCACAATGATGTCTAGATGAGAAGGGGTTAATGTTTTCAGAAGGCTCGCCGGTCACACATGGAGAGAGGTCATCCCAAACTGTATCAGGAATGGTATTTTCCCAATGGAAGAAAGTGGGGTAATGGGCAGCCTCTTGTCTCTGACGGGAGGTCAGGTACTATGAGTATTCAGAGGAATACGGCAAGAGCAGGGAGACACTGGCTGCCCATGGTGAAGGCTGGAACTGACCACAATGATCCAACAGCGCTGTGCCAAGCTGTATGGGGTGTAGTGTGTCTGCCGCCACTGGAGGATGGAGCCGGGGAAGCCGAGCGCAGCCACTGGAGCCAAGGCACGTGAGATGACGTCAACACCACTCCGGAAACAGGAACCCTTTGTGTAGTGGTGAACCGCAAGCTGGAAGGTTGCTGGAGCTTACATGTTTTGCGCGCATGCTCTTTATCAAAGAATGCGTGCAAAACATGTAAGCTAAGCCAACCTTCCAGCCTGACAGGGGTTATAACCAAATTAAAAATGAAAAAATACGTTTTTCTTATAGCTCTACTTTAGGACTTTGCAATTTTCAGATGAGCTTTTTATGTATTAAAAACTAAGCTGTCCCTATAATCTGACCTTCAACACCATACCTTGCAGACAAATATTAATATAAACTGATATGGTGCACTGCTATCTACCAATGGGAAACTATGTCAGTAGACTTTGCAGGATTATCAGGATTTGTACATATATGTCACACGATCTTAGGCAGCTATAACAAGCTCTGCTTGTGTTCCATCAAATGTGAAAGGTCTGTGAAGTAGAGCACTATCATATCACTTTTTAGATATAACAGCAACCTTGACCTGATCTATGCCTGCATAAATCAGTGCTTATGTAATTAGTATAAACCAGGACAGGAATATTACTGATCTGTTGCTGAAATGTAGTAAATTCACAAGACTGCACCCAGGAGGAAGGTTCTGTGGAAAGACAAGAACATACTTGCATCATGAGAAAATGGTCAGGTTGGGAAAAGATGAAGATATTCAGGAAACACTATACTTCAAAGCATAAGTATTTTGAATCTGCAGTGTAAGGCTTCATGCACACTAGGCTTAAAGAAAACGTCAGTTCCCTTGGCAGAAGAAAACGCTCATCTGCTGTAGAGCATTTGTTGTACAGAGTTTAGAGGAGTTTAGGAGAGTTGTGCGTTTTTTCTGCCAGTAAACTCCAATCAAAAACGCAAACCAGAAGGTTTTTTTTTCCTGCCTCTAAACATTGAGCTTAAAATATGCCTGTAATCATCCTAATGTGCATGGACACATAGGATAATATTGAGCTGATTCTACAGGCAGAACACAAAACTCTTGTAGAAGCAGCGATTTTTAAGCCAGTGTGCATTAAACAGAAAGTTAACACTCTCTGCAAAACTCAAATCTCAAATAAATATTGAAACATCAGCAATGTTCCTGTGTTGGCATTTTGTTTTTGGATGTACTGTCTCAAAATTAAAAAAAATGTGTTGTATAACAGTTCTCAGCCTATACCAGCTCCAAAATCCAGATAACAATTTACCTGTGCGAATTGCATGGTCAACAGATCTTTACAGATCGTGTATTTCACTTCTACAGTGGCCATCCAGCATGTGGATTTGGCTGTTAGACTATAGGAATTGTTTATAAAGCTAAAATCTAAATATTCATTGAGTATGTACATAGTTAATTTCAAACATTTCCGAGAGACAGAATTCTGTCTACTCAGTGATATTTTAAAATACATATGATTATAAGTCATTCAAATGATATATTATATTCCAGGTAAATTATGATTTTAGTGTCTACTGACCCAATGATTATTCTGTCATAAGGTAAAAATATAATATGTTGATGTACAAATTAGAAGTAAAAATTGTGTTAACATAGCAATTATTGTTATAAAAGACATATAAATTGTGACTACATCTGCATAAAAAATACACATATATCATGTGTTGCTCCAAAATAAATAAGTATTCATAGGATATACAAGAATTATACATTTATCCATATAAATAATCATTTTATGTTATATTGATTAATCAAAATTATACTGAGTGTATTGTATATTTTACCAGTTACCAAGGTCCCTGAATAATATACATATATTCATCAGCACCAATATACAAACAGATACGCATTATGAAAATAAAACATATTATTTAACAGATAGTTCAGAACACGTTTTTCTGCCCTCAGACATGCCTAGTGGTTGAAGGTGATATTACCTGAATTCAGTAAAGGTTAATCATTAGATCTTTTTACAACTAATGGAAAAGAAGTCATACCTTTTGGGCTGAGCTTATTATAATTTTCATGATCCTATTGTCTAACATGGTATTTAGGAGCCAGATAGATGCCATGGAGGAAGACTCAATCACACACTCAATCAGACACGGACATACACACACACACACACACACACACACACATCAACTCATACCTCTCTATTCATGAAGATTCCTGGATACCTTATGCTTTGAAACTCGGAGGTCACTAGAAATAATTCCTCTTTAAGAGTAGCCATTTTAAAAGCCACGGCAGCCATTCTAAAAACTCTGGTAACCAGCAATTCAGACCAGTAGCCACTTTTGGAACGGGTAATTATGTTGTGTTGATTTTTTTTACCTTATATTCATTTGTGTTCTCTTAGATATTGATTTATTGAGTATTATACAGTTGATAATTATTCTCTCGAATCAGTAACCGCTTTGTAGATTTTTCTCTAAAGATTCAATGTTCAATATTTTTCATTTGCATAGTCTCCATTCTATTGACATAACGAACGTCTAATTTTATTTCACGTTGTTAACCGCTTACTTATCTGCAGTATAGTAACGGTTGAAATTGTGAAAAACAGACCTTCTGTCTTATTGTCATTTTTACAAGGTTATTGATTTTACAGGGAAGTTTATCATTGCTGTGTCCTTTCAAAAGTACTACACTCCCATTTAGCGGGTGTTTCAATTGATATTCAAGCTTTTATATAGCACAATTATTATTTTAACTTTATTTAACATTTGTTTTGTCAACCAATCTGTATAAAACTATTTTGTATGGTTATATGTCTGGGAAGTTTCTGATTACTGTGTCATTTCAAAGGTACAACACTCCCATTAGCAGGTGTTTGAATTGAGACTCTTAATTTTATGTAGCACAATCAGTATTTTAATTTTATGTAACGTTTGTTTTTGTCAATATATATATATATATATATATATATATATATATATATATATGAATATAACTATTTAGTATGATTACATGTCTGGTGAATAAATGTAATATTCTTAGACTGTGGTCATATTTGATTGATCCTGTATGTTAAAAATATTATCGTTTAAAATTAACTTAATCATAAATACTGTGCTGGAAAATTATCCTCATAAGCACGACACCTCTGAATAACACTCTGTGGTGGATTGCTTTTCAGAGGGCACTTGACATGTGGCAAGGAGCAGTGGCGGCTGATGCTAAATGTTTTGGGGGGGGCGGCAAACAAACCCCCACCAGGTCTGCACTCAGCCCTCCACGGTCCTCCCCGCACTCACCCCTCCCCGGTCCCCTCTGAACTTACACCTCCACGGTCTCCCGCACTCAGCCCTTCCACGGCTTCCTTGGCTTCTCCTCCCGGCCAACCTGATCTGCCTCCTGTCTTGATTGGCCGGGATAAGAGGCCAGAAGACAATAGAAAATATTGATTTGCTAGTGTCACAAGTGGGTGGGTTTGGGGCGCAGTACTCTGCGCCCCAAGCCCAACCTTTTTCAAGCCAATTAGAGCCTCAGGCTCTAATCATGTGGCTTGAAAAAAAAAAAAACTCATAGAAACCTATGAGTCTGGCGCAACGCATGCATCCCCCGCATGCAAACTGGGGGGGGGCAGCACTACTGCGCCTCTTATTGACCAGATTCTCGCTACTGGGGAGGAGGCCACCTCACTGCCTGTTGACCCCTAAAATACCGCACAAATGGTCCTTGCATGTGATTGCGGGCCAGTTGTGGTGTGGCCCTGAATACTATGGGTGCAAAAATATTTTCCAGTTTAGAGGGAGCAGTTGAGAAGGTAAAAACACTGCTCAACCACCTGTTTTAGCACCCCAACCACATGTGTAAACTAAGCCTAAGGGCATATGGTTTCCCTGGGAGAGGAAGACTCATCAACAAAAACCCAACAGGTTATCTCCCTGCTCTACTAAATAAATTTACTTTTTGGTTGCTGTCTATATTTTCATCAGGAATACCCCACCATGTCCTGTGCTTGTGATGCCCCCCGTCACCGAGACAGCAGTTTGGAGTAAATTTCACCAATAGGGATGCAAAACGGACAGAGGTTCTAACCCTTCCATATGCTATAAAGATCTAAACCTGCAATTGGGTTTAAAGGAAGCCTACCTATACTAAGAGAAATGCAGAGGCTACCAATGATAGCCTCCTTCTGAGAATGGCAGTTGCCCATCTATCTTTGGCCTCAATACTTTGGGGCTCATTCAAAGCAACAACATTTATAACAAAGCAGTTTTCCTATTTTTCCTATTCAGAAATCTAGGCAATAATATGTACAACTTTGCCAGCTTTTTGTTGCCCCATCCCAATTTATTTTGAGATGTGTTGCTGCCATCAATTTCAAAATTACCTTATTTTTTCTTAAATGGTGTATTGATATGCTTTCTATTTTCTATTGTGAATAAAATATGGATTTATGGGATTTGCAAAAGATTACATTCTGTTTTTATGTAGATTTTACACAGCGTCCTAACTTTTTCTGAATTGGGGTTGTAATTGGTGCAGCTCCATGGAGTTCTCTCTGCTTAATGGCCAGTCACATGACTTTCAAGGGCACAGGACCAGGCTCTCCTTTTTGTTTTTTATTCTCTATTCGTTATTTCTGCACTTCTCTGGCTTGTCATAGGAGCTGGCAGAGGGCAGATCGTATTTGTAAAGCACAACTCTGCTTTTTAAATGAGTCCTTTCCTGTGAGTAACAGACTTATAACCAGAGCGCAGCCAAAGTCAGTAAAAAGTCACAACCCCTGATCTACATGTTTACTCTGTGCCAGTGATTTGCAAAGTATTAAAACCTCAGGATAATCACACTAAACTGTGGGTCTCCTTGGAGAAATGCTTGGCAGGCCATAACCTATTATATGCCCCTTGGCTGCCTTGGGAACACAGGGGGTTGTCAGCGATGACATCTCCATTGACAACACACTTGCTACGTGTCTGGGACCACATTAATTAACTATTCTCGTTGGCCCCCTCTATATCCCCATTGGCACCTGTAGGCGGGTTTCTATGGTTTTCCCCCGGGGAATGCCTGGCTTTTTTTAGGTCATGGACAGCTGATGATAATACCAGCTGTGGTAAATTTCTGGAAAACGGTAGGCTGCTTTCCCTGGAAACCCTTAGAGAGAGATTTGGAAGTTTTCCTATGGACTTTTGGCGCTACAAGCAATTGCACCATTTTTTGCTGCCCATGGACGTTCTATTAGGGAGTTGTCTACACTTACCCCAATTGAGCAGCTGTTCATAGAAAAAGAACCCCTACCCCACTTGGTCTCAGTATTGTATAAACTACTGGGTTCCACTCCCACTATAACTAAAGCCGCGTTTATTCCGGAGTGGGGACGCGACCTGGGGATGGAGTTCTCGGCTGCCCAACTTACACATATATACCAATTAACCCATTCCAACTCTATTGAATCCAAGACCCAACAGACTAATTATAAGTTACTGACGAGGTGGTACCGTGTGCCTGCGACCTTATCACGAATATACCCTTCAGTCCCCAATCTTTGTTAGAGAGGTTGCGGCCAGAGAGGCACACCTGTGGTGGAAGTGTCCCATGATTCAACCCTTCTGGTCCCAAGTTAAAGATCAGATAAAAAATGTACTTGGGAGCAGGTCACAGGACAGGCTGTGCAGGAAGATGCTGGTGTTCAGGTTATTGCGGTGTGATGTGAGGAGCAGTGCATGGTACAGTCCTGTCAGTCTGTACAGCACAGGGGCAGCCATTCCAGTAACTCCAGACAACAGCCAAAGTTCACAAAATAATAATGATAATAGGCTGCTGGAGGCACTGGAAAATCCTTTCAAAGAGCCCCCCAAAAAATGCATCTTGTGTGATGTGCCAATAGACTATAAGAATGTACAGCTGCTGTCCCAGTTTGTGTCACCACACACTGGTCGTATTTATGGAAGGCATATAACAGGGTTGTGTGGTAAAAAACAGAAAGCTATTTTAAAAGAGCACATATTAAAAGAGCACATATTATGGGTTTTATGCCCGTTGCATACAAGGACCCAGAATTTCTCAAAGACCCTAAGATTTGCAATATTTGAAACTCTTAAGTTTGTGTTTTGTTAATAAAATGTTGTTTTGCCATGGAAAAAAAAAAAAATGTACTTGGGGTAGACGTGACTCTGTCCCCGGCTCATTTTCTACTCCATGTTCCTACCATCCCACTCAGTCATTATAAGAAAAGCGCTCTCCCATACCTCCTAAATATGGCAACGAGATTAATCCCTATCTACTGGAAGCGAACACATGTGCCCAGTACAGAGGAGTGGATTGGGAAGGTGAATGGGATTATGGAAGCGGAGGAGTGGGTGGCAATGTGTATGGACAGACATGAGTGATTTTTAAGTAGGTGGGCAGCGTAGCGGGATCACACTTTTGGTCTAGCTTAGACGTTGCCTTGTTGGAGTTAGCAGAACCCTCGTTGAAAGTACCTATGTGAATTATGCAGCCATTACCAAAGTTTAAGGTCTTTTTCCTTTCCTATCTTTGCATGCTATGCAGGCTGTGCTTCTTGTTTTAGTTTTATTTAATTTTTTCTTTAAATTTTTCTTTAAGCCTACCAACTGGTGCGGATGACTGCTGCGGATGACTGCTGCTTTATTATATATCATCTTAGTGTCAAATTCCCTGTTATCTGGTTTCTGTTTTACAGTTCCAACTTACAGCATTTCAGCAGATTCGATGGCCTTGTGTTTTGGTCTTCTGTTCCATCTCGGGATCTCCCGGGATGTCACTGATGTTGGGGAGTCCCTTGCCGGGGGGGGGGGGGGTGGCTTCAACCCATCAGTTTTTATGTGGGCCTTTCCTCCGTGGGGGCCACCCCTTACCCTCAGGGTGCCATGCTTGTGTGTACTATGGTGTCCTGGTTGATGGCTGGGACCCCGAAGCATCGGGAATCTGTGTCCCTGCTTTACGTGGAAGTCTATATTTGACACCTTTTGTGATAACTGATGTTTTCCTTTTTTATATTTTTTTTGTTACCTTTTTATTTTTTTCTTGCTGTCCATAGATATGAGACAACAATTGTTTTACTTTACTTTATTTTACTTTCTGTAAGTGAAATGTTTTTCTAAATAAATAAAGATTATATATTTAAAAAAAGAAAAACCTCAGGATAAACATAACAGCCAGGCAAGCAGCATTTTCAAACAGAGTTCAACAATGGCACCCTGTAAATGTTCACACTGTAAGTTAAAAATCTGAATTAGGGTGCCCCCTGCAGGTGCCCTATGTAAGCACAGTAGTCAAATATAGCCAAGGGCAGCCATAAAGTTTTATACTTAATTTTTGTAGTTACTTACCTGTAATAGCTTTATACAACGTATGACTAATAACTGAAACTGAGCTATAAGTACTAATTTGAATTTGCTCTTGTGACTAATGCCTTTGTCTGCATGTTTATTTTATTCTATTTTTGCACATTGTGTGGGGACTGAGTAGCGTAAATTCACAG
The DNA here is from genome assembly GCA_028564925.1 of Lithobates sylvaticus. NCBI lineage: Eukaryota > Metazoa > Chordata > Amphibia > Anura > Ranidae > Lithobates > Lithobates sylvaticus. The sequence continues at coordinate 359,298,891 of CM053029.1, read as the reverse complement.
AACTCGAGTTCACAGAGTCTCATGCTGCTCCATCCTTAGTGACAGTTTACACAGGTGTTTGCTGGTCCTAAAGACTATCGTATGATGATTTACAAACAGAATTCACTACCACTATAGCTTAAAATATGGTAATTTTATTAAAATAAATATTATATATTTCTGCCTTGAAAAAGTATTCATACCCCTTGAAATGTTCCACATTTTGTCATGTTACAAACAAAAATGTAAATGTATTTTTTTGGGATTTTATGTGATAGACCAATACAAAATGGCACATAATTGTGAATTTTTAAAGAAAATGATAAATGATTTTCTAAATTTTCTACAAATAAATATCTGAAAAGTGTGGCGTGCATTTGTATTCTTTGAAAAAACACCTTTTGCTGCAAGTCTTTTTGGGTATGTCTCTACCAGCTTTGCACATCTAGAAAGTGACATTTTTGCCCATTCTTTGCAAAATAGCTCAAGTTCTGTCAGATTAGATGGAGAGCGTCTGTGAACATTGTAGCTTTAGGTCTGGACTTTGACTGGGCCATTCTAACACATGAATATGCTTTGATCTAAACCATTCCATTGTAGTTCTGGCTGTATATTTAGGGTCGTTGTCCTTCTGGAAGGTGAACCTCCACCCCAGTCTCAAGTCTTTTGCAGACTCTAATGCCCCGTACACACAAGTGGAATTTCCGTTGGAAAAATCTTGGATGGTTTTTCGACGGAATTCCACTCAAGCTTGGCTTGCATACACACAAAAGTTCTCTGAACTTTCAACCGTCAAGAATGCGCTGACGTACAACACTACAACGAGCCAAGAAAATGAAGTTCAATGCTTCCGAGCATGCGTCGTATTGTTTCCAAACATGCGTAGGAATTTTGCACGTCGGAATTGGTACAGACGATCAGAATTTCCGATCTGAACTTTTTCCGACTGAAAGATAGAGAACCTGCTCTCAATCTTTTGCTTGCGGGAATTCCTCCAGAAAAAGTCAGATGGAGCATACACATGGTCGGAATTTCCGACCAAAAGCTCTCATCGGACTTTTACTGGTGGAATTTCCGCTCGTGTGTACGGGGCATCACATATTTTCTTCTAAGATTGCCCTGTATTTGGCTCCATCCATCTTATCAACTCTGACCAGCTTCCCTGTCCCTGCTGAGGAAAAGCATCCCAACAACATGATTCACAGTGGGGATGGTGTGTTCAGGGTGATGTGCAGTGTTAGTTTGCCGCCACACATATCATTTTGCTTTTAGGCCAAAAAGTAAAATTTTGGTCTCATCTGACCAGAGCACCTTCTACCACATGTTTTCTGTGTCCCCCACATGGCTTCTCGCAAATTAAAAAACATGACTTCTTATGGCTTTCATTCAACAATTGCTTTCTTCTTGCCACTCTTCCATAAAGGCCAGAATTGTAGAGTGCACAACTAATAGTTGTCGTGTGGACAGATTCTCCCTCCTAAGGTGTGGATCTCTGCTGCTCCTCCAGAGTTACCATGGGCCTCTTGGCTGCTTCTCTGATGAATGCTCTCCTTGCCTGGCCTCTCAGTTTAGGTGGACGGCCATGTCTTGGTAGGTTTGCAGTTGTGCCATACTCTTTCCATTTTCGGATGATGGATTGAACAGTGTTCCGTAAGATGTTCAAAGCTTGAGATATTTGTAGCACTGACCCCCGAAAGAGCTGCTGGTTTTATTTGGGCTTACCGTTACCTCACTTACTTGCTTCTCCGTCTTGGGGTTCCCGTGGAAAGTGGCCCAAAGTAATGTCGAGACTGACACTGAATCCTCTTTTGGGTTATTTATTTAGAAAAAGAAGACAAAGTCTTGTAATAAAGAAGGGTAGAGGGTTAGGGGTGAGTTCAGGTACTTAAGATTGCAGGGTGAAGATACTAGAAGAATCCAGAGAATATTACTGCTCCACAAACTGGATTCAATTACCCCCCGGATAAACCTCTCTCACTAGGACTAGCAGCCGGTAGGATGCTCAGTAAAGTCTTTGCCACCCCCCAGAATTTACAGCAGGAGAGCACTCCCACTGGGCTGGATCCGAGAGATAAGTGGCATTCAATGCATCCAGCCAGACTGCGTTTCTACCCTTGCCGGCGGTGACAGTGACACCTACGGTCAAGGAGAACCCAGTGCAACCCAGCTGGACTGGTACTGAAATCAGAAATTTTGTGCAATTAACCTGAAGCCCAACTGAGGCTTCAGGCAACTTAATTTAAAAAAACAATAGCGCCTGCTCGTCAGAAGCCAGCGTTACATATTTTTTATAACCTAACCCTGCTTTAACCACTCACATTATTGCGGCAAGGCAGCTTGAATATGCAAACCAACGTACTTGTACGTCAGTCCATGCATGTGGTAATTAGTAATTAGGTGACTGCTCAAGGCAATTGGTTCCACTAGATTTTAGTTAGGGGTATCAGAGTAAAGGAGGCTGAATACAAATGCACGTCACACTTTTCAGATATTTATTTGTAAACTATTTTGAAAACCATTTATCATTTTCCTTCCACTTCACAATTATGTGCCACTTTGTGTTGGTCTATCACATAAAATCCCAATAAAATATATTTACGTTTTTGGTTGTAACATGCCAAAATTTTGAAAATTTCAAGGGGTATGAATACTTTTTCAAGGCACTGTATGTGGACTCCTTGGAGGTACCAAGAGAAGAGTTTGTTTCTTTTTTATCAGTAAGGCCCCTTTCACACTGGGGCGGTTTTCAGGCGGTACAGCGCTAAAAATAGCGCCTGTATACCGCCTGAAAAAACCGGCCCCATTCACTCCAGTGTGAAAGCCGGCGGGCTTTCACACTGGAGCGGTGCGCTAGCAGGACCGCAACAAAAGTCCTGCTAGCAGCATCTTTGGAGCGGTGAAGGAGTGGTGTATTTACCGCTCCTATACCGCTCCTTCCCATTGAAATCAATGGGAAACCGCGGGGATACCGCCCGCAAACCGCCGCTGCAGCGGCGCTTTGCAGAGGTTTTTAACCCTTTTGCGGCCGCTAGCGGGGGTTAAAACCACCCCACTAGCGGCCGCATACCGCGGGTAAAACGATGGTAAAGCAGCGCTAAATATAGCGCTGCTTTACCGTCGCCGCCCCGCACCGCCCCAGTGTGAAAGGGGCCTAAATGAAAACTGTGTTTGTGAATTGTGCTTGTGTGTGGAGGCTATAATTAATTCAAGGCCACTTTGTTTTTGTCCCTACCTTGCCAACCCATACCGACCAGCAGTGGCGGAGCATGCATAGAGGGCGCAGGAGCGCCGCCCCCCCTCTCCTGCACCGCTCTATCACCAATAGACAGATTCATGCATTGCATGAATCTATCTATTGTCACCAAACTAAATGATGAAAAGACAAGAAAGGGTCAGGTAATAAAGGTAAGGAGATCCTAGTTATAATATCCTGGTTAACACAGTATAAAACACATCATAATGGATAAAAAATAAATAAATAGTAAATAATATATCCAATAGATAATTGCAGTGCATATTGGATATATTATTTACTATTTATTTATTTTTTATCCATTATGATGTGTTTTATACTGTGTTAACCAGGATATTATAACTAGGATCTCCTTACCTTTATTACCTGACCCTTTCTTGTCTTTTCATCATTTAGTTTAGTTTAATTTATTTGCGCGCCACTATCCTCCTTTTATCTAACTTCTCTGGGTTCAGACATTTCCCTTAAGTGTGCGCTGCATCCCCCTAGTTGCCATTCGGTGTGCCGGCGCAAGATTACCTTCTATTTTTTTATCTATTGTCACCGCTGCCGCCCCCTATTCAGGTGTCCGGCCCCTTGTCGGGCGCCGGGCATCTGAATTACAGCCAGCGGGGGGGGGGGGGGGTTTGTGGAAGCGCCCTATTAGAGCTGTAAGCTCTAATAGGGGACCTGATTAGAGCGGTGTGCTCTAATAGGCTTCCATAAGTGTAAACAGCGGGCGCAATGCTTTGCGTTCGCTGCTTACACAGTATTGTGTTAGGGAAGCGAATACATCGCTTCCCTAACACAGACCCGCCTCTCAGCCAATCAGATTGCCGGTCTGTGTTACCGGTCCCCTGATTGGCTGAAGTCACAGGCGCTGTGATTGGACGCCTGGGCGTCCAATCACTGCAGAAGACAGGAGGAGCGCGGGAGAAGATGTCGGGTCGATGAGGAGACACCGCTCGCCGCCTGACAAGGTAAGTGCCGGCACATTGGCAGCATTTAATGGGCACAGTGACAACGTTAGATGGGCACAGTGTTAGATGGGCACAGTGGCAGCACTTGGGGCACGGTGGCAGCTTTACATGGGCACAGTGGCAGCGTTAGATGGGCACAGTGGCAGCGTTAGATGGGCACAGTGGCAGCATTTAATGGGCACTGTGGCAGCATTTGAGGCACAATGGCAGCACTTGGGGCACAGTGACAGCGTTAGATGGGCACAGTGGCAGCGTTAGATGGGCACAGTGGCAGCATTTAATGGGCACAGTAGCAGCATTTAATGGGCACAGTAGCAGCATTTGATGGGCACAGTGGCAGCGTTTGATGGGCACAGTGGCAGCGTTTAATGGGCACAGTGGCAGCGTTTGATGGGCACAGTGGCAGCATTTGATGGGCACAGTGGCAGCGTTTGATGGGCACAGTGGCAGCGTTTGATGGGCACAGTGGCAGCATTTGATGGCACAGTGAGGCTGTTTGTTTTGCGACCCCCCAAAAAATTTAAGCACCAGCCGCCACTGCCGACCAGGACCCTTCATGTGTGATCAAGAAGCAAAATGGGGTGCCCTCTTACTTGCCTATCCTTTATGACCATTTTCACAGGTTTATATGACAATCAGAAGTATATACCATACAGCAGAGCACTTCCATTGGACCAAAGCTGAAGGAACTAGGATGGAAATGTGTGGCTTGGCCTGCTTTAATGCGTGGAGTTACAAAGTAATTGTTACCTAAACAAAAAGGTTTCTATAGTTTCAACAAGAGAGCTAATTAGATTCCTACTGTAAATATAACCTGTTATACAGTAAGTGATGTCTCTGTTTCTAAAGTGGGAAGCTATAATCCAGAATTATTTTTGTCATTCGCAGATCCACTTTGGGAGTAAGTGGAATCCATGCTATGTCTGCGCTCCCTGGGTATCACAAAGGGCTATTTTTAAAAAAAAATACGAGAAAAGGAATTGTGAAAAAGTGAATTGTTTCCTATACTATAAAAGATGTAACTTGATTAATAAGTGCAACAACTCGCTTTTTACATATTTTTACATAAGGAGATACAAGTTTTCCTAAGTGATATTATAGTTTTCCCTGGGGCGCGCACCCAGAAACATCCGTGACCGCTGGGTCTGGGGGACCCGGCGCATCGCGGATTAGGGTAAACGGCCGCTGATAGCGGCCGTTTACCACGTGACCGCTCCATCAAATGACGGAGCATCACTTGTAAACAAACCGGCGTCATTTCCATGACGCCGGTTCCTCCCTCCCCTCTCTGTACTGCTTGGTACAGTGTGAGAGGAGAGATGGGAGAGATGGGAGATATCATTTGCAGCGCTGTGGGCACTACAGATCCAGCCCACAGCACTGCTCAGTGCCAATACTATGCCAGTACTCTGCCATAGTATGCAATACTCTGAAATACTCTGACAATACTATGCAATACTCTGCCAATAATCTGCCAATACTATGCAATACTCTGCCAATACTATGTAAGACTCTACAATACTATGCAATACTCGCCAATACTCTGCAATAAATTTGAACAGAAACAAAGAATTTTTTTCTTTTTTTTTTTACCGAATTTTCAGTCTTTTTTGATTTATAGCGCAAAAAATAAAAAACCCAGCGGTTATTAAATACCACCAAAAGAAAGCTCTGTTTGTATGAAAAAAAAAAGGACAACCTTTCATATGGGTACAGTGTTGCATGGCTGAGTAATTGTCATTCAAAATGTGAGAGCACCGAAAGCTGAAAATTGGTCTGGTTAGGAAGGGGGTTTAAGTGCCCAGTGGTCAAGTGGTTAAACTCCCTTCCGCAAAAAAGTTTTATCCCTATTGTGGGGTCACCAGTACAGTATTTGTATATTGAAATCATATCCCCTCTCAAGCGTCTCTTCTCCAGAGAGAATAAGTTCAATGCTTGCAGCCTTTCCTCATAACTAATATCCTCCAGACCCTTTATTAGCTTTGTTGCCCTTCTTTGTACCATTTCCAGTACATCCTTCCTGAGGTCTGATGCCCAGAACTGGACAGCATACTCTAGGTGCGGCCGGACCAGAGTCTTGTAGAGTGGGAAAATTATTATTTCATCTCTGGTGTTGATCCCCTTTTTAATGCATGCCAATATTCTGTTTGCTTTGTTAGCAGCAGCTTTGTTAGTATCATCTACTAGGACCCCCAGGTCCTTTCCCATCCTAGAGTCCCCCAGAGGTTCTCCCCCTAGTGAGCAGATTGCATTCATATTTTTGCTACCCAAATGCATTATTTTAAAATTTTCTACATTAAACCTCATTTGCCATGTAGTTGCCCACCCCATTAATTTGTTCATATCTTTTTCCAAGATTTCCACATCCTGCGGAGAAGTTATTATCTAAAAAATATTTCAAATATCGCTTGTGATAATCATTAGTGAATTAAGCCCTCAAAGTGGTAAAGGCAAAGGGTGAACATAACAGCCAGGCAATTGCCATTTTAAGTAGAAGAGGTCAGTAATAGCAGCCTCTACAATTCTTTTATGAAAGTTTTTATTTTTTATTTTTTTTATGCAGTGTAGTTTGCAGGAAACACCAGGGGTTCAGCTTTTATTTAAGCTGCAATTTTATTGAAAAATAGTAATGACCTCAGAGAGTAATTACCTGGTACAAGGTAGAGGAACCCCAAGGCTTTTAAATTGACATATATTACCAGTCAGTGCAACATGCATGGAGATGATCAATGTTTTCAGTGAATTCCATTTGCTCCATGTTGGCGTTTTTCCAGTTTTCATAAACATCCTTCAAATATGTATAAACTTTTCTTTATGTGGAAAAGCTCGTTCGACCGGTATGTTTACCTTCACAGTGATTTTCCTAGTCATATTGTCCGTCTAGTGCTGGCCACTTAATTATTGGTTCAGTTATTTTGTCCCAGTCAAGCAGAAACATGAATCTTCTTATGGCTAATTAAACACGGAGGGAGCTAAGAATTCACCGTCCGGTTCAGTTGTTTTATAAGAAACTGCTCATACAGTATATACATTTAGATTTTTAGTCTTAGCATCACATATCATTGCTTGGCAGAACATGAATTGTGCAATAAATAAGTAGGAGATTACAAAAAGCCAACTATGAACCTGTGATTGCCAAAACTGGAATATAATTTGTCCAGACACTTTGCTGCAGTTTTCCCATATATGGCAGTTCTAGACATGTGCTGTTTGTTTCGTTCCGAATCGAAATTTGGACAAATTTTTCGGAAATTCAGACGTATCTGAATTTACGAATGACAATAGTAACGGATTCAAACAAATCTAAATTAACGAAATAAAACTTCAGATGAATTTCGAATTCGAATAGTTTTCTAATCGAATTTGAAAAGTCTTCAAATCGAATTTGAATAGTCTTCAAATCGAATTTGAAAAGTCTTCAAATCGAATTTGAATAGTCTTCAAATCGAATTTGAAAAGTCTTCAAATCGAATTTGAATAGTCTTCGAATCAAATTTTTCCAAATCCAATAGTTTTCAAATCAAATTTAAATAGTTTGCGAATGGAATTCGAATTTCAAAAGAGAATAAAATAGAATAGAAAATAAAGGAATGGAATAGAAAACAATAGAATAGAAAATAAATGAATAGAAAAAAATTGAAAATAAAATAAAGGGATAGACTAGAAAATAAAGGAATACTATAGAAAATAAAAGAATAGAAAAGCGTAAAACAGAACAAAATAGAATTGAAGTAAAAGAACAGAATAAAATAGAAAATAAAGGAATAGAATAGAATTAAAAAGGAAAAGAATAAAATAAAAATAGCATATACCCATCTTCTGAAATGAGAATTTCAAGTAGAATAAATTTGATTTCAAATAGAATAGAATAGAAAAGAATAATAGAATAGAAAAGAATAGAAAAAAACAATAGAAAAGAATAGAATAGAATAAATATAGCCATTTCCCCAAATTTTAATAGTAGAATAGAATAAAAAATAAAAAAATAAAATAGAATAGAACAAAACATTAGAATAGAAAGAATATAACCATCATCTGAAATGTGAATTTCAAATAGAATAAATTCAAATTCAAATGTAATAAATTCAAATAGAATAGAAAAGAATAAAATAGAAAGGAATAGAATAGAAAATAAAGTAATAGAATAGAAAAGAATAGAATAGAAAAAACAAAAGAATAGAATAGAATAGAAAAGAATGAATATAACAATATAACCATCTTCTGAAATTTGAATTTCTAATAGAATACATTTGAATAGAATAAAAGAATAGAATAGAATAGAAACCATCTTCCAAAATTTACTATTAAAATAGAATAAATTCGACATCGAATGGAATTCGAAGAGAATTGGATTCAAATTCCATTCAAATTAGAATAAATTCAATTTTTTTTTTAAATTCTGTTGAATTGAACTCAATTTGACAGAATTTGGAAGATTTGAACCGATTAGAATTTGAATAAATGAAACAAATTCCGAAAATGAATTAAAGGAGTTAAATAAATTGAACTAAACAAATTTATGTAAATAACAAAACAAATTTTTTCATTCTGCACATGTCTATAGATCTAATAAAACGTCCCCGATTGTAAATACTACAGCTTATTGGTGTTATCCTGGCCATAAACAGAGCAAAACTTGACCAGGTCCTGATGAACCAGCCATAATTCACTTAGTAAATGACCCTCTTTGACCACCTCTTGCCCGACATCTTTGATTGAAAAGTGGGAGGGACCAGGCTGAAAATCATTGGTTGAACAGTGGCTGCATCCAATCAGATGCTGGCCCTGTTCAGGTATTTTGACAGCTTGTGGGATCTACTGTCAGAATACAATAGGTGCAGTGGGAGATTCGTCCATTGACATTGTGTAGGTTGGATAAGTGAATATATTCGAAAAATCTATATGCGTATGGCCAGCTGTGGGTTGGCTACAGATCAGCAGATATCTTCCTGAAAAGTATGGCCAGGAAAATAAGTTTCTCTTTGAATCACATAAGCGCTGAAACACAACAATCCTCACCTGGGAGTAAAAATGGGACACAAGCAAAATTGATGAAAAAAATGATAGGTTCACTTGCAGGGAGATTGGAAAACCACCAGTAGCAAGAGCTTCCACTTGCATGAGGTGCTTTTTATTGCCATCTTAGGCTAGGTTCACATCTTTGCATTTTCTGCGTGTCGCCCATTTAAATGGGCTGCTGTACATGCAGGACAGGCAAGGAAAAGGTTCTTAAACTTTTTTCCAAAACACACCCACAAGGCAACTTCACAGAACCACGGGTGCATGCGGGTTCACGTACCTGAAAATGCATTGCATTTTCTGATGCGTGTGAGTGCTATTAAGGGCACCCCCGGCATCTGCTAAAGAGCAGTGGGTTTTGGCTACTGGTGTATGAACGTGTGCGATTTACACCCATTCCAGCACCTGCAATAGTGTGAACCTAGCCTTTTGCCACGTACACACGATCGGATATTCTGCCAGCAAAAGACAGATGAGAGCTTTTGGTCGGAAAATGCCACCGTGTGTATGCTCCATCGAAATTTTGCTGGCCGAATTCCAGCCAGCAAAAGATTGAGAGCAGGTTCTCAATTTTTCGGTCTCAGTTTTTTGTTTTTTTGTTCTCAGTTTTTCCGACACGCAAAATTCCTACGCATGATCGGAAGCTTTGAACTTCATTTTTTCGGCTCATCGTAGTGTTGTACATCACTGCGTTCTTGTCGGTCGAAAGTTCAGCGAACTTTTGTGTGACCGTGTGCATGCAAGCCAAGCTTGAGCGGAATTCCGTTGGAAAAAACATCCAAGATTTCCGGAAAATCAGCTCGTGTGTACGGGGCATTAGAGTTCACAAACACCCCAATATCCCAAGCAATATTCAAAATCACAAGCATTATTTGTAATCAGTCTGTCCATGCCTACCCCTAGGTTTGTTGAATGAGTTGTGGTACATATAGCTTGATGGGGATGATGCATCACATATGTGAAAACTTCTCTGCTTGTCCTGGTGGCCATCATAAAAAGGGGCAAATCCCAAATTTTTGAGTTGTCAGAACAGTAATAGTTCTGGTAATAACTGTCTAATGCCCCATACACACGGTCGGAAATTTCCGACAGAAAATGTCCGATCGGACCATGTTGTCGGAAAATCCGCCCGTGTGTGGGCTCCATCTGACTTTTTCCGTCGGAATTTCCGACGTAAAAAATTTGAGAGCAGAATCTCAAATTTTCCGGCAACAAAATCCTATCGGACTTTTTCTGATCGTGTATCGAGAATTCCGACGGACAAAGTTCCACGCATGCTCAGATCAAATTATAAAACCACAACTATTGCCTACTAACTTGAACGTAGTCCCGTCGTAGCGGACGAACGTCATCACGTTCAGAATGATCAGATTTTCCGATAACTTTGTCCGACCGTGTGTATGCAACACCAGTTTCGGACAAAGTCCGTCGGAAAAAATCTGACCGAATTTTGTGGTCGGATTTTCCAACTGTGTGTACGGGGCATTAGAGGGGATTTATGAAACTTTGGAGAGGTTTCTCTGGAATAGAGATGGCAAATTACTGATAGTGGTTTCACCATTATCTATTGTACCTAACGTTAAAAAAAATATATATATATATTCATTAACCATTTGAGTCCCTGGTATCAAACTAAAACCACTCCTGCAAGCCCCCACTGGTACTACTGCAGAAACTGATGGCTGCCAGTAAAAGCTGTGGTCCAGCGCTAAGCCAAGGAACTAAGATGATCAGTTCCTAGGCTTCCAATTTCAATACACCATGTTCCATAGGAGTGCCTGTAGGAGATCACTATAAAAAAAATACAGTATACTCTATATACCTACAATTAATCTCCAGTTCACACCAATGACATTGGGTGATCTTGATGCTAACAACTTAAAAGGAAAGTATGGACTTTTTTTTTATTGTAGAATCATACTTAACTAGGTGGATGCAGCATCAGTCCAATGCTGCATCTGTCTCCTGCTGGCTCTAACACTGAGAACGAGTGGTCAAACACCAACGATCGCTTGGTTCTCACAGCTCCCTGAGCAGAAAACTGGTGACTGTCAGTCACAGCTCTCTGCTCTGCCCCTCCTCGCTCACTGGAGTGCTGGGCTGTGGAGGGGGCGGGAGCGGCCGGCTTAGGCTCTCAGTGGCTCCCTGAGAGGCTGAGCCAGGTGCCTGTCCAGGCATGTGGGCGGATCCCGTCTTCATTGTCGCGATCTTGCCCGAGCTTGGACCGGCTCTGCGACGTCAGCCAACAGCAGGCTTCGGCCTGCTGTCTGCTGAAAACGGGTCACAGAAGTGCAGAAAGAACTGCACTCTAGTGATCCACAGGAGCAGTACAGCAGACTTCGAGCTTTGGCTGTACTTCTCCTTTAAGCAAACCAATTTTTGTCCTCTTAGTGTATGCCAATGTGGCATCAAACAAAGCTTTCATAAGGTAAAATACATACATTCACTTTGCATCCAGTTTGGATCACTTTCTCCTCTCCTCCCTTTCCTACTTCTCTTCCTCACCCCTATCCTCCCTTCCTCTCTCCTCCCATCCTTTCCCATCCTTCTTTCCCTTTCCCTTCCCCTCTCTCTATCCCCGCCTTCTTCCCTCCCCCTCTCATTCCTCTCACTCCCCCTCCCCCTTCCTTGTCCCTTTCCATCCCTCCCATCCAGGCATATACTGGCCATGGGGACTACTGGGAGTTTCCCAGTGGGCCGATCGCTCAGTGGTCTGGTCAGACACAGTTCTGTAGCCGCTCCTCTCTGACAGTGAGTGATCGCGATTTCACTCCTGTCACCAAGGAGCAGCTGCCGACACTTGCTGGAGTAAGGAATAGGTTTTCTGCTCCCTCCAGCCTGCAGGGGGAGAGAGACAGCCGGCAGACTTTTCTTCCTCTCTCTGCTTATCACTTTGCACTTATTACATGACTGTAAAGAGGAACGAGATGCTGCCTTCATTATGGAGAGTACACGTAGGAGGGGGACTCCCTGATGCGAGGGGGGGCTCCCTGATGGAAGGGGGGCTCTCTGATGGAAGGGGGGCTCTCTAATGCAAGGGGGGCTCCCTAATGCAAGGGGGACACTCTGATGCAAGGGGGGCTCTCTGATGCAAGGGGGGCTCTCTGATGCAAGGGGGACACTCTGATGCAAGGGGGACACTCTGATGAAAGGGGGACACTCTGGTGCAAGGAGGGACACTCTGATGCAAGGGGGGCTCTCTGATTCAAGGGGGGCTCTCTGATGCAAGGGGGCTCTCTGATGCAATGGGGGACACTCTGATGCAAGGGGGACACTCTTATGCAAGGGGAACTCCGATGCAAGGGCGACACTCTGATGCAAGGGGAACTCTCTGATGGGGGACACTCTGATGCAAAGGGTGACTCTTATGGGGGACACTCTGATACAAGGGGGACTCTGATGGGGGACACTCTGATGCAAGGGGGACTGTGATGAGGGACACTCTGATGCAAGGGGGACTCTAATGCAAGGGGGACACTCTGATGGGGGACACTCAAAATTAAAGTGGGCCGGTCTGGATGAAGTACAGGGCCACATTTTTGTCCCAGTCCAGCCCTGCTCCCATCTTTCCCCTCTGCCCCCCTCCCTTCTCTCCCTTTTTTTATTTTATTCCTCATCCCTTCCACCACCCCCCCCCCTTTTTAAGTCCTAAATTACACTTTTTGATATCATATCACATTGATGTAGTCTTCATATCACATTCAGATTAAGAAAAAAAAAAAAAGGAAAACCCACAAACTTGAAAAAACTTTTCTTGAGTACTCCTTTATTGATCCACAAGAATATGTTTTTTTCAGATGTTTACTTTTTTATAGTTACATCTATATCCAAAATATTTTTTCTGACATCCTCTGTGATGCTTCCTTGAATAGGATCTTGCAAAGACAAATATTTTTGCCTAGCTGTGTTCTGTGTTCTGTGTTCTGGAATAAGTTCCAGAGCTGGGGACCAATTCACCTCACCCCAAAGACCAAGTTGTCTCTGGCTTTGTGGCTCAGGATTCTCGCTCTGGAGTAGGGGAAATCCTAACTTCCGAAGGCATTTCAGACACCCTGTCTAAGCAGGGGACTTTGTTGCTAGGAGAATGTTAAAGAGTATGATTAGTGTCCAATTGGACAATTGGTATCGGTGTACATCAACCATCAGGTAGGAACCAAAAGTCTTGCGTGGCATAAGAAGTAGATTGGACCTGGGCAGAACTTCACATTCCAACCTTATCCAACATTCACATTATAGGTATGGACAATTTGTAGACTATCCAGCCAGAAGCGCCTGGACCAGGGGGAATGGTCCCTACCCTCAGTAATGTTCCAGAACCTGCGTCACAGGTGGGGAACACTGGATGTGGACCTCCTGTCCTCCAGATAGAGTTACAAGCAAGACAGGTTTGTCTCCAGGTGCAGAGACCCTCTTACCAGTGCATGCTTTGGTGGCTTGGTGGGAACAACTCAGCCTGAACGATGCCTTTCCTGCCCTGAAACTCATAGACTAAAGCAGGCCATACACAGAGCAAATTTCTTACCTGAAACCAAGGGTTGCAGCAAATAAATTCGCTCTATACCCCCATCTACACAGAAAGTGTTGATGTGGAAATCCCTCCTGCTGGGCCATTGTCCCTCCTGCTAGGCCATAAGACAGTTATTATTGCTAGTGGCTATAGAAGCCGCTAGTGATAATTGCAGGTTAAACCCAACATGCTGGTTGTACCTAAGTTGAACAATCGATCAACTTGGTACATTCAGCCTGCTCATTCCTGCTGAGTAAGGATGAGCTCAGGCGTGTTCGCATGGTCCACGTGCAGAGCCCGCCAGGAAGTCGGCGGAGCGATGCGCTAATCACAGGCAGTGAGACATTGCCCGATCTCTGCAGCCGCACATCGGGGCAATGTCTCACTGCCTGTGATTAGCGCAGCGCTGCGCCGACTTCCTGGCGGGCTCTGCACGTGGACCATGCGAACACGCCTGAGCTCATCCTTACTGCTGAGCCAGCCGAGATTCAAACCGTGTATGGCCTGCCTTATGCAGAAACTTCCTGAACTCTTCCAGTTCAACTGAATTGTCTGTCCAGTTTGCCATCCTGCTTCAAGGTTGCTGGCCTTAATGGCATGGCTTCTGTCAAACGAGCATGCTGGAAAACCAGCATCCGATCGGCATCTGATCAGTGCTGGCAGCAAATGGCTGCAAGCATTGACCAGTGTGTTCTGGCTGGGGAGGGGGGGCATCCTCATGTCAGAACACAATAGTACAGTGGGGTGATCGGTGTACTAACAGCGTTTGTGTTAGTACAGCGATCTGTCAGGTTTTTTTTTTTCTTCATCCCGCTGGGTTAAAGGAAAAAAAAAGTATTATTATTATACAGGATTTATATAGCGCCAACAGATTGCACGGTGCTTTACAACATGAGGGCAGACAGTACAGTTACCATACAATTCAATACAGAAGGAATCAGAGAGCCCTGCTCCTTAGAGCTTACAATCTAGAAGGGAGGGTCAAGAGATAGAGTGTACCATGCTCAATATCTTCCTACTGGTTGTTTCTCATGTGGTACCCAGCTGTGTCTCCTATTTAAATGTTCTACTCTGTCAGCCCTTTAAAATACAGCTTTTGAACCTATCAGGGATATTCCGCATTCCACACTCTGTCACAAAGTTGTCATCACCTCTGCAAGGCGTGTACCTGCTTTGGCAGCTTTGTCCTGTAAAGAATCTGTTCTGATGTTACACAAGGACAAGTTGGTTATTAAAGCGGACCTTCAGTCAACTTTCCATCTATTAAATCTTCTGCCCTTGTTGTTTTAACACAAACAAATAAAAAACCCCAGAGGTGATCACATACCACCAAAAGAAAGCTCTATTTGTGGGAAAAAAGGGACATTTATTTTAATTGGGTACAGCGTCGTACGACCGCGCAATTGTCAGTTAAAATAACGCTGTGCAGTATCTCAGAAAATGGCCTGGTCAGGAAGGGGTGGAGGGAGGGGTGGATAAACATTCCGGTGGTGAAGTGGTTAATGAATGAAAAGCAACCCTACTTTATATTTTGTCTAGCCCCCATTTTGGGTGAAGTAGATGGCTACTGGTTGGACTTTTATCTATGCATGTTAGGTATTATGCTCTGCTCACTTTCTATTGTTTCTGATTAAGGATGAGCTCCGATGTGTTCGCATAGGGCACGTGCAGACATGGGCGTCTGCAGAACTTTTTTCAGGGGGGGGGGGGCATAATTTTAGGGTCACCCATGCACTGCCCCTTTTCGACAATGTCATTATCACATTATTATGGTCAGAGTCTGCAGACATATTACAATCCCTAGGAGAAGTAATGGGTAATGGCCAGCAGGCTCTCTTTCCAGACCCAGCGAAACGACAGCAGTGATCACTCCGGCTGGACGATCGCTCACTCTGGGTTCCCCGGGGGCGACACTGGTCAGTAGTGTAGCATGTCTGTACCCTGGTAGTGGCTCAGTCTTTCTCTCTCTGGTGGTGCTGGCCAGTGTGGCTCTTTCTCTAGTGGTGCTGGCCAGTGTGGCTCTCTCTCTGGTGGTGCTGGACAGCATGACTCTCTTTTGTGGCCCTGGCAGGCTCTCTCTCTGGCTTCCGCCCACCACACTCCTCGTCCTGTAGCACTCTCTCCCTCAGCTTCTTTCCAGGCTGCAGTCTCTCAATCTCTCTCTTGATCGAGCTGTAGCCTCCTCCCTGTGGAAAATGGAGCCGCCAATCTTTTGGGACTACCTATCCCATGAAGCTTGCCTCTCCTAGTCGCCTTTGATTGGCCCTCAGTTATGGCCAATAGGGAAGGAACGGAGCGGGCAGGAAGCTGGGTGGGGAACCTGGTGAGAGCCGCCGTCTCTTCTCCCTGACAGAAGAATGGGTGGGGCGAGTGGGGGAAACCTCTGATAGCCCGCAGCTCGCCATCCTTCCGTCACAGCACCGCCAAGTTCTCTGCTGGACTGAGCAGGGAAAAGAGCCAAAAGTCACACTACACTTGACAGCACCTTAATGGTGTCACCCCACTGGTGGGTGGCACCCGGGTGCTGAATTTAAGATCCGATCCCTGATTCCAGGGGGGGGGGGGGGCACTTGACCCCCCTTGCCCCTACCTGCGGACGTCCATGTGTGCAGGGCCCGCCAGGATGTCGGCACTGCGCTGCGCTAATCACAGGCAGTGAGACATTTCACGATCTCTGCAGCCGCGACTTCCTGGCGGGCTCTGCACGTGCCCTATGCGAACACGCCGGAGCTCATCCTTATTTCTGATAATACGCACCAGGGTTCTGGCTGCTCTAAGGTTTTATATGCTATTTCTTGATATTTTGCACAAATTTGGACTTTTCTCAATGGTTTTCATACCTCATGTATTTGAAACTTGGAATTCTCTGCCTATAGACTCCTGAGATGTAAATCCAACCCTGGCTAAAGAAATAACCTATTTTAGTTTTGGACAGGATTAGGACACAAATCTATTTGTTTATTGCGATCTGTGCCCCCGTTAGGCGATTCGCCCTCTCTATTAGTCATATTTACTGTTATCATCAGAAGGGAAAGTAAAAGAAAATGCCAGATTTTGGATAGACATCAGGATAAAGAAGGGAAACCTCCAATGAGGACACTAGTTCTGGTGATTCCCTCACCTTGGGGGGGGGGGGGGTTCCTTCCGCTTCCTGTTTGGGCTATGGGACAGGAAGTGAAGGGATATCTCCACAATGGGACACAGATGACAAAATAAAGCTCTAAGATGAAAAAATAAAAGTTTTGTCTTTAGTTACAGTTGTATAACAATGAAGCATTGTAAAGGCAGAGTAGCCCCGTGTGTTTTGCCCCCTGTACACACGTCTCGGAGGAGTGATTGCTGAGCCCAGATAGGACTGTCCTTGGAAATCATTTCCATTCAGAGATCAGAGCCTGTGAATGGAGGAATCCCCAGATGACGCAGTAGCGGACAGGAAGCAGCAGGGGGCGCCGCGCTGCCATTCTCACGCTATCACTCCGCCTCCATTAGCTGCCAGGCCGGGGGCGGATCTGCTGCGTTGTAGAAGAAAAAAAAAAAAAAAAAAAAGAGAGAGAGACCGAGCAGCAGGATCGTACCCGGAGAAAGGAATCCGGAGCAGACGTCAGCCTTGGCCCGAGGTTCCGGAGAGGCGGCTGTCACTGATCGTACACGGAGGGAAGGAGATCGGACGAGTAGAGAAGGACTGGCCCAGCCAGCCAGGGAGGGGGAGGGAAGGAGCCATGATGTGTGCAGAGCCCGGTGATGTGTCCGGGTCATGACACTGCACAGCCGGTGACTATCCGGAACACCGAGGTGGACTGTGTGTGTGTGTGTATAGACTGAGCGATCTCCCCATACACCAACCAATCCGGCCTGTGTGAGGACAGCCGATCATCGCCTGTGAGTATCCTGACCCCCCCCCCCCACCCCCACCTGGGGGGGCTGTGCCTGTCTGATCGCCCCCCATGTGTCCTGTGCACCCCCCCCCCCCCCAATCTGTCAGCCTGACCTCTTCCTGAACACATCTTCCCTGTCCTACATGGAGTGTGCGATCAGCACCAGGAATACATCCCATACACAACACATGGATCTATGTTTGGGATTGCCATGGTGGTGGGAATGCTAGGGTTTGACTGCCCATACACTATACAATCTGATCTACCATTGACTATGTAGTGCCTGATGGGATACTGATTGGATGAAATGGTTTGTTTAGGTTTCATTCGTTTTGTATATCTAAGACCCCATACACACTATTAGATTTTCTGCAGATTTTTGTCGTACAAGGGCCTGCCTGATTGTATACAAATTGGAACTCTTTTATATTCTATGGTTTTGGGAAATCTGAAGACAAAAATCTGCAGAAAATCTAATAGTGTGTATGGGGCTTTACAGCGAGCGATTTTATATATGATCAGATTGTCTATAGATTTTTTTGCCCGATCACAACGATCGTTCATACATGCTTTGACAACTCTGCCTTTTTTTCAGTCGTTCTTCGATAACGAATAGTCGGGATCTATATTGGATAACCCATTTGTTCGATATTTCACATGTGGGGATGTGGATCGATATCGATGGTCGCATCTCTGTTTACACCATGTAATCCCCTAATCGAATCGATGTGCCATCGTATTAAAGTGCTGCCAGTTGCTGCAAAGCGATGGCTAATATCTGGCTCTGGCCAATCCATTCGGTTAAATCTGAACTAAATCGGAAGGGAAGTTGTGTGCGGATTGAATAGTTTTGTTCGAATTTGCACATTGAGTGTTTAAACCACCAATAATAATCAGATTTTCTACTATCCTACAATTTTTTTTTTTCCCAGACCAATCCAGAAGAATTTTGATTAAATCGATTTATGTCTTTTCACGTATTTTTATTGATCGGATCCTTTTTATCGGATTCTGGGGAAAGTCGATTAATCAGATACATAAAGGAGATTTGTATAATCAGGTGGTATAGTGTATGGTCAGCCTTTGGCATAACCCCACTGTACATGTTTTGGTTCAGCATGTCCTGTTAGTGCTCATTTATACTGCAATCCCCGCGTTCAGCATACGTTTGTAATGCATTTTTATATATATATATATATATATATATATATATATATATATATATATATATATATTTATTTTTTCTTTTTTTTAAATAATATAATCATTTTTTTATTATTGGTGGAAAAAAAAGTGTGTGTAATAAATAAATAAATTAATATATATATATATATATATATATATATATATATATATATATATATATATATATATATATATATATATATATATATATATATATTCTCATTTTCTTTTTTTTAACATAAATTATTACATTTATATAATTCCCATTTAAAATGTTATTTATATATATATTTACACACATTTTTTATAATATAACATTCTCTGGGTTACATTTACATGTGCAAAAAATGCAGCATGCTGTATGTGGTGTCTTGCTTGCTTGTTTGTTTTTTTTTTTTTGTTTTTTTCCGTTTTGTTTGTGTTTTATTTTTTGTTTTGTGTTTGTTTTTTTTATTTTATTTTTTTTTTTTTGTTATTTTTGTTTTTTACAATGCAAACTGTGCTTATGGAATTCTACAAAATGTTTTTACATATACGTTAGCACTGCGTTTTAAAAATGTGTGGGACTACATCTGGTGTAAACAAGTCCCAGCATCATGAGCGGAGGTCGCCCTGGTACACGTATTAATGCTCCTTTTTAGCCCGTGATCACCGATTTTTGTGGCTCATTACTAGAATCGCAGGATTTCCATTTAATTCTATGGGGCCCATTCACATTAAGCAATGTTCTGTTGCAGGATCGTGCATTTAGGCTCCTAGCAGCCTGCTTTCCATTGGCCTAAATAAAAATGTTTGTCTGAAAATGCACGTTTAAAAAAAAAATGCTGAAAATCCAGCGATGAAGTGTGATCCTGTTTTTGTTTTTTTATTTCCAGTAAAATAGCAGAAATCATTCGATCAGGATCTTTAAAAAGACTATGGTGTAAACATAAGCGATCGTTCATTAATATTCAGGGAGATTCTCATTGGACAGCAATGATCTTATTTGGCGTTTTATTTATTTTTTCCTGGGAGTCCTGCTGTCACCTAGATGCCGTATGGATGGCTGTGAGTACAATCGTCATGGCCTTTGTGTTTATTTTGCTTTGCTTACCTATTTTGAACCAGCAAGTCCAGCCAGCCGTGATGTGATTGGCGGTTCCAGGCTGGCTGGTGTGTGACGGAGCAGAGTGATTTCTTGTAGCCCTATCATGGTGTTCTAGGGAAACACCAGTGACTGCACAACGCAGGGAAATCTCATCAGCACAGCAGGCATTCTTCTCAGCAACTGCTCCAAATGGTGAAGCTTGCTTTTCAGGGGGATGGGGAGGCCCAGGAATCGCAGATTAGCAGGGATGATGATACTTAGCATGATTTTCACAGTCTGCAGATTATATGGAAAGCTTTCAATTATACTTGCTCATTTGCATCAGTTGTTGTTCCTCGAAGGAGCTTACTATCTAATGTCCCTAGCACACTGGAACAAACACTAGGAGTCATCTGGGGAGAAAACGATTGAATGTACTAGTATGTTGTATAATACAGGAGAAACCCCACACAATCACAGGGAGGACGTATAGGATGTATGCAGAATTTAAACCCACCACTCAGAGCTGCAAAGCAAGAATGCTAATCATTTATCAGCACAATGCTGCCTGAAATACAAATCAAGACATCTGCATGCTTCTATGATTGCATCCCTTCCCCTCATATCTAGTACAAATCACATTTTATGCTGTGTAATGAAATAAACACAACATAAAGGTAGATTTTATTTTTTTATTATTATTTTATTTTTTTTCCTAGGACGCATATTTTGTCTAGTGCTAGTATAGCCCTAGGTTGTGTGTGTTTAATAATAAATATATATTTATTAATATATAAAGAGAATAAAAAAAAATATTATATTTTTGAAATTGTTAAAACAGAGACTGCTATCCCAATAAAATGCTATATATATATATATATATATATATATATATATATATATATATATATATATATATATATATATATATATATATAATTATTTGGAATTGTTGCGTATTCTACGCAGCATTTTATTGGGATAGCAGCCTCTGTTTTAACAAATTCAAAAATAAAAATATGTATAATAATAATAGTATTTTTTTTAATTCTCTCATGTTACATACATACATACATACATACATACATACATACATACTTTCCTATGGAACACGTTCTGTCGTGCAAATTGAGAACATGCTCTAAAATTTTTGCTGGCGGGAGTTCGGCCAGCAAAATTCCGATTAACGCATACACACGGTCGCATTTTGCGATGAAAATCTCTCATCGGTCTTTTGCTAGCCATAGTTCCGATCGTATGTACGCGGCATAAGGCTCGGTTCACATATATTTGAATCGGATGCATTTTTTACAGCTCCCGTTTCGCATAGCATGGGAATCGGACTGGCTTTCAATGGAGCCGGTTCACACATGTCCTGGGCAGCCGCAGTCTGTTTCTGAAAAGGGTGCTGTGCGATTTTGCTTCTGGTTTAGGTGTGAATTCAAATAAAAATTTGAACCTGAATCGGTGAACAAAACACCGAACTCCAGACTGCAAACCGCAACCGGACATGTGTGAACCCAGCCTAACTGTGTATGGCTAGCCATACTGTACATTCACATCAGTCCTTGCTATTATTATTATTATTGTAAAGGATTTATAGAGTGCCAACAGTTTGTGCAGCACTTACTGTCTGTACAGTTACAATATAATTCAGTATAGAAGGAATCGGAGGGCCCTGCTCATTAAGGAGCTTGCAATTTAAGAACGCCCCCACCTTGCATGCATACCATGTATGCATACACAGAATAAGACCAATTTTAGACAGGAGCCATTTAACATACCAGCATGCCTTTTGAAGTGTGTGAGGAAACCAGAGTGCCCACACAAGCACAGGAGAACATACATACTCCATGCAGATGGTGTCCTAGCTAGGATATAAACCAAGAGCACCAGTTCTACAAGGCAGAAGTGCTTGTCACAGAGCAGAATAATTCATATAGAGATTATTTTGGCTCAATCTCTAACTGCCCTATGAGTGCCATTGTTGTCATATTGGCACTGCACAGTCTGTGTAAGAACATCTGTGACTTCCATAAAATGCGGCATTTAAATGGTACCATTAGGATGGCAAATTTCTCTTGTTTCTTAGAAACTGAGTGAATGGAAGAGTGTAAGAGACAGTTGAACAGCTGTAATCTGTTAGAACCAGCTGTAGGTTTAAGGAATTTACTAATGAGAGAAAAACCGACAACCATTGCTGAACTGCGTCTGAAATTGCTAGGTATCTGGCTGTCTAAATTGCTTGCCAAACAAGCATAAAGCAAGTGAATCCAGCATTTCTGATCTGCATATTTGTTCCAAATCAACCATTTATGAGATATTGAAGACGCTGAATCAGAATGACAGCTATTCATCTCGCATTATGCCCTACATCAGGGTGGGTGTTTAGCCTGCATGCGGTCCCCAGAGAATTTAGCATTGCTGTGGCCCAGGCCCGTCTGAAGAGATGCCGTGCAAGCGTAGCAGCCATGGCGGCCGATACAGACAAGACGGTCCATGTACATATGTAGGGATGCCACAGAAACATAGAAACAGAACACAGAAACGTAGCAGCCGCAGCATCCTACATTGACAAGCCAGGCAAATGGATGCCGGGGCTGTCATTTTTGCAATACCACTGGCAGCAGGGAATGCAGGGGCACCAGGTAAGTCAATTCTGCATGGCTGGATCTAGGGGGGTACCATGGTGGGCTGTGCTTCCTCCCCACCGGGCACATTCACACCGGCGATATGGGCCAGTGTGGATTGTCTGTGTCCAGCAGTGATCACCACAGGTATTGCTAGCTGTGTAGAGAGCCACGAATAGGTGCAGCCACCAGTGACCTGTCAGTGAATGGGCCTGGTGCCCACACCTACCCGCTGAGAGCCACAGGAGGAACTGCTCACCAGCTTTCTTTATTATTAGCGTATTTTATGTGCAACGCAAGACGATACCTCTGTGGCCCAGGAAGGTCAAAGGATTGGACACCCCTGCCCTAGATTATCCTTTCTCAACAAGGGTTTCCTTGAGCAATGAGAAGTTCCCACTAACACCAAAAACCCTTTTAGCTATCTGTATTCTTTTAAATGACCATAAATGTAGGGAGCATTCTTCCCACTGACCATCATGCTAGTAACCAGGTGAGCTGTAGATATAGTAGTAATTAGCAGGGTTTCCTTGAGGCCAGAATGTTTTCTCAAGGGTTTCTGCACGATAAAAAGGTTCGGAAAGGTGGTCTTGGACCATTATAGATGGAGCTGAATTCCCGTAAAAGTCCTCCAGTGCAGTGGGGCTTGAAGGGTTAAAGTCTTGTTTTATTTCTAGGGGTTCTCCCATAGGTTCCCTCCATGCTGCTTAGCCTGTCCCTACAGCCCCTTCTACCCCCATGCTCTGGGAGTCGCAGGTTTTTGATGTCATTAAGTACAATGCAGAACCCAAAGCCTTGCATTGGATGCGCGGACACTGAGGGATAGTCCACTGCTTTTCCAGATCCCCCTAAGTATACAGTCCAAAGCACCCCAAACCCCCCCCCCCCTTACATCAGATGTCAAGTCATGTGTCCCCCACCCTCCCTTACATCGCAGTGCAACATCTTACTTTGCGCTGCTGCTGGGAAGCAGAAAGTGCAGGGTCTGGAGGAGGACCAGAGGAGGGCTGAAATTAGCTCAGGTAAGGCAGAGATGAGGATGTGCTGTGGCTGCACAGAGAGACCCAGGATCTGTAGGAGGAGTTCTGTCCTCTCTGCTGCCAACTGCTGAGTTGGAGGGGAGTGCCGCAGTTGCAGGAGAGGTGCAAGGGCCACATGAAATGGCCTGGAGGGCTGGACTCGGCCTGTGGGCCTTGTGTGTGACACCTTTGCCCTTGACCTAAAAAAGCCTACAGCTACGGTTGCCACCTCATCTCTTTAAAACCAAACACATATGAATTACACAGGTTCTGTGGCTGATTAAGGTGGTAATTAAACTCACTTGGTGACTTATCTGAATTAAATTATTTGTAATCCATATGTGTTCGGGTTTAAAGGGGTGAGGCGGCAACCCTACCTACAGCCCACACTAATGGCTGTGTGTTCAGGCCTTGGTTCACACCTATGCATTTTTAATGCTTTTTGCAGATTTGCACTGCAGTCCATTTAACATGGTTTCCTATGGAACATGTTCTGTAGTGCAAATCTGCAAAATGCACTAAAAATGCATAGGTGTGAATCAGGCCTCAGTGTAACTCACTGATGTGAACAGGGTCATCGTTTTCCCTGGAAATTGGCTAATTGAACATTTCATGTAAATATATTGAGTTGTTAATCTTCTGAATGACGTTTGCTTAGATTGAACTTTTTGGTAAACTGCAGTTTAACCTCATGCCGCCCACGTAACGCATGGACAGCTGAGGTTTCTATGCTGGGAACATCCCCTCTGTGCACTTCCTGCACAGTGACTGAGCTGTCATAGACAGTGCTCAGTCTCTGATCATGATTGGGAGCTGGCGGCATGGGCTTCCGATCATATGACTACGGTGACTGCCAATCAGTGGTCATGTGATTGTGAAGTCAGTCCTGCCTCCAGGTGTAAAGGGACGTTGTTGCTTGGTGGGAAGGAGTTAATGCAGCTCCATGCGTGAAGGGGGGGGGGGGCGGGGCGGGGCGCTAAGAACAGCTGGTTGGATCCTTTTTTCAGCATTATAGATGAAATGACAGTAGTAGGGTCACACCTGAGAACTATTAACCTTCCACCTGGTTGTAGCTGGTGGGAACAAAAGCAGCATTATTACCTAGGATACAAAATGCGTGAAACAGCAAAGCCCACAGTGTGTGTTAACATCAGAAAAGTAATGGCGCACGTGTTAACGCTGGGAAAACATTTTCACACGTTATTAACTCGCAACGCCTTTTCTTGTTGATAAATCGAGTTTTCACACTCTAGCAGCTAATACTGCTTGAAATGACACCAAATATGTGCTAAGTGGAGTACCACCATTACAAATCCCTGGAGTCCAGCAGAAGATTTGTTAGTCACGTGTGATCGCAATCGTACGCAGCCTAATCTGACACTACACTGATCTGTAGAATCGATCTCTATCTGTATGTGTGTACAGGGATTAGAGGAGAACCTACCTGTCCTCATGGAGAGTGAGTCTGATTACAGATTTGTCACTTGTTTTTTCCATAGAGCAGGGACAGTCCTAGCACTGTGTGCGTATGTGGCCACTGTTTTCATTGCACGCCGATGAAAATGGAGACATCATAAGTAAGGACGAGCTCAGGCGTGTTCGCAAGTCCACGTGCCCCCCAGGAAGCTGACACTCCACGGTGCTAATCGCAGGTAGTGAGACATTTCCCGATCCGTGGCTGCACAGAGATCGGGGAAACTCGCTACCTGTGATTAGCACTGTGGAGTGTCAGCTTCCTGGCGGGCACGTGGACTTGCGAACATGCCTGAGCTCATCCTTAATCATAAGAAATGAACAGCACTGATGTCCCGTCCTGTTTATTATGTGTGGCTCACTTTATTCACCACAATTATGTTTATGCGAACATTGCTGGAGCAAATGGCAGTTGGTTCCTGGAGATTTGGTGTGGTCATGTGTGAACGGTCTTTTGGACTTGTCCAATTAGGCTACACAAGAACACAGATATGAGCTTTGCCATTTTAGTGCGAGGGTAGGCAGTTGTTGGCACTCCAGCTGCTGTGAGGCCGGACATACATGGGTCAAATTTCCGAAATAATCTTCTTTAGAAAATCTTAACTAAAGCCGGATTTTCGCCAGACAAAGCGTCAGACTTTTGTCTGAAGGGCGTGTGCCTGGATTTTGTCTTGCATACTAACGGTACACAATTGTCGGCCAACAAACACGAACGTAGTGACGTACTACATGGAATTTCAGCTCTTGTGCGCCACCCTTTAGGCAACTTCTGCTAATGTCGTGTTTGGTGAGCATTGATTCCAAGCATGCGTGTTTGTACTTTTGTGTGACGGACTTGTGTAAACACGATAGGAAAATCTGACAAAAGACTGTTGTCTGCCAAAAATTTACTAGCCTGTCATCCAACATTTGTTGGCGGAAAGTTGCCCAACAATTGTCTGATAGAGCGTACTAACGGTCGGATTTTAGGCAGTCTGTCATCACACAATTCCCTGCCGAAAATCTGATCGTGTGTACGAGGCTTAAGAATTTTCTTTGGAATTTCGCATCATTAGTGGGCCACAGCAACGGCCAAATTTCGTGTGACCATCAAATCTGAGTGATCAGGCATGTTGGAAATTTTTTAAAAACAAATGATTTTCTAATCAATGATGGGAGAATGGATAATCCAATAAGAAATGCGCAAGAAAAGAATATTGCCGGAAAGAGAGGAAGGTTCCCAGCCACGAAAATTCTTTTCTGTAGCAACATGAGGTGAAATTTGAAGGCTTGGTTGGTAGAATTTCGAACTCAATAGTGGCACCATCGGATCACAAAACACAAACTTTCTGATTTTCAAATGAAAATTTGTTCAGAATTCGACCCATGTATTTAGTGTATTCACACCTGAGCAGAGCGACTTTCAGGCGTTTTTTCATTTGCGAGTTTTTGAGCATTTTTAGAAGTGTACTACAAGCATTTTAGAAGCATATTACAAGCGCTTTACAGCTTCAGGTGTTTTTGTTTTAGCCAATAGAAAGCATGAGAGGGTGGAGAGCTGCTGTGTGAGGGGCAAGAAATGCACAACAAAAACGCTCATGTCACCCATTTTCAGGCATTCCCATTGAAGTCTTTGGGGCCCAAAAAGAAGCTCATGTATTTTGAGCGACAGGTGTTTTTCTTAAGGCGACAATGCTCCGATGTGAACAGGCGCCATTGAAATGAATGGGATTTTGCTTGTTAACCCTTTTTATGAGATACAAGTTTCAAGCAGAAAAGATGGGGCCTAAAGCTGGCCATAAACTAGTAGATTTTTGAATAGACGTATGAAAATTCACAGTACATTTGATACATTTTCTTTTATAAATGTCATTTGAAAAGTACTCATTTTGGTTTTGCTTTTAACATTTGATTTTGGAATGAATGGACTTTCCCACGAGAAAACCCCATTCACTGTCAGGAATTTAGCTTGAGTAAAAAATTCCATCCTTCTCATTTAAATTTGCTCGTTACTGTGGTCAAAAACAAACGTCAATTTAACCGTACTAACAATTGGGGCCCATGCACACTTGGAACTGCATGGGAATCGCACAGGAACGATGTGCAGTTCCTGTGCGATTCACATGCAGTTCTGTGCAGTGTGATTTTCAATTGAATGGGCTGAAATGGCAAAGCACCAAAAGTAGCGCATATACTACTTTTTGAAATGTACTGCAACCTGGCAATTCGGTGCGGGCAAATTAAATACGTTTGGAGGGTGGTGTTAACTGCAGATCGCAAGGGCAATGCGATTTGGAATGTAGTGTGACAAACTGCATATAAACGCGGGTTTCCCGTATTACCTTCTAGTCTGACTGGGCCTTTAGGAAATCAAATGAACGTTCTCAGAAACTGTAGTTGTGTATGGCCAGCCTTTTCATTTATTTTTCAATCCCATGGGATATTTTGCATTGAAATACCATGCTGCAACCGCCGTAGCCGTGTTGGGCATGCAGTTTTGGCATGCTCCCATTAACGTTTTTGTTTTTATTTTTAAATGCCCCTTCTTACAGAGCAAACTGTATTGTAATGAATCTAATGCACATACAGAATAGTATGGGAGGAGAACTTACATCATTTAATTACACTTCTTATGAATAAAAGACCGGGTATAATTACAGGTCAGGCAAGTCATATAAGCAGTTCAAATGTAATGAGTATAGAGTGCAATCAGACGCTCTGGTATGATATCAGTCATTGTTTGAGCAAGAAGATAAAAAAAGGTTATTGCTCCCATACCAGGAAAGGAGATAAATAGAAAATTAGAACAAAAAAAAATCAACTACCGGTGTGTACAATTTTGAACCTTTGACAACAAGTGCTTCCTATTTGTGGCCCATTACTAAGAAAAGAAAGGGGCAAGAAGCGCTCCAATGCGAGAACAGAAAAAAGTGGGGGAGTTGGGGTCCCTAAAGGCAGAAGTGCTTCGCTTTGTTCAACAGATAGATCCTCAGCTAAATCAGAGCTGATGGGGCGGAGGTCAGTTTTGTTGCATCCATGCCCATTAAGTTTTTTTACCCACGTTTTGACAGCAGATGTTGGCTGACCCGTGATGGCTCTATGGGCGGCCAGAAGTGAACGGATTTGTGTCTATTTATATCAGGCTACCTCTGGTCCATCATGTTTAAGTCTAGAAAAATAGAAAAGGGTGCAGTCCTTTCTTGTAATATATACAGTATCTCACAAAAGTGAGTACACCCCTCACATTTTTGTAAATATTTTATTATATCTTTTCATGTGACAACACTGAAGAAATGACACTTTGCTAAAATGTAAAGTAGTGAGTGTACAACTTGTATAACAGTGTAAATTTTGCTATTCCCTCAAAAAAACTCAACACACAGCCATTAATGTCTAAACCGCTGGCAACAAAAGTGAGTATACCCCGAAGTGAAAATGTCCAAATTGGGCCCAAAGTGTCAATATTTTTTGTGTGGCCACCATTATTTTCCAGCACTGCCTTAACCTTCTTGGGCATGGAGTTCACCAGAGCTTCACAGGTTGCCACTGGATTCCTCTTCCACTCCTCTTCCACTCCTCTTCCACTCCTCTTCCACTCCTCTTCCACTCCTCTTCCACTCCTCTTCCACTCCTCTTCCACTCCTCTTCCACTCCTCTTCCACTCCTCTTCCACTCCTC
This sequence comes from Lithobates sylvaticus, assembly GCA_028564925.1. Taxonomy (NCBI): domain Eukaryota; kingdom Metazoa; phylum Chordata; class Amphibia; order Anura; family Ranidae; genus Lithobates; species Lithobates sylvaticus. Next base: position 359,270,269 of record CM053029.1, on the reverse strand, counting down.
TATGACGACATCACGGAGCTGGTGGATGTTGGAGACCTTGTGCTCCTCCACCTTCCATTTTGAGGATGCCCCAAAGATGCTCAATAGGGTTTAGGTCCGGAGACATGCTTGGCCAGTTCATCACCTTTTACCCTCAGCTTCTTTAGCAAGGCAGTGGTCATCTTGGAGGTGTGTTTGGGGTCGTGCTCATGTTGGAATACTGCCCTGCGACCCAGTCTTCAAAGGGAGGGGATCATGCACTGCTTCAGTAGGTCACTGTACATGTTGGCATTCATGGTTCCCTCAATGCACTGTTGCTCCCCAGTGCTGGCAGCACTCATGCAGCCCCAGACCATGACACTCTCGCCACCATGCTTGACTGTAGGCAAGACGCACTTGTCTTTGTATTCCTCACCTGGTTGCTGCCACAGACGCTTGACACCATCTGAACCAAATATGTTTATCTTGGTCTCATCAGACCACAGGACATGATTCCAGTAATCCATGTCCTTAGTCTGCTTGTCTTCAGCAAACTGTTTGCGGGCTTTCTTGTGCGTTATCTTTAGAAGAGGCTTCCTTCTGGGACGACCGCTATGCAGACCAATTTGATGCAGTGTGTGGCGTATGGTGTGAGCACTGACAGGCTGACCCTCCCACCCCTTCAACCTCTGCAGCAATTCTGGCAGCACTCATATCTATTTCCCAAAGACAACCTCTGGATATGACGCTGTGCACGTGCACTCAACTTCTTTGGTCGACCATGGTGAGGCCTGTTCCGAGTGGAACCTGTCCTGTTAAACGGCTGTATGGTTTTGGCCACCGTGCTGCAGCTCAGTTTCAGGGTCTTGGCATTGTTCTTATAGCCTAGGCCATCTTTGTGTAGAGCAACAATTATTTTTATTTTATATATTTTTTTTTTTTTTCAGATCCTCAGAGTTCTTTGCCATGAGGTGCCATGTTGAACTTACAATGACCAGTATGATAGAGTGAGAGCAATGACACTAAATTTAACATGCCTGCTCCCCATTCACACCTGAGACCTTGTAACGCTAACAAGTCACATGACATCGGGGAGGGAAAATGGCTAATTGGGCTCAATTTGGACATTTTAACTTAGGGGTGTACTCACTTTTGTTGCCAGCGGTTTAGACATTAATGGCTGTGTGTGAGTTATTTTGAGGGGACAGCAAATTGAACTGTTATACAAGCTGTACACTCACTACTTTAAATTGTTGCAAGGTGTCATTTCTTCACTGTTGTCACATGAAAAGATATAATAAAATATTTAAAAAGATGTGAGGGGTGTACTAACTTATATGTATGTAAATACCTAATTTAAGAGCCAAGATTGCGGTCACATGACCAGCAAGCTCTCCTCTCCTCCAGACTGACATCAGCAAAGGAATCTCAGCCCCACCCACTGCATCTCTCAGATGAGGAAAGGAAAAAGCTGGCCAGTCTTGTGATCACATGTCGTCAGTAAAATTAGGTATTTGCAGCATTTATTTTTATAAATCGCACACAGAGGGGGATACCACAATAGGAGGCAGTTCTGATTATAGGGTTATAGTGGCTTAACAACCACTTTAATACAGATAATGCTTTATTATTATTATTATTATTATTTATATTCACACCTGGTTTAAATTTCGAAGTAGGCAGATGTGATGAAACACAATCTTCCTGTCCATTGGCCTGTATTGATCTTCCAGGCAGGTCCACCTGAAAAATTGACAGGCCGACCTGATTGGAAATCCTGCGTAAAAATGACCTAAGGAAAGAAAAAAGATCCCCTTCTCACTAGGTGTGAGACTTAAAGTGGATGTAAACCCGCACATATACCCAGTGAAGTGAACAGCCTCAGATGATACACCGAGATTAAACAAATCTCCCTACATAAGTTTAACATGCATATCTTCAGATTTATATACTGTTTAGAAAGTACACATTCTGTTCGAATTTTCTCTTTCTGATTCACTTGTGGGAGTGGATTCTTGCCATACACCGTGAGACAGCTGATTGGAGGAAAGGCACACACCCCCTCTCCACATAGGCAGAGACTTGCAGAGCTGTGCTGTGAATTGACCAGCTCTCTGCTAATCTATTTATAGCACCCACCCTGATACAAAGATCAGCCTGGTTTTATCACAGTTGACTGAGAACTTGTCAGAAGTTATCATGCTGATAACAAAAGAATGGAGCACTTAGTGCTATGAAGAGAGATAAGAAAACACTGCAGATATTTGTGCCCAGCTCAAATTTCATGAATCGGGTTTACAACCTCTTTAAACCTAGTACTCACTACTATTTTTTTTTTGCTGGGTTTAACGAAAAAAACTGACCGATCCGGTTGGAGCCACTGTATTAACAATCGAATGTTGTTACAGCGATCTCCCTTTCTGAGCTATTGTATTTTTTGACAGGGGGGACGACCCTCCTGCCAGAACACTCCGGTCAGTGCTTTCAGCCATTGGGAGAGCGCTGATCGGGAGCCGGTCGACAGACCTTTCTTAACCATGAGTCTTCAACAGAGGCCAAATGGCCGGCATCTGTCGGATCGGCTGCCATACGTACGGCTGAATGTCTGCCGGTTTCTATTGAACCGGCTGATGCCAGCTGACATTCAGGTACTAGGCTTAATACAAGTTTAAAATGGGGAGATTTATTCTGCTGACCACATCCTAAAACAACATAGAAAAATAGGGGTTCCCTCGTTAGAAGAAATGGGACTTTAAAGGCTCAAAGAGTGAACATGTAATTCTGTTAAGTTATAGTTCTATTCATAGAACAAGGATAGTTTTATACAGTACAACAAATCTATTTATAAATCAATGCATATAAAAGTGAGGTACGTTGTTACTCATGGCAGAATCGCCTAAAGATACTGTTACAGTAAACATGCAGATGTTACATAAGCAAAATCCAACACGTTTCAGAGTTCTAAGACTCCTTCCTCGGGGAAATCTCTGCATGTATTGTTGATATGGTCTAGAAAGATAAGTTTTTGTATCATAATAAACGGCATGCGTGTGTGTGTGTATGTGTGTGTGTGTGTGTGTGTGTATATATATATATATATGTATATATATATATATATTAGACAGAGCTCCCCCATGTTTTGACACAACCCTTCACATCATAAAAGCAAATAAACAAAATCCAACAGGAAGTACGGTAGGTGAAAAAAAATAACCAGGGCGGAGACTGCTAGGCAAGCATTGCGACCACCTGGCATAAAAAAGGGGATAAAAAGTGTTAAGTTGAGTATGGATCAAAGTAACATATAATGTGTATAGTCTTGCAATAAAGATCGCATACCAGATATATTGGTATCCAAAACCAGCTACAAAGGTGGTATATATGGCAGATATTACAGATAAGCATTTATCTCCTCCTGCTTGGCATGGATACCTGAAACAGTCTGCAGAAGAATCTGATCGATCGCATTGACATTAACCAACTTCTACAACAGTGTGAGGAACAGTGTGAGGAACAAACGGTGGAACCTGTTCGCCAAAGTTCCTCCCTAGAAAAAAAAAAAAAAATTAGATTGTTTCCCACCACCCAGCTCCAATACAAACGTAGCGGCTTTTTTGAAATTGGTAACGAGATCTAGAAAAATTGTCCATTCATACCACACAAAAGGATAACTTGACAAATGATGAAAGACAGGCCTTGCATGATCTGGCCAACAATCGCTCCTTGATGATCAAACCATCGGACAAAGGGAGGTAATGTCGTTGACATGAACAACGAAAAATGTGTCCACCTATTGGTACCGTCCTATAACTGCAAGGCTGATCGACAATAAACAGTTTTACAATCTGGTTGACACGGCTTTCAGGAATGGCACCATAAGGCCCCTTTCACACTGGGGTGTTTTTCAGGCGGTACAGCGCTAAAAATAGCGCCTGTACACCGCCTGAAAAAATCCGGCCCCTTTAACTCCAGTGTGAAAGCCGGCGGTACCGCCGCAAAGCGCCGCTATGGCGGCTCTCTGCGGGGGGTCTTTAACCCTTTTTCGGCCGCTCGCGGGGGGGCAAAACCGCACCGCGAGCGGCCGAAAACCGCGGCTAAAACGACTGTAAAGCAGCGCTAACTATAGCGCTGCTTTACCGTCACCGCGGCTCCCCCGCCCCAGTGTGAAAGGGGCCTAACCAAAAATACATGGGGCTTTGTCTGCACCAGTTTCCCTAATGCCGCGTACACACGGTCGGAATTCTCGTCGGAAAAAGCTCTGATGGTTTTCCCGTCGGAATTCCGACGGAATTTCACTCAAACTGTCCTGCCTACACACGGTCACACCAAATTCCGACGGTCTGTAACACAACGGCATAAAACACGTTCGACAGCACTATAAAAGGGAAGTTTAATGCTTCCAAGCATGCGTCGAATTGTTTCCGAGCATGCGTCGGAATTGCATACACACGATCTGAAAATCAGATAGAAAGGTTTTCCGTCTGAAAAATTAAGAACAGGTTCTCAATCCAAAGTCCGTCGGAAATTCCGACAGAAAAAGACCGATGGGCACACACACGGTCGGAAAACCAGTTGAAAAGCTCCCATCGGACAGTCTCCATCGGAAATTCCGACTGTGTGTACGCGGCATTAGACTGCAACATTCTATTCGCTCTCCAAGATACACAAGAATTTTCAAAAATCCACCTGGGAGACCCATTTGAGGGAATGGTGATGGTGCTCTCACTGAAAACCTGAGTCGTCTCATTGATGAACACTTAAGACCTCATGTGCTAGGCCTTCCCTAATATATAAAGGATACCATACACTTTCTACAAATCATTAACAACCGTCACATTCCTCAGAACTTTGAAACGTGTTGGATTTTACTTATGCAACCTCTGCATGTTTACTGTAACTGTGTCATTAGGCGATTCCACCATGAGTAACAATGTACCTCACTTTTATATGTATTGATTTCTAAATAGTTTTTTTTTTTTGTACTGTATAAAACTATCCTTGTTCTATGAATAAAATTATAACCTTTTAACAGAATTACATGTTCACTCTTTGAGCCTTTAAAGTCCCATTTCTTCTAATGAGGGAGCCCCTATTTTTCTATAAAGCTTAATACAAGGGGTTACAGGAAGCGGGCAAGGAGAGCTATCTACACCAGAGTTTGTCATATTTGGATGGGCAACCTAAATGTTCATGTATAAATCACCTTTGTAGGATATCGATATGGCCTCATTGACTTTAATGGATGCATGAGGCAGGCAAAATGCTTGCCGAACACAACATGCAGAGTCGAAACTGGGATGCTGCAAAGTGACCTGAAAGCTCTAGTCCATTTGACTGCATGGTGTAGAGCAGGGGTCAAGAACCTTTTTGGCTGAGAGAACCATGAACGCCACATATTTTAAAATGTAATTTCGTGAGAGACATACAATATGTTTAAAACGAAATACAAGTAAATGTGTGCATTTTATGTAAGACCAACACTTTTAAAGTATAATAAGTCTCTGACTTCTTTTTAATAACGTTGTTATGCTGTTGCTAACCAATGATGAATAAAGTACTTCTTACCATTAATGCGACTTCTGGTGCTGCATGGCTTTACGGATGGCTTTGTAGTTTTGGTTGATACATGGTGACTAATTTAGATTAATTATAACTGTAATACCGTCTCCCCCCCCCACTGTAATGTTGTCCACATCCCCCCCCCCCACATCCCCCCCCCCCCCCACTGTAATGTTGCCCACATCTCCCCCCCCCCCCCCCCCACCCACTGTAATGTTGTCCACATCTCCCCCCCCCCCCCACTGTAATGTTGTCCACATCTCCCCCCACCACTGTTGTGTTGTCCACATCTCCCCCCCCCCCCACATGTTGTCCACCCCCCCCCCCACTGTAATGTTGTCCACATCTCTCCCCCCCCCCACTGTAATGTCCACATCTCTCCCCCCCCCACTGTAATGTCCACATCCCCCGAAGCTAGGCCTTTCCTATGGGCCTCAATCCGCGGATCAGCACACCACGCGATCCGCGGATAGAGAAGCGAGAGCCAGATGCAGCCATCAAGAGCCACATCTGGCTTGCGAGCCATAGGTTCCCGACCCCTGGTGTAGACATGGGTGGCACTACTGCAACACAAGCAACTGTGTTTTATCGCGGTCCTCCGCCTGTGTGAACGAGGCCTTACAGCCACCGGCATAACTCCTAGATGAAGAGGCATGATGGGATTTGTAGTTTTACCACCGCTGTAGGTCGCGTTCACCTACGCCCTCTCTCGTCTTTTTCTGAATTGAAAATAAGCGTTTTAATGATATGTTGTACTACATGTTGGTAAGCAGAGTTTTGAGTACAAATTGGTCTGTGGTAATTTAGGTACTTTGTCAAATGTCTGCCACGGTATATTTTAAATGCAATGCACTCTGCTACGAATGTGTCTGACTGGCTTTGTTTTTGAATGTTTGTTTGTATTTGCCCTCAGGAAAGAGATGTAATCGGGTCTGGAAGAAAGAGGCAAGAAGTTTGAGATTCACGTGCGGTGCATTCCCTTTTCACCCAGTGAGTTCACGTCAGCGAGGACAGGCCTGGAATTCACTTTCATAGGGACCGCAGCCAATGACTTAGCAGGGTGTTCACAATGTGGATGGGTGAGGTTTGAAGCCTGGCTGTTGATGCTGAGAGCATTGTGGAAAAAGTGAGCGGAGAGGTGATAGGGTCAGCTCAGTATTACAAGGTATTTGTGTCAGGCACTCGCAGGCTTTCTGACGTACGCTATTATTTATAGTCACTGGTCTGATACTATAGGTACTTTTCTTGTCAATACAGAAGTCTCCCGGTGCACCTCGGGGACGCACCTTGTATTTTGAGGTCACTAGTACAGTTTTTCATTGCGGCTGTGTTACCGTGTTCTCTTTTGTGATGGAGAAGGCTGTTTTGTTACATGATAATAGCTTGACCTATTTTTTTATTTTTTTATTTTTTATAAAATGATGGTGCTTACTCATGAGAGGAGTAGAATAGAAGATACAATCATGTAAGAGCCATTCAACCAATAATACAAAACTATCTATCCCAGCCTTTTTCCAACCTTTTTACCTCAGAGGGACCCTAAATAAAAATGAGGTTTTGAGTAATCCCTGCAAAACCAATTCTTTGGGGTTTAGCAGGGAAAAACGCCTTTTACAATGCTGGCCAACATAAAAAAAAAAAAAACAAAACAAAAAAAATGTAATAACATAGTCCTCTGCTATCAAGAGAACACCAAGCAACACATAGAGAAAAATGGTGATGGTAGGGAGCTCCAGCAGAGTGACAGCCTCAGCTCTTTTCCTGTGTGTTGTGTGAAGGGGGTGTGTCTCTTCCCTCCAATCAGCTTTCAGAGCTCTCCTCACTAAGCTCTGCAGAGTAACTATAGCTCTCCGCCCCCTTTTTTTTCTGAACTGTCAGACAAGCTTTATAAATTCAGCACTTTGAACGGATGTACAGAAGAGAAGCCTGCCGACAGATACCTGTTATGTAGGAGGACTTGTTTCAGCTCACTTCACTGGGTATATGGAAGGGTTTTCAACCACTTTAAGGTTACCATAGGCAGGCCATAGATAAGTCAGTTATTGTCGTTCAACCAGCGGGTTGAACTAAAAAAAAAAAATTGACTCAAATCCTCCCCACTGAACTATTGAATCTTGAAAGTGGGAAAGACTCCCTCACCATCATAATACACTGATCAGCATTGCAAGCTATAGCCAGCAGTGTGGATTGAACAGGGAAAATCCGACAGGGTGGTAGTACAGGAGTCGATTGGTAGATTCACTTCCCTACAACCTCCCTGCCCATACATGGATCAAAATATCGCCTGGTCCCTGCTGATGCGGCTGAATTTTGATCCATACATAGACGGATTTAATCTAGTTATGCCACCCATAAAATCATTGGCTATACTCCTAAATTCAGATAATATAAATGCTTAAATCTCTGTACATTGGCTTCCTGTGCACATTAGGATTCATACTTGAAGAGGAAGGGCAAGCAGTGTTTTGGAGTTTGCCTCTACTGTTTTAATTTGGTGTCCGTTTAACACTGAGAGCCTGCTGACAAGAGAAGAGAGCAGAGTGAGCACATTTAGGACCTTGTCTACATGGTGCTGTTTCCTAATTTTTCCAGCCACAGCCTCTTTACCAAGGTTTACAGGAGGTCAGCGACCTGTACATGCCTGAACTGCGAGACTGGTTATGCCAAATTACAAAACTGGTTCAGCATAATTACAAATTCTTGGGTTAAGTATTTCACCTCCTAGATGTCTTAAATGTGTATATAACTGGCTGCTTTAAAGATTTTAGTTTTTAAGTCATGCTAAACTTTCTCATCCATGGTCAGCTTTACTGTATCATAAAATTGCTGAATTCATGACTCAGAATTATTATTATTATTTAAAAAAAATTTTGTCCAGAGCATGTATTTGTTTTTTATTTGTTTCAGGTACTTGTATAGCACCGCACATTTACACAGCACTTTATTTGTATATTGTAGCATTCACATCAGTCCTTGCCCTCAAGGAGCTTACAATCTTAGGTTCCTAACTCACATTCATATATACACATACTAGGGCAAATTTAGACAGGATCCGAATACCTTACCAGCATGTGTTTTGGTGGAAACCGGAGTACCCGGAGGAAGCCCACGTAGGCACAGGGAGAACATGCAAACTCTAAACTTTCTCATCCATGGCCAGCTTTACTGTATCATAAAATTGCTGAATTCATGACTCAGAATTATTATTATTATTTAAAAAAAATTTTGTCCAGAGCATGTATTTGTTTTTTATCTGTTTCAGGTACTTGTATAGCACCGCACATTTACACAGCACTTTATTTGTATATTGTAGCATTCACATCAGTCCTTGCCCTCAAGGAGCTTACAATCTTAGGTTCCTAACTCACATTAATATATACACATACTAGGGCAAATTTAGACAGGATCCGAATACCTTACCAGCATGTGTTTTGGTGGAAACCGGAGTACCCGGAGGAAGCCCACGTAGGCACAGGGAGAACATGCAAACTCTGTGCATGTAGTATCGAGGTTGGGATTCAAACCAGCAACCTTAGTGCTGCTATGTGGAAGTGATCCCTGATGCACATCCAAGAGTCTTTTAAAAAATAGCCATACTCCCCACTGCCACCACCAATTGTGGAAGAGAGTTAAACAGCCTTATTGTATTGACAGTGAAAAACCCCCTGTGCAGTTTTAAGGTAAAACCGCTTCTCCTCCAATCTCATTGTGTGGCCCCCGTGTCCTCTTACACTCTGAGACTGAATCGTTTTTTTCCTATGCTGGGATCACCATTGAGTTATTTGTTAATCGCTATCATGTCTCCTCTCAAGCATCGCTTCTCTAGTGAGAATACATTTAGTGGTTGTAGTCGTTCCTCATAATTGAGGTTGTCAAGGCCCCTTATTAATTTTGTTGCCCTTCTCTGGACTCTCTCCTGTTCCAGCACATCCCTTCTGAAGACTGGTGACCAGAACTGGATGGAGTACTCAAGATGTGCCCTAACAAGAGTTTTTATAAAGTGGCATTTCCATTATCAATTGAGATAATGTGTGTTTTAGTAAGTAGCAGTTAATCAGTCATTTGTTGACTAAGGGCATTCTCGCACTAGGCATGGTTGACTTCAGCCATGTTCGAGTGCAGTTGGCCTCCGTCCCCTCTCCCACACACAGGCCCACACACACTTATCTCATCACCTCAGTGTCACACAGGTGCGTGCCGTGCCTGAACCCTTCTCTTCTGGAGGACCAGGGCATGGTACATCAAACTGGGCCTGAGCATTGGCACAGTATGATCACATCTAGTCACACAAACTGGACTTTTGATGGTTGAATATGTTCGGGCCCAGGACAGATGGCCTAGTGTGAGTATGCTGGAAACTTAGGCTGGCCGTACACTCTTAGGGCTCATTATGACACCCTCTATGCTCAGATTGCTTTTCGAAAGGTGTTTGACAGTCAGTGATTTGTTGGCTCCTCACTGCCCGGTTGTTGTAATACTGCACCTCAAGTGCTTGCATTGCAGGAGGTTGCTGTGCAGTTCCTGTGTGTCACTGTAGAACTGCATTACTCAGGTTCAGTGGCGACACTGCCACCGAAAGTGACACGGCTGCCGCATGTTTAAAGCTGTGAGTGGCTGTAGACGAGTGTTCAGATAAGCAGCCAGTAGAAAAAATAAAACTGCAGCTTAACGACTTGGTTTTACCACCCTCCCCCAATCTCGCATGTAAACAAGCTCTTAGAGTTCCCTGGTTTAGCCAGTGGGCTTAACCAGTGAAATCAACAGATTCCTCCATGCATTTTAATTTGCATGAATAGATGAATCTCCTGCTGTTGGCGGTTGTATCCTGACAGTCAGCACCCATGGCTGTCAGAATACCTGAAGAATTGGCTACATCTATTTTCCGTCTGGCTCCTTCGTTTTTTTCAGATCAAAGAATGGGTGGAGTGGTGCTAACAGGTCCACCCATGCCACGAATTTCGCTCGGCTCCTCTCCAAAAGGCCCACATTTGACCGTGTATGGGCACATTTTAGATAAATTGACACAATCTTCAACTCCTTGTTCTTGTGTGGTCGTGTTTATACCATAAAATATTGTGTAGCAAGAAAGCCTAATGATAGCAGGAGTATTTGCTGTCATCTTTTCGATAATGTAAGGCATTTGAATGGGGAAGCACAGATCCCCTAGCTTAGTACATCCTCATTCCAGGCATAAAGTGATGAGCTTGCTGCTGTCTGAAATGCTTCCATGCTTTCCAATGTAAAAGAGAAATTGCAGCTCAAGCTCCGGGGTATTGTTTGCCTCACTTAGGAATGACCCTCTGTCATGCCGGCTTGTATGATTTATTGTACATACAGTTAACGAGCATTCCCTTTTTACCTTCCTTTGTGACTAATGGCAGTAATAAAGCATTTGGGTGAAGGCAAGATCAACAAGAGCAGTATTGTTTACTTCGGATGGCTGCAATTGTAGCTTCATTAATATCATTCGTATAGATTGGAACCACAGGAAATAAACCTAAGCGCTGTATAAAATCGTATTACTGTTCATAAATATATGCTATGAAAAGATTACTTGTTTTGGTTATATTTATAGTCTGTCTAAATCCCTGTTTGGTTAGCTTTTTAGTCTTGTGATTAAGGGATCCCAACTGTAGTTAGTATCTGAGCTATTACCATATCAGATTAAAAGAAGGAAACTTTTTTTTTTTTTTTTTATTATGCTTCAAAGGAAAACTTAAACTGTGTGCGTGGATGGAGATTTGGTAAATGTGACAGCCAGGGCACCCACCATACGTGGCCTGATGGTTGCAAGCAACATGTCTGTTTTGAACTTTTGTAGTAGTTGGGTTATGTTAATACCCCATCGTATTTTCGTTGGAGGTAACTGCATTTATTATTTACTGTATATGGGACATTTGTACAACCACTGAGCCCCCATTCGCACTTGGTGTTACTTAACCCAGGACCCTGCATTCACTATATCTGGTCTCCCACAGTACACAGAACATGGAAATGCAATTATTTTAGTAAATATAAACTGCTAAATTTAATACCTTTTCTCATCAGCAGTATATAGCAGTCTTATGACTTCTATGGGTGCCTGGTTAGAGCTTGTAGGAGGAGTTTTTTCATTCTGCTCTGGCTGTCATATGAGGCTGCATGACCCCTGACTGGACAGTGCTGATTGGCCCTATGCTCATCGCATGCACTCTTCCAAGGAAAAAAAAAAACACTCTAGCAATACACACCAAATTGAGCATGTGCAGAGTCCCTCCAGGGCTCTGTACTATCAGATGGATTGAGGACAGTGGAAGGAGGAGTGGATCAGAGAAGACAGGATCAAACAGCCTTTTACACAATGCAGAGGATTAACCCCTTAGGTTCCACAGTGAGATATAACAAGCATGCTTTACTGTATTTACAGACTGATTTTACTGTTGTGGGTTTAGTAACAATTTAAGCCAGTCGTAGACCGATCAAAATGCTTCTGTAGGAACCATTAACATTTTTGATCTATCTATGGGCAGGCTGGTTGAACTGCAACCAGCCTGTCACGTGTGTTTGTTGCAGTGCAGCAAGAGGGATCCCCCCCCCCCCCCCATCAACACTGAATGTGTTGGTGGGAGAATTGAGCAAATTTCTCAACCTGTGATTGTGCAATTTTCTTTCCTTCTATGTGTGGCCTGCCTTAGTGTAGGCCTATATAGCTAGGTGATTATACTTGAATTTTGTAGTACAGGAGCAGAATCTTGCATTTTTGACCCTGTAGGATTTTAAGTTGCAGCACCTGAACACGTTTTTTTCACGCACTCCCAATAAAGTTTTTAAGTGCAAAAAACACATGATTTTGCTTCTGTACAATTTTGTGTGTACAAATTGGGATCACAAGAGCCTCTAAGTTGACTGGCTATGCTCACGCTCAAGTGTGAATTGGGATACTTCTATACTAATCACTAAGTCTGACCCGGTTACTCTTAAACATAATAAAACAGATTCCAGAGGATGCTTAGTTATCCTTGTTCTAGGTAAATTGCACACTTTAATTCAGGGGTAGACAACCTTTGAGAGGTGGATATCTACCTGAGCAACATTGAAGAGAGCACAGATCACCGAGCTGTAGCGCCCTTTTTTTTAAGATCAGATCAAAAGGGGTTTATCCCCGGTCGCTCCACTCTCATTGATTTATGTAGGCTTTTTACTAATTTGCAGGCCAAACATGCCAATATGGGCTCTAGAGCTGTATTGTCACTAGATACACACAAAGCCTTTGATTCGGTCGAATGGCCGTATTTACAGGAAGTACTGGCAAAGTTTGGCTTTGGTGATACCTTCCTGTGGTGGATTCAGCTACTGTATTGTAGGCCCAAGACTACGGGTGAGAAACTGTATTTCTGAATCCTTTCACATTGCAAGAGGCACTGGACAGGGTTTCCCCCTGTCATTATTTATTATTTGCCATGGCAATGGAACCCCTGGCTGAGCTGATAAGAGCTAATTTGTCTATCAAAGGATTAGTGATCATTGGGCTGGACTGGAATAATAAGTGTCTCTTTACGCAGATGACATGCTTATCCGTTTACACCGATTTTACAATCCTCCTTATCTACTCTTTTGCAGATTACTCAAAGATTCGGAAATTTCTCGGTATTCCTAGTAAACTGGGAAAAATCCCTCTTGTTTCCAATAGACAATGATGTTCTGATTTCCCTTCAGTATCATGCCCGCTCGCAATTGTCTCTAGCTTTTGTTACCTGGGTATTGTGGTACAGTGGCCGATATCACTAGATCTTAAAAATAACCTTGACTCTCTCATCAGTAGACTTAAAAATATCTTAAAAGTTTGGTCTAAAGTCCCCTTGAAATTATTAGGTAGGGTAAATATATTTAAGACAATCTTCCTGCTACACTTCCTTTTTTATATACTGTACTTAGTAACTCCCACGGTGTATATTCCTAAACGCTGATTTAGTGAGATTGACGCTATCCTTACATCTTTTCTTTGGGAAGGTAGAGCAGAAAGAATTGATAGAGATACGCTCCAGTTACCGGTATTGGAGGGCGGTCTTTCAGCACCTAATTTACTTACTATGTCGCCTCTCAATTGGCTCATGCCCATTGGTGGTTTTACCCTGAAGCTAATAATGCTGCAACTACCCTGTAATTTGCAATTCTCACATCCTATGAATCCCTTCAAAATTTTCCCACCGCCAATCTACACTGGGCAGAGACAGTATGAATATTTTATGACACTGCAAATTTTTAAACTCTCCGATTTTACTCCCATCTGCTGGTACACCTGTATACTCTCCTAATGCTCCTTTTATGGAATAATCTGCATTTTACGCAAATTTTTCCAGAGGACAGTTGGAGCATTCTGGTCGAGACGGGAAGCGAAACTGATTTGTCATCTGTTCTCGGCAAGCGCATTCTGCTCCTTCGCTGAATTTCATACAGATTTTCACCTTCCCTCTACAGCATAGTTTAGGTATCTTCAACTAAGACCTACAGCTGCTACTCAATTTGGCCTGCGTAACATTCCTATACAACCTTCCCCTATTGGAGCATTTATTGAGTGACCTAACGCACTCTAAACTTATATCTACATATTACTTCTCCTCCTTTATTACATTCTAAAACTACTAGACTCAGTGTCACCGAATCTAGATGGCGGTAGGATATACCAGAACTTATGGAGGAGGTGTGGGAGAAGATTCTCCCTTTACAAGTCCCTACAGTTACAGCGCCTTGCAAACTTATTCACCCCCCTTGGCATTTTTCGTGTTTTGTTGCCTCACAACCTGGAATTAACATGGATTGTTTGAGGATTTGCATCATTTAATTCACAGAACATGCCCACAACTTTGAGGATGGGGTTTTTTTTTTTATTGTGAAGCAAACGAGAAAATAGCAGAAAAAAGTCAATGTGCATAACTATTCACCCCCCCTAAATTCAATACTTTGTAGACCCACCTTTTGCGGCTATCACAGCTCCAAGTTGCTTTGGATAAGTCTCTATGAGCTTGCCACATCTTACCACTGAGATTTTAAGTAGTGCATAACATGAGCCATTATTTATTTGTTTTTTCTTAAAGTGGACATTTAAGTAACTTTATACATGAATAATAGAGGCTATCACCGGTGGCCATAGGTATAGATGGCGACTGGACAAATGTGATAAAGCTGCTACTGTGCGGTGTGGGCAGTTAAAATAACTTTTTTTTCAATTCTGCATGAATTAATTCCTGATATACCATGGTGTATAATTATTTTTTTTATTTTGCATGTTTAAAGCTGGCGTTAAAATAAAAAAAGAAAGGCAGCTCGATGGATACTGGAGCAATCTTCACTGCAGGGATGCCCCGTCCTCTTCCTGTCTCGAAGTCCTGGCACTGCAATGGTTAACTACTTTAGGTCTTCAGTCAGAACGTTAGTACAGATGGTCCTGTGAGGACTTTTCTCATCCCTCCTCCAATGAGAAGTTCTGTAATTTTAACCATTTCTTAGATTTGGGGGAAAGAATCCTGTGCCTGATTAGACTCTGCCCATTGCTTTTGTGTTTGCTGGATGGTGTTTTTAGGGGCACGCACAGCTTGGATTTCGGCCCATTCAGGATGAATCCACTGAAATTTGACCTGTTTTTGGCAGCCTTTTGTGTTTCAATTATTCATCACTTGGCACGCAGGCACTTGCCATGATAAAAAAAATCTATCTCCTGCTATGTCCACCTTATTCTTTCTACGTCTAGGGGGGTGATTTACTAAAACTAGAGTTCAAAATCTGGTTCAGCTCTTCACAGAAACCAATCAGCTTTCAGGTTTTATTGTCAAAGCTTAAAGTGGTTGTAAACCCTTTACAACCACTTTATGCTACAGGCAAGCCTATAATTAGGCTTACCTGTAGCTACACTGGATATCTCCTAAACCTGCACGGTTTAGGAGATATCCCTGTATTTGCATGTACCAACGTCATCGGCACATGCGCACTTAAGCAAACTAAAGCAATGGCATGTACGCGCTGTTGCTTTAGTTGTACTGTGCCATTACCGGTGGCTCCCGCGCGCATGCGCGAGAGTGACGTCATTGCGGCTTCGGCCAATCGCAGCGCTGGAGCCGCGATACCCAGAAGTAACCCCCCGGGGAGATATCGGCCGCCGAAGCAGTGAATGAGGACCTCTGTGGGGTCTTCGACTTAAGGTAAGTAGTTAATAATGAGCTAGTATGCTAGGCATACTAGCTCATTATGCCTTTGTCTTGCAGAGTTTTTTGGGGGAATTTTTTTTAAAGGGTTTACAACCACTTTAAAGCGTAACTACACTTTTGTTGAGAAAAAAACATTCCCCCGGGTGATCTAACAACCTTTTTTTTGTTCAGAAGAAATCTGTGTGTTTGTCTGTGCTGCGTAGGTCTAATGGGAGTGGTTTCATAATCAGTCAGCTGTAGTAGCTGTAGTAGCTGCAGGGCATTAATGAGGAAAGCTGCTGGGACTGCATCCCTTTAGACGTGTTCCTATTGGTTATATATCTCACCAAAAATGAAATTTTTGTTGCAGGGGATGCCTGAAATCTGACTTGTATCTTAGGCAGACTTCTGGGAAAATTGGTGAGCCAATCACACAAGCAGGAAATGATGTTTCTGGGGAGTGGTCAGTACACATTCTGTCTACAGAACAACTCCATGTAGCCTTATTGTATTACTTTTATTGAAAATTACAACGGCTGCAGACTGAAAAGGTAATTTTTAATAACATTCAATTACTATATGACTTGTATCATAATTGTATACGCTATATTTTATTCTTTCTTTGTTGTACCCCCCCCCCCCCCCCCACAAAAGTGGAGTTACCCTTTAATTAAACAAACTGAAGTTAGAAACCGCTTGGCCACCATGCACAGCAGCACCAGATTCTGAGTGCTCTAGTTTTAGTAAATCTCGACCAAGTGTGTGTGTATTTGGGACAAGCTTACTAGGGAGGAATATATATGGCACTGGAAGATCTTTTGCCAAATTAGCAGAGGGCGTAGCTTTCCAGTCAGATTTCTCTGTGGTTGACTGTATTCTACTGTCCTCATTGTTGAGCAATCCTATGAGAATGAATTCGTGTCAGTGTGTGATTGTGGGTGGGGCCCTTTAGTTGCACCATAGTAGCCTTTCAGGCTACTCGTGCCTTGAGACCTTTCACCAGATCGCTAGCCATTGTCCATGCACATTTGCATTGTGCGAACTTGCATGTTTTTTTGCTTATGGAACGTTAATTGGGAGCTCTGGCTCTGGTCCAGTGATAAATAATATGACATTTTATTTATGAGCGTTTTAAGTTTTTCCATGGGTGGGCTTGCCTGGTTGGATCAGACAAATGGTCTGTTATGTCTGTAGGCAATGGAAAGTTTCTGATTTATTTGCATTCAGTAGTAGAAGTGACTTTTTTTTTATTTTTTTACATTTTGAGATGCTCATAGATAAGGCCTAGTTAGGGGTTTTACAATAGTTGTGAGCAGTCCTCTGAAAATGAATTCAGATTGTATGCATCCTTTTTTCTTTTTTTTTTTTTTTTTTTTTCTCTTCTCTCCCTCTCTCTAAACTTTGACACCTCTTGTTTATGTTCCAATAAACATCTCTGTGACTTAAATAGTAAATTCCTTTGCAGTGAGAGGGTGAGATGAGTTTAGATGGTTGCTTTGTTAAGGAATGATTGTGCGTTTAGTCAACAGACTTTCCAGTAGCAGCAAGCTTTCTATGGTTTATGCATTTTATTTTTTGCTGCTTTTTTTTTTTTTTTCCATCAATTGGCAGGCCTGGATGTGCATGATTCTTCTTCCTTATTGGCAAAAGAATTTTGTGCGAATAGTGCAAGATTCACAAGCTTTTATCCCGGAAGCAGTCACATCTGTAACTCCCAAATTAGTAGCTATGGACAAATCTCATAACTAGGGAGACAATTCTAAGCTTATGCCTGTGTTTCAGAGAACTTCAGGTCGGGATAAGGAAACAGCAAACTTGTAGTACTTGGACTGTGTACCATTTTTCTTTTAATTATATATATATATATATATATATATAAAATTAATTATCGGGACTGCGACATTGCAGCGGACAAATCTGACACAGTGACCTTTTGGGGACGAGTGACACCAATACAGTGATTAGTGCTATAAAATTGCACTGATTACTGTATAAATGACTCTGGCGGTGAGGGGGTTAACACCAGGGGCGATTTAAAGGGTTAAATGTTCCCTAGGGAGGTGCTTACTAACTGTGTGGGGCAGTGTCACACTGAAGGAAAAGAGAGATCTGTGATTCACCTTAGCTGAATCACAAGATCTTTCTTTCCCTTCCTGACAGATCTGCCGTTTGCCTTGTTTACACAGGCAGACAGCTGATCCGTCTCTCCTGTGAACGATCAGTGAGTCGCAGCAGCCGCCGGAACCCCTGATTGGCTCCCGCTGTGACCAATCCCAGCGGGAGCAGCGCCCCCTAAACCATGTGCATGAAATCAGGTGCAGGTACGTGATTTTGCACAGCCAGGCTGCCCTGCCACAGTAAATGTACGTGGGGTGGTCCGGAAGTGGTTAAACTCCTGCCGTTACCTACATTACATGCATATGAGTAATTTCATGACACCTTTTTCTTAGGTCGTGTAAGCAACTTTAGGTTGAAAAAAAAATAATACGCCGCCCTATCGGAAAAAAGTGCCTGGAAAGGTCCACCTATGAAAGTAAGTGGGCCCAGCATGGCTGTGTTTTGATGGAGGAAAAAAAAAAAAAAAAGAGAAATAATTTTTTTCGATTCATTAGAGAAAAGTACAGGGCCAGCAAGGGGAACCTCCACATTTTGCTCTCATGTAATTCGTTATTTCTGTTCCCTGATTTTTATTATTTTAGTCTCTGAGAAAACCTTTCATTAACGCCCCAATTTCTTCATGTCTTTCGGGATGTGGTACATGAGCCTTGGTTGCTATGGTATCAATATTCGTTATGTCAGTGAGAAGCGGAAAACATTACTTGGTGTGTAGGTGTGTGAGTAATGTGAGTTTTTCTCAATTTTTTTTTTTTTTTTGTTTAGCTGTGGGTGTGTAATGCAAAGATTTTATTATTTCTCCTAATCTTTAGGTGCCATGTGTAGTCAGCGTGATATTGTCGCTAGCCAACATGTTTTCCTATGTTAATACAGCATAAACTATATGGCCTATTGTAGGCTTTGTAGCCTTGTCCAGTACAGCTCTGTTCATTGTCCAAAAAATATTTGTTTAGGGCTATACAGTAGAAGGTCAGACAGAAGTTATGTTTAATGCCACAAATGCATATTGCATATTACGATGTCATGACAGCGCTCAGCCCTGTCTCTGAAGACTGAGTCTGTTAAGTAGGACCATTTGGGCTGAAGCTTTAGGAGCTAACACCCCCCCCCCCCCCCCAAAAGTTTGCACCCCTGGGAGCCTTTCAGATTTCCTGCACTGTCAATTTTACCATGGAAAGGATTAACACAGATGGACTGGGCTCTGATGCCATTTGCTGAGTGGAGTGTCATGCTCCAAACTTGTGGCCTTCTGAAACACATTCACACTAGTTACAGTTGCGAGTACCTGAGGCCTTATATCACACTATTGTAAGCATCACTGCTAAGCAGACACAACATGTCTGCACATATACATGGATGGGGCAGTCCTGATGCATTGGGTGACCCCAGCCAATGCTCTCCTAACTGTTCCAGGAGTGTCTCCTATCCTCCTGAGGAAACCAACGCCTGCAATCTGGAATCCAGTGACCTTTTTGTTCTAGGATATACATCATTAGAGTCTCCTTCAGCTACCTCGGGTGAAGCAGAGGCCCCTTCCCTGTCATCGTGGGCCTTTACTGCAGATTTGCCCGATTCCTTGTGTCATACCCAGCAGAGTCTCTCTGACCTTTTTGAGCTAAAGAAAAGACTGGGTAATTGGTGACTGTGATGATCTGACTCCAATTCATGTTCCAAACAGTCTGTCTCTAAAGAGAGGTATTTCAGTCTCTTGTTGTCACCTCCAAAATTACAGGGGGTTGTTTCGGACCTTATTGGTGCAGTGCGTACTACCTGGAGGTTTAGGGAGAAGTACTCTTCCTATAGCACCCCAAATCCGAGATCATATAAAGTCTTCTAAAAGTAGGAGGCTGACTGTGAACCCTGACGAGTCCTTAGGTAGTTTGCCTCACTGACATTCAAGTTCAGAGAGTACCAGTATAGGCACCTAGACTAATTCCTTGCCTCTGCTGCCCTCATCAGTTGCTCCTTTTGTGTAGCTCCCCTTTGCTCCTGAACAAATTAATGCACTTTCCCAGTCTTCTTGGGTTCATCTCACCTCTGGACCCCTTGCTCCAGTCCAGGTGTTAACGCTGTATCTAGAACCGTGCATTATCTGGGCCTTCATTCCTTAACTGAGGAAAATCCAATGTTCTTGTGTTATGAAGTTGTTCATGGTACATTGTTCCCCATCTGCTGCCTTCCTCTCCTAAGCGACCCCCTGACCTAATGGGTCGACTGGGGACCAACTCTAACTGTTCCCTAGCGGGATCCTTAGTGTCATTCAGTGAACATCATACTTTTTAGAGCCTTGGCTCTTGCGTTCAGCCTAGTGCATTTTCCTGGCATCCACATTTGGGACGCTTAGCTGACCTCCTGTGAAGAGTCATCTTCATGGATTTTGGTTGCCAGCAACCTCCCAAAGGGTCTAAAATCAGCAAGATCTGACTGGATCAGGTTTCTTAAAGTTCCAGTATTAGTAACCATTTTTCACCTGTAAGAGAGGCTTTTCACCTTTTGGCCATTGCTAAAAAGGTCCACAGACTGTGTGGGGGTTGACAATTTCCCTTCTCCCTCCATAGGAGTGTCCAGCTTTCAAGGTCATCAACTATTTTTTTTTTTTCCTGCCCATTTCGGTCCCCTTCTCTGTTTATAGGTCTGCTTTGTAAGCAGCAATAGGTGTGTCTTTATGGACCAAGTAGTCGCTGATGTGATCCCTCAACTTATTCAGGCAGCTGAGAACCTGTTCTGCCCCCGACACCTGACGCTGGGTTTGGGGGGGTCAGGAGCTTTCTTTAAGCTTATAGCTTGAGGTCAACTTTTGCAAGGTGTTTTCCTTTTTGGAGTCTTCTTGTAGGGCCCTTTGTGTGCTAAGGACGATGCATTGGCTCAATCGAACACTCAGTCTGGCAATTCTGTCTCACCATTCTGGACGCTCCCTTATGGGGGTGCTGTCAATCCACCCTAACCCTTTCTCTGGGTTCTAACTTTGAGATTGATCTCTTGAGTTCTCTGCGGGACTTGGGATCTCCTTCATACACTTTGTGTGGTATGTGTTGCTCTGTCTGATGGAGAGTTTACAGTTGGTACAGTAAATCTAGCATGGCAAGATTGGTTGGTTGTCTGGCCACACCAGTGCAGTGACTTCCCATAGAGTCGATCAGGGCCGTATTCCTACACTACAGACTCTAAAGGGACAGCACCATTTTATGGAGACTCGCTGGGCCAGCTCAGCAAGTCCAAGAAACGATATGATCCAAACATCAGAGGAGGCTGCTGCTGTTAGAGGTGACTAATGAAGCATGTCTGAGATTCTACTTTATAGAAAGTTGGGAGCTTGCAGGGTGGGTTTTAGTTAAAAAGTGAACTTTTTTTTTTTTTTTTTTTTTTTACTTTTAAATAATAAAACTGTGTGCACAAGTGCTCATTTAGGAAACTGCTGACCTACGTAGGCTAGAGTACTTGTCTTAATCCGTGCATATAAACGATCAATCAAAAGGAAAAGCATGGCTTTAGGGATTTAAAAGTTATTAATATATTCGAAATGGATACATGTAATAATTACATACTCTGCGTTATGTGTTGTGTTACATAAGCCTAAACCATAACATGAAGCCCTTTGGAAAATGGCACAGTGGAACAGGTTGCATAGCAACAGTTTACAGATCCCCAGGTTTACTGGCATCCTGACATTCCTGTGAAATATTAATATCTTAGCACTGCCCACTAAGTGTACTGCTGAAAGTAAAATGTTAAGCATTTTAGTCGCCTGGAGTTGGACTTTAAATAAAACAGTGTTTATTTTATGGGTGAACATTTACTCTAAAATTTTGCAGATTTTAAGATACCAGAGCATAACTGTTTTGTCCTAGATCTATAAATCTAGGCAGCTGAAGTTAAAGTGGTTGTAAACCTCGGACATGAAATATGAACAAAGAATATCCCTCTATAGTGTGTGTGCTTCTCTCAATCCACAGCGCTTAGTGTCCTTTCTGTCTGCTGCTTCATTCCTCTATCAGCATGAATCGCATCCGATACGTTTTCTGAAACCAAGAGAAAAATGGTGACAGGGGAGGGACCTCCTGCTGATTGACAGCCTCAGCTTTGTTCCCTTGTGAAGAGGGTGTGTCCCTTTCCCCCAATCAGCTCTCCTCACTGATATAACTTCAGCTCTCTGTCCCCTGCTTTTCAGAGCTGAGAGATTCTGTATAAATTCTACACTTTAAGGCTGGGTTCACACTATCTTTGCATTCGGCTCACAGCAGGGTTCCGGTGTGTCCCCATTCACTGTTTCAGGTCCAGTTTCAGCACAAACGTTTTGGCTGAATTCGGACCGGAAACTGACCAAAAAGATGCACAAGGCTCAAATTCGCACCGGAGCCGCAGCAGAGATCTGTGAACCGGCTCCATAGAGAGCTGATCAAAATCTCCCGCTATTGCGAATTGGATGCAGGGAACCCTGCATCCAATAAGCAATAGTGTGAACCCAGCCTTAATGGATGTAGGGGAAAGGTGGCTGTAAATAAACAGATACAATTTATGTAGGAGGATTTGTGCATCACCGGAGGCTTGTCCCT
Organism: Lithobates sylvaticus; assembly: GCA_028564925.1. NCBI lineage: Eukaryota > Metazoa > Chordata > Amphibia > Anura > Ranidae > Lithobates > Lithobates sylvaticus. Next base: position 359,247,924 of record CM053029.1, on the reverse strand, counting down.
TCACTGGGTATATGTGAGGGTTTAAAACCACTTTAACCACTTACCCACTGGGCACTTCAACCCCCTTCCTAACCAGACCAATTTTCAGCTTTCAGTGCTCTCACATTTTGAATGACTCAGTCATGCAACACTGTACCCATATGAAATGTTTGTTCTTTTTTTCACACAAATAGAGCTTTTTATTTGATCACCACTTTATTCTTTGTGCTATAAATGAAAAAAAGCCCAAAAATTTTGCAAATAAAAAGCATTTTTCTTAGTTTCTGTTTATACAATTTTGACAATTAGTAATTTTTCTTCATAAATTTTGGCCAACATTTATACTGCTACATATCTTTGGTAAAAATAACCCAAATAAGTGCATATTATTTTGTCTTTGTGAAAGTTAGTCTACAAGCTATGGTGCCAATCACTGAATTGATCACGCCTGATGTACTGACGGCCTATCTCGTTTCTTGAGACCCTAACAAGCCAGGAAAGTACAAATACCCCCCCCCCCCCCCAATGACCCCGTTTTTGGAAAGTAGACATTCCAATGTATTTAGTAACCCAAAATACATTCTACTACTCCTCCTGAGTATGGCGATACCACATGTGTGGAACTTTTACACAGCCTGTCAACATACAGAGGCCCAACATGCAGGGAGCACCATCGGGCATTCTAGGAGCATAAATTACACATATTATTTCTTGACTACTTATCGCACTTTTCAAGGTCCTGGAGCACCAGGGCAATGGAAGCGGCCCCATAAATGACCCCATTTTGGAAAGTGAACACCCCAACGTATATTATACAAGGCATTATGAGTCTTTGAACGTGTAATTTTTTTCCATTAGTGTTTGAAAAATGTGGAAAGAAAATTGAAACCGCTTTTTTTAAACCCCCCCCCCCCCCCAAAAAAAAACATATTCTGCTACTCCTGAGTATGGCAATACCACATGTGAGACTTTTACACAGCCTAGCCACATACAGAGGCCCAACATGCAGGGAGCACCATCGGGTGTTCTAGGGACATACATTTCAAATCTAATTTGACTATTACACTTTTGTGAGGCACTGTAGTGGCATGGATGAGTACTGATGTGGTATGGATGAGCCATGGGTGGGGATGGATTAGCATGAATGAGGATGGATGAGCCAGGAATGGAGCATGGATGTGGATAGATGAGCCAGGAATGGAGCATGGATGGTGCATGAATGAGGATGGATGAGCCAGGTTTGGAGCATGAATGAGGATGGGTGAGGCAGGGATGGATGAGCCAGGGACGGTGGATGGATGAGGCACAGATCAGCGCTGTGGGCACTTCAGCTGCAGCACCCACTCCCTCCTCTCATGCTGTACTGTACTACAGATGCGTGCAAGGAGAGGGGAGAAGCGGAGCCGGACATGGCGCCAGTTTTACAAGTGATTACTCTGTCCATTGGACAGAGTGATCACTTGGTAAAGGGCTGCTGTCATTTGCCCTTTACCCCGATCCGTGACACGCGGGGTCTGGGAGACCCGGTGGTCATGGATGTTCCCGGGTGCACGCCCCAGGGGGTGCGTGGGAGTGCGATTCTGAGAGGACATCATAGTACACCCTCCTAGAGTTATTCGACCGCACTGTAGCCATCATTCGGCTATGGCCTGGTTGGCAATTGGTTAAATGGAAAATTTGCCTACACTTTTTACATCCTTCCTATTCATACTTGAATGTGTGCCTTGCTGGCCATTAAAAGTAAACTTCCAACATTAACTTTTACATATAGGTAATCCTATAATATGGCTTACTTATAGGTAGTGTAAATATTTCCTAAGCGTGCACAGTTTAGGAGATATTTTGTGTATATGCAGCCAGTGACATAACTGGTGCATGCGCTCTGAAGGAACGGCCGCCCAGAGCAGCCCAGATCCTCCTCTTCTTGGGTCCCACTTCGGCGCTCCTGGCCTCTCCCCCCTGTCGAGTGCCCCCACAGCAAGCAGCTTGCTATGGGGGCACCAGAGCTGAGCCATAGCTTGGTGTGTCCATTCAGACCATGCCCCCTCTTCTTTTTTTTTTTTTTTTTGATTGGCTAAATGACTTTGAGAGCAGCGGGAGCCAGTGGCGCTGCTGCTATGTCTGTCAATCAGGAGTGACACTCGTGCACATCGCTGGCTTGAGATGGGGCTCAGGTAAGTATTAGGGGGGGGGGGGCTGCTGCACACAGAAGGTTTTTTATCTTAATGCAGAGAATGCATTAAGATAAAAAAAAAAAAACTTCTGACTTTACAAACACTTTAAGTGTCTTTTCTAGGAGTTATATCTAAATTATGGCAGTTAGTATTACAATACATTTTGAGTATGCATAAAACTTAGTATTAGTGCGTGTTGTGTACCTGCAGTTGTTGCACTGAAATCTTTTTGGAATGAGATATTATTATGAATGAGCAAAAAAATAAAAAATTAAAGTGGGTGAAATGTAGCATTATGTTTTGACATAGGACTCTTCGTCTGGTTTTGATTACTCATTTTAAAAACGTATTTCAGAACTACAAATCACAATCTAAGTATGCATACCTGGTATGTCAAGAACGCCAGATTGTTGCTTGTTTGGACAAGCCGGTATTATTAAGTGAATGTAGAATACATCCTGCCAATGTTGGCTCAATCCATTTACTTGGGGATTGACTAGTTTCACTCAAGGAAACTGCTATAGCCTGCACGAGGAGCTCTAGGAGTGGAATGTTGTACGTCTGCCTGGCATCCTGATGGAACACAGAGCTTCATTGTGAGTCAGGTTGCCCTTATCTGAGATCATGGCCTAAGCTGAGATCTGCTATGTTTGCTCGTGCAGTATCAGTTTGTGTGTGTGTGTGTGTGTGTGTGTGTGTGTGTATGTATGTTACATATGTATAGTATATAAATCTTCCCTGTTCAACATGTTAATGTGTTTAAAATTTTAAATATTTCCCATAAAAACACAAATAATTGACTTTACTTTAGAAGTGCTTTAGCAATAACAAGCATTTCTGCATCATATATATATATATATATATATATATATATATATATATATATATATATATATATATATATATATATATATATATATATATATATATATATATATATATATATATTTTTTTTTTAAAGAAATTCCCTAAATACATACCTTAATTGTTGCTGTCTTCTGGCTGGTCTGATGGCATCAGTGGGTGGTACTTAGTGTAATACTGAGCTGCTTTCATAAAATTACATTTTCAAGCCATTTAGGCTTGGTTCAGACTGCTGCAACCTGAAAGTCATGCGACCTATGCCAGGCAACGTCCTGGCAATTTGCTGGCGGCTTGAGTACTACTTAATGCGACTGAAGCAACTTTTAGGGAATGCCTGGGTAATCTTCCTGTAATGTCACATCCATATAGATGAGGTTCTGTCTTGGAGGCAACTTCCATTAAAGTCTATGGGCACAAGTTGGCTAGAAGTCACCTTAAAGTAGTACAGGAACCTTTTTCTAAAGTTGGAATTAAGACAGACATCATTGACTAACATGGGATTTCACATGTCGCCCGACTCAGTCTTACAAGTCGGATCCCAAGTCACAGCAGTGTGAACCGAGCCTCAGTGCAGCAGTACTGTAAGACCAGACTAGTCTTATGATGCATCTGTGGGGCGGGGGTCCCCATGACAGCCTAGGCTCATTTAACTTTGGTGGCCACCATTCCTCCCAGAAGTGGGCAGTGACAAGTGTCCATGTAGGTTGTGAAAGAAGGTAGCACTGGAGTGTGCAAAGGATGAGAAACTTTTTCCGGTAGTGTTAGTTTCATGACACTGCAGGCTTTGAAAGAAGGTGGGTTGGCATTGGTGGCCATCACTCCTCATTGTTTTCTCCTCTAATTTTAAAGTGGACCTAATGTGCAAAGAAGGAAAATTGCAAGCAGGTTCATTATTGCGGAATAGATATGCTGTCATTTTTGCAAAAAAACAAACCTAAACTCGCCAATGTACATTGTTGGTGTGATGCTGCAGCTGTCCCACTTTGACTCCAAGACCAAAAACTGAGTGATCACATGATCCCTCAGTTCTCAGTCAGCTTGGAGCAGAGAGCAGTAACTGTCAGTTACTGCTCTCCACTCTGCTTTTACAGTGTTCACTGTAGAGGGGGTGGGGATCAGCTGACCCCGCCTCTCAGCCTTACAAGCCAACTGTCAGCTGGGTGGATCTCGACAATAAGGACGAGATCCTTTCAGAGCCTGGAGTGGCTCTGCAATGTCATCTGACAGCCGGCAATAGCCAACTCTGGGTCAAAGGAGAGCAAACCTAAGTGCACTCCTGTGACCCAGAAGAGAAGTATGACGAAAAAAGTTTTGGCCATACTTTTCTTTTAAAGGGATTCTAAACCCATAGGTTAAACTGTTAACCAAAACCGTTCTATTCAAGGCATTCCGTTGCCATTTGATGGGTGGTGTCTTAACTGATCACATGTGCAGGTGCAGATCAAGCAGAGGCTAGGATGGCAGCTCCCTTGTCTTTAAAGGATAGGAGGCTTTACCTGCCTGCTTACAGTCCTCTGACCCTTCCATACATTCTCAGCAGACCTTGGCACCAGAATAAATGAACTTCCTGTACACATGGGCAGAAGTTGTGTCATTCCCTGGCTGGCCAATCAAGATGACCAAAGACCCAGCACCCAGAAGTGGAGAAGGGAGAGAATGTAATCGCTGACAAGGGATTCTATGGACGTCACATTGAGTTGAGGTATGTATTTGCAGGTAACTCTGCTTGAAGGTTTATTTTCAATTTGGCTTATGTCCAAGGAGCAACGGACATTAAATTTCAAGCAGCTTGAGGCTAAGTTCACATGGCTGCAATTTTGATAAGACTTTCAGTGCGATGTTTGCATATTCTATGGGGCCAAAATCATGCTCAAATTGAACCAAAGTATTACAGGAACTTTTTTCAAAACCGTGCCATGCTGAGTTGCATTGATTCGAATGGGCACCATTTGAAAACGATGTGATTTTCATTGTTCTGTGATTCTATGCGACTTGTGTCGAATCTGAAATTGCCCTAGCATGAACCAGGCCTAATTGTCTTTTTAGAATGCTTAAAAAACGTGGTGCTCCAAAAGCTATATTTGATCTTGAAGTGAAGTCTGGTGGTCTGAGTCACCATCTGGCTTATACCAATCTCTGGGTATTTAATAGTAAAGTGGCAGCAGTAAAAAGATCGTTGTCCATTGAGTCTTCTCTTTCTTTTTTAATTTTATATATATTCTTTTTTTTTTTTTTTTTTCTTTTATACTTGTTTTGTTTTTTTCCTTTAAAGTGGTTGTAAAGTCAGAAGGTTTTTTATCATAATGCATTCTATGCATTAAGATAAAAAGCCTTCTGTGTGCAGCAGCCCCCCTAATACTTACCTGAGCCCATCTTTATCCAGCGATGTTGCAGGAGACGCTCGGCTGGCCAAGACTCTCCCTCCTCATTGGCTGAGACGGCAGCGCCATTGGCTCCGGCTGCTGTCAATCGATTTCAGTGAGCCAATGAGGAGAGAGCGGGGGCCAGGCCGCAGTTACGTGTCTGAATGTACACAGGGAGCTGTGGCTTGGCTCGGGTGCCCCCATAGCAAGCTGCTTGCTGTTGGGACACTCAACAGGACGGAGGGGCCAGGAGAGCCGATGAGGGACCCGAGAAGAGGAGTATCTGGGCTGCTCTGTGCAAATCGACTTCACAGAGCAGGTAAGTATAACATATTTGTTATTTTTACCAAAAAAAGGAGACTTTACAATCACTTTAACTTTTTTGTCTGAGTATAGATCTATGTTTGTCCCAAGCATGTTTGAAGCCATTTACTGTTGGCTCCCTACCTTTGCTGGAAGTTTATTCCAAGCATTAACTACCCTTTTCACTAAAATGATTTCTAAGACTAATTTTACCACTGTTAATGGAAAATTTGCTATTTTTGCAGTAACTTAAAGGAGTTGTAAAGTCAGAAGGTTTTTTTTATCTTAATACATTCTATGCATTAAGATAAAAAACCTTCTGTGTGCATGTTTGTAAAGTCTATTTTCAATAAAAATAACAATCACTTTAACCCTCGTGCCATAATTGTAATAGCTTTTGCAGAGACTAGTAAAGCACATGGAACTTACCATGAGGAGACCATGAAAGAAAACTTTCAGCTCCAATATCTGCCATAAACTGAAATATTGATTTGGGTGGACATCCCCTTTAAAAAGTACTGACATAAGGCTTTATTGACAGGCTTGCTGAAATGAATAGTAAAGAGTAAAAATTGACGGGGGAAACACTTACGTTTCCTGGAGAATGTTCTTCTTGGGTTTCCATCAGTACTGGTCGCATTATCGAATCTCTGTAGAAGGGGAGTATCAAAGCTCAGATTGGATTAGCCTCCCCATTTAGCAGAGATTCAGATATTAAAGAGTTGGTCTTTTTCTCATGATATCGGCTCTGGAGAGAACCTGGGGGCAACAATTTCTCCAGGAAATGCAAATATTTCGGCCCATTATTATACATCATAGTTGCATAGTTAGTTAGGTTGAAAAAAGACACAAGTCCATCCAGTTCATCCACAAGTCCATCCATCCTAGCATGTCTATAAACAAAGCTTTATAATGACATTTGAGTATACATCCACTTCTATATTCTTTGTATGTGATGTATTCCATTTATGACTGAGGTTCCCCTTCCACACCATTGTGATATTAGAAGTTGGGTCCACAGAGGGTCTGTTTTCAGTAGACCTGTAGCAGTATTCTGCTCAGATGGGTATAGGAGACACCTTGATATTACCATATACTGGCATCTAAAGCTGTAATTTTATATAAATTGAACCACCAGTCCCATTGCAAATCTATATTGTTCGTGTTTTTTCCTCCGAGCACAGAGAGTCCTTTTTCGTAGGAGTCTGCCATGTCTTCTGTGGTTTCTCCTTGCTCCCTGCCTGTTTTTTTTACAGAGGCCTTGTGGTGAACAGATTTCCAGCTCCTGCCGATAGACTTTTTAACAAGGTATCTTTTTATCTGGAGCTGTCAGTCTGCTGCCAGGCTTCAGCGTAGATGTTTACATGTCTTGTCTTGGCTACTTGCTGGCAATCCAGGAACGCTAGCTGCTTGAGATTTTCGGCCAACTCTTTAACAAGAAATTCAGTACAGCAGTGTAATTCTTCTGGAGACAAGGCTGTCCTCTGTGCTGCCTCGTTGAAGGATGTCTTCATTATCATAATGTTCACTTGTGTTTTCATTTGGCGTTATGTGGGAGTTTAGACGACATGGGTAAGCTAATACATTTCAGGGGGAAAAATTATATTTTTGTTAATTTAAGAGAATTTTAATGTGGAAAGCAAATAAAGCTGCTTTTTCAGACGTATTGCACTGAGTGAGGACTGTATTGTAAAAATGAAGAGAAGTAAATAGAAGGTAAGGCAGTTCACTGGAACAACCGTCTTCTTAACGCTCAAACACAAGGACCGCGGGCTGAATATGGACCGCTAGGCCATTTCATGTGGCCCTCGCACCCCCAGGGCTTTTCTTCAGCCGGACCGTGGTTGAACTAAATTTCTTTACCTCCGGTTCTCGCCCTCCGCTCCAATGTTTGCTTGTAAACATAGAAACCTTCTGTATGTACAAGGTCAGCTTTCCTCTGTGGCTTTCATAGATCATTGCCTGCTTTGCCTTCACGACTGGGACAAGGGGAGATGTGGCCAGCCTGTGAAAAGGAGCTGAACCCTGTACACAGCACACCCCTAAGCTGTGCACCCTGTACATAGCGCACCCCCTGAACTTTACACCCCACACTTTGTGCATGGCGCATTCCTGAAGCCTGCACTTTGTGCATGGCGCATTCCTGAAGCCTGCACTTTGTGCATGGCGCATTCCTGAAGCCTGCACTTTGTGCATGGCGCATTCCTGAAATTCTTGAACTCCACACAAAATACACTCCTGGTATTTATTGCCCCTTTAAGATCCTCGCTCCCCACTGTTTGGGTGAGGGGGAGGGGTGAGTTCCTGCACCTATTACATGAGGAAAGAAAAAGCCCTGGATCAATGTATTTTAGTGTAAAGCCTCGTACACACGGTACGATTGTTGGCGGGGGATCGTCTGTTGACAGACTGTTGTCCTAAAATCTTACCGTTGGTACGCTCCTTTTGACAATTGTTGTCCAACTTTCGGCCAACAAATGTTGGATGGCAGGCTAGTCAATTGTCGGCGGACAACAGTTTGATGTCAGATGTATGATGTCAGAATATGGTCAGTACACAAAGCAGTCACACAAGTCGAAAGTACAAGCACGCATGCTCGGAATCAATGCTCACCAAACACGAAATTAGCAGAAGGGGCCCAAAGGGTGGCGCTGAAGAGCTGAAATTCCTCGTAGTACGTCACTACGTTTGTGTTTGTTGCACGACAATTGTGTACCGTTAGTATGCAAGACAAGATCCTGGCACGCACCCTTTTGGCAAAAATCAGACGCGTGATTGCCCAACAATTGTACCGTGTGTACGAGGCCTTACAGATACAACCGGCCCCTTGAGGGCCACCACAATGCTAATACGGCCCACAATGAAATTGAGTTTGACATCCTTGGCACATGTGTCAAACACGAGGCCTGCAGGCTGAATCTGGCCCTTCAGGTAATTTTCATGTAGCCCTCGCGCCTCTCCTGCAGCTGCTGCAAAACCCTCGTCTCCACCACCAGCTTGTCTTAGCAGTTAGCAGCAGAGAGGACGACAGAATCCTCCTACAGTTCCTGCGCCTCTCTTTGTATCCTCAGCAACCCCTTGTCCCCACCTCCCCTGGTCTCAGAATTCATCAGACTCCAGCCCTCTTTTGGTCCTCCTTTCAGACCCTGCACTTTCTGCTTCCCAGCACCACCTCCAGCTTCTTCCCAGCAGCAGCACAAGGTAAAGACCTGGGGGCCACATATGGGGGGTCCAGCCTGGGGTAGTGTGGTGTGGAATGATTTAGAGAGGAGATTGCAACAGGGCCATCTTTGAGTGGGCTGCCTTAGTAATTACCACAGCCGTTTTCATCTGAGGGAAATCCTGAAAATATTACCTGTTGGGGTGCCTTAAGGACTGGAGTTGAAAAACACTGCCCTATACTACCCAGACCTGCCACTGTAATACCCTATATTACCCAGACCTGCCACCATAACACCTTATACTACCCAGACCTGCCTCTATAATACCCTAACCTTCTTAATGGCACCCCAATCGCGGTGCGGTTTTGCCACGCAATAAATCGCGCGGCAAATCGCAAAATGTGACGCTGTCACCCTAAAGAAGCTCCTGCTGCGATTTAGATATAGGATCTGTCCCGGGTGCCAAATGCTTGAAGTGAAGCTCTGAAATGAAGCCTGCAGGCAGCTGGAGGTGTTTGGTGTTCCATTTAAGAGCTGGTAGGATGTACAATTCTTTGATATCATATTAATTGCATATTTATTTCTGCATTCCTTTACACCTTACACAGTCAGTATTGAGACATCATTTCTAAGTAATGTGTACATGACAAATACCTGACTTGTGTGCATTATGTCAATATCATGGGCGGGATTGTTGGAGCAATGCCTAAGTATGTCACGTTATTATACTAGCTTTTTATATTGCCTTTCATGTGACCATCCATTACTCCGCCTTTTTTTCTATTTCTGGTGATGTCATTGTTTCGATTTTAGAAAAAAAATCTCCCAACCTGTAAAACTAACCTTTCTCTCAGTGAGTCATATTGACATACACTTTATCAATGGACGTTGAACATTAGATTAGCCTTCACTGTTGACCATTTTGATCAGGTTTAGGCTGAGTGCTACACAGGCAATTAAAACCTCTTTGCTACTGTGAGTTTTCCCTACTTGTTGACCATCATCTCATTAGCAGGACTTTGATTTGACTGTGCTGCAAATGAGATTACTGCCAGCAAGTGCTTATATTGTAGCAAAGCCCTAGTTTGCCAATGCCATACAAAACAGTGGATTTTTTTTTTTGCCTGATGTTTGAATGCTCCTGCAACACATTTACTATTATTATTATTATTAGTTCAGCACTTTACAAATACAAAAATGTCCATTTTGCAGTGTGCAACTCCTATCGGAGTATACATGACAAGACCAATAAAAGTTTCTAGGCCTAGAGATTTACTGTGCACCCTTTTTATTCATTTTTCTGTGTCCCTTTCACCTGATTGGTTTAGTTTTACGTGGCAGGGATACACAGTTTAGGATTTCAAAGACAGAAGTTAGTTTTAAAGTGCAGTTGCAGTGTAATGCTGTCCATACACTATCCGAAAAATCGGCTGAACCCATTTTCGAAAAAAGAGCCTTCCGCCGTGAGCGCAAACGATAGTGCCATCATGTAATGACCGATAAATCGCTCAGTGGACATGAATGCTTTTTTTGTTTGTTTTTTACATATACCTAGTGCAGACAGTTCAGACGGGATACACATTAACCTTTCAATTTATCGTTTGTTTGGCAGAAAGTTTGCAAGCTTGTCCTTCATTTTTTTGGGGTCAAAAACGTTCCAATGATTATTGATTTTGTGCACATTTACTGGCCAAAAGACGAACCAACTGTCTAAATGACCGAATTTCGGACGATTTTTTGTATAGTGTATGGCCAGCATAAGTCGGGCTTTTTCTGCCAAGGTTCTGTTGAATCCTAGAGTTCCTCCAGAGTTTGATAGGGGTCCCTTGAGAAGTGAGCAATGACATATTGCTCTCCAACTCACAATGATAACCAGTGAAGGGGGTCTTTCTCCTCTGGACACAAACGTAAAAGGGGCCTTTCTCCTCTGGACACAAACGTAAAAGGGGCCTTTCTCCTCTGGACACAAACGTAAAAGGGGCCTTTCTCCTCTGGACACAAACGTAAAAAGGGGCCTTTCTGCACAGTCGGCAAACGTAAAAAGGGGCCTTTCTGCACAGTCGGCAAACGTAAAAAGGGGCCTTTCTGCACAGTCGGCAAACGTAAAAAGGGGCCTTTCTGCACAGTCGGCAAACGTAAAAAGGGGCCTTTCTGCACAGTCGGCAAACGTAAAAAGGGGCCTTTCTGCACAGTCGGCAAACGTAAAAAGGGGCCTTTCTGCACAGTCGGCAAACGTAAAAAGGGGCCTTTCTGCACAGTCGGCAAACGTAAAAAGGGGCCTTTCTGCACAGTCGGCAAACGTAAAAAGGGGCCTTTCTGCACAGTCGGCAAACGTAAAAAAGGGGCCTTTCTGCACAGTCGGCAAACGTAAAAAGGGGCCTTTCTGCACAGTCGGCAAACGTAAAAAGGGGCCTTTCTGCACAGTCGGCAAACGTAAAAAGGGGCCTTTCTGCACAGTCGGCAAACGTAAAAAGGGGCCTTTCTGCACAGTCGGCAAACGTAAAAAGGGGCCTTTCTGCACAGTCGGCAAACGTAAAAAAGGGGCCTTTCTGCACAGTCGGCAAACGTAAAAAAGGGGCCTTTCTGCACAGTCGGCAAACGTAAAAAGGGGCCTTTCTGCACAGTCGGCAAACGTAAAAAGGGGCCTTTCTGCACAGTCGGCAAACGTAAAAAGGGGCCTTTCTGCACAGTCGGCAAACGTAAAAAGGGGCCTTTCTGCACAGTCGGCAAACGTAAAAAGGGGCCTTTCTGCACAGTCGGCAAACGTAAAAAGGGGCCTTTCTGCACAGTCGGCAAACGTAAAAAGGGGCCTTTCTGCACAGTCGGCAAACGTAAAAAGGGGCCTTTCTGCACAGTCGGCAAACGTAAAAAGGGGCCTTTCTGCACAGTCGGCAAACGTAAAAAGGGGCCTTTCTGCACAGTCGGCAAACGTAAAAAGGGGCCTTTCTGCACAGTCGGCAAACGTAAAAAGGGGCCTTTCTGCACAGTCGGCAAACGTAAAAAGGGGCCTTTCTGCACAGTCGGCAAACGTAAAAAGGGGCCTTTCTGCACAGTCGGCAAACGTAAAAAGGGGCCTTTCTGCACAGTCGGCAAACATAAAAAGGGGCCTTTCTGCACAGTCGGCAAACGTAAAAAGGGGCCTTTCTGCACAGTCGGCAAACGTAAAAAGGGGCCTTTTTCCGCCGACCGCAAATGTAAGGAACAGGCCATGTTGAGGTATAGGGGAGCACGGTTTACTGGGGATTGGCGGATCAGATAAATAAAAGTACATTATCAGCCGCAGAGTAAACAAGGCTTTAACCATTGCAGTGCGGGCAGAGCCCCTCCTCAAGGGACAACTTTTACTTTTCCCAGAGTTGGGCTTTAAAATGTTCAACAGCTAACTGATCATACTATTTTATTGTTAAATGTAGATATGATGTTTTAGTAGGGATTCCCAGAGACCTTAAATTTATTTCAAGAGTTCATCCAGGGTAAAAAATTGGAGAAAGACTGGTCTAAGTATTTATTTTATAGAGCAGGAACGAGTAAGAACCTTTTTGTCAAGGTTTTTTTTTTTTTGTTTCTCAATTAACTTTTTATTGAACAAAAAACAAGTAAACATGCAATACAGTAGTGCATTGGCACATTGTTTTCTTTTGTCAAGATTTTATTGCTGCAACAAAAAGGGACAAGGCTGGCAAGAGATACCTTACCAAGTGTCTTACCCTCTTCAGTGTGTTCAGGGTAAAAACGTTTTTGGCTGTAGCTGAGCGAAAAACAGGAATTTTGTCCTGCAGTTGAGAATAGGCTCCAAACTGTTAGGCACTAGGTGTCCTATTTTAGTCTCATTGGCTGCCTTTACTGTGTCATTGAACAGTGACATTATGCATTCATATAACCTATCTAGCGATACTTGCTCTCAAGGCCATTGAGCCACTGGCAATCGTTATGAGCCCATGGGAGCCGCGGTCTACATCCTGTGCATTATTCATATGTGTGTAGATTTGTGCTCAGTTGTCTTTGTTATTTTACAGACTACGCCAGATTGTCATGTCCCTAAAAATATATCATTTTTTTAATGTTGGTAGTTTATTTAAATTTCTCTTACTGGAGTTTACCATAGTGTTAAAGCAAAACTAAATTCTCTGTCAACATTAGCTATTGTTGATGTCTGTGCTGCTAGCATTAGTAAATGGATTGCAAGGTATATTATATTTTATTGTTTCCAAGTTTGTTTGTTTTTTTTTTTTGTTTTTTTATCTGTTGATTTTCTGGGTTTTGGTCCAGAAAATCAACACACCATCAATACATACCAGGAGTCTTCATGGACAGTTTTTTTGTAATTTATTTAAAGTTGGTGGGGAAGACGGTCTTTTTTTCAGCACACCCGCCTGCATGCCTGACTGAGCTAAGGGCAGTTGGATTCATAGATACATAGTTACATAGTTAGCTAGTCTAAAAAAAAGACACAAATCCATCCAACCCTAAAAAAAAAAAAAAAATGAAATGTAAAGTAAATTCTACCTGAATCATCTGCCCTTACTCCAGATGGTCACAGCCAGAAATGTTAGGGGGTGAAGTGATCTGTCAATAAAACAAAGCACAGGGACATGGATGGGTGAGTTTGCTCTGAATGTTAAAAGTGAAATAATTGGCATTTTTAGTTTGACGTTCAAATAGAGTTAAAGTAGAAATTCAGCTTAAAAACTAACTAACTCTAACTCTACTCGTAGCAACATTCTAAGACTAATGTATCTAGCCCTGTAAAGAAGAGGAATTCGCTATACAAACCCGAAGCCGCTCTAGTCTGGTCCCAGCATAATTTTTCAGCGGCGGCTTCTCTGTGGAGGTGGATGCAGAAGAGGCAGCGACAACGGAAGCCCCATAGTAAGTCTATGGGTGATATCACTTCCCTGGCATTTCAGAAACTTTGTCGGCTTTCTCCTGCACAGAGCTTTCGCCAGTGGAGACTAGAGCTGCACGATTCTGGCCAAAATGAGAATCGCTATTTATTTTTTTTTTGCTTAGAATAAAGATCACGATTCTCGCGGCATAAAATCTTTCACATTATACAAAACAAATTGGGCTAACTTTACTGGTTCTTTTTATCTTTATTTTTTAATTCATTAAAGTGATTTTTTCCAAAAAAAATTGCATTTGAAAAACCGCTGTGAAAATACATTGTGACAAGCACACATCGTAGGAGGCATCTCTCGATGGGAGATACCATTTCATGGCCACAATTTAAACCTGTACAAACAGCGGGGGGAGACCGTAGTTCTCACATTGTGCCTCACTGTTGTGGGGCGGCTTTACAGTGTGCTGATGGTCCGTTTTTATCTGTGTTGCAGGGCGGGTTTGCTGTGTTGAACGGCCGGTTTTGCCTGTGTGAAAGGTCGGGTTGCAACACAGACAATACCAGCTCTTCAACAGCTAGCCGCTCTCCAGCAGCAGCGATGCACAATATGAGAACTATGGTCTCTGCGCTGTTTGTATAGGTTTAAATTGTGCCTGTGAAAAATGGTATTTCCCATCGAGAGATACCTCCTACAATGTGAGCATGCTCACTGGTTACGTCAGCCCAGCTGAACGGCAAATCAGCTGTTGTGCTGTACCATACTACGCATGCGCAGTACATACCGGCACTATTCGATGGGGGGGGGCACTTCTCGACAGAACAACGGATGTGGCTTCAGCAGAGCAGAGAGAATTCTCTGCATAGAAAGAATCAGGAAATACTTTTGTCAAGATCGCAACGGGGAAAAAAATTGCAATAACGATTCTTGACGATGAATTGTGCAGCTCTACTGGAGACTGGACCGGAACGGCTTCAGAAAATCTATGTATAGCGATTATTGCTTTACAGGGTTAGACAGTTGGAATGTGGTTGCGAATAGATTTGACCCTCATTCACATTGGAGCGATTTGACAGGTCAAATCGCATGTCGCACCCTGTTGTCAGCCATTGTCGTATCTGTGCGACGCTGACGTTTGCGGTGTCGCATCAGTAGTTCCTGCACTACTTTTGCCGATTTTGGGTGCAACTTTTCAACACGTATGTCTTCAAAGTCACACTGACATGCGGCTTTAAAATAGTGCCACATCATTTGAAATCGCACAATTTAAAAGCTGTGTTCAATGTGAACGAGCGCTTAGAGATAGTTTTTAGGCTGAACTTCAAATATTAAAGTGGAACTTAAAGTAGCAGGAGAGCTACAGTTAAAATATTCACCAAATGTGGTACATTGTTATTTAATAGACTGTAAAAAAAATGTCAGCTTTATACAGTATGGCCAGTCCAGTGCCCAGCAAGTAAATTTGTGCCTTGTTGAGATAAAAGGATGTTTTTGCTTGTTGGTGGTACCGCTCCTAGATAATGTTAGTGAAATACATATTTACATATTTTTTTTTCCTTTCTCGAGCCTAAAAAAAATTTAACTTTTTTTCTTCTTCCAAATCCTGTAATGAGAAATGAAAAACGAATCCATGGGTAAACAGCTTTTCCGTATAAATATGTTCTACTAAATGCTGTTTGCAGATTTCCTATAAACTAGAGCGGACCGTTGTCATGCTGTGATGGTATGAAATCATTACTGAGAAATATCCTGGAAACCCTGAGTACTCTACAAATACTTTATCACCCTGTATTTCTAAGCCTTTTATATCACAGTTATTAGATCACCAACTATTCAAGTTGTTGAAAGGAATGCTACTTTCTGAAGGGAACGTTGCTTTTCTTGCATAAATTCTTGCTTCCCTTGCCAGCTCCTCATGGTTTTATTGGCCTTCCTTCTCAAATGAGTAGCATGACATCATTGAAGGCTTCAGGGATTTTCAGAAGGCCATTCTCTCAGAGAATACAGCACATTATTCTATGAGGACACCTCAGAAACTGACATATCCAGCTGAATTAGAATCAGACGCTTGGAAAAAAAGTTTTTAAACGTTGGTTACTATCTGTCAAGTTAAACCATTCAGGAGAGGTTGTAAACCGTCCCATGTATATTAACCACTTGCGGACCACCCACCGTCATACGGTGGCTGTTTGAAGTGGAATATCGTTGTTATGGCTGCAGATAGCTGCCATAACCCTGGTATCATCTTTAACAGCGGACAGTCCTCTTTCAGATAACAGTGGTCTCTGCGGTGGATTCGCCACAAGATCACTTTTATCGAGGGCGGGACCCCCCCCCTCCTGCCGCGCTCCGGTTGTGTCCGCCGATTACTAGTAGCGGCGGAGACTATATCGTCCTTTACCCTGTGAGGCTGGATTGCGAGTGAGGGAACGATCGCCCCCTCGTTCGGCTCCATACCATTGGATTACGGAAGGTCTTTTTGACCCCAGATCTCATTGGATTACGGAAGGTCTTTTTGACCCCAGATCTCATTGGATTACGGAAGGTCTTTTTGACCCCAGATCTCATTGGATTACGGAAGGTCTTTTTGACCCCAGATCTCATTGGATTACGGAAGGTCTTTTTGACCCCAGATCTCATTGGATTACGGAAGGTCTTTTTGACCCCAGATCTCATTGGATTACGAGGTCTTTTTGACCCCAGATCTCATTGGATTACGAGGTCTTTTTGACCCCAGATCTCATTGGATTACGAGGTCTTTTTGACCCCAGATCTCATTGGATTACGAGGTCTTTTTGACCCCAGATCTCATTGGATTACGAGGTCTTTTTGACCCCAGATCTCACTTTTAAGAGCTCCTGTCATGCTTTTTTTTTTTTTTTTTCAATTACAAGGGATGTTTATATTCCTTGTAATAGGAATAAAAGTGGCTCAATTTTTTTTTTTTAAAATGACGGTGTATATATAAAAAAAAAATAAAAAAGTAAAATTAAATAAGGAAAAATAATTATTTAAAGTGCCCGGTCCTGCCGAGATCGTGCGCAGATGCGAACGCATACGCAAGCATATGAAAACGGTGTTCAAACCACAGATGTGAGGTATTGCTGCGTTCGAGTGCGAGAGCAATAATTCTAGCTTCCTCTGTAACGCAAAACTGATAACCTGTAGACATTTATGAACGTCGCCTATGGAGATTTTTAAGGTTCAAAGTTTGTCGCCATTCCACGAGCGGGTGCAATTTTTAAACGTGACATGTTGGGTATCAATTTACTCGGTGTAATATTATCTTTCATAATCTTAAAAAAAAAAAAAATGGGCTAACTTTACGTTTTTTTTTTTTTAACTCAAAAAAGTGTTTTTTTGCGCTTGTAAGACCTCTGCACAAATACGGTGTGACAAAGTATTGCAACGACCGCCAGTCTGAAAAATGGGCTCGGCCCTTAACTAGTTAAGCCAAACTGTCATAGTTGAGGCACAAGTTTGTAAAGTCCCATGAGTGGAAGAGCTCATACACCAAATTATTCTGTATAATTTGGTCAAACAGTGAACAGGGCAGTGGGGATGTGCAATAATTTTAGCATGATTTTTTTTTTAGCCTTTATAATTTTTCAAGTCATACAGGAATAATCGGGACCTTTAGGTCCAAGCATAAGGCACCTTTCACACATGGGCGATTGGAATCCTGGGCGGAATCGTCGTGATTCCAAATTGCGGGACGCTTGTGCGATGCCATTACTTCTTAATGGCACCCCAATTGTGCTGCTTTTGGCGCATAATAAATCGTGGAAAATCCCAACGCTGCTGCTTTTAAAAGAAGCTCCTGGTCCTTTTTTGAGCGACAAGCGCTGTGATCTGACTTGAATGCTGCACGATTTATCGCGCCTCGATTGGGGTGCCATTTAGGAAGTAATGGCATT
Source organism: Lithobates sylvaticus (assembly GCA_028564925.1). Taxonomy (NCBI): domain Eukaryota; kingdom Metazoa; phylum Chordata; class Amphibia; order Anura; family Ranidae; genus Lithobates; species Lithobates sylvaticus. The sequence continues at coordinate 359,230,325 of CM053029.1, read as the reverse complement.
GCACAAGCGTCCTGCGATTTTTGCCATGATTTGTAATCATGGCGATTCGCCCAGGTTTGAATGGAGCTTAAGGGTCCCATGGTGCTCTGAAGAATTGTAAACACAGGAAGTAGCTCGCCTGGCATGGATGCCATTCAGTGAACACTTTGCATTTTTATTCACTTTGCATGCACTACATCTGATTGGAGAGTGTGAAAAGGCTTGGGCAGTGATGTCACTATCTCCACCTCTTCCAATCAGAAAATTGTTTGCATTTGAAAGAATGCACAGTGTTCTTTGAATGGCACCCGTACAAAATGAGTAACCTCCTTTTGAGCAACAGGACAACCGCTCAACAAAGGACCCGGAAGCTTGTGACAATCGCTGTAGTATGCCTATGAAAGTGATTTTGAACTTCTGCGGAGAGACAACAGGTATGACACCTACACCTTACATTGGACCGAGATGGTCCAGTGTCACTATGTAAAAATGCCATAACTAAACTTCAGATTTATGTAACTAACTTAAAGTGGGTGTAAACCCTCACATATACCCAGTGAAGTGAACAGCCTCAGATAATACACAGATGAAACCAATCCCCCTACATAAGTTTTACATGTATAGCTGCTGTCTTCAGCTTTATATATTTTTTAAAATGTTCAGATCCTATTAGATTTTTCATTCCTGGTTAGCACTGTAGTGCAGCCTGGGCATACAACCAAGACAGCTGATTGGAGGAAAGGCACACACCTCCCCTCTCCACATAGGTAGAGACTTTCAGAGCTGTTCATTGAATATTTCAGCTTTCTGCTAATCTATAGCATCCTCCCCAACACAAAACTCTGGCTGCTTTCATCTCAGTTGACGGAGAACTTGTCAGAAGTTATTAGGCTGATAACAGAAGAACGGAGCAGGAGAAAGCCACGGGACATAGTGCTTTGAAGAGAGATAAGAAAACGCTACAGAAATATGTGCCCATCTCAAATTTCACGAATCGTGTTTACACCCACTGTAAGGATACTTTCACACTGAGGCGCTTTACAGGCCCTATAGTGCTAAAATTTGTGCCTGCAAAGCACCTCTCCTCTCACTCCAGTGTGAAAGCCTGAGGGCTTTCACACTGGAGCAGTGTGTAAGCCTGAGGGCTTGCACACTGGAGCAGTGTGCTGGCAGGATGCTCAAAAAAGTCCTGCTGGCAGCATCTTTGAGGCGTTGTAGGAGCAGTGTATACACTAAAACACCCCTGCCCATTGAGATCAATGGGCATTGGCGGCAAAGCAGAGCTCTGCGGGCGCTTATAACCCTTTTTCAGCCGTTAGGGGTTAAAAGCTTCCCGCTAGTGGCCGAAAAGCACTGCAAAAACGACAGTAAAGCGCCGCTAAGAATAGCAACGCTTTACCACCGATGCCAGCCCCAGTGTGAAAGTGCCCTAAGTATATCGATCAGTAGTTGTGGATGTACTCTGACTCTATTGACTCAACATGCTGCATGCTTGTTATGGACCATTTACTCACAAAGCATGGGACTCAAAGTCAGCCGTGCAAGTGTTTTTTTTTTTTTTTTTTTTTTTTTTTTTTATGTAATCTGCATCAGTCTTGTATGTGGGGAAAATAAATGATCCCTAAACATGCACAACCTTCAGACTTTGAAGTTTCACCTTTTTTTAATCAAACAAAATATTTGACTATACAGAATGTGCACTGACTGCTCAGTATATGAAGCCTTCACTACCAGACAGCAGGAACAATGGGCGAACTTCAGCAGAATGGTCTTTGTAGTGATGCCAGGGGATCGCTGCTCTTGCTGAAAACATTATATTAATTATTTATGATTTTTACATTATAAATCACACTGTTAGCCTGCTCATGTTTTAGTATTATGCACATTTTGCTGGCTCGCTTAAAAACGTAAAAAGGGTTTTTGTCGATTCATACAAGTTCTATTATTTGTTCCCACCCAACAGTGAGTGTTAAGTCTTTGGCGACTTTTTGCAGTATGTAAATACAGCTGTCTACATAGGGCTACAAAATCTAGCTTTATATTTGTTTATTGCATTCACTGTGTTTCCAGTTGGTTTCAAAGTGTTTTTTACATCCAAAATTGATCTAAAAATATTATTTGAAATTAATTATTTGAATTATTTATTAGGCTGAGTCTGGATCCAGATTGGGTTGTGAACATGTTTGGCATGGGTTGCCACTTGACTTTATGTCCAAGTGCATATCACTAAATGGTTGACAAGTTAATATACACTGACGCCATAGACACATAGGGGGCACTAGAGTGTGTGTGAGGTGGGGAAAAAAAAGGTAATTCGCCATACCACATTGTGAGGTAAAAAGAGCGAGTAGTTTTAAGTGTCTACTACTAGATAACAAATTATACAGTATAACAAAGATTTAATTTCTCTTGGCTTTACCAAGCTTACAGAAATACAGGGCCCTAAATGTGTTTGAGGGGATGTTCTTGGTATTGGACAAGTTTAAGAAGATATATTTTTAGGAAAACCAACCTTATTCTTCAATGGTAAGGCAGAACGCTGAAAAACAGTGTTTCGACCATAGAAGGGTAGGTTGCTTGAGGTGGAGTCGGCTTGTAAGTCAGTAGCTATAGGTGGCCAGCTGGTATCATACCACCAGTTTAGGTGATGATGTTCTGCAGTGTTCTCATGTGCAGTCCTCCACTACATCTTGGTTTAAAAATACAGAGCTGCATTAAAGTGGAACTAAACCCTCCTCTACTTTTACAGTCTAGGAAGTGGCTATCTTAGTCTCTGTATGATCTGGAGTTGCCGTGGTGCTGCACATTAGGGGTCGCCCGATTATCGTAGCGGCCTGTTGTCGGGGGCCGACATTCGCATTCTAATTATCGGTATCAGAAACATACCGATATTGCTTCAAGGGGTTGTACCGGGGTAATGCCTACAGCTGGGGGCATCACCCCAGTATTGTTCTTCAGAGCAGATGGTCAGCTTTCTTGTAAGAACAACTAAGCAGCCGCTCGGCTCAGCTCGGCTTATCACAAGCGGCGAGAAGGGACGTCCCTTCCGCATTACTGGCATCCTAGGTGCTAGTTTAAAGCGGAAGTAAACCCATCGATTTAACAGTTTAAAAAAAAAAGGCATGCCGGGAATGCTAACTGCACATTGGCTGTGCTCTCAACCAAACAGTCAAACCATCCAATGGCTGGTGTCATAACGGATCACATGTGCAGCACTGTGGCAGTTGAAGATTAAACAGAGGCAAAGATGGCAGCTTCCTTGGCTGAAAACGATAGGGGGGTTTACTTCCACTTTAAAAAATATATATATGAAATAGAAAGTATTCAAAAACGCAGATATTGAATACTTTGGAGTGCAGAGGAGGGGTTTGAGGTCTTAAAGACTCCAGATCCCTCCATAAAGAGTACCTGTCACTGCCTAATACTGCCGCAAGGGATATTTACATTCCTTGTGACAGCAATAAGTGATAAAAGAAAAAAATAATTGCTTAGGGGTGTACTCACTTTTGTTGCCAGTGGTTTAGATATTAATGGCTGTGTGTTGAGTTATTTTGAGGGGACAGCAAAGTTACACTGTTATACAAGCTGTTCACTCACTACTTCAGTGTTGTCGCATGAAAAGATATAATAATATATTTTTATGTGTGTGTGTGTGTGTGTGTGTGTGTGTGTGTGATGTGTGTGTTTGTGTGTGTATATATATATAATATGTTTGACCCAGATAAATATATTCTTCAATATCAAAGTGAAGAAAAAAATGTTTTTTGTGTGTGTCTCTCCCAGAAAACTACGGGGCCATTCACAAAGCGCTGTGCGACTCGCACATGCGCAGTAGGAAACGGGCAGTGAAGACGCAAGGCTCCACTGCCTGTTTCCCTTCGTTAAGAAGGAGGCGCCGGCAGCCGATCAGATCGGCCTCGGGCGGCCGACATCGCGGGATCGCTGGACAGGTAAGTGTCCTAATTAAAAGTCAGCAGCTACAGTGTTTGTAAAAAAACGTGGCCGGAACACCACTTTAAGATTTCCCTTCACTGGAACTAAGAGGCTAAGCCCAACTCCTAAAAAAGAACCCCACATCATAATCCCCCCTCCACCAAATGATTTGGAGCAGTGCACAAAGCAAGGAAAATAAAGACATGGATGAGCGAGTTTGGGGGTGGAGGAACTTGAGTGGCCTCAACCCGATAGAACACCTTTGGGATGCATTAGAGCAGAGACTGCGAGCCAGACCTTCTCGTCCATATCCGTGCCTGACCTCACAAATGTGCTTCTGGAAGAATGGTCAAACAGTGCTAGATAGATGGCGGGCACTGGTATTCACTATTGCAACTTTCTATGCCACACAAATTGGTCTATGGAAAGGCACCATCACACTGCTGAGGTTCTCTCTAACTTCTCTCTCTCTACTGCTTGGAAACATGTCACAATTACAATAGCAGTATTTTAAAGAGACAAAGAATGGCTGGCAAAACCTTCTCTTATCTGTTTTGTAGGAGGTTGTGGGTAGACCGTGAACTGTTTAACCAAATAAATTCTATCGCTGCACTGTATGAAAACCTAGAGGGCTAGAAATGTAGCATGAGCTATACTATCTGGCATGAATGAAAGTGTACATTTAAAAGGATGTCCAGTAATCCTGGATGCGGGGGAAAAAAAACCCTCATTATAGGTAGCTTTTCTTATACACAACAGTAATGACTAAAACCAGTTTGCCTGGAATTCTGCTGTAAGGGCATGTTTACTCAAGCAGCGCCCTCTGAAGAGCGATTTGCATAAGATCCCTTTTCAGAGGGCTCTTGGCATAAACCCCTTTAACCCCATAAAGGCCCACGCCACTGTGCCACAATGGCGTGCGACGTGGCCCTATTCACTTGAATTGGTCGCGTTTGGGCGGTGGTCATGCCTCCCAAATGCAACATGTGGTATCGTTTTTTCCGCTGCCTTTGCAACTAAAAGGATATGTTAAGGGGGGGGGGGGGGGCTACTAGTTCTATAGCTTCCTCCCCAACTGCAAGTGTAAACTTGGCCTTGAAACCATATGTAGCCTTCTTGGAGCTACATATGGTTTGGTCATCAAAAGCTGCTGTGGAAATAGAGCCGCTGAGCACAGAATCTTGCCATGTTCTGAGGCTATCAATGCAGATCTTGAATTCTGCCATGCTGAAATGGTTTTAGACATCTCTTGGCATTCTTCCATGATTTGCAATGACAGCAATCGAAATGTCACTGACATTTGACAGTTTGTTTGAGGTGCGCCGTCAGTGTAAATTAAAGGTAGAAGTGTGTTCAGACAAACATGGCAACTGACACCACAGGCTCCTTTTTTTTCATTCACTTTTTTTACTAGTATTTTCCTAAATGAATACTAGTAAAAATGAGAAAAACAGGGCAGTTTATTCCTCTTGAACATGTACACATACAAAACATTTTTATGTTGGATAAATCAGATCTATGTTTTAATGGAAAACATACTTATTTTTGTAAATTTCCATTCATGCGCTGTTTGCCTTTTTATTTTTATTATGCTTTTGATTTCGTATTACATTATGCTTTGGTGCACATTTTAGTTGAGATTTAGGTCTAGTGTAATCAGCTTGTTGGGTTAAAGCCCAACTCCACTTTTTTTTTTTTTATTAATTTTTTAGGGAGGATTTCAGATTTTGAACTGTGACCTACGGGGATAAATTCTGTCACTTCCTGTCCCGTTTTGACTACATACAAAAAAAGGGGAGGGGAGTGTGCCATCATTTGGGTGCAGCATGAAATTAAAACATTGACAGACATTTTGACTTTACTAGGTTTTATGCACACACATGGTGGGAGGGTCGTACACCGAATAGAAGTCTTTATTTCTGCACCCAGGAGTACAGGTGTTTGTGAATAGCGACCTGTACAAATCACTGACAGTCTGTTAACTGCACGGTGGAGTGTTTACGTATGCATAGAGCAGATATGTAACCCTGGATGCAATCTGGGGGGGGGGGGGGGGGGGGTGATTTACTAAAACTAGAGCGGACAGAATCTGGAGCAGCTCTGCATGGCAACCAATCAACTTCTATCCTGAGCTTTTTGCTTTTGAGCTTTAAAATTGAAAGCTGGAAGCTGATAGGTTGCCAAGCACAGCTGGCTCAACATTCTAGCTGCCCCAGTCTTCCCCTCTTTTTGTCTAGGGGGGTCACATTCCCTGTATGCATGCAAATGTTTGGGTGTGCGGTAATCGGAATCTAGCTGAAGCATTGCTTTGTGTAGGTTGCTGTGCAAATAAAAAAAAAAAACCTACCCCCTGGTGCAGAAATATATGCTTCTATGCAGTGTACGGCGGCCATGTGAATGAAGCTCTAGAAACTTTTTTGTGGCCCTTTTTGAGCACTTTCTCATCCAGGAAGGGAGGAGAAATCTGCCCTATAGGGACACTGAAATACCACAACAGAGACACTAACCCTTCAATTCTGTATTCAATATAAAACTGCAGTTGCTTATTTTTTTCTTGTCCATATTGTAGAGAAAAGGGAACCCCTTTTTTATATATTTAGTAAGGGTCCTTTCACACTGATCCTTTTTTATATTTTTGAAATGTGCATGACCATTAAATACTATGCAACTCTTCACACCAGTCAGTTGCGTTTTTTTAAATGTCCTGCAGACTGCATTTTTGCAGGTAAAGAAACACACCAAAATGCACCTGAATAGAAAGTGCTGCAAAAATGCACCCACGGTTGCGTATTTAGTGCGTTTTTTGAGTCACATGCCCTTTTATCACAAGTGCAGAACACACTGGAAATGCTGCAAAAACACATACGCGTTTTTACCTTGCTTTTGCAAAAGAGCAGTATGAAAGCAGCCTAAAGGCCGACCATTCATGGTTCGAATCTCGGTGGGTTCAGCGGGAACTGGCTGAGATTCGAACCATTAATGGGCAGGCTGAATGTACCAAGATGATCAATTAACCTGGGTACAATCAGCCTGCTGGATTTGCTTGCAATTTCTTGCAAGCGGCTGCTACAGCCGCTAGTGATAATCACTGTCTTCGCCCGATCCTCCACCGGGAGAAGACCATTGCTTGGCAAGAGGGATTCCCATGTCAACATCGTCTGTGTTGAAGAGGGAATCTTGCAAATTTCCCTGTGAAATTTGCACCGTCTATGACCTGCCTAAGTGTTATTTAGCCATTTTGAATTATTTTGATCACAAGATGAAAATAATGTTGTACAAAGTTGCGAAGCAGAAATTCTGAGGACACCAAAGTTACTTGTGTTAGTCAAGTTGGAGATAGACCTGGTGCTGCTTTCTCATCTGGGTTCCCATTGTGACATGCTAGCTGGAAAGTGTTTGTCAGGCCTGTGAATTGGTCTGTGCTGACTGGTTTGTTTCCTATTGAATGGCCGTTCTCCTTTGTGTGTGGCTATCTAGTCACTCCTTTGGAATGCAACATTCCAGTCCTTGCTACTGCTGGAACCACAATAACTTGAAGTAGATGTCAAGGCCCTTCCTCCTAGAGAGCCCATCTCACTGCTAGCAATGTTGTCACTGAGTTGAAGGACGTTATTGATCCCGCTGACTTGGTAGTTTCCTCTTACTATAGACCTCTGGTTGGATGCTGGCTAATAAATATCTCTTGTGAGGCAGAAAGCATTATAGCCAAGTACTCGTCACATTACTGTGTGATGGCCACGGGTTGTCAGGGTAACAGCTTTGGCTTGGCTGCCTGCATTCTTCATGCTTATGTCTCTTCACATTCTGTCAGCCTTCGCTCTTCATAGCCAGATTGTGCACATGAATTGCTGTGATTAATGCTTGCCCTTGCAAGAGTTAAGCTGTAATTACTTCGTTTACCCAAAATACGTATTTAAACATGGAAGCTACTGCTAATGTCTTACCATGTTCTGTAGATTATCTTATTGAGTTTGGATCTTTCTTAATTGCTTTGAAAGTGTTAAACTTTTTGTAATGACTCCTAGGGCCCTAATTGAATAGAAACTTTGGTATACCATAGATCAGGGGTCTCCAAACTTTTCAAACAAAGGGCCACTTTATTGTGCTTCAGTCTTTAGGAGGGCCGTATTGTGACCAGCAGGGGTAGAAAATTCCACGGACCTAGCATCAGTGAGAATAAATATGGTGTCACGGTTGGTGGTCAATAGGAGGAGTTTTCCCCTTATTAATAGGAGGAATAATATTCCATCATTGGTATCAGTGGAAGAATAGTGCCCCATTGGTGGTGTCAGTGAGAGGAATAGTGCCTCATATCAGTGGAAGGTGTTGTGCCCCAAGGGCCGCATAAAGGCTAGCAAAGGGCCACATCTGGCCCTCGGGCCACAGTTTGGAGACCCCTGCCATAGATTGATGCAGCAAAACTCTTGAGTGCTGATGCTACTTTACAAATGTTTTTTTTAGCTGTATTGTATTTGCTTGTATAGACCTGGTTCAGGCCCAGAATCTGTAGAAAAACCTGCAAATAAAAAAACTCATGCATGGCTGCTCAGAAGTGGCTACCTAATCATTAGAGATGAGCGACAGGAAAAGATAGAAGTGCCAGCAGATGGCGCGGCTAAGGACATCCGTGGAGGAGCCAGTGAATATAGTTCTGCTTGGAGTTAACTTCTTTGCTGAAAAAGCTTGTGTTACAATGTGGAATGTCTCAGTAACTAAAGGCAAAACCTTTGTATTTTAGTTTTGGATAGAGTGGAGAGGGATTAGAGTGCTTGTCAGTTTTTATTGTGGTCTGTGCCCCCGTTAAGGAGATTCACTCTCCCTATTTGTCCTGTTTACCATTATCGTTGAATGTAAAAGGAAATCCCAAATTTTGGGTTGTCCCCTGAAAAGTAATATAGGGGAAATCTTCCAATGGGGACACTAGTTCTGGTGACCTGGGGGTCCCCAAGGAATTCCCTTAATTTGCAGGGATTTCCTCTCACTTCCTGGTTGGCTGACAGGAAGTGATGGAAATCTCTGCAATGGGACACAGATGGTGAAAACAAATCTGACAGGTTATAACCCTCCCTTACTCTAGCCAAAATAGGGGGGAAAAAAAGTGTGCCTATAGTTCTACTTTTAAATTTATACACACAGCTAACTATTTCTACCCCTTCTCTACTCCCTTGTTGGTTAATATGGGGCCGTTCACACTGAGATAGTCTAAAGCTGTCTATGCACACATAGATTTCTCTCATTCTGCCTGTCATTGGCTCATACAGGCTCCTGTCAGTCTGTCATTGACTCATACAGGCTCCTGTCAGCCTGTCAGTGACGCGCACGGGCTCCTGTCAGGCTGTCAGTGACTCACACAGGCTGTCGGTGATGCCTGTCGGTGAAGCCCACGGGCTCCTGTCGGTGCTGCCCATTCATTTTAATGGGCAAGGGCGTTTTGGGAGCGCTCCCAAACCACCCCAAAGATGCTGCTTGCAGGAGTTTTTCTAACATCCCACAAGCGCACTGCCTCAGGGCGAAGGCACTCATGCTTTCACAGTGGGGTGGCATGGGAGGCAGTTTTCAGTCGCTTTACAGGCGATATTTCTAGCGCTAAAACGCCTGAAAACTACCTCAGTGTGAAAGGGGTCTTACCCTGTTTATATCTGACGGAACTCACATAGGGTTTAGGATTCCTCAGATAAACAGAGAGGTGGATGAGTAAGATTTCTACATCTGCATTCAAAAAATAGCAAATTTGGTAATATTTCTGTAAATTTCCATTGTACTTTCGTTCAAGAGTGCAGAAAATGCAAAAAAAAGTAGAGACGTGGAGTACAAAGAAATCCACCCACACCTCTGCATGAAGCAGAGCTCAGGTGAGTCATTCTGAGCTCTGATATAAAATGTACATTGGGAACCATTTGAGAATACAGAGCACGTCACAAATGCCTACATAGATTTTTTCATACACTAAGCACTTTAAATTGAATGTTCATGGCGTAGATGGAAAAACAAAATATTAGATGTATGTACTTAAACCCAACATATTCAATTTGTGTGTAGGTTACAAGTCTTTTATCTTTTTTTTTTTTTAAACGTCAGGTACATGATTTAAAGGAAACCTTTCATGTAAGAAATGTGGAGGCTGCCATATTTCATTCTGATCTAATTCTGCATTGGACTGTTAACTGGCTCTTTCTGGGTTCAGTGTTTTACGAGTCACTGTCCTGGAACAAGCATGGGGATTAGAAAAGTGAAACCAAGGGTTCTGATCTGTTTTTAGATCAAAGAACCTGCAAGTATTGAAGACTATTGACAGCCAAACGAAGAAGATCAATTTTTCTTAAAAGTTGGGGCTGGTTTACAGTTTTGTATGTCACCTGATAGACTGCATCTTCTGCTACATGGGTTATGTAGGATACCTACCGTATATAAATTGTATGTACAGTGTATACAAGAGTGTGTGTGTGTGTGTGTGTGTGTATGTATATATTGTGTATGTGTGTATATATATATATATTTTATATTTTTATATATATATATATATATATATATATTAGTCGTGGCCAAAAATATTGGCACCCCTGCATTTCTTTCAGATAATGCACCACTTCACCCAGAAATTGGTACAAAAATGTTTAAGCATTCTCATGTTTATTCCTATTTGTATCGGTATAACACAACACAAAACTGTAGAGAAACAAAAAACCAAATCTGACACATTCCACGTAAGACTCCAAAAATGGACTGGACATAATTATTTGCACCCTCAACTTAATATTTGGCAGCACACCCCTTGGAAAAAAAAACCTGAAATCAATTGCTTCCTGTAACCATCATTGAGTTTCTTACTCTTCTTCTGGACCACTAATTTTGGACCACTCTTCTTTCGCCAACTGCTCCAGGTCTCTCAGATTGGAAGGGTTCCTTTTCCCAACTGCTGTTTTGAGATCTCTCCACAGGTGCTCTATGGGATTTAGATCTGGACTCATTGCTGGCCAGTTCAGTACTCTCCAGTGCTTTGTCTTAAACCATTTCTGGGTGCTTTTTGACGTGTGCTTTGGGTCGTTGTCCTGCTGTAAGACCCATGATCTCTGGAGACACAAGTTTCTGACACTGGGCCCTACATTGCACCCCATAAATATTTGGTAGTCTTTTAGATTTCATAATGCCACAGTGGAAACTGGAACATGAAGATCTCTGGAGATGGACTTGTAAGCTTGAGATTGTCCATGCTTTTCCACAATATTTGTTCTCAAATCCTCAGATTATTCTTTTCTGCTCTTTCTCTCCTCCGTGCTCCATGTGGCACACAGAGACATGCAACAGAATGATTGAGTCAATTTTTCACCATTTAAACTGGTTACCGGTAGAGCTGCACGATTAATCGTTAAAGAATCAAGATCGTGATTCTTCCCCCCTCGTGGTCTTAAAACCGCATTTCCTGGATTCAGTGCATCGAGTTCTCTGTTCAAGCTGACAGCTGCCAAAAAAAACAAAACAAAGGCAGCCTGCCAAGTTTATCACAACATCCTCAGGCAAGGTAAAGAGAAACATTGTAACATTTGTTCCTTTTAGATCAAAGGAATGAACTTTGGTATGTAAATGAGGTCAGTTTAACCACTTAAAGAGGAGTTCCACCCAATAATGAAACTTGCGCTTTAAGGGAAGGTGACCCCCTGACATGCCACATTTGGCATGCCATTTTTTGTGTGTGTGTGTGGGGGGGGGGGGATACCCTCTTTTTAGAGGGTTTCAGCTCCCACTACCTCCCGGGGGAACCGCAGCACCGGAAGTAAGCTCACCTCTCCCTCCCCCCTCTCTCTCGGCAATCATCTGGGACAGGTCCCAGATGTTTGCGTGGCTAGTCGCAGCGCGGCTCGTGCTTGCGCAGTGCGTCTCGCGCTTGCGCAGTGCGTCCCCGGCTGTGAAGCCACAACCGGGCGCCCACAGTGCCAATGCCGGTGCCGCAGAGAGGAGAGGAGATGAGCGAGGCTTCGTTCCCGCGCATCGCTGGACCCTGGGACAGGTAAGTGTCCGATTTATTAAAAGTCAGCAGCTGCAGTATTTATAACTGCTGACTTTTAATATTTTTTTTTTTTTTTTTTTTTTGGACCTCCGCTTTAAAGACTAAGCCTTTTTCTGTCACTTGTTGCTTACAAGTTAAAATCAGTATTTTTTGCTAGAAAATTACTTGGAACCACCAAATATATATTTAGCAGAGACCCTAGAAAATAAAATGGCAGTTGTTGCAATATTTTATGTCGCACTGTATTTGCGCAGCCATCTTTTTCATACGCAATATTTTTGGAAAAAATACACTTTAACGAATTAAAAAAAAAAAAAAAAGAACTAAACCGTAAAGTTAGCCCAATCTTTTTGTATAATGTAAAAGGTGATGTTACGCCACAAGAATCGTGATCTTTATTCTAAGCAAAATTTTAGGCAGAATCGCGCAGCTCTAGTTGCCGGTGTGATTTCTCTATTGCCAGCGCCTGTTAATTGATACAGTCGAGTTTTATTACAAATTACAGAACCATCTCAAACTTTGAATGCAATTATTTTTTACAATTTTGAGAAGGTGCCAGTAATTTTGTCTTATAGGCTTACCTATAGGTAAAATTCATGCATGGGAGTTTACTCCCACTTGAATAAAACACTCTACTAAAATGTGTCTCCGTTTAAAGAGGTTTCCATTCACTTCCTCTCGTCAGGAAGGCTCCTAATAGTGGTACAGCTGGCAATAGAAGCTCATCAGGGGCTCTAACCCTTTCCCTCACCGCCCCCAAAAAAATTTGGAATTGGACTTTATATTTTGGCAGATGGATCCAATGCCTGCAGTATTAAGCCAAATAACCTGGCGTTTCTACTTGATTTCTGTTGTCGTTAATGGCTGTATACTGGTTTAAATAAATGGATCAAGTCAATTAGATTTTTGAGTCTTTACTCCAGTACTTTTTTTTTTCCTTTTTGTGAAGGATGTACAGCATATTTGATACTACTGTGCCGCCACATGTGGATGTATCACAAATCATACTTTTATTTGAAATCTATTAAATCAAGGATGCTGCCAAGGACTGCTTATATGGCTTCCAGTAATTCTTTCTTGTAACGGAAATGAAAAATACCTTGTATTCATTGAATTCCTAAGACATTTGTGAGATGTGATGACCCAGAAGCTTTTGATGAATTGTTGCGTGGTACTTCCTAAAGCAGTAACAATTTCTGCTTGCTGAAATGTATTGGCTGAGTTGTCTATTGTAAGGTCACCAAGGACAGTTGGCTGCATGAAGTCACAATGAATCTGCTGACAAATGCACCATAAATGTATATTTTAGGGCTCGTTTATGCTAGCAGTAGCCCTCTAACTAGTGCTCTGTGGTGGCGTTTTACAGTAGGTGAGGGGATGTTTCCTCAATGCTTGCTACAAGGCTACCCCATCGTGACAGAACCACAGTGCATTGCATTGATCGTGGCATGATTCAATTGAATGGGTCACGTTTGCCTTAAAGGACTAGAACTGAGCAGACCTCTTTACTCCGTGGTCCATATGTGATCAAAGGTCAGGGGTCTTAAACTGGCAGCTCTCCAGCTGTTGCGGAACTACAAGTCCCATCATTTCTCTGCCTGTGGTAGTCATGCTTGTAACTGTCAGCCTTGCAATGCCTCATGGGACTTGTAGTTCCGCAACAGCTGGAGGGCAGCCAGTTTTAGACCCCTGATATAGGTGATTTGAGATTTTCCAAAAACTGAATACAAAAACTGGCTAGGATTATGCCGATGGAAGTCATGCATGTTCCTGGCAACTGCAACCAACTAAGAGGGGATATATTTAGTATTCCCAAATGTTTGTGATGATAAAGGTCATTATAATTGGATACAACGTTTGGGAAAGTTATACCACCTTTTATTAAAAGGATACATGCACTGGAAGAACATTTAGAGCTGATTATTCACAGTCCGGGTTCCTCCAGAGGTCCTAGGAGTTCCTTAGGGCCAGTTCACACCATGTTCGCACCATATGAATCGCACAGGAATGCGCTATCCATGCTTGGGAAATTCAGACCGCATGCAAAACGCACTCCATTTGAGATCTGCAGCAGGTTTCAGTAGAAAGTTAATGACAGCCCAAATGCAGGTCGCAAATGCCATGTGTTTGCCCACACTGGATTGCATGGTACTTGTGTACTATGTGATCTGGTTGCAGTGCATGCACTACTTTGATGTGGTGTGATGCTATTTTAGCCCTTTCAAAATAAATGGGCTGAAATCACACTACACTGAACCGCTTCTGAATCGCACAGGGACCCACGGCACATTCCTGAGAAATTCCTGTGTGGGCATGATGTGAAACGGTCCATAAGCAATGAGCAATTATTACTTCTCAGATAAGTAACCCCTGACACCAAAGATCTATTTTGTTGTCTGTAAGGGGGATTCTTCCCACCGACCCTCATGCTAATACGCCATGGGGTGTAGGTAATAGCAGGGCTTGCTTGAGATCGGAAAATTATTTTCACCTCCCATATTAAAAAGGTTGAGAAAGAGACTGCTATAGACAATAAAAAGACCCCTTGCACATGGAGTGTCTAGATCCTGTGAGTGCAGTTTTTGGCACTTTTACACCACATTCACACTTGTGCAACTTTTTCATAGGACTTTTGAACATCAAAGTCACATGACAAGTCGTACCCCTTGTTTTCCAGTGATAACCGTTCGTATATGTGCGGCCTAAAGTCATGGCGACTTCAGATTAGTTTGCATAATCTTGTTCTGACTTTCATGCAACTTTAGGGGCCATAGACTTCAATGTTAACCCTTAAAAGTTGCGATAGTTGTACCTGAATGTTTTACATGTAACAATGGGTCCAACTTTGCAGGGGAACAAAAAGTCACATCCAAGTCGCACTCATCCAAACTAGAGTCAAAGTTGCACTCTAAAGTGTGAGTGGAGCATTAGTGTGTCCTGGAGGCACAGGTGCAGCATCCAGCCCTGTTACCTACAGCCTATTAAAGTCTATTGCAAGCTGAAAAATGCTGTGGCTGGATGGAGCTAAACGCTATACTGACTGCTAATCACATTTGGTGCTCTTTGTGTTCAGGGTAATTGCCCGAAATGCAGAATGCCTCCATTCCAGGCATTTGTCCCTAAATGTAGTGAAAGATGTGGAAGTGCCGTGGTTTTACTTATCCATTATACGCGTGTTTTTCATATCCATCTACACTTGGCCCTTAAACTGTTTACTATACCCACAACAGTAAAATCCATCTGTATATGCAGTAAAGCATGCTTGTTATACTCACTGAGGAACCTAAGGCGTTAATCCTCTGTATTGTGTAAAAAAGCTGTTTGATTCTGTCTTCATGATCCTCCCCTTCTTTTACTGTCCACAATCCATCGCCTGATAAGACGGAGCCTTTGAAGTCACTCTGCACATGCTCAGTTTGGTGTGTATTGCTGGAGAGTTTTTTTTTTTTTTTTCCTCTTGAGGGTGCTTGTGATCAGCACAGGGCCAATCGGCACTGTCCAGACAGAGGGTCCGGGGTCCTACAGCCTCAGGACAGTCGGAGGAGAATGAAAACGCCTCTTACAAGCTTTAACCAGATACTGATAGAAGTCACATGACTAGTGTAGCCTAGATGTTACCCACCAGCTGATACAGCCAAATACTTCCCCTTACTTTAACTTAAATAATAGACCACACCTTCTTTTATGGAGTAAATGGCCGCAACAGCCTTTTATTAAAAACATAACTCCAATAACTGAAACACACATAAATAACCATAGTGATAAATAACATATCAACACATAACCAGTAAACAAACATCAAGAACTGTAAACAATCAGTTACACCCTGTTGATTGGTCAGTGACGGAGCTAAGTACTATAAAACATATATATAACTACTGTAACTGTATATATATATAACACCACCGGGGGCACTGCGGGATACAACATAACCAACTGGCCTCCATCTGTGCCGCCCGGAGACAAACACCTATCCCGCAGTGCACGAGTAATCATCAAATATATAATTTGATGTACTACCAGGAGGGGCCATCTACTGCTGAGCCCCCCACAAACCGGAGGGGCCATCTAATGATGAGCCCCCCACGAACCGGAGGGGCCATCTAATGATGAGCCCCCCACACACACTTACCACCTACATAACTGCTCCGTCACTGACCAACGAACAAACACGCCATAGCCCAAAAGGTTGACACCTCATCCTTGCAGGCACCTCCACACCCGCAGGGCCGACTGAATCCCCTCCTGCAGACCCAACGACCACAGGTCGATGCCCACATCAGTTAAATGGACCCCGTCCCTCCTCAAATAGAGGCCCACATTCTTCTCTAGATCCCTGTGACGTACCACCAACCCCCCATGCCATGTCACAAACCTCCCAACCACCTTATTCACCCTAATTCTGGCTTTGTTGATCCGATAAACGGACCTGGCCGTACGCCATGTTGTCCTTGCCACTATGTCCGACCAGACTAACAACGTGTCTGGGAATTTCGTTCTCAGATAAATCCAATCATTTTTAATGTCCGCGATCAGATCCCTGACCGTGCGGACACCCAGATCGTTCCCCCCAGCATGGACGACAAGCACTGCTGGCGGCCTGTCCAACCACGCAAACCTCTCAGCCTCTGGGACTACCCTGCCCCACATCATTCCCGGTTTACCCAACCATCTTATGGTTGCCTCCCTTCTTGAAATCCCCAACTGCCTCCCACCTGGTCTCGCGTCCCCTCTCCGTGCGCCCCAACACACATACGAGTGTCCAAGAATCCAGATAAGGCGTGGGAGCACTGCGTCTGAAATGACAAACATAGTGTAAAGGACTTGCACCCCCAGGACCCTTGACCAGGTTACCCCTTTGTAGGCAGATATGCACAACAACAACATCTTAACACCCCATCTTTTTTTTTTTTTTTTTAATTTTCACCTTCCCACACTAACTGAGGCGGAATATAGGTGCGGAATCGCCTGGACTCCCATCTCCCCATCCGTCGCACATCCACCTCATCCAGCCCGTACCTAGCAGCCTCAGTGGCCGCCCCGATGCGGAAGGAGTGTGAGGCGTAGGCGGAACTATCTATCCCCAACCCCTTTAAACACTTACGCAAAACAGCAACAAACTGGAACCTGGACAAATTAGCTCCATCCTCGTGTACCAAAAAGGAGCCATCCCCTCCCGGCCTTATGCCCGCAAAATCCCTTACCGTTTTTACCGGGCACATTGCACAACCTTCTACTGCATACAGCGATATCTGTACCCCCACACCTTTTTGGTCCGTTTTGGACTTCCGCAACCGCACGGACACCCTGTCCTCCAGGACCACTACATCCCCCTGCAGTAAACCGCCCGCCCTTCCTTTTGCTGGGCTGACCAATTCCCCTATACGAAATGCCCCAAAAAACGCCAATGAAAAAGCGGTTTTAAACAATAAACGCTCATAACCATCCCTGCAAACCGATCCCAACTGTATCCCCAAATCCAATAAATTTTTGAATGTAATCGGCCGTCTCGTATCCTTAGTCCTGTTTTCTTTCCTGTAACCCTTAATGGCCTGTTTCACCCAAAAATCCTTTGTCCAATCTACTTTCTTTTGTAATTTGAACAAAAAGGCCAAAGCCGCCATTTTCTTCTCAATAGCCGATACCGATCGCCCCCTTTCCATGTTCCTGGATACCAAATATAGCACCAACAGACGACCTGAAGACCCATACTCACCCACACCTGCTTCTTGCATCAGTTCTCCCCACTCTCTCCACACCTTCTGGTACCCTGCCCATGTGGACGTACTCACCGACTTCTGTATCCATCCTGCCGCTATTCTAGTGCCAAATCCCATATCCAGGCTGGGCACGGAACTCCCACCTTCTGTGCCTCTGGCGCCAGAGCCCTGAATTTGTCCCACTGGAACCGAGACAAAGAGTCAGCCAGTGTGTTCTCCACCCCCGGGATATGTACAGCATATAAAAACACATTCAATCGCAAGCAGCGCAACACCAACTGTCGCATCAGCCGAATGACAGGTGGCGAAGCCGCCGACATGCTATTGATGACCTGCACTACCCCCATGTTGTCACAATTCAAACGTAATTTCAAATTTCGACATGACTCGCCCCACAGTTCCATCGCTAGTACTACCGGAAAGAGTTCCAGGAGCACCAGGTTACGTAAAAACCCAGCCTCTACCCAAGCCCGTGGCCACGGTTCCGCACTCCACCGTCCTTGGAAGTCCGCCCCATACCCAGTAGATCCTGCGGCGTCTGTCACCAACTCCACGTCGAAGTTACTTACCGGACCAGACATCCACACCGACCTTCCGTTAAACTCTGCTAAAAATTGATACCATACCTGCAGGTCATCCCTATGTTCCTTCCGCAGCCTAATGTAATGCGTGGGAGCCTTCACCCCAGCCGTAGCTGAAGACATCCGACGGCAAAATATTCGCCCCATGGGAATAATCCTGCATGCAAAATTCAATTTTCCTAACAGGGATTGCAACGTACGCAGCTGCACTTTCTTGCACCCATGTATCTCTCTGATCTCCTTTTGTAAATCCCTGAGCTTCTCTTCAGGTAACCTGCATTCCATTTTCATGGAATCAATAACTATACCTAAGAAGCTCAGCTCTGTCCGTGGACCCTCCGTCTTATCAGCTGCCAGAGGCACACGAAATCTCTCCGCAATGTGTTGCAACGTGGACAACAGTATCGCACACACATTGGAAGAAGGAGGGCCCACGCAGAGAAAGTCATCCAAATAATGGATGACGGATTCAATACCCGCAACGTCCCTGACCACCCATTCTAAAAAGGAGCTAAATGTTTCAAACAGTGCACATGATATAGAACAGCCCATGGGCAAACACATATCCACATAAAACTGTTCCTCCCAATGGCAACCCAGCAACCTGAAACTGGCCGGGTGAACCGGGAGAAGTCTAAACGCCGACTCCACATCCGATTTAGCCATCAATGCCCCTTTTCCATAACGTCGCACCCAGCGTACAGCCGCGTCAAAAGACGTGTACGAAACCGTACAGGTTTCTGGGTCAATTAAATCATTTACCGATCCCCCTTTGGGAAACGATAGATGATGAATCAAACGAAATTTGTTTGGTTCTTTCTTAGGGACCACCCCCAACGGGGATACTACTAAATCTTCTATTGGTTTCACCTCAAATGGCCCCGCCATCCTACCCAAAGCCACCTCCTTGGCCAATTTTTCGGATACCACTGCCGGGTGCTGCAGTGCCGATCTCAAATTATTGGCCATAGGAGGGACGACTGTCAATGTGCACGGAATATGAAAACCGTGCTTAAAACCTTCCTCTAGTAACAACGCCGCCGCCCTGTCCGGGTATCTATTTAGAAAAGGAAGCATCCTTTCCCCCATCACCGGAGTCATCCCTTTTGTTACCAGCCTCTCCGCCCGTTTTCCTTTTTTGAAACACTTGGCATGCGTATGCGCCCCCCCGCACCCTGAACATTCATGTTTAAACTTGCAGGATCCCCCATACTTACATGATCCCTCGTTAAACTGCCAACAGACTCCCCACTTCCTACTGGCCGGCGATCCCGAGGAGTTGCTACCTCCGGCCCCCCCATGAAATGGCTGTGCTGGCGTTTTTGCCGATGCCATAAGTCGCATCCAAAGACTGATGTCTTTGTGATCCCACCGCAGTGCGGGACGCACCGCCCTGCGCTGCCTGAATTGCTCGTCGTAACGTAGCCACGCTGTGCCCCCGTATACCCTATATGCCTCCCCAATAGCGTCCATATAGCAAAATAACGCCGAACAGTGTTCGGGGTTCTTTTCACCTATTACACCTGCCAAAATGGCGAACGCTTGCAGCCAATTGGCAAACGTCCTGGGAATCAAACGGTATCTCCGCTTCTCCTCGTCCTCCTTCTTTGTATCATCTGGTTTTACCCTGTCCAGATTAAATTTTTCTAAGGGCAATAGGGAGAAAATCTCTACATACTCGCCCTTCCATATCTTCTCTCTCGTTTCCTGCTTCAGGTGAGCGCCTAGGGGTCCCTCGAAGCACACATACACCTCACATTTTGCAGCGTCTGCCAACCGCACAATGTCCGCTCTGACAGTCGCCTCTGTCCCCCCTTTTTCCGTTGTACTCACCTTCTCTGCCACTTCACCTGCTACAGTGTCCTGTGGCACTGCCGTAGCTGCTGCGACCGGCCCTGCTACTTGTGCTGTACCCACGGTGCCTTCACCTGACCCCCCTGCGGACGACTGTCCTCCTTCAATCCGTCCCACCAACGCCCGTAGGCCCTCTAGCAATTCCTGTATCTGACCGCCGGACCCCACTGTAGGCCCGCTCCCTGCCCGCGGTTGGTATGTGTCTGCCAACAGCGGTGCCGGAGGGGCAGCCCCCCCTCCCCCACCAGATACAACCCCCATTAAGTTCTGTAATACAGCTGTAAATGCTAAATTGTCACATGACTTACCGGGCCGACCGGGCACCCCTCGCTCTGTTGCTGTTCCAATTACCACCGGTGCTTGTGGACGACTGGGTTCCAGCTCCTCTTCCTCTGAAATTTCTCCTTCCGACCTGCTCTCAACCTCCTGTCGGAACAAAAGCGGCAGTCCCTCTGGGGAGGGACTCCTGGACGTATCATGCCTCCGTCTGTCCGCTGACTTGGCCAGTGCCTTCCCTCCCACCCGCCGCCCCCCCTCCTCCACCCATTCCTGTGCAGTTGGGCCGGTCCCGGCACCACTCCCGCCACGTGACCCCTGACTACCTCCGCCAGGTGGCGTCCGCCAACCTGCCGTGCTGCGTGCCAAGCTGCCCGATGGTCCAGCTGCAGCCGTCAAATCACTAATCCTTCTGTCCTCCTCCCTCGGCTCGTTCAGAGCTGCTGGGAGTGCCGCGGCCGATATCCTCCTGGGTGTATTACCCCCCTTTTTTGCAGCCCCTCTCCTGGGTGTTGAACTTCTGCCCCTCAGCTCGTGCAGAGCTGCTGGGGGGGTCAGCATCGTGGATGGGCCTGCTGGTTCTTCCATGTGAATATCCCTGGCTGCTGCTGCTGCTGCTGCTGCTGCTGCTGCTGCTGACTGTGTCCTTCTGTCCCGTCTACCCCCCCTCTGCTCATCCAGAGCTGCAGGGGGATCTGCAGCCTGCTCCTCTCTTCTGCTACCTGGGGATGCGGCACCCTGTAGGCCCGTGGCCCCCCCCCCGCCTGAGCCCCGCGACGTGTGGTCCGCCTAGGCCCTCCTGTCTGTTCCTTCTGCACCCTTTTTGCCGGGGGGGTCGAGTACTCCCCCCCTCGGGCTCCTAGTGACCCTGGATGGCCCAGCATTCGCCCCCGGAGAGTACCTTGCAGGCGGCCTGGAAATCCTGCCGCTCGCCTGGCTCCTGTCGATCGATCGCTGCTCCACCGCCGCCCGCGTGGTCTCCCCTCGCCTTCCTTGTTCGGCCAGCACGGCTGTGACTTGTTCCTGAAGCCAGTCTGGTCCCCGGGATGCTGCTGCTGCTCTCAATTGGACCATGAGGTCCCGGACGTCCGCCATCTTGGATTTAGAAAAACGAGGAGCAGAGTAAAAAACCTGCCTCCTCATGTGTTACTGCCCGCCGAATGTCCGTCCTAGCCCCGCCCCCTTTTTATATGGCCACTCCCCCCGTCTCCTGATTGGCCCGCTGCGCTAAGCCACACCCCTTAAAATTGTAAATGTGTGTCCTAGACACACTGTCATGGCCAGGCCTGCCCTACCTTTGCTGTGCTGCATCCCGGTCCGGCCCTCTCTGGACTGCTATATACTGCTGATGAGAAGGGGTATTTAGTGGTTTATATTTACTAAAATAATTGCATTTCTGTGTACTGTGGGAGACCAGATATAGTAAATTCAGGGTTTAGTAACACTTTCAATTTTTTATTTTTTTTTGTCCAATTTACAATATAAACTAAAATATACTAAACAGTAACAACATTTGAGCATTTGAATTTTAAACTTCTGTTAAACATGCGACTGGAAAAGACTTTCTGTTGATTTATTTTTAATTTTTTTAGACTGCGTTCTATACAGCAAGACCATTCAGAAATTGGGACATTTGCTTCTTTTTTTTGCCATCCCTTAAATAACAAGCATGCGTTACATCTGCAAGGATGAGTCATTTTCCCAGGTGCATTACAAGCGGGAGAGCAGTACTAGCGGAGCTGATTCTAACCAGTCCAATAAACTCTTTTAGCTGGTTTATACTGTGAAACGCATGCAGTGTTTTCTGCTTTTTCACACCTGTCTTCCAATGTTTGTGCTTCTGAAATGAAGTTCTTCTACTGGATAGAAGATAGGATAGCAATGTCTTTCTGTTTATATCTGCCTACATCTAAACCCATTCTTTTCAGTTCTTCATGACCTAAAGGTGACGGATCAGAAATATGCTGATGTTACATGCGGCCACCCATCATAGGTCCAGCTCGGGCAGATATACTGCGTCAGAATGGCTCCCCTGGGCGAAATCCCATATGGGTACGTCCATTCCTTTAGCGGCCACGAGAGGGCGCGCACCTGCTGCGCGCCGGGGGACCCGATGCGCGTCATGGAAGAGGAGCTATATCATTTGTTCCTACTAAGTAGGAAAAAACGATATGTCTCCTCCTAGTCAATTCCATCCCCCCACAGTTGGGGAACACACAATTAACCCCTTGATCGCTCCCTAGTGTTAACCCCTTCCCTGTCAGTAAAATTTACACAGTAATCGGTGCATTTTTATAGCACTGATCGCTGTATAAATGCCAATATTCCCAAAAAAGTCTCTGATCTGTCCGTCGCAGTACTGCTAAAAATCGCAGATCACCACCATTACTAGTAAATAAACTAAAAATATTGAGAAGAATATATATTGGCCTATACTGATAAAGAAATGTTATTAAATTAACCGCAGAGTTGATCAAATACCACCAAAATAAAGATCTATTTGTGGGGGAAAAAAAGACTCAAATTTAATTTGGGTACAGCGAAATTGTCGGTTAAAATCGTAAATTGTAAAACATGTTCTGGTCAGGAAGGGGGTAAAATCTTCCGGGGCTGAAGTGGTAAAATTAGAATATGACTTGTGTCTCAATTGTATACGCTATATTATTATTTTTATTTTTTTATTTGTTGTTTTCTTTTCCCAAGAAAGTGGAATTATCCTTTAAAAGCATCTGTATGTTAGCCTATGTAAATATGCGGTCGCTTGGCCTTGGCGCCGAGCTGCCGCATATTTGGGTGCAATACCGTTTGCGAGCGTGACGTTTCCTGTCATATGACAGACAATCAGGCTAGTAGAGTGGCCATAAAGCCCCATCCTGACTCCCGGCATCTCAAACCCCTTAAAGGGCCAGCAGTAAGCTGCTTTTCTCCTCCCAGGAGAAAGATGTTCAAAGGAGCACATCAAACACTCAGGAAATAGATGAAAGATTTAGGCCTCAAAGATACTAATAGTTGGGACAAGAATGCTTTGTTGGCTACCTGTCTCTAAACATGCCGTAATGATGAAATCCAATATGGCTGCCATGTGTTATGTAGTGATTTTAGATGCAAACAGGGCTATTAATAACATTTATTATTATTTTTTCTTTTAACCTGCCTGAAGGTTTTGGAGCAGAATGTGTAGCGTCATGTTACGGTGACCATAGCTGTATTTATTGTTGGGTGGTATGTGAGTGAACACATTGGCATTCACAGGCCGAGGGGTGTGACGAGGTAGAAAGGCCCGAGGCTCCAGCAGCAGCAACAACTCTCACAATGATATAGATTGCAGATTTGCACATTGCGTTACGTAATCTCTTTAGTGCCTCCAAGGCCAAGGATCAGTTTCTTTTTTACTAAGTCCTGTGAACTGCTGATGTAGCAGGAATCTGATTCTCTCTCATCCTTAAATAAGGCGCATATTTTCTAACACTGATTTTTAAAAGTGAGAAAAAGTGTGAATATTTTTTCGTTGCAACAATCATTTGAATTTGTAATTATTCATTAGACCCCTTTCACAATGAGGCGGTTTCAGGCGCTTTCACGCTAAAAAGAAGTGCCTGGAAAGCTCACGAAAACCTTTTTCCATTAGAATAAATGAATGCTTTCACACTGGGGCAGTGCGCTGGCAGGGCAGTGAAAAAACGCCCCTCTCCATTGAAATGAATGGAAAGTGCTTCAAAAGCGTCTAAAAAGCACTTCAACAGAGCTCAGTGTTTTACTAGCAATTTAGAAGCGCCTCAGTGTGAAAGGGGCCTTATTATTATTCATTATTCCAAAAGTGACTAGCGTGAAAAGCTCTTTATTTTTTTTTATGGATCTTCATACATGTAGGTTGCCAAATCTTTACTTATTAGATTATATTATATTACTGCTGTTTTTATCTTCAGGTGTTGTTTTTTTTTTCTGCAGCCAGTAAACTCCCCAATGTGTCCATACACACATAGACTGTTATCAGCATTTTCTGCCTTAACCCCCCCCCCCCCCCCTTGGAACTAGTGGGTTTTCAGAGGAGTTTTTCAGCTGTAAAAATGCTCTAATGCCGTGTACATACGATCGGACATTCCGACAACAAAATCCCATGTTTTTTTTCCGACGGATGTTGGCTCAAACTTGTCTTGCATACACACGGTCACACAAAGTTGGTCGGACATTCAAAACATCAAGAACGCTGTGACGTACAACACGTATGACGAGCCGAGAAAAATGAAGTTCAATAGCCTGTGCTGCTCTTCTGCTTGATTCCGAGCATGCGTGGCACTTTGTGCGTCGCAGTTGTCTACACACGATCAGAATCTATGTGAACGGATTTTGTTGTCGGAAAATTTTGAGAACCTGATCTCAAATTTTGTGCGATGGAAAATTCCGATGGAAACTGTCTGATGGAGCCTACACACAGTCGGAATTTCCGACAACAAGCTATGATCGCAGATTTGCCTTTGGAAAGTCCGTCTCATGAAAACTGAAAGACGCAGCTGTTTGGCCGCTTAGCAGCGTTTTTGAGCCATAAGCTTTTGTGGGGGGTGTAGTTATGCTAAAAAAAGCTAAAAACCGCAACAGCTAAAAATCTCCGAAAAACTACAGCTTTCTGCAGCTAACGCTACTGGCATTTTTTTTTTTTTTTTTTATAACGTCCAGTGTGCATGAGGCCTAAATTGTTAGCAAATGTGCAAAGAGGGTCAAGTTGGGTAAAGCCCATAAATATGCTTGGCAAATAACAGTATATTACAAGAAGAAAAAAAAAAAAGAAAGCTTAGAAAGTTGGTTATTGTTCACTATTGGAGCTTGGTAAAGAAAACGCATACTGTTGAGGTTTGGCTGTGACTTGCTTCCTTTGTGCTTGCTTTTTTAGTAGATGCATTCTAAAGTGTTTCATTGTGTCGTGGTGCTGGTACAGAGTAAGGAGAAAACGGTGTCACCCCACTCCTGACACTTATTTCCTTGGCACTTCTACAGCATGTATTATTTGGTATGTCATTCTGTGTGATCAGTATGAATGGAAAGAAGTGTTGAGGGTGGTTACATCATAATGTAACTGTAACGCTAGGCTGAGCTGTACAGCCTGAATGAACAAGCAGCTTTATAGAGATTCTCCACATAATGAAGGTTAAAGAATGCTACTCTGATGCAGGGCTGTGTGTTAAGCTGGCCATGGACATCAAGCTGTTTAGACATGAGAAGATAGTTGCCCTTTTTTGTGCCCAAATCAGTCTTTGGGAAAATGGGCATATATTGGGCATGTATTGCAAAGTTCTTAAATTTATATCATAAGCTCATTATACTATTAGTAACAATTCTGACCTAGGAATTAAATATTTTTTCTCCCTGATTCGAGGCTTCCCTTAGTTATCTACAGTTCTCAAAAGGGACAAGTAGATAGTGGTTTAGTTGTCATCTGATCTGTCAAGACTTGAGTATTAGACAGGCCATAGACAGTGCAAACTTTTCTTCCTGCAATCAATGGTCTTTAGTACTGTCTGTGCTAACAAATGCGGCTGCAACTTAAGGCTAAATTCACACCAGAATTTTGTATTTTTGCACTTATTTTTGCTCATCTTCATATTCGCCAATATCATGTTATTAAAAATGACCTTTTCAATCTGCAGCCGCTGTAATCTTCTATAAATGTAATGTAATATGGCTACATGGAGTTGTTCTGTACACAGAGTGTGTACTGACCACTAGAGCTGCACAATTATTAAAAAATCGTGATCTCGATTCAACCCCCTGACGATCTCTGTTGCAGAGTTTGCCGATTCTTTCATATGAGTGGAGAGGCTTATCTGCTCACTCAGCTGTCGAAAGAAAACATTGGGCAGTCTGCCAAGTTTTTAATATGAAACATTGTAACTAAGCTTCCTTCTTGGATCAAAGGGATACGCTTCTGTTTGTAAAGAAAAAATCGGGCAGTCTGCCAAGTTTTCAACAACCTGTAAATGCAGGAAGTTTAACCACTTAAAGTCTAATTTTTTTTTATAATACTTTCAATAGGAAATCACGTCTAAAGGGATGCAGACCCAGCAGATTTCCTCATTAGTGTTGTGCAGGTGCACAGCTTATAATTATGAAAGCGCTCCCATTAGACCCACTTAGCACCGAGGAGCAAACAGTGATTTCTTCAGAATCTGCAACAAAGGTTGTTCTAATCCTTGTAATGTACATTGATCACCCAGAGGGAAATGTTGTTTTTCTCAACAAAAGTGGAATTACGCTTTAAGATAAGAAACTGTATCAACCACTAAATTTTATAATGTCCTATGGAAGTGCTGCGTATGTTGCACCAATGTACCAATTTTTAGTATAAGATATCCTCTAGAACATATATCTTCACCATATTCTGTCTAAGATACTGATTGATGTCAGACCTGCATATTATTATTATTATTATTATTATTATTATTATTATACAGGATTTATATAGCACCAACAGTTTGCGCAGCGCTTTATAATATGAGGGCAGAGAGTAAAATTACAATACAGGAGGAGGGCCCTGCTCGTTAGAGCTTACTATAATTTTTGTCCAGTCACATTGCATAGATAAAGGATGGCCAGCAAGGCCTGTATTCATTCAGATCTCTCTACCATTTAGCCTACACAACGTGGGTGTTTGATACCACCCACACTTGGTATAGGCGAAAGCTATGCACAGAGCTGGATATCAAATTGAATAATCAGTGGGTAAATTATGCTGCCTGCACTGTGTGATGTGGTGATTCATGTGCATAGTATTAGAAAATTATAGATAATCTGAAAAAGGCAAGTACAGGGTGCAGACAAAAGGTGAAGAACCTAATGAGGGAGTTTTAAAAAAAAAAAAAAAAATGTATTTATTTTTTGTGACATTTTAGTATAGGCCAGGGGGTGTCCAAACTTTTGACCTTCCTGGGCCACATTGGAAGAAGAGAAATGGTCTTGGGCCGCACATCAGATACACTAGTAAAGAGAGCCGATAAGTAGTTCCTCCTGTGGCTCACAGCGGGTCGGTGCGGCTGCCAGGCCCATTCACTATGACAGGTCGCTGGTGGCTGCACCTATTCGTGGCTCTCTACACAGCCAGTGATGACCTGCGGTGATCGCTGCTGGACGCAGACAAAGTGATCACTGCAGGCCCTAATCACTGGTGTGAATGTTGTCTATGTATGTGCTGTGTTGGGAGGTAAAAGGGGTTGTGGGTGGGGGCACAACTCAAATGAGGGGGCTGCAGCCCACCGTATCACCCCCCTAGATCCCTACAGATGTGCATGGGCCGGGCTTACATGTGTCTGCCGCAGTGGCTGCTGTGCTTGCATGGCATCCCTCCAGACTGGCCCGCACCAAATTCTAAACTCTCTGGGGTTAGATACCCCTGGTTTAGGCTATTGGGAAACGTCCTTATCCTGGCTTTATCTAACAATGTCCTGCTTGCCCGGGGTTGGACAGTGCTCACAAGACGCACGGTTTCTGTGGTCTCCAGCAACATACTGCTCCCTGTACTTGCGTCTTTGTGCACATTGAGGGCACTGGTTCTCATACTTCTAAATTGACACAAGACCTGGGTAGAGCCTTTCATTTTAATAGGATTGCAAGAATTGGTGTGTGGTGCTGAAGACAGTCTATCATACAGAAACTTTATACCCTGAGATGATGAGGTTCAGGAAGTCATTTTAGTCCCTCCCCAAGGCCCCTTGCACACCAAGGATTATAACTGGTGTGCATTCAACCCTGGCATTTTAGTGTGCCAGAAGACACAGGGGCAATGCCTGCGTTTTGTCAAAGGCTATGGCAGGCTGAAATGCTCTGCTCCTGGTCTGGGCTACTCCTGTTGAGCGCTGTATGCTTTAGGGCAGTGGTCATCAACCCTGTCCTCAGGGCCCACTAACAGTCCAGGTTTTATGTATTACCTTGGGGAGATGCAGACTAGAATACTGCAATCACTGAGCAGCAAATGATATCGCCCATGCAAACCTGGCCTGTTAGTGGGCCCTGAGGACAGGGCTGATGACCACTACTTTAGGGGATGTATTCCTGAAATGCAGGTATTGTGCTTTCTGGGCACACATCCCTGAACGCATAGGACCCTAAACACGAGTACCATTTGATACAGCTCTTTCCCTCCCTAGACCTTGACAGTTTGCAGGCAGTAGGGCTGCTTGCTGCACCTGTGCCTCCCGGAAGCACTAAAACGCCAGGACTGAACACACATGGACTAGGGTGCAAATAGCCTTTGTTTCAAGATGAAATAGTAAGTCTAGAGTAGTATAAGTGGGTAAAGGTAACATTTTCTGTGTACCTTTTTGGATGGTAATAAAGTTATAATTTTTACATGACTGTAACTGACATAATTTTACCATGCGTGGAATCATTTTGTTTAACTTTTTTGTAATTTTTTTTTTGTTTTTTGTTTCCAGGAGTCATTATGGTCTTGTAACCTACTGCTGATGCTTGGTGTAGAAGCTGGGGGAATGTGAAATTAATATATTGGTTTTCCCTAAAAAGCTCACAGGAGATGGAAAGTGCTGTGAAATGTGTTAGCGAATGGATGAAATTGAGGAAAAATGCATCCAGCATTGGTTCCCTGGGGGATACAGATGGAGGTTTACTATCTGTAACATTTGAATAATACATGGATGGCAGGGGAATTGGATATGTTGCTGAAATAGATAGGGGAAGGTGAAAGAATGCTGCAATGAGTTGAGATTGTTTGTTGAAGTGAACCTTCAGAGTAGGTTTCTTTATGGCGGTGGGGAATATGCGTAAACTTTTAATTGTCCTGAATATTTCATTACATTGGAGGAGTACAAAGAATGTGCTCTAAATGAAGCAGAGCAGTTGTAAAACTGATCACATCTGCAACTAAGACTACTAAGGAACCATCTCTAAATTTGTCTTTCAGCATGTCAGCAGTGCTATAATGGGTTTCACTTTAGACTGTTCACCTTCAGATAACAATGTCTGCATAAGGCTTTTGAAGACTATCAGATCCCATCTTTGTAACCAGACTTTCTACTGCGCTGTGCATTTTGTATAAACACTCCATAGACCAACAACCATGGTGCCAACGTATATCCTTACTGTAATAAGAGTACAGTGGAGAATAGGCAGGTATTTACAGTGTCATTTTTGTTCTCAAGATGCTGATGTCTCAAGGTTATTGTGTCCTGTTGGTTGTACCCAGTACGTCGATGGATTGCCATGGAGCCGTACTTTAAAGTCTGACCAGTATATCAGATTTTATGTTTTGAAGTAGTTGGTAAATGCAGCCCCAGCTCTAAGGTTCAGTTAACTTTGGATAAATCTGACGTGACTGTTTAAAGCTGGCCTTAGATCAAAGCCCTGGATGGACATGCATGGTCAAATCTTCTATGAAGCCATTGCCCTAAACAGGAACATTTTGGTTGCACCTTCCTGCCCTAGCGTGATCACGCTTACTCACCATACTGTATATATGAAGGACAAATCCATAACTGCAGAAACATCTCTTCTATTCTGCATAACGATGGGGAGGTTTTTTTTTAGTGTGCAGAGATGGTAGGGAACAGGACAGCAGATCACATGAAACTAGTAGCTCACAAGATTTCGTTCAGCCTCAACAGGTATATCTTTTATAAAGCCTTATGCACAATTTAGGTTTTGCCTAGACTCCTAACCTGGCAGCGTAATTTTACAGGCTTAATGCCTGTAAATGCGTGTAATACGCTTAGGCACTTCAAGTGCAATAATTTATTTAATTGGCCAGAATAATAATTTATTCTGCCTATTAAAATGAATTAACGCTCAAACGTTAAAGACGCCTTTAAACACCCCTGTCTCTAAACTCATCTAAACGCATATGTGTTCATGGACATATAGGGGGGGATTGGTGCACACAGAATGTGGTACAGCTTCTAGGTTTTAGCCCACTTCACATTGGGCAGATTTAACATGCAATTTGTCAAATTGCATGCCAAATTGGAGCCTATTGCCATCGATGGCCCTGTCTGAATCGGTGCGACACCGACTTTGCAGCGCCGCACCTATTCCTAAAAGTAGTTTCTGCACTATTTTTGGCGACCTTGGGGGCGATTTCGATGCCTATCTGTGCATGATGTCTGTCAAATCGCCCACGGTAGCCGGTTTGAAATCTGCCCTCAGTGTGAATGAGGGCTTATTGTCAAAGCTTAATTGAACAAGCTGAAGTTAGAAGCTGATTGATTGATTTCTATGCACAGTTGCACCAGATTCTGTGTGCTCCAGTTTTTGTAAATCTCCCTTTTAGGCTAACATGGAGGGGCGTATAGAGGCTCTTTGGAGCAGCATTAAAACCATCCAGTGTGCATTAGACCATACATTTAAAACATAAGACTTTTAATGGTTCATATACCAGACCAAAAGGGAGCAAGTAAGAGCTGCTCAATGCTACGGTTACATACACGCTACATACAAGAAACTTGTTGAGGGTGAAACATTGGGAGCTGCAATGACTGACCCTCTTGCTCCAGGAGTGATTGATGCAGAACAATTATGAAGAAAATATATATATATATATATATATATATATACACATATATATATATATATATATATATAATTATATACACACAGTATTTCATAAAATTGAGTACACCCCCTCACATTTTTGTAAATATTTTATTATATCTTTTCATGTGACAACACTGTGACAAGAAATTATATATTACTACAATGTAAAGCAGTGCGTGTAGAAAAGTGTAAATTTGCTGTCCCTCTCAAAATAATTCAACACAGCCATTAATGTCTAAACCGCTGGCAACAAAAGTGAGTACACCCCTACGTGAAAATGTCCAAATTCGGCCCAAATAACCATTTTCCCCTCCCTGGTGTCATGTTACTCTTTGGTGTTACAAGGTCTCAGGTGTGAATGGGGAGCAGGTGTGTTAAATTTGGCGTTATTGCTCTCTCTTACTGGTCACTTTAAGTTTAACATGGCACCCCATGACAAAAAACTGAGTATCTGAAAAAAATAAGATTTGTTGCTTTACATCAAAAATGGCCTAGGCTATAAGAAGATTGCCAAGACCCTGAAACTGAGCTGCATCATGGTGGACAAGACCGTACAGCGGTTTAACAGGACAGGTTGCACTCAGAACAGGCCTCGTTATGGTCAAAGAAGTTGAGTGCACGTGCTTGGCATCATACCCAGAGGTTGTATTTGGGAAATTTGGGAACATGTTACATCTTCCACCTTGTTTTAGGGTGGAACCTGTAACGTTTCTAATGCTGCAGCCGCTTCCCCATTTCCCCCGCCCCCCTTGTGACAGCAGTACGGGGAACTTCTCGGTCACTGTTTTAAAATCCGTATGGTCGTGCGGCACTCTGCCCGTATGGCCGCGTCATTCTTTCACACTGCTCTGTGTGTGAATGAACTCCAAGCCCTGATATCCTTTGTGGCTGTCTGCTTGTAGTTTTCAATGAACTACCATAGTGCTGTTCATTAATTCTTTTTGTCAGTGTATCTGCTTGCCCATAAAGGGGTGTTACAGGCACACAGATACACTGACAGATCTGCAGGAGATCTGCATGGCACCCGCGATCAGGCAATAAATGGCTAAATGCACATTTTTTTTACCTGCAAAAGAATGTGCATTTTTTTTTATTTAAAGTGAACTTATTTAAAGTGAACTTATTCTTTAATGAAAAATTTAATTAGTTACTTTTGCCTAAATGAAAAACAGATGCTGGCCAAGCAGAAGACGACTAGCCAAATACCATAAATCCAATTCCTTCTGACTCCCTCTTGACAGTGTTTGTGATCCTTTGCCTGGCTCTGACTTCAAAGTCAACTTCAAAGCCAAAGCAATTTGCCCAGCTTTATGCAAGTGGTTAAAGCTGAATGGGCAAGGCAAAAAATGATCTTCCTAGCACCGTCGCCATATGCAAAGCATGTAGAGGAAGCAGTTTTTCAATTAGCTGTTTCCTATGAAGATATATTCGTCTGTGTATTCCCTGTGACCTCATCACAGAACTCAGTGGCAGCCAGGGGGAACATAGGCATAGTGATGCTGTGGGTGACAGGGGAACAGAGAATTCCCTTGTCATTCCAGTATCTACTGTAAGTAAATCGGCTAATAAAGTAATTGTGCCAGAGATAGATTGATTACACTCTTCTCCCTGTTGCTTTATAGTAAATTCTATAGGATTTACTTATTTTCATAATCAAGCAAGCGGAAACAAACCTAACTAAAGTTCACTGCTACCACTAAGATTTCTTCTGCTGTATGTTCTCAGTGCTCCTGGCAACACTGACCATCTTATCAATCAAGGAACGAAGCTTGGGTGAGCAGAAAGAGGCACAGCAGGGCAGGTCACAAGTTTGCTCCACTGTAGCCTCATACACTACAGTCCAAAGCTCCTAGGAGCACATAGTATGAATGGAAACATAGTGGAACAGGCTTCATTAAAACATTATATGCCTTTGTCAGTATTTGGAGCTTCTAAACAGGAGATGCAGGAGGCTGGTCGTGGATTACAATTCAGGGAAGCAGAGAGAGGCACGACACAAAGCAAACATTACACACCGCTTCTAGGCAGGTCACTGATCTGTGATTTGAGCCTCAGAGAGGCAGAGCAAAGTGGGGTGAACTTGGCATTATTTTTTATTACATTTTTGAGTAGTTGGATTAACTGGGCAGGCGGTGAGGAGACCGGTCACCCAGAACATAGATTGGAGTTACCGGTCATAACAGGCATTGTAAAGAAAAGCTTGCTGCCACACTAATGAATGTAACCATTAGCTTCGATAAGTCCTCATAAATAGACAGAGCTACGGTGCTGCAAAAAATTACATAAAAAAAAATTGTGTGTGTGTGTGTATATATATATATTTGTGTGTGTGTGTGTGTGTGTGTGTGTATGTATGTATGTATATATATATATATATATATATATATATATATATATATATATATATATATATATATATAT
Organism: Lithobates sylvaticus; assembly: GCA_028564925.1. Taxonomy (NCBI): domain Eukaryota; kingdom Metazoa; phylum Chordata; class Amphibia; order Anura; family Ranidae; genus Lithobates; species Lithobates sylvaticus. The sequence goes on along the minus strand of CM053029.1, from coordinate 359,197,023 downwards.
ATATATATATATATATATATATATATATATATATATACGGTGCTAAGATGCAATACATGCCCAAAGTGCTCACAATGTACAAGATCAAAAGTGAGAGTGAGAAATATCTAAAAACAGTGTTTGTAAAAATTGTCCATAAGTTCAAATCGGACAAAATATTCCACCACCACACTTCTCCACTTAGTTGTAAGTGCTTGTGAGTGACAACTCCGTGTGAGAGACCACCACCTGCACACTAGTGTATCTAAGCTCACCTTAATCACTGGACCGTTAAAACCTAAAAGGTCATGCACATGTAGTCCCCTTTAAGGCTGGAACAGGCTCTGTCAGAAATAATAGTTCACTCCACCAAATGGTTTATCACAGATTAAATTCCGAATATAAGTCGAAAAGAAGAAAATGTAAAAATCTATAGTGATCTCAAGTAACCCCCAGGGTAGCAGAGAGAACTATGACTTCTACTATTCTATGCCAGGAAAGCTATAACACGAAAACGATCCCCTCCTCATTTTTTTTCTGGGAACTGTACGTTAAGAATGCCATACCCTAATATAAAGATACATACAATCATAGAGGTTGTCCAAAGAAATACGACAAAGTCTGGGCCATGTAGCTAGCAGGGCCTTCTACGGTGGTAGAAGGCTCCTGCACATATTACCTAACGATCAATGCGTTTTGCTTAGCGGGTGCATAGGTCCTTTTTTCGCTCCTGAAACTGTTAGTCAGAATGGTCTGTGATACACCGGTTTCTCTAATTTTTGTGTTGTATGTTGTACAGTCCGTAACGCCGCCCTATACCATGTCTTGTGCCCTTGCCTTCAGATTCTATAGTGCCTAAGACTGGAATGTTGTGTTCTGTGTAAGTGCGTTTGTTTTGTACTGTATTGATAAAATTGAATGAAGAGAGTTTAAAAAATAAATAAATAAAAAAATCTATAGTGCTCTTTATTGTGTACCCATAAAACTTTTATTAAAATGCACGCACAATGTTAAAATCAAGCCACACTAGACATAAGTCATGTACAAGAGCAAGGACAGCTCTCACCACTTCAGTGTTAATGGACTGGTGGCTGCTGCTCTCCCTCTCTTGTCTATAAGCAAAACTGGCAGGTCTTGGCACTCCACCCTACGCGTTACGTCATCAACTTCATTGGAAGAAGTTAATGGATACAGTTGAATGTATAGATATATTAGTGTTATAGAAAGAGTGATGGAAGTTTGGCACCTGTGTGATAATCTAGTGTGCGTGTGTTATCCTTCCTGTGCTTACCTGGAAACATATCACATACATTGGTGTTAATTTACTAAGGGAATGGAAAATGTTCACTTTGTAAAGTGTATATTTAGTTTAAGTAATATGGTTAAGCTCTGTTTACAATCATCCAATCATTTGCAAGCAGAAATCAAATTTTTAAATTCCCTTGCAGATGTTTGGGTATTTAAAATGTATATAGCTTCACATTATGAAAGTCCGGATTCACTGCGGAGAGGTACCCTCCGTGCCCGCCAAGTCTTTTTTTTTTTTTTTTTTTTCCCCTTAATAGGTACCCCAGTCCTCTGGTAGGGCTTGGGAGTTTTTCTTCTTTTTTTGGGATATACCCCATAATCTTAGGGGATCTGTGTGTGGCTTTTTTTTTTTTTTTTTTTTCCCCAGAAGAGTTAGTAGTGTGCATTTCCCAGAGTAGTACTGGGATTTGCGAGAGGGATCCTCTCAATCTATTTGTGTTTTTTTTTTTTTTTTTTTTTTTTTTTTGCCCTCTCTGTCTCCCTCCTTCCCCCCTTCAGATCACCATTTACTTATTATGGCAGTAAACTACTCGTCCCCAACCGTGATGAAGCTCTGCACCTATAATGTTAAAGGAATGAATAATAAATCAAAAAGAGGTCAAATTCTCTATAGTATGCATAAAGCAAAGGTAGACATTATTTTACTCCAGGAGACCCATTTCCGCACAGGTAGCATTCCAGTGTGTTCGCGTAAACATTATTCTCAATGGTTCCATAGTACCATGCCAAGTTCTAAAGCAAGAGGGGTATCTATTGCTTTTCATAAACAGTTGCCGATACAATACTTGAATCATAAAGCAGACCAAAACGGTAGATATCTCTTTTTAAAAATTAAAATATGGAATAAAATCTTCACAATTGCAAATTTCTATATCCCAAACCAAGCCCAAACAACAATAATTTCAAGGTATCTTAACCTCTTAGCTGAATTCGCAGAAGGTACAGTCCTTGTAGGGGGAGATCTCAATTTAGCTTTGGACCCTATATTAGACACTTCATCCCAAAGATCAAATACTTCATATTCCTGTTTGAGAGTACTAAAAAAAAATTTTTTCGACCATAGGCTACTTGACCTTTGGCGAGTTTTAAATCCTAAAGATCGTAACTATACTTACTTCTCCTCAGCACATAAAACATACAGTAGGTTAGATTATTTTCTAACAGGTCCCAAAATACTTGAATGGCACCCGCAAATGGAAATAGGATCTCTTATTTGGTCCGATCATTCCCCAGTATTCTTAACAATAACCCCTCCCCAAACGCAGGGGACGAACTGGTCCTGGCGTCTAAACGACAAATTAATGACAGACCAAATCTGTCATAGGGCAATTATAGATACAATCGATAATTTTATTATAGACCACAAACAAGACGAAACTGCACTCCCTATAAAATGGGAAGCTCTTAAAGCAGTACTCCGGGGGGTGTTCATTCAGCATGGTTCACGCATCAAGAAAGAAAAGTCTAAAAATATTGAAACTACCTTGAAAAAACTTAGCGCGCTAGAAACTCAACATAAAACACACCCATCGGCAGAGCTATTAGCTGATATAACATGCACAAGATCGTCCTTACTACAGCTATATGACACCTATTATAGTTCATACCAACAGAGGCGAGCTTTAGGTAGGTATAGGTACGAGAATAAATGTGGGAGATTGTTAGCTAATAAACTACACCCACGATCTTCTCAAACTTTTATATCAAGTATAAAAAAAAACATCAGGAGAGCTTACATCGGATCCATTAACCCTTCAACAAATATTTAAGGAATATTTCTCGGCCCTATACAACTTGCCCCCAATATCCTCTTTGGAAGAGAACGATATTGAAAATTATGTACGAGAAAACGCTTTACCAATAATAGATAATGGTAATGAGACCTCTCTGGATGCACCATTTTCACAAAAAGAACTATTAGATGTAATCACTAATATACCATCAGATAAAAGTCCAGGCCCGGACGGTTTCACCCCAAAATTTTATAAAACCTATAAAGATCAGCTATTACCTTTTTATGCTTCAGGTATTTAACTCTATTTCTCTTAATAACCAATTCCCAAAACAGTCTTTAGAATCACATATTACTTTGATTCCAAAACCAGACAAGGATCCAACACTATGCTCCAGCTATCGACCGATATCTCTGATTGGGGTAGATATAAAATTTTTTGCCAAACTGATAGCGCTCCGCCTTCAGCCTCTCCTCCCTGGTCTAGTACATACAGACCAGGTAGGATTTGTTCAAGAAAGAGAAGCACGCGATAACACGATTAAAACTTTTCTCCTAATGAATCACGTTAAAACAGCTAAAATACCAGTATGCCTTTTTTCAGTCGATGCAGAAAAGGCATTTGATCGGGTAGGATGGCCTTTTCTGAAACAAGCATTAATACAAATAGGTATGGGGGAAAATCTATTTAATAAAATTATGGCACTCTATACTGGCCCAGCGGCCAGGATAAAGATTAATGGATCGCTGACATCGAGTGTTAGTATACAAAATGGCACACGCCAGGGATGCCCACTTTCCCCTCTACTTTATGTTTTAGTGATGGAGTACTTGGCAACAGCAATTAGACAGAACCCATCTATAACAGGTATAAAAATTTAAGGAACAGGAAGTAAAGTTAGCTCTATTTGCTGACGATCTACTACTCTGTTACTAACCCCCATACTTCATTACCTTCTATACTATCTGAATTCAAGCGATTTGGAACTTTGAGTAACTTTAAAGTAAATATTCAGAAATCAGAAATCCTCAATATATCATTAACACCACAACAAATTATAGATATAAGTAACAATTTTTCGTTAAAAATATGTTTAAAAGCGCTGAAATATTTAGGTATTAAGATTCCTTCCGACCCAACCAACCTCTATTTAATAAATTATATCCATCTCTTGCAACGTACTCTACTAGATTTGAAAAAATATGATGCTAAGCAACATTCATGGTTTGGGAGGATCAATATACTAAAAATGGATATAATACCGCGCTTCTTATACCTCTTTCAAACTATCCCTGTGCCTATTCCTAGATCTTTCTTCTCAAATTTACAAACTGCATTTGTAAAATTTATCTGGGGATACAAGAAACCTAGATTACGCAAGAAACTATTACTAGCCCCAAAGAATAAAGGAGGAGTAGGTGCACCTGACCTATACTATTATTATGCTTCGGCAGTTTTGACCAGACTAGTGAACTGGTTCCATCACTCTAAAACTAAACAATGGGTAGAAATAGAACAGGGTCTAAACCAACTAGACCTTAAGGCGATACCTTGGTTAAACCTATCCACCAGAGATATCGGTCGAGAGCTACAAAAAAATATGCCCCCCCTTACATCTCATTTATTAAAAATTTGGGCAAAAACAGTAGTACAGCTAGAATTGTCCTCCCTTATGGGACCAATGACCCCGCTTTTTGACAACCCTGACTTTCCACCGGCAGTAAATCGTACACATTTTTTAATTTGGAATAAAGAGTCTCATCTAAGATTGGGTCAAACTCTTTGTCAAGGAAGAGTCCCCTCCCTAAAAAACCTATTCCCCACGCAACAACCATCGGGTAGACAAAGGATGGAATATTGGCAATTTAATGTCTTTTTGGTTATCTATCTCACCTAATAGATCCCTATACAGAGAGCTAACCCAAGTTGAAAGCCTTTTGCTACAAGATTCTAAACCAAAACATGTTCTTTCTAAGATATATAAGATGCTTACTACAAAATACTACTCGGAGCCACCGGAATTTATAAACAATTGGGTAAAGGAGATTAATGCTCCAATCGAGGCGGAAGACTGGGAGAAGGCGTTTAATCTAACCTATTGTTTATCAATAGCAATCAAAGCACAGGAAACTAGCTATAAAATTCTTTCAAGGTGGTACTGGACCCCAGTGACTCTACAGCGTATATATCCAGATAGATCAGATATATGTTGGCGCTGCCACTCAGATAGGGGCTCATTGCTCCACATCTGGTGGGAATGCCCCCAAATTCATAGTTTCTGGGAAAAGATCACACAAATGTATACTACAATCACAGGGGAGGTAATACCCAACACTCCTCAAATTACCCTTCTCTCTATCCTACCAGGCACATATAAAAACATAAAAAAAAGTCTTCTTTGCCAATGGTTGACAGCAGCAAGACTGGTTATACCAAGGCACTGGCTGTCAACTCAGTCCCCAACAATAACGGAATGGGCTATAGAAATGGACAATATAGAAAGATTGGAAAAACTTTTAGCATATGAATTAGGCAATCGGGAGGAATGGATGCGGATATGGGCCCCTTGGAGGATATATAGAGAAACATAGTTAAATTAGACAATAGCGAAGGCAAGAAATTAATCTACATAATACGGATCAGGGTAACAACAGTCAGAGCTTCGACACTGAGAAAGAAGGAGGGGACAGAGGGAGGAGGGGGGGGGGGGGGAGGGAGAGGGGGAATGTGGGGATACAAATCTGTGTTTTTTTTTTTTTTTCGTTGTGTTTGTACTGAGTGTTGGTTTATTATTTGTATTGTTTAGGTTGGTGAAGCAATAGCAATTACGTGTAAAGACATTTATAAGAATTATGATGGATTAATTAAGTGATTCAACTTCTAAGTAACCATGTAATTGCCTGAAAATGTCTTAGTTTGTAAATTTAATGAATAATAAAATGAGATTGATAAATAGCTTCACATTATTTACCAAGCAAACACTCGGCTAAGAAAACAACCTCAACTTTTTTGTCTATACTTTGTTTCAGACCTTTTCCACCTATGTAGTAAAAAGTAACGTATTAACAAGGACGCCCAGTTTAGGAAGCAGAAAGTTATGAATGAAGCAGGGAGATCATGCCCTGCAAGTTCTCAGGTGCAGCTTCCTTTCCAGGTACAGCACACTAGTGACGACATCAAATCTCACACCACATTTTGGTGGGACTAGCAGTCAGTGTCAGCGTTGCCTTATGATCTAAGGCTAAAAGCACCAATCATATTAACAATTCATAACAATGAAAAACATTTAAAATACTGCAAAATAATTGCAACAGCAGCTAAACCTCTCCAATGTGGACTATAAATGTCAGAAATCAAGCCATATAGGACATGTATGACTTAATAACATTCACTGCTTACAGTGAATATCTATTTATTTAAGTCATACATGTCCTATATAGCATGATTTCTGACATTTATAGTCCACATTGGTGAGGTTTAGCTGCTATTGCAATTAGTTTGTAGTATTTTAAATGTTTTTTATTATGTATTACATGTTAATAAAATAATATTGTTTATTGTTCTATGATTGGTGCCTGGAAAGTCCATTTTTTCAACTTCCTTTATTAATTGAACTAATATTCAGGACATGGCACTGCACTGCTTTAGGCTCCCACAGTTCCATCCTTTTGCAACTCTTTGATTCATAAGGCTAAAAGCAGAGGTGTGCCTAAGCACAGGAAATGCACTGCTATTTTTCAGGAGGAATTCAAGACAAAAGTAAGCCCAGGCACCGTTAATGTTTCCAGATGTCCCCTTTTAAAATACGGGGTTAAAATACCCTGCACTACAGCAATCTGAAGAGTCGGCCTACGGCGCTCACACTACGCAGCGGTGGCCTGGCTCTCCAGAATGAGGCAGCACAGGCTTTTTTAACCCTTTCTGCAGCACTAACCAGCTGAGTGAAGAATAGGTGAGGATCAGCTGTTGTACTGTATTTGCAGACTGGATACAGTAAAGCATGGATTCAGTTGGGCTTTAAAAACTTGCGCTCAGGCTTTCCAAAAGAACCATTGCAGCTGAAACCATATCACATCTTGTACACAGGACACCCCTTCCGTGCGTTCTGCCTGAAGAATGTTTAATTTAGCATTCTACAGAGAAAATAGTATCCCTGTGCAGGCACTTTTTGTAATTACTGAATACTGATAATGCTTTGCAAATTCAAAGGAAGCATGTTCATTTCTGAGATTGAGAGTGACAGAATGAGTGTGCTGGCTCACTTTCCAGCGCACAAATGAGAGCATATCAAAGGAATGTTGCACTTGAGCCAACTTTTATTATTTTAATGAACACAGTTGAATGACAGTCAATGGCAATGTCATATCTGGGAGAGCTGCTCTCTGGAGATGTGCATGGGTTTTGATCATGCTTGCAATAGCGGTTTGCTTCTATGTGTATTTTTACAGATGGCAGGCCTTTACCAGTTAATATGTTGAAGGATAAAATGGTCCAATTTGGGTAAGGATTCTTGGTTTCTAGACGGCTCAGGTTTACGAATCGCCACAGTATATACTGGCTGTTATGACCCGCATATATACAAGTCTATCAATGGATTCTGCGTTAACGGCAGTAGGTGAAAGAAAGCATGCAAGTCGCTTAGAATTCTAATTATAAAAATTATAAATAATATTCTTCTGAGATTTGTAGAAAAATGACAAGCCAATGCAGCAAGGGTTAAAATATTGTTTGCTTGAAACGTGCAAGAAAGTTGAATTGCAGCTCAACGCAGAGCACAGCAGCCCAGGTCTCCAGTGGTCTGACACCCCTGCCAAGTGCTCAGTTCCGTGAACAGCGCTGTCCATCAAAGCACTGGGTATGAGGCATTTTCATTTTATTCTAAAGCCTGGTACACACCGCTATTATTTTTTATTTTATTTATTTTTTAACGAAAAAAAAAAAATGACATCTCAGGTCAGAGCCGCTGTACTAATGATCTGACGTTGGCACAGCGATCTCCCCCACTGATCTATTGTGTTCTGAGAGGGGGATGGGCACCCCTTCCAGAACACTGCGGTCAGCGCTCTGTCATTGGCTTAGATCGCTGATCGGGAGCCCGTCGGCTGCTGGTTTTCCAGCATGCTCCTCCGATAGAAGACGCCAAACAGCTGGCTTCTGTCGGACCGGCTGCTATGCACACGGGCCAAATGTCGGGCACTTTTTATTGAACCGGGCGATGTTGCCGGGCATTCTGCCCATGTGTACTAGGTTTTAGAGGGGGTCAGACTTTGTTAAAGCTGTTACTAATTCTCCCCCCATTTTTTTTAACCGACCTTACTAGGGGTTGTCATCTGCAAAATTCAGGTACCCACCCAGCAGTTCCAGAGTTGTCTCGCTGAGGTCCACTTCTATTTTGCCAGCACTTGATCCCGTACCGCCATGTTTTTCTGTGACATCATTGGTAGGCGCTGGCTTTTCTGGGTTCAGCCGGTGGGCCTACTGATGACATGTCGCTCGGCCCGCTCCCCTCCTTTACTGAATAAAGGACAATGCCTCCTGCGTGTCATTTGGCTAGGCGAATGTTGTGCGAATGTTGTGCACCTGGGGGCAGCCTGAAAACTTTTTTCTAAAAGGGGGGGGGGGGGTGGAAAAGAGTGAAGATTGCCTGGAGGGTGAAGATCCACTTTATTGAGCTTGCTTCTATTTAAATATTGGATGCTGGTCACCTTTTTTACCCCCTCTTCTCCTCCTGACAAGTACCAAAACGTAGCCTGGGGCTTTGTGCATGGTCAGGAGGGGTGGGTGGTAGAGATGCGACTGACTGTAGTGCTGAGGTGTGAGAACTGTGGAACTTACAGCTTGAGTATCCAGGTAGTACAACCTGGAACTGGACTTACTCCCACATATCCGCTAAATAATTTGTAGGACATAGAAAAAAATATGCATGTATGAAAGTGAGGCACTTCTAACAAACCAGGTGTGCTTGCTTTAAACCTGTGAAGGTCATTATTTATGCTGACTTACATGTAGGTAGTCCTCAGTGGAGTGAGTTCTACTGTAAAGCGTACCTGAGGGGAAAGAGGGCGAAATTTTTAAAGCACCACTTGCACTGGTCAGTAGGCTCCAGGTTCTGTACATTGCCTCCAGTTCCCTGTAGAGACCTGGGTACTCCTGCAAATTTTGACCCTGTATACTAGTTCTGGCCAGCTCTTTTCTTTCACATGCCTCATTCTATTGCTTCATAAGATGTATGAGACAAGAATAGAACTAATACAATTAGTTGGGGAGCTAGGTTCTGTGTTTCTAGGGATTGGAGGCCTTAATTTGGTCGCATCACCCCCCTCCTTCCCCCTGGCACCTCCACCCACACTTTCTTTTAAATACAGTAAATATAAGACAGGCTGAACACCAGTCTCCTTATGCCTAGGTTCACATTTAGGCTCTGTGCACCCTAGCGGAAGAAATTCTAGATTACAAAAACACTGGTAATAGCTTTTTGTAGTAGCGTTTTAGCAGCGTTAGCGTTTTATATGCATTTTTGCAGTAAAAAGAAGAAGAAAAAAAAGCTCAAAAAATATTTTTTTCTGCTCCTAGACGCTGAAGCTCACAAAACGCTAACAGCCTAAAGTATTGTGCATGGACACATAGGATAACACTATTTAGCTTCTAGGAGCTAAAAATTTCAGGTATGAGCGCTTTTGTTTTAGACAATGGAAGGCTAGTTACTAGAAAAAGGAGAGGCGAGGGAAAAAAAAAAAAAATTTTAGTTTTTTGTTTGTTTCTGGTATTCCAGTTGAAGTCTATAAATACCAAACTCGTGTGACTCCTACCCTAAAAAGTTTGTCTATTTTTCAAGACCGCTTTTAAGGGACATGTGTGAGCGGGCACCATCAAACATAATAGGGTATATGGGTATTTTGATGTTGAGCCAACATGTTTCAATTTGTTCAGGTGTGAACTGGATTTAAACAATCTGTCACAAGAGAAACATTTTCTCATGGAAATACTTGATGCCTGGCTCCCTTGTTAGCCCTCTGTCTTAAGTATTTAGAGGTCATTCTCAACGTGACGGCATAACGGCCAAGCACCTAAAAAACGATGTTAATTTAGGGTAGTCAGATCTTTAAAACATGATTTCTGGCTGCATTCTGTGGCCAGCTGCTCTGCGCACATTGCTGTCTGTCTTATTGAATAAGCTTGATGTTTCCTCAGATGTTTCTAACATTCTCTCCCAGCCTCTCATATGGCATTCAAGTGCCTTTCCAGCCAAAAAAAAAAAATCTAACAAATCCTAATGCAGTCAGTCGGAAATCTGTCCTGTGTACAGTAAAATGAACGTCCTGCGTTCTCAAATCTTTAGTGCATCCGATTAACTTTATTGGAGATTTAGTAGAGGATGGTATGTTGTCTCCTGCTCCATAAGAAATAAGCAGCTTAATCCATAACTGCAGATCCTCTTAGGTTTAGTTCTGTATTATGGAATTTTTATTACAGATGATCCCTTTTAAAATCTAAAATGACTTTAGTGATCTACCCCTAGAAGCACTGAGTTATTCAGTCTACTTCAGTACACAATGATAAAAAAATGTAAACTGACAGACTGCCACAAAATAAAAATTAAGATAAGGAAAGACTAACAAAGAAAACGGATTGTGGGAAAGTAAACCCTATGCGCTTATTCACATGGGTGCAGAGGGCCATACTCCATCAATAGAAACTTTTATTTCTGTGCCTGGGAGTACAGGTGTTTTGCGTCCGACAGCCCTGCGAGTACAGGTGTTTTGCGTCCGACAGCCCTGCGAGTACAGGTGTTTTGATTCCGACAGCCCTGCGAGTACAGGTGTTTTGCGTCCGACAGCCCTGCGAGTACAGGTGTTTTGCGTCCGACAGCCCTGCGAGTACAGGTGTTTTGCGTCCGACAGCCCTGCGAGTACAGGTGTTTTGCGTCCGACAGCCCTGCGAGTACAGGTGTTTTGCGTCCGACAGCCCTGCGAGTACAGGTGTTTTGCGTCCGACAGCCCTGCGAGTACAGGTGTTTTGCGTCCGACAGCCCTGCGAGTACAGGTGTTTTGCGTCCGACAGCCCTGCGAGTACAGGTGTTTTGCGTCCGACAGCCCTGCGAGTACAGGTGTTTTGCGTCCGACAGCCCTGCGAGTACAGGTGTTTTGCGTCCGACAGCCCTGCGAGTACAGGTGTTTTGCGTCCGACAGCCCTGCGAGTACAGGTGTTTTGCGTCCGTGCACCCATGCTGGGAGTGCAGGTGGTAGAATGAAGGGTTCCGAAGTGCATTGCACACAGAATGCAGGGTTCATGAGTACATAATCTCACAACTCGGTTTACAAGCAGAAATTCCCTCCCTCCAAATTCTACCAATCCCCTCCCAAGTACAGAGCTCTTATCCCTGATTTTCCCCAAATCCTAACTGCTGCATTCCATACTCTTGACTACTGAACTCTGTATGCTGCTGGTGTGCTGTCCCTCCCCAAGTAAAGATCCCCCCCCCCCCCACAGAAAAGCAGCATCCATCGTTCACCCCCCCCCCCCCCCTCTGTCCACAGCTCACGATTTGTTAAGCTATCTCACTGGCTTTCTATAGTTACATAGTTACATAGTTACATAGTTAGTTAGGTTGAAAAAAGACACAAGTCCATCCAGTTCAACCACAAATTAAACAAAAAAAAAAAAAAATATATATATATATATATATATATATATATATATACATACATATATATATATAATACAATCCCATATACCCCATTCTATACCCACAGTTGATCCAGAGGAAGGCAAAAAAAAACCCAGCAGAGCATTCTCCAATTTGCTAAAGCAGGGGAAAAAAATCCCTTCCTGATCCCCCTAGAGGCAATCGGATTTTCCCTGGATCAACTTTACCTATAAATGTCAGTACCCAGTTATATTATGTACATTTAGGAAAGTATCCAGGCCTTTCTTAAAGCAATCTACTGAGCTGGCTAGAACCACCTCTGCAGGGAGTCTATTCCACATTTTCACAGCTCTTACTGTGAAGAAACCTTTCCTTATTTGGAGATGAAATCTCTTCTCCTCTAGACGTAAAGAGTGCCCCCTTGTCCTCTTTGTTGACCGTAAAGTGAATAACTCAACACCAAGTTCACTATATGGACCCCTTATATATATTTATACATGTTGATCATATCCCCCCTTAATCTCCTCTTATCAAGGGTGAATAAATTCAGTTCCTCTAATCTTTCCTCATAGCTGAGCTCCTCCATGCCTCTTATCAGTTTGGTTGCCCTTCTCTGCACTTTCTCCAGTTCCCCAATATCCTTTTTGAGAACTGGTGCCCAAAACTGAACTGCATATTCCAGATGAGGTCTTACTAATGATTTGAACAGGGGCAAAATGATATCTCTCTCTCTGGAGTCCATACCTCTCTTAATACAAGAAAGGACTTTGCTCGCTTTGGAAACCGCAGCTTGGCATTGCATGATATTATTGAGTTTATGATCTACCAAAACCCCCAGATCCTTCTCCACTACGGATTCCCCCAGTTGTACTCCCCCTAGCATGTATGATGCATGCATATTCTTAGCCCCCAAGTGCATAACTTTACATTTATCAACATTAAACCTCATCTGCCACATAGTCGCCCAATTAGACAGAGCATTGAGGTCAGCTTGTAAATTGGAGACCTCCTGTAAGGACGTTATTCCACTGCATAGCTTGGTGTCATCTGCAAAGACAGAAATGTTACTTTTGATCCCAGACCCAATATCATTTATAAAGATATTAAAAAGTAAGGGTCCCAGCACTGAACCTTGGGGTACACCACTGATAACCTTAGCCCATTCAGAGTAAGAATCATTAACCACGACTCTCTGAATTCTGTCTTTTTAGCCAGTTTTCTATCCATTTACAAACCGATATTTCCAAACCTGTAGACCTTACCTTACACATGAGCCGTGTGTGGGGAACTGTATCGAACGCTTTTGCAAAATCCAAGTATACCACGTCCACAGCCACGCCTCTGTCCAAGGTTTTACTTACCACCTCATAAAAAGAAATGAGGTTAGTTAGCTGATCAGGAACACATATACAGGTCAGGAACATCAGAACTGCTTATATGTTGCAGGTCTTTGGCTTGACGTATTGAAGCGAATATTCTAGCGAGATAACCAGGCAAATTGAATTTTAGAAATGAGAGGTCTGCATTGGCAGCCTACATGTATCTCTCATGGGCTGGCAGGTGACCCTAATGACAGCTGTACTTGTGGCATCTGCACAAACTTGCATTGTGTACTGTACGTCTTTTGTGTGTATAGTGTTAATTCCCTTGTAGTTACAGGAGACTGCTAAAATGCTTCCTTTTCTCCTCCACCCACCTAGACCATGCTGTGCTATTGGAGAGCTCTTTGTTTGCTTCCTTCACTGTTGGTTCATAAGCAAGTCATGTTAAATAATTCTTATCTGCTTGGCATGTACCCAGCAACAAAACACAGCTCTGACCTTTCCACAGGCCTTCATACGGATACAGTTATCTTGCCTTCATGTGGCAGAAATCTGTTGTTTTTAAATGAACAACCAGCTGGGTAAAAATCGTGAAAATATTGAATTGTTTTTGAACGTTTCCAGCTATGATTACTTTTGAGTGTCGCATATTGTAGTGTAACCCTTGCCTTAGGGTTTAGTTTACGGAAAGCCAGTAAGTACCAGCAGCTTGGATCAGAGAATGTTGTAAATTGTAATCTTCGCCTCTTGACTCGTGCATATTTGCAACATTCTCTGATTTTAGCTGCTGTAACTGGCTTTACGAAAAAAAAAAAAATCAGCTCTGGGGTGAGGGCACATTTTAAGTCCCCATTAACACCTGAGTGATTTGTGCATTTCCCGAAGTGTGACAACACTCAACATGAACATTCCTATTATATTCAGTGATGGCCATTTACACCTGAGCATCATGCGGCCACTTGTCATGACAAAAATGTAATTTGTTTTTTTTTTCTGGCAGATTTGCATGTTTTTTGGTCCTTTAGGCCTCAATGGGAGTGCCTGAAAACATGCAATACAAGTATTTTAGCGTGTTCTTCGCGTTTTTTGTTTTTTTCATTTAACTGGTTTCCTCCTCCCAGCAGCCTTAGGCCTGTGAACAAAATGGAGGATTCAGGAGTGTCCATGATTGATGTGGAGACTCTCATCTGCCTGGTGAGGGCCCACAAGAACCTCTACACCCCCAGTGATGGCCATTACAAAAACCATGGCAATCTGCAGAGGACATAACGGACATAGAGCTATGACAAGAGAAAACGCCACACAGAAAAAATAGGAAACAAATACAAGGACGACGTCATATGATGTCACTCATGATGGGCAAAAACAAAAATGCCTGAAGCATGAAAATCATACACTTGCATTCCCAAAAATGCCCAAAAAACCCTCATGTTCAAGTGTAAATGAAAGCTTAGAGTAAATCACAATTGCACAGTTTCCGTGTTAAAGAACTTAACTTGGATTTTGTTAATTCCTCAAATTATTCTCTAATTGAAATGCATTATAGGTATTCTGATTTGACTGTTGCACTAAATGACTGCAAAGTTAAGATTCACCTATTGTAGTTCATTGTGATTAGGAACTGATCATTTGCTATAAGCTAGGAGATTTTAAAACTATTAACTATTTACTTTAAAAATATTTACTTTTGTTTTTAAACCTTTTTTTTATTTTATTTTTTATTTTTTTTACATTTCGTTAGTTACTTCCTCATTTTCAGGCCTAGACAAATGATGCCTTGCATCCCTAAAGACCCTTTAGGTCAGGAGGAGGGGTTTTCTTAGCCAAAATACACCCTTCTGCCTGCATGCCTAAGCTATGGGAAGAAGGATTCCAAGAAGTAAATGTTTAATGAATTACCTGCCCTTACTCAAGATGGCCACAGAAATGCTAGGGGGTGCTTTCTTAGCAAAATAAAGCACAGAGACCTGGATGGATGGGGAGTTTGCTCTGAATATTTAAAATATAATTAGTGTATTTGGTTTGTGATGCTCAGACGCAGTGTAGTTCCGCTTTAACATGGAATGCATACACAGTGTAATTATAGTACAGACATTGCACAGCGATTTAGAGTTGCTTGTCCTGATAGAGCTCCTAACCTAATTTTCTTATGACTCGTCAACATACACGAGTACCAATGGGGGAAGAAGCAAGATAAATTATTGGTTACCCAGTATATTTTTTATTGATTACATAACACTGTTTCAGGGAATACATATTACATGCGTACCAATAAGATGGGGGAAATCATTCAGATTTTTTAATAATGACAAATTATGTCTCTTTAGTGCCGAACGTGAAATTGTGTTTTATTTAAATGCGGTATTATGATGTGGTTTAAGTAGCATGTGTTTGCTCTTGCTACATACTCAATTAAGAACGCAGGATAACATCAAAGGAGGGGGGGGTTGCAGAAGGAGACTGTAACATTGCTAAGGCCCCTTTCACACCTGTGCGACTTCCTGCGTCTTGGGACTGCAAAGTCGCAGGACAAGTCATACCCCATGATTTCAAATGAGTACCATTCATATCTGTGCGACTTCAAAGTAGTCCCTGTACTACTTAGGTCAGACTTTGATGCGAGTTACACAGACATTCCCTAAAGTCGTGGCAAAATCGATGACTTTGAAGTCACGGTAGTGTGAATGGGGGCCTCAGGAAAGCATGTGGGCGCACACTGGGAGGACGGAGACGGATGTGCCATGAGTGTAAAGTTGATTGTTTGCTGAAATCAGTACTGAAGTGTTCCTTGCACACAGTGTTCAGATGACCTCTTTCACAAGGGTGGTTGTCCTGCCGCTGTTAAAGGGCCAGTTCACACCACATGCAGTTCAGTGCGTTTTTTTTTTTCTGCATCCAAAATGCATGGAAAGTAGGTTATATGGCTTTCAATGGCATAGTTCACACCAGTGCTTGCCGTTCCAGTGTGTTCCAATTCCAGAAAAAAAAGTAGAACATGCTGCATTTTTTCTGCACTGGACTGTACGTATCAATGCACCTAAATGCACCAAAAACGCACTGCAACACACAAACGTATTTAAGGTTAAGAAAAAAAGGGTGGCAAAAAGTACTGGACTGCATCAAAAATGCACCAAAAACACACAAACGCATCAAAAATGTGCATGCAGAAAAGCACCTGGAACACATATGGACTGTTTCTATGTTGTGAACTAGCCCAAAAGCATGTTTTGTTATTTTGAAATTCCAAGACTCCAGGCACAGCGATCACTTGCAGTTCATTGCAATTAGCAGCGTTTACGTGCATGCGCCTGCGTTTAGCTGCAGTGGAACATTCTTGCTATTTCTGATGTGCTTCCTGTTTTTCTTTCCTTGTTGCCGCTGCTATCCACAGCAGAAATAGTACACTGCGATTACCTGCGGTTATGTGCGGATAGCTGCGCTAAATCGGTCCTGGATGCTGTCAAATTTATTTTTTCTAACCGCACAAAACCCCATGTAACAAAACTGTTGCTAAATGCAGTGTGTGAATGGGGCCATAGGAAAGCATTGTGTGAGTTTAGCTGCGGTAGATAACTTCATCTATCTGCAGATAAAAGCTGAATTCTATCTTGGGGGCCTAAAGAAGAGCGGGAAGGTGGAGAGCAGACGGGGAGAAGGAGCATGCTTGCTGATGGTGTAAATCTACATGGGTTGTTCTCTTTTTAGATTATACAGGATGTTATAGTTTTAGTGCAAATAATTCAAATTTTGCCATTTACAGTATATCGGGTTTAACAGCTCATTTTATACAGAAAGCTAGCTATACAAGTACAAATTAAAACACTTTTGGTTTGATTTAGAGCAAAAATGCCCATTTTACCCACGCGGGCAGACCAAGTAGGTGAGCTGTCTACATCGAACAGGAGACAATAGTAATGGCCTGGCAGTGCCCCGTACATGCCTGAGTGTGCCCTTCAGTGATTGCTACTCCGCCATAACCACATGAAATGAAGGTGGCTACCTTCATATTTCACCGATGCCTGCTTCTCAGCTGTTGGCGTAAGGCTGGGATTTCTCGTTCCCTTTTCTTCTGAGAAAAGAGAACAAGCACATGCATGAAGATTTTCCAACCATTAAAAAAAATCCGTGTGTGATGAATGCTTCCAGTGGCTCACAAGCATTCATTTATTGCTTCTTATTGACCTACACAGCTCATTCTGTGCCCCAATCGTTCATATTGTGGCAAAATGGGCAGCGATGGGGCTGTGTATGGAGATAACTGCGGTAAAATATACATAAAGCAATAAAAAGATGAATAACATGGAAGGTTGTAAGACGAAGCACTTTTTTTTTTTCTTGTGTCATAGATGCAGGCTATTTTTTGATCTGTTTACAGAAATAATCACGTTCTTCTGAGAGTGCAGGCTTCTCATACCGAGCTACAGGAAGGTTTACCACAGTGTCTAGATGCTGTTTTTCACACAGAAATGTCATCTCTTCATAGGCCAGCTTCTGCACACAGAGGTTGCAGCAGGCGTCTAAGTGGTTATCATAAGTAACAGTTGCAGAACATCTTCAATAGACTAAGAATAGCCTTAGCTCCATGGTTTCCTTCTGTACCGTGTTTCTGGGGACAGTCCCAGGTCTGTAAGGATTTTCTTTAGGAAGTGTCCCTGAGTTTTTTTTCCTTTAGTGTTAGATTAATGTATTTTTCTGTTATTTGATCTTTTTAAATAAATGGGAAACTTAAGTGTAATTTTAGTAAGTCCACTTATTTGAGTAGGTTTTACCGTGACACGTTCCTTACTGGACAGTTTTAGGTGGTACTTAAGAAAACTGCAAATTTAGTTTGAATCGTGTTGGTTTGAGAGTTTCCAGTATGCTAGATATTTCTTTCTAGGAATCTGTAACAAATTTCAATTGTCTGTATGGTCAGCTTCAATGTAGTTTGACGGAAGGGAAAAAAATGGCGTAGTGCTGTGTCCCTGCTTTAGATAAATGAAGGCCCCTTGAACCTCCTTTAGGGAAAGGGAGCCTAGACTCCTGGAAGCATGGCATCGTTGTGGATGTGAACCTAAAAGGGAGTTAAATTGAAGTACAGCCAAAGCTCGTTTGGCTGTACTGCTCCTGTGACCAGTTTCCAGCAGAGAGTGGGCTGAGGTCCACTCTCTGCTGACATCACAGAAGTCGGTCCAGGCTCCGCATCATTATGACCACGGAGCCAGGATCTGCCAGATCCCCAGACCAACACCCAGCTCAGCATCTCAGCGAGCCGCTGAGAGCCTGTGTTGGCCACCCCTCCACAGCTCATCGCTCCAGTGAGCGAGGAGGGGGCAGAGCAGAGAGCTGTGACTGACAGTCAGCAGCTCTCTGCTCTAAGAGCTGTGAGAACCGAGTGATCGGCGGTGTTTGCTCATTTCTTAGTGCACAGGTGCCTGGGGACAGATGCAGCATTGGTAGCTAGGTAAGTACAAATCTTCAAAAAAGCCATACCCTGTACTTCTCCCTTGTACTAGCTCCCTTGGGATTGGCTACAAAGACCTGAGGTGAATGGGTGGAGCCTGAACTCTAGTAAAGGCCTATGGTGGGGCAGGTCCAACTGCTCTGAGGAGGTTCAGCTGTCACAAAAGCTCCCACTAGTTGTGATGTTTTGTCACAGCTTTATTGGTGGTTTCGACATTGCAGGCAGTTGATATTGCTTTATGGGATATGCCCTCAAGTTAAATTCTGGGGTCAGTCTAATGCCTGTCTGGCACTGATGGTGAAGACAGGCCTCTCAGACTATGTGGGTTTATGTTTTATGGGTGCTCACAGTGTAACTGTGCCTGCCATTGTTTAGTACATTTGGAAAGTTGTTACTTTTGCAAAGTTCAATAAAAATCCAATGACGCTGGCGCTGGGTGGTGGGGCCTAGTCCGGCATTCTGTGTAAATGGACACAGAAGCAGGACTCGGGAGCACGCCCGCATGGGTGTCCGCCTTAGGAGAGCCTTCTCCAACATGGGCAAGCGATGTGGGGGAGGAGCTACCAGCGCCGCCGGGGGACCCCAGAAGTTGAGGATCGGGGGCGCGCTGAGCAAAACGAACTGCACAGTGGAGGGAAAGTATGACATGTTTGTTATTTAAAAAAAAAAAGAGGGATTTCAACCTTTTTAAGCTGACCTCACACAGATTATATTTTGGCCAAAGTTTGTTAGACGTGTCGGCACCCTTGGCTCAACAAAAGTTGATTTTTCGAACTACTACATACCTATCTATCTATATCTATGACTAAGGCCCTTTGCAGCAGAATCACATTGGTGGATTGATTTGAATGCTGTTAAAGCGGAAGTAAACCCATCGATTTAACAGTTTAAAAAAAAAAGGCATGCCGGGAATGCTAACTGCACATTGGCTGTGCTCTCAACCAAACAGTCAAACCATCCAATGGCTGGTGTCATAACGGATCACATGTGCAGCACTGTGGCAGTTGAAGATTAAACAGAGGCAAAGATGGCAGCTTCCTTGGCTGAAAACGATAGGGGGGTTTACTTCCACTTTAAAATAACAGAAAGATTCGGAGGACTATGCTGTGCTGGATACTTGCTTTGCCTATACAGTATTGGCAACAGGGGGGGGGGGGGGGACATAAATAGATTCAGCAGCCTGCACAACAATAATATGTTAAATGAAAAAACGTGAGTGAAAATATAGTGCGGCGCTCTAAGTGTTCAATAGTGACTATTAAACATATAATATATAAGAAAATTATATATTACTAAAATTAATATAAATGACCAGTGATAGGAATGGGTTCCATATATGGCATCCAACAGAATGCAAATAGCAAAACCAACTGGTTACAAACAAAACGTGACTGAAATAAAACTATCACAAATAAACGATATTGTGTCCCATATCTTAAGACAATAATTATTAAAGAATCTATAAATACACCATGCCTACTAAGTCTTTGTACATGTGAGTACCCATCTTTTTTATCTATTAAATTTTATTTTGCCCGACGGTATTATGCTATATGGTCTCATTTCTCTTTGTCGGTAACTCCATTGGGGCATGAGCCACATGCTATACCTGCCTACTACTCCTATCTTGAATTTCTACAACTATTCAACGCATAGTCTTGTCGGTGGTCACCATACATCATAAATTGGAACAACTGCCCACATCGGTGTATTGCAAACACCATACAGCAATTTCGACTCATACGGCGTAAGCCTATCTGAGTCCACGATAGTCGGTAAGCCTTTCCTTAATCGGTGACGGAGTACATCAGACAAGCCGCACAAGTCACTTTATGTTATATTATATTCACTTTTGTCACTATCATGGTGTATTATTTATAGATTCTTTAATAATTATTGTCTTAAGATATGGGACACAATATCGTTTATTTGTGATAGTTTTATTTCGGTCACGTTTTGTTTGTAATCAGTTGGTTTTGCAATTTGCATTCTGTTGGATGCCATATATGGAACCCATTCCTATCACTGGTCATTTATATTAATTTTAGTAATATATAATTTTCTTATATATTATTGCCTATACAGTATTCTTGTGGTCCAGATATATTTTGATACCAAGAGGCCTACAGCAACTCTGAAGCAGTTGCAGGAATTTATGACAGAGTGGCATTGTGTGCATGTGACAATAATATCACACATTCTCCACAAATGTGGCTTGTATGGGAGGGTTGCAAAAATAAGCCACCCCTCAAGAAAGGCCAAAACGCACTTTGAAGATTCTGAGGCCACATGGAAAAAGGTGTTATGGTCAGATGAGACTAAAATTTTATTACAGTATTTGGTCTCAACGCCAAACGATATGTGTGGCGGAAATCCAATATAGCTCATTATCCAAATAACACCATTCCTACAGTAAAGCATGGAGGTGGTATCATGTTATGCGGGTGTTTCTCTGCAACAGGGACTGGAGCTCTTGTCAGGTTAGAAGTAAAAAAATGGATGGGCCAAAATACCATCAAATTCTTGAGGAAAATCTGCTGCCCTCTGCCAGAAAGTTGTCAATGGGAAGAAGGTTTACTTTCCAACATGACAATGACCCAAAGTACACTGCAAATACACAGTGGTTGAAGGAGAAAAATATGAATGTTCTTGCATGGCTTAGTCAGAACCTAGACTTAAACCCCATTTAAAATCTGTGGAATGACTTTTAGACTGCAGTCCACAAACGGTCACCATCAAATTGAACTGAACTTGAGCAGTTCTGCAAAGAAGAGTGGGCAAATATTGCAAAGTCTAGATGTGCAAAATTAGTAGAGACATCCCAACAGACTAAAGGCTGTAATTAAAGCAAAGGGTGGTAGTTCAGCAGAATACTGACATAAGGGGGTGATCTTTTTTCCAACTCCATCACAAACTGTGTTTCTGTTTTTGAATTATAATTTTGTTTCTGACATGTTGGTGTTATATCTTTCACTTGACTGTTATAAGTTGCACAGTAACACAGCTGGCTAAAACAAAAACTGTCTGTCTTCATTTCAGGCTGCAGAGCAGCAAAATGTGATTATTTTAAAGGGGGGTGATTCTTTTCTATACCCACTGTATATGTAATTGGTCCTTGCTTCCAGTCTTTGGATCAATGATGTAAAATCCCAGAAAAGCTAAAAAAGTTGTTTTAGTACTTGTAAAAGAACAACACATCAGTCTACTTATAGCTAAAGCCCTTATATGAGAATGAGTCTGAGTGTAGTTGCAGATAGAATGGATCCGGTTGAACCCCTGTCAATTTTTTTTGCTTTCTGTGGCCTAGCAAAATGTTAACAAAAATACTCCAAGTGATGCTTTACTTTTACACTATCCTTTATAGCTTATCCGTGTTACAGTTAACTGTAAATAAAGGCCTTAGATGCCAGTGAGAGAGGAATAATTCTATATTGATACCCTGTATGTGTTACACAAACTGTTAACCTATGAATGTCCTAGGTGTGTGTGTATAAGGGGGGTCCTTCAAATTTTTTTCTTTTATCTTTTTACTTAACCTCCTAGGCGGTATTCCCGAGTCTGGCTCGGGTCCAGCTTTTTCTGCTGGGAGCGGTAACCCCGAGCCAGACTCGGGCTTGCGTGCAGGATGCAGGGGGGAAGTTACTTACCTTTTCCCCTGGATCCTGCGATGTCTCCCCGCTGTGTGAGCGAGCGGTCCGCTCGCTCGATTCACACAGTGCCGGTCTCCGTTCCCTGCGACGTTGCAACGCACGGGAGCGGAGATCGGCGCCAAATTCCAAAAAGTTTAAAAACACATAACACATACAGTACTGTAATCTTACAGATTACAGTACTGTATACAAAAACTACACACCCCCTTTGTTCCTAGTGGTCTGCCCAGTGCCCTGCATGTCATTTTATATAATAAAAAGATTTTTGTTTCTGCCTGGAAACTGGAGATTGTCCATAGCAACCAAAAAGTGTCCCTTTATGTCAAAAGTGGTTTTAGACCAGCTAGAAAACACCGATAAAAAATTAAAATCACAATTTATCATCAAACAATAAATTTAATGACAGCGACTATTCTGCAACTGAGCAAATTTCAGTGTTTTTGATTTGATTACATTATTGAATCATTTTTATATATATTTTTATTATATTATAATTTATTATTTTGTGTTTCAAACTTTATCATACCCGGGATGTCTACTAGACTCTAGTTCGGACAGATTTAAGTGAGTTATTCATAAGAATTGCATGCCTACAATATAAAAACGCCAAATTTCCATGCAAAATAATTGTACCGCTTTCAGCACAAAATTCCAGACAGAATCATACCGCCAGGGAGGTTAATTTTAAAGTGAAAGTAAATGCAAAACCTAATTAACGAAACCTAATCTATCTAGCCCTGTAAAGAAAAGATCACTATACCTGCCTATTCTGCAGCCACTCCGTCAGTGGCGGCTTCAGTTTGTAGGAGAGGCCTCCGACAATGGAAGCCCCATATTAAGTCTATGGGGGACGTCTTTCTCCAGGCATTTCCCATCCGTTGTTGGCTTTCTCCTGCACACAGAGGGGCGCCGCCAGAGCGGCTTCAGAATTGTTAAGTATAGAGATCTTTTCTTTACAGGGTTAGATAGATTAAGCTTAAGTCTAGTACACACTATTCATTTTTTTTTTTGTTCAACCCAGCAGGGGCAATAGAAAAAACTGACAGCTCCGGAGCCACTGTACTAGCAATCTGATGTTAGTACAGCGATCTCTACTGCTGTGCTATTGTGTTCTGACAGGAGGACGGCCCCCATGGCAGAACACTCCGGTCAGCGCTCTCACCCATTGGCTGAGAATGCTGATTGGCAGCCGATCAGCAAACCTTTTCTGGTCATGCCCCTGTCAGCCCGGCTGCAGTACACACGGGCTGAATGTTGGCCAGTTTCTATTGAACCAGTCAATGCCGCCAGTCATTCGGCCCGTGTGTAATAGGCTTTAGAATGTGGGTGAGAGTAGGTTTACAGTAAGGTTTTGCCTTTACTTCCACTTAATGTTACAATGAGATTGTTAAGCCCCTTTGATATTCAATTTTATGTGATATGTGCTTTTTTCCTTTTTATGGAGATGTCCGAGATCTGTCAGACATTTGATGTCTCCCTTGCACTGCTTACAAACAGAGGGTCGAATCACACAGGGACATGCACCTGTGCGTTCCCCTGCAGTGTGGGTACCATGCGATTTGGTGCCCGCAATAACACTGCATTTGCGATCTGAGTTTGGGGTGCCGTTTACACTATAATGGCACTTGCAGCATATCACAAAGACAGTGCGCTTTAAATATGCAATGGGAACAGCGCATGCAGCCATAAGTTGGAGGATTGGTCAATGGATGTTCGCTGATCCTCCCTTTGCTCTGCCATGATGTGTTTCTCAGCGTATTATGTAAAAGATTACTCTGAGTGTAACTCAGAGTTAATTCCAACGTGGCTAAGTAAGACTTCAGAGAGCAACAAAAACTCAAGCGGTTGTGACTCTAGCTCAGTCCAAAACCAAGAATAAAAATGGTTTTGGCTGGGGTACCACTCTAAGGGCCTGGCTAGATGGGTATTGAATTCCCATACAGGTTTATGTGAAATTTAAACCTGCCTTGAAGTAGATGTAGGTCAGGAGGAGGTCATCTGCAGGTCAAATGCACCTGTCAATTAATTCTGAGATCTTTCAGAAGCATGTGAAACTGACGATATCGACTTCGATTAAATCTCATCTTTCTAATCATTGTAAACTAATATAAGGCAAAAGCTGATTGGTTGCTATGTATTCCTCCCTTTTGTATACAAAGTCGTATATTTTATAAATCAATTTTTTTAATGTTTTGCCTTGAGGGTATTGAGGCTTTTTTCCATGCATTTCCTGCAATCTTTTGGGCATGAACTAACTTACAATCAACAAGTTGGAATGTTTTGGTTAAAACAAGTTTGTGATTGGTGAAGGGATTTCTAACACCACCTAAAGCAGAGGTTTTTAATTTGTAGGTCACATCTTTATAGCACGGTTTATGAAAATCGGAATTCTCATGCCTGCAACTGAATTTTTTTTTTTATCCATTTTTTAACTTCAGTTTCTTTGAACAGATATGGGTCAACACAAGGGACATGCATATCAAGCCATCCCAAATGAATTTAAAGTGGTTGTAAACCCTTACATATTCTCAGTAAAGTGATTGGCCTCAGGTGATATACAGAGATGAAACCATTCCTCCCACATAGGTTGTACCTGTTTATCTACAGCTGTTTTTTCTCTACATTTATTCAAAGTGCAGAGTTTATACAAGATCTCTCAGCTCTAAAAAGCAGGGGGCGGAGAGCTGAAGTTACATCAGTGAGGAGAGCTAATTGGAGGGAAGGGACACACCCCCATTTATATAGCACACAGGAACAGAGCTGAGGTTGTCAATCACAAACTGTCTCCTCCTCTGTCACCAGTTTTCTCCTGGTGTCGGGCAAACCTCGTAGGAAGTGACTGCTGATGGCAGAGGAACGAAGCAGCAGAGAAATTACACTTGGTGCTCTGGATTGAGATATCGAATTATTTGCTTATTTCATGTCTGAGGTTTTCAACCACTTTAAATTATACATTCGTCATTTTAGAAAAGATTCAAGGGTGATGGAAGCTATTTGATGATCACCTGATTAAGAACCTCTGCTTTCAATAATAAACTGAATATGATATGTATTGAAATATGGATCAACAATTCGAAAAACTTGGTGACTGATTTGACCGTTTCTGTCTTAATCATTTTAAGGTGGTGTGTATAGTAATTCTATTCTCTTTTTCTTCCTTTTTTTTCTCTCCTTGGGTCTTTTCCTATTTTAAAATCTTTCCTTTTCTGATGGCATGGATCTATGTTGGCCTTTGGGATTTCTAGAACCTATTGTGAAGAATGGCAGGCCTCCAACATCTCATAGTATGCACTCCTTCCTTCATCAATACACAGGATCCTTCAAGAAGCCACCGCTGAGAAGACCCCACAGTGTTATAGGTGGAAGCCTTGGCTCATTTATGGCAATGCCCAGGAATGGAAGCAGACTAGGTAAAGTTTTGTGTACTTTAGAAAACCGACAGCATGTAAAACCCAAAAATGTTGCCTGCCAAGTCTGTATGTAGATGAATGGAACAGTGACAATGCAATGGTGTCTGTTACCTGCGTGGATGGAGCACTCTTCTTTCTTATATCGTTTCACTATGGGTCTGATCAATTTCCCAAGGATTATTACGTGCCAGGGGAAGGTATAAAATATGGATGATGTTCTACAGTTATACATTTTATTATCAGACAGGTCTTCCTCAAATGAAAAATGTGTTGCAAATGCACTTCTGTACAACAAGGCTGTCATGTTTTTTTTCATACAATCACTGCTGGCAGCTAAAGCCACCAGCAGCAATTATTGTATTCTGATGGCAGGCAAACCTTTCACTGTCAGACAGTCAACGTTGATGGGGGAATCCCTCCTACTGCATGATTGTATTCTGACAGGGAGTGGTTTGCCCGCTGTCAGAATACAGTGATCACTACTGCGAACCTGTGGTTGAAAATGTCATAATCGATGGCCAGCCTTACTAGTCTGGTCTGGTGTGCAATGGAGATATACAGTGGATATAAAAAGTCTACACACCCCTGTTAAAATGTTAGGTTTCTGTGATGTAAAAAAATGAGACAAAGATAAATCATTTCAGAACTTTTTCCACGTTTTTTAATGTGACCTATAAATGTATTGGCCATGTAATAGTTGCCTTGGCCAATTGATAGGTCAATTCATTTTACCCTAATTCTGGAATTGCTGCACTTTGATTTTCTGTCCCTAGTTGGCTGGGTATCTGGTGACATTAGGTAAGACAAGGGCATTACAAGGACAGATTAGGAATGAATAGGGGGTCTCAGCCAATGGGTAGGGATTTTCTTGGATCCCTTGGCCTGCTGGGAGAGCCTATTTATTTGGGTGGAGTCAGGTGATCGGGGTTCTGTGCCACCTGGACGGCTGTCTGGGTGGACGTGTGTCATATTGCCCCGGGCTGCTAGGCCAAAAACCTAAGGCCTATCCCAGGGACATCTGGCTGCTAGGCTGAGAGCCTATCCAGAAGTAGTGCAGGTTTGGGAATGCGGGCTCGTAGTCCAACCAGAAGTAACGGTTCCGCCGGCTGGGAAACCTGTCATGGTCGGAGGTAGAGGGGAAGCTGTCGCCACCAAAGAACCATTCACCTTGCTACCGGAGACCATTGTGAGTGAGGCCAGTACCAGGGCAGACTTCTCGCCAACCGGGGACGGTGAAGAAATGGGAAAGCATCAGCAAGTGCCAAGTCAGGGCCAAGCCAGGGACCTAATGTGTCAGCAGGGGTGAAGCTTGAGGAGTATTTGGGACCCAGCAAGGAAGCTGGGGTTACGCTTGAGGAAAATGCTGAGTGCTACAGTGAAAGAGCTCAGGGGATCCAGTGGCTAGTGGATCTAGAGTTCTAGTGAGAGAGACTGGAATCTCGTTGAGTGAAGACCCACAGTGAGTGTTGGAGTAAAGAGAACCGTTCGTATTGCAGAAAGTTGAATACCTTTACTGTTAGTAACAGCTGCAAGATTGTTGCCATAGGAGACTGTGGTCCTACCTATACAGAAGTGGTGTCTGGCTTGAGGCCTTCACCTGTATAGCTGTTTACCTATAGAAGTCTCAGAGTCTGCCAATTAATATTGCATCTACTTAAGGGTGTCCTAGCCCTAATCCTCTCTCCCACGGTTCTGTTTAAGAGACAATGAATCCCTTTGCATTCAAAAAGTGTCTGGCACCCACCAGTTCATCTGGCATTACACCCACCATGCCTTGTAACCCACTCTACAGTGAAGGATGTCAGCTGTCCTTAACTCTGGAGGTCACCATTGGGCTTCAGGGGCCCCTGGACTTTGTTACAAGTCCATCAGCATGGCACATCTTGACTTGGCAATATTTGCCCACTCTTCTTTGCAAAAACACTCCAAATCTGTCAGATTGCGAGGGCATCTCCTGTGCACAGGCCTCTTCAGATCACCCCACACACTTTCAATCAGAGTCAGGTCTGGGCCATTCCAAAACTTTAATCTTCTGGTGAAGCCATTCCTTTGTTGATTTGGATGTATGCTTTGGGTCGCTGTCATGCTGATAGGTGAAGTTCCTGTTCACATTCAGTTTTCTAGCAGAAGCCTGAAGGTTTGGTGCCAATATTGACTGGTATTTGGAACTGTTCATAATTCCTTCTACCTTGACTAAGGCCCCTGTTCCAGCTGAAGAAAAACAGCCCCAAAGCATAATGCTGTCACCACAATGCTTCACTGTGGGTATGGTGTTCTTTTGGTGATGTGCAGTGTTGTTTTTGCACCAAACCATATCTTTTGGAATTATGGCTAAAAAGTAGGGCTGTTGCTGACTAAAATTTTTGTGTTCGACTAATTTCGATTAATTATAACGCACATACAGTTTTCTTTCAAAAAAAGTTGTCACAGACATTAGGGGTGCAACGGATCAAAAAAACTCACGGTTTGGATCGTTCCTCGGATCAGAGTCTCGGATGGGATCATTTTTCAGATCACCACCATATATAGTCCCCACTGTAATGTCCACATCTCCCCCATACTGTAATATCCACATCTCCCCCATACCTTAATATTCACAATTGTCTGCTCTGTTCGGAATAGACAGCAGGCAGACCCATGCGTCCTCAGAGTAGACGGCACAAGCAGGCGGGCGATGATGACATCAGCGCGCCGCTACTAAGCCGCAGTCGGTGGACCAAGATGGTCACGGCTCCGGATCTAGGCCAAAGCTGTGGCCTTTCCTATGGGTGAGACCGTGGAGCTCACTCCGCGGATCGTCCTCGATCAAAATTATTTTGATCGATCAAAGAAGTGAACGATTTATCGAACAATTAATCGTTAATTTCCGCAGCCCTACTAAAAAGTTCAACCTTGGTTTTATCAGACCATAGCACATTTTCCCACATGCTTTTGGGAGACTTCAGATGTATTTTTTGCGAAATTTAGCAGGGCTTTGATCTTTTTCTATGTAAGAAAAGGCTTCCGTCTTGCCACTCTACCCCATAGCCCAGACATATGAAAAATGCAGGAGATTGTTGTCACATGTACCACACAGCCAGTACTTGCCAGATATTCCTGCAGCTCCTTTAACGTTGCTGTAGGCCTCTTGGCAGCCTCCCTGACCAGTTTTTTTTCTCATCTTTTCATCAATTTTGGAGGGGCGTCCAGTTCTTGGTAATGTCACTGTTGTGCCATATTTTCTCCACTTGATGACTGTCTTCCCTGTGTTCCATGGTATATCTAATGCCTTGGAAACTCTTTTGTACACTTCTCTTGAATGATACCTTTTAACAATGAGTTCCCTCTGATGCTTTGGAAGCTCTCTGCGGACCATGGCTTTTGCTGTAGGATGCGACTAAGAAAATGTCAGGAAAGACCTACTAGAACAGATGAACTTTTATTTGGGGTTAATCAGAGGCACTTTAAATGATGGCAGGTGTGTACTGACTCCTATTTAACATGAGTTTGAATGTGATTGCTTTAATTCTGAACACAGCTACATCCCCAGTTATAAGAGGGTGTGCACACTTATGCAACCATATTATTTTAGTTTTTTAATTTTACCCCCCATAAAAAAAAGATTTAAGTTTGTTGTTCAACTGAGTTGTACAGTATAGGTCACATTAAAGGTGGAAAAAGTTCAGCTTGTCATTTTTTTTTTTTTTTTTACATCAGAGACCTGACATTTTAACAGGGGTGTGTAGACTTTTTATATCCACTGTACATGCCATTGGTAATGGGGGATATATTGGTAATTTTGCAGCAGCACATCCAATTATAAACTGTAGAACATCATCAATACGATATACCGGTAAGTACTGCACTGAGCATTTTACAACTATTATGACCCCATTGTGACAACTATTTATTTTTTACAGGTACTTGTATAGCGCAGTCAATTTGCGCAGCACTTTATTTATAAATATATATATATATATATATATATATATATATATATATATATATATATATATATATAATGTACATTCAAATCAGTCCCTGCCTTCAAGGTGCTTACAATCTAACAAAACAACAAAATCCTGCGAGCCTTGAGGAACCCCCTTCCAACCTGCCACTATCAAGCTGCAAACGTTAAACACGTCTCATACGTTCGTGCACATTAAACACAAAATTAAATATACGCTGCGCTGGAATGGCTATGCACTAGATAATCTGTATCTTAATCTATAGTTATAGATCCACAAGAATATAACAATGTGCATAAAATAGTAAACATACAACTGGTGCAAAATATAGCAAAAACAAATAATGTGCACAAAATCTGTAAACGCACAACTAAAACGCATAGATAAATATAAAGTGCACAAGTGCCAAAAAAACTCTGTGAGGTTATATGGACCCTTTAGAGTTACAAGGTGCCATGCGCAATAACACACCAAAAAATAAAATATCAATAATAATAGATGAAAAAAGTGCTAAATGCATACATATGTGATAGCAAACATGTATAAAAGATTTATAAAAAAATGCAAGTGCACAAACTGGCTTTTTTGTTTTTTTCTCCTCGCGCTGTCAGTGATCCAGTGAGTCTCACAGACTCGCTGATCACAGAGCGCGCCGCGCGCACCCTTTAGGGGGCGCGCAGGCAGCTCGTGTCCGGGACGACGTCAATAGACGTCGTCCCGGCACAATAGATCCGCGCTGAAGCCGTCATTTGGCTATAGCGCGGGTCTAAGGTAGTTAAAAAACAGTTCTTTGTGGCAGCCTGTCTTGGGCTGTGATAAGAAACAAAACGTTGAAAATGCTCTGAATCATGCATAGGTGAAATCCAGGAACCGCTTATGGTAATAAGGGGTTCCTGGATTTCACCTATGCATGATTCAGAGCCACGGTTGGATGTAACAAGCATGTCAATAGTATGATCACCGGAGATCACATCACCTGCATCTAGTCTCACATCAATCAACATTTTGTGTTTATCACAGCCCAAGACAGGCTGCCACAAAGAACTGTTTTAATAATATAGAGACACTTGTGTGGTTTATGCACTTGCATTTTTTATAAATCTTTTATACATGTTTGCTATCACATATGTATGCATTTAGCACTTTTTTCATCTAATATTATTATTATTATATATAACCTCAGAGTTTTTTTGGCACTTGTGCACTTTATATTTATCTATGCGTTTTAGTTGTGCGTTTACAGATTTTGTGCACATTATTTGTTTTTGCTATATTTTGCACTTGCACTTTACACCAGTTGTATGTTTACTATTTTATGCACATTGTTATATTCTTGTGGATCTATAACTATAGATTAAGATACAGATTATCTAGTGCATAGCCATTCCAGCGCAGCGTATATTTAATTTTGTGCTTACAATCTAAGTTCCCTAACTTTTACATACACATACTAGGGCCAATTAACTTGCCAGCATGTCTTCTGAGTGTGGGAGGAAACCCACGCAGGTAGCACCAATGCTGGGATTTGAACCAGCGACCGTAGTGCTGCCAGGCAGAGGTGCTAGCCACTGTGCCCCCCATTATTTTAGCTTAAGGGGAAGCACATTTGCCATAAGCACATTTGCCAGTCCAGCGTAATTACGCTGCCATTTCTGTTTACCAGAGTGTCCTGGAGGTGTGTACAGCCATCTATAGACATGAAAGGCATTTGTACACAGCTACAGTACTGTGTAAAAGTTGTAGGCAGGTGTGAAGAAATGTAAAGTGAGAATGCTTTCAAAAAAATATTTGTCAGTTGTTTATTTCTATCAGTTTACAAATTGCAAAGTGAGTGAACAGAAGAAAAATCTAAATCAAATCAATATGTGGTGTGACTACCCTTTTGTCTTCAAACCAGCATCAATTCTTAATTCTTAAGCCGGCCATACATAGATTGAAATAGGCCAGTTCAGTAGGGACAAGACAAGTTTCGATGTATGGGCAGGCTGATTTTACCCAAGTTGATAAATCGATTGACTTGGGTACAACCACCATGTCAGATTTTTCTACATACGGTTACTGCCAGCTGTTCTAGCCACTAACTGTCACCATTGTATTCTGCCAGCCGGGATTGCTCCTTGCACCCCCTACTGGTAGAATACAATAGCGCAGTGCGAGGCATTCCCCCCATCAACACAGACCGTGTTGATGGGGGGAATACAGTGATTCTTTCCTTCCACCATGGATGGAAGGAAAAAAAAATCGAGCACACAAGGCAGTCATACCTTGTGCATGAAGCCTTGGTGTATGTGACAGACCAAAAGGGAGTAAATAGAGTTCATTGTTAGGGTTTACCCACACTTTAAAGGTAAACTTCAGACAGATATAGAAGACAAAAGGAATAAAGCCCCTGCAATACATAATGCATAATTAAATGACATGCAGTTAGTTCTCATACCTTAACCACTTCAGCCTCGGAAGGATTTACCCCCTTAATGACCAGGCTATTTTTTGCAATACGGCGCCACGTCGCCTTAACTGACACCTGCTCTGTCATGCGACGTTGTACCCAAACAAAATGAATGTCCCTTTTTTTTTTTTCCTCACAAATAGAGCTTTCTTTTGGTGGAATTTGATCACCATTGCGGTTTTTTGTTTTTTGTGCTATAAACATACTTTTTTGCTTTAATAAATATCCCCCAAAAAAATGTAAACACATTTCTTTATCAGTTTAGGCCAATATGTATTCGTCTACATATTTTTGGTAAAGGAAAAAAAAAATCAAAATAAGCGTATAGTGATTGGTTTGCGCAAAAGTTATAGCGTCTACAAAATAGGGGATATATGTATGTTCTATAATAATTTTTTTTTTTTACTAGTAATGGCGGTGATCAGCGATTTTTATTGGGGCTATGACATTTGGTGGACAGATCAGAAACGTGACACTTTTTTGGGACCAGTGACATTACAGTGATCAGTGCTAAAAAAGCCACAGATTACTGTATAAAATGACACTGACAGGGAAGGGGTTAACACTAGGGGGGTGATGAAAGGGTTAAATGTGTTCCCTAGGGAGGTGTTTCTCACTGTGGGGGCAGTGTACTGACTGGAGGAGGAGACAGATCACTGTGCCTGATCACTAGGAACAGACGATCACTCTCTACTCCCCTGTCAGAAAGGGGATATGTTTGCTTACATTGACAGATCCCCATTCTGGCTCTCTGTGGAGCAATCGCGGGTGGCTGGCGGACATCTCCGCTGCTGGCCACATGCATCGGCTCCGGCTCGTACCTACTACAGCTGTTAAAAGGACCAACGTACAGCTACAGCAATTTGCGTAGCCGGGCCAACCTGCCACAGTACAATGACGGCGGCTGGTTGACAAGTGGTAAATTGACTTGGTATCAGCCTTGTGCACTCCCCAATTCACTAAGAGTTAAATAACGGCTAATAAAATATGGTAAAAAAAATTCATTAAGAATTTTGCATTAAATACCAAATGCTGTATTTGATTGTGCTCTCTCTCTCTCTCTCTCTCTCTCTCTCTCTCTCTCTCTCTCTCTCTCTCTCTCTCTCTCTCTCTCTCTCTCTCTCTCTCTCTCTCTCTCTCTCTCTCTCTCTCTCTCTCTCTCTCTCTCTGTCTGTCTGTCTCTCTGTCCTGTCTTTTTTTTTTTTTTTTATCTGTCTTGCTCTCTCGCGCACTCTGTGTCTCTCTCGCTCTTTGCTGTTTGCAGTGTGTGCCTAGTCATTTTCTTAACCACTTGGCATCCAGGCCAATTCTGACATTTCTCTCCTACATGTAAAATTCATAATTGTTTTGCTAGAAAATTACATAGAACCCCCAAACATTATATATGTTTTTTTTTAGCAAAGACCCTAGAGAATACAATGGCGGTCGTTGCAACTTTTTATCTCGCACGGTATTTGCGCAGCAATTTTCGAACGCGTTTTTTTCAGAAAAAAAAAAGTTTCATGCTTTAAAAAAAAAAAAAAAAACGTAAAGTTAGCTCAATTTTTTTGCATAATGTGAAAGATGAAGATAGGGCGAGTAAATAGATACCCAACATGTCACGCTTCAAAATTGCACGCACTCGTGGAATGGCGCCAAAATTTGGTATTTAAAAAATCCCCATAGGCGACGCTTTAACATTTTTTTTACTGGTTACATGTTTTGAGTTACAGAGGAGGTCTAGGGCTCGAATTATTGCTCTCGCTCTAACGTTCTCGGCAATACCTCACATGTGTGGTTTGAACACTGTTTTCATATGTGGGCGGGACAGGGGCGCTTTACATTTTTTTATTTTTATTATTGTTAATTATACTTTTATTTTTTTAGTTTGACACTTTAAAAAAAAAAAATAAATTTGATTACTTTTATTCCTATTACAAGGAATGTAAACATCCCTTGTAATAGGAATATGGCATGATCAGACCTATTTACAGTGAGATATGGGGTCAATAAGACCCCACATCTTGCCTCTAGGCTGGGAAGCCTAAAATAAAAAAAAAAACGATCACGGCTTCCCAGCCGAGCGGCGCCGTTAATTGAATGCAGATGCCGGGCGTGACGTCATAACATCGCGCTCGGCCTCCGAAAGTTTATAGAGACTCCGGCGACTATCTGGTCTGCCGGAAATCTCTATGATCACCATCCGGGGGCCGGCGGATCCTGTGTCTGACTCGCCGATGGAAGCAGTGAGTCGTAGAAGCACCGGAGGGCGGCAGGAGGGGGGAACAGCCGCTATGATCATTCTTATGGTGCAGGTAATTTCCGCCAGCTGAAAATGCCGATATCTGAATGATGTCTGTAGCTGCAGGCATCATTCAGATATACCCCCACAAAGCCCAGGATGTCATATGACGTGCCCCCCTTTTTTTAACTGATTTAACTTGGTTTTATGTTCCCAGGGAATTCAGGCAGAAGTTTGCCATGACAGTATTGCCCATATTTGGACTAATACCATTATTTAGACGAATTAACCAAATTGAGGAAAAAATAAGTTTAAGGCAATATCAAACACATCTGTACGTAAGGTAATATTGACCCTTTTAAAAATTAGGATGAATGTTAAACACTGAAGAACAGATATTTTTGGAGACTGTAATTTTTAAGTCCCACCAATTTTGTCTTGATACATAGGGTAAATGTTCACTTTAAAATTCTGGGCAAATCTTGGGGAAAATCAATTGACTCCCAAATGTTGTAATAAATTAGCCATATAAATAGTATTGGGTTTAGGCTTTCTGTAAAAGTATAAGTAACCAATCTCTAAAAATTCATGTTGATCTTAACATGTTAATGTCATTTTGTCAATTATATCTGCTGCCTTTATTAAAATAATACATGCTCTGAAGGTTCCGATACTTCCGATACTTATACAGTGACTACACTGTCTGTCTACCAATTGCTCTTGTGCATTGGCACTTTGTCATACATTCTCCAAATGGAGACTACAGACAATCGCACACATTGCAAAGGCTTGTTCCACTGTTATGATAATTAGGAAACCTGCTATGATAAATCACATACAGCAGTTGCTTGTGTTGCCTGTAGTCAGGAAGTGACAGCAAAGAAGCTGCAGGACATCGGCAGTGGGTGAGATTAAACAAAACATGACAAAAAAGGTGCAAATAGAATTTTATTAAAAAAAACAAATTGTCTTTCAGTTAGGGTTTACATACATTGAAATGTGCAGAGTTCTGTTACTGTACCATGAAGGTTAATGTTTGTGTGATAACACCTTTGCAGTAGATTTGAGCATCCCCCACTTTGTGTTTCCATTCACACACTATGCCTAAAAATAGTTAAACCAAATCTTTTTTATCTTTCCATTTGCATCCTTGAGCAGGTTTATACATTGGACTCTATAGGCAGCTTGTATTTTTCAGAATAGCTTGCAATGTGCAATTAAGGGACACATTTAGGAACAGGTTTGTTTAAAAGTACATTAAGATACAAGGTAATACCTGGCTGTGAACAGCAATCTTTAAGTCTGACTACAGATTTTC
This sequence comes from Lithobates sylvaticus, assembly GCA_028564925.1. Lineage (NCBI taxonomy): Eukaryota > Metazoa > Chordata > Amphibia > Anura > Ranidae > Lithobates > Lithobates sylvaticus. The sequence continues at coordinate 359,161,596 of CM053029.1, read as the reverse complement.
TATTGGATTGAGGTCTGGGCTTTGACTAGGCCATTTCAACACATTTACATGTTTCCCCTTAAACCACTCTAGTGTTGCTTTAGCAGTGTGTTTCGGGTGATTGTCCTGCTGGAAGGTTGAACCTCCGTCCTAGCCTCAAATCACACACTGAGTGGTACAGGTTTTGCTCAAGAATATCCCTGTATTTAGCACCATCCATCTTTCCCTCAACTCTGACCAGTTTCCGTGGTAATAGGAAAGACTGTGTGCATGTCTAGTTTACAACTAGTGAGGAACTCCCAGCACAGTACAGACAGGGCTAATTATGGTAAGAAACATTATATAGAGATCTAGCAAGGATTTTTCACCAAGTAAAAATGAAAGCAGCAATTTTTAATATTTTATTTGAATAATTTATGCTTTGTCCATGGGAACAAGTAACACATAAAGTAGGTGTTATCCCAATGTGGCTGCCGAAGTGGAAATACGATTTGGTTAGATGCTAAATGTTTTTAGTTTGGATAACTGAGGAGCTAAGTGTTCAGGTCAGCCCATTAATCAGGAGTTTTGGGTGTAAGGAAACTTTACCAGTACTGGGTTCTCACATCAAATACCTGCTACACACTATTCGTTTTTTTCCGGGTTGAACGAAAACAAAAACTGTCAGCCCGCTGTATTAACGATCCCGGAAACACCCCTGCCAGAACACTCTGACCAGCACTGATGTTGCGGGTAAGCAGCAGAGCTAACATTTTTTTTTTTTTTACTGTAATTTTTGGAGAGATACTTTCAATAGGAGCACAGTCGTGAAACACTGTACCTTTTAAGAGATTTTTATAAATTTTTTGAGACACTGATGAGGCGGCACTGATGAGGTTGCACTAGTGGGTACTGACGAGCACAGATGGGCTGCACCGATGAGGTGGTTCACCTAGCTGACATTGTGGGCAGTATTTCTCCCCCTCCGCAGTTTCTCCACCCCCCCCCCCCCCCCCCCCCTGCGCAGCTGGATCCCTTTAGCAATGCTGACTGGATGCCGACTGGATCTCTTCTCGAGTAAGGAAGTGAATCTCCAGCCGGGTGCGGATCCCGGCTCCACTTCCCTCCCCTGTGATCAGTGGCACAACAGTGAGGGCTCGGACCGAGCAGGTAGGCTAGGCAGAATCCTTGGCTGGAGTCCAGATCCCAGATCCCTTCTGTGATCAGCAGCAAGGCAGGCACACTGTCACACTAAGGAGCCGGTGCTGTATGAGTTGGCAGGTCTCTGTGAATGCAGCTGCCAGCCCAGCTCGGGTCAGTTTGTAAAAGAATCAGTCCAGCCCGATGCATCCTCCCATACCCAGGCCAGCTAGGCTAACAAAAGCCCAGGCGCCAGGATGCAATTTCTATTCGCCATGGCGATCTAGCGCCTGGGATCTGTCGAGCCCTGAGCTAAACAAATGCATACAAACTAATCAAAGCTTGCAATTAGTTAAAAGCAGAAGGAAGTACAGATGTAATAACAATTAAAATGAGTAGATGGCCGTCTTCATGTTAAATAAGAAATACTGAGTGGACATAACTCATCCGTTTTGTTAATTGTTTCACATAAGTGTGTCTGAATGAATCCAAGCTGCATAGAAAGTTACTTGTGCAGTGCTTGCAATGCAAAATTCTGGACTGCAATACATAACCAAGCTAAATCTGTGTCTCCGGAATTTGCGGGTCTTTGATGTAGGAGTTGCATTGTTTCATGAAAACACTGGACAACAGAGTTCTTCAGCAACTTTATAGAGGTATCACAAGAACTGATCAGCAGCTCCTCTTATTGTTTTCTAACCCAGTTAAAGTATAAATTAAGCCCAAAGGCTTTTTCTTTTGCATTGAGCGTGGACGGTTGAAAGTGTTGGGTTTTTATTGCTGAATACAAAAAATAAAATATAAAACAATAAAAAAAAAAAAAATCCCTGTTTGAGAAATGTCCTCTCACTTCCTTTCCTGGTGACCCCTATCTCTAGGACAGAAAGTGAGAAGAAATGTCCCCAGCAGCAGTACAGACAACTGTAAAAAATTAACAGTGAGCCTAAATTTTTGCCACTTTGATTAAAGTGCATGCACCACATCTTACATTGAAATGTGAAATATGAACAAAGCATATAGTGTGTACTTGTCTCAATCCAGAGCACTCAGTGTCATATCTGTCTGCTGCCTCATTCCTCTATCGGCATGACTCACTTCTGACTAGTTTCCTGACACAGTGACAGAGGAGGGAGTTCCAGCTGATTGACAGCCTCAACTCCTGTGTGAGCACTCTCCTGTTTGCTGTGTGAAGGGGGGTGTGTCCCTTCCCTCCAATCAGCTCTGAGATCTCCACTGATTTAAAGCGGAGTTCCACTCAAAAGTGGAAGTTTCGCTTAAAAGACTCCTGACCCTCTGACATGCCACATTTTTTTTGGGGGGTGGAGTGGGTACCTAGTTTTGACATGCACCCAGCTCCTACTTCCGCTCGAGCGGAAGTTCTCCTTTCCACCCTCCCTCATTGCAATCTTCTGGGACACGCCACAGGTCCCAAAAGATTGCCGGGCCATTCAGGACGCGCAGCGCGACTCGTACCCAGTTTTGAAGCTGCAAGCTGTCACAGCTGAGTGTCCACACTAGTGATGCCAGGGAAAGGCGAGGGAGAGAAGCGAGGCTTCGGGCGGCCGCGTTGCTGGACCATGGGACAGGTGAGTTTGTGTTTATTAAAAGTCAGCAGCTACACTTTTTGTAGCTGCTGACTTTTAATAAACACAGAAATGGCTGGAACTCCGCTTTGAGTTCAACTCTCCGCCCCCTGCTTTTCAGAGCTGAGAGATCCAGTGTAAATTCTGCACTTGGAATGAATGGGAAAAGACGTCTGCAGATAAACAGGTACAATTGATTTGTTTCATCTCTGTGTGTTACCTGTGGCCAGTCACTTCACTGGGTATATCTAAGGGTTTACAACCACTTTATTATTACAACTGCAAAGGTATACACAAAATCCAGGGCCTTGAAATGCACATCTGAACTTATGGTCTGATTGGCCCCCTCCCATGACATTTGTACATGCTTAAACTTGATTGACAGCCTTGGTGTAAAATAAGGAGTTACAAGGGGATGTAAGCCAGACCTTTGTTATTAAAGAATATGAGATTGCTTTGTGTGTCAGGAATTAAAGCCCAATTTAAACTCCAGTCTAAATTGGCTAAATACATTTTAGGTGCATCAAAACAGAAGGTGTTCGAAGTCTTCTGGGTCTTTATATATATATATATATATATATATATATATATATATATATATATATATATATATATATATATATATATATATATATATTAGTAAGAAATAAAACAGTGGAATCTGTAATATAAAATACTAAAACAGCGCTGAAATAACGTATAAGATAATAAAATCTTTCCATGATGGGTCCTGAGACCGTGAAAATAGAGAATAAATAATGTATCGAGATATGATCAATAGGTAGTCCTTAGGTGTATTTGAGTAAACCCGTGAACAGTTCAAAAAACAGTGATTTTTCTTGTTCTTCAGGTGTCTATCCAAGCACCGTTTAATCCCTTAGATATTTCCACCACGTGAGGCACGCTCCCCTCAGGGGGTTAAACTCACCAGAACAATAAAATAAACCAGCCTTAAGGTATAGGTCATCACCATGGTACACACTGCACAAGCATCGTCACAGGTCCAATGATAAAAAAACGGCCAGGTCACTTCCTCAGCATCAAATACCACCAGGATCTCAATATAACATCAGGGGTTCAGGGGTGCATCAGCTCTCAGTATGATCATCATAAAAAATGGAGAGAGTGGCATACATAGTGTAATCCCATTTTTATTGAAACATATTAAAAGCAGAAATCCCTATACATCCCCCCTTAAGTAATATGCGTACATTAGTTATTCTTTGGAACAGCATGTAAGAAGGTATTTAGACTTCAGTTTGTACAGCACTCATCCACATCAGCAGCAGCACTTCCCTTGGTTCGGACTTCTGAAGACACCTGTTCCCAAGCTGACACTCGCGGCCCACTGTTCTGTCTCCAAGGCCATCCGAGGTAGGCAGAGAAGGAATTACAGTTTGGAGTGCACAGGTGAGCAAGGAGGGGATGTATGGAGGTAAGGAAGGTGGGTGCAAAGATGAGCAGAGGAGACAGGTAGAGGGGGGTTGAAGTGGAGAGGATGGGTTTGGGTGCAGAGGTTAGCATGGGTTTTAGGATTGCAAAGGTGTACTGACAGGGTGGATAAAGATGCAGGTCATGTGTAGGGCAGCTTGTTCATTTCAGTGGGCTGCTCTGTGAATGAATAAATAATTTGTATAGCGCTACAATGCGAACTGAATCGCCTCAAGGCGCTGTATTCGTGCTTTGTTGTCAAGCTTCTTAGAAGAGGTAGGTCTTGAGTTTTTTCCTGAAGGCCTGATGGTTTTCTAACATGCGGATGAAGGTTGGTAGAGCGTTCCATAGCCGTGGTCCTTTGGACAGCGAATCTCCATTCCCCCTTTGATTTGTAGCGGGATTTGGGAATGAGGAGGAGGTTTTGGTTAGACGATCGAAGACTGCGATTGGGTGTGTAGTGTTTTATTTTCTCGAGAAGGTATTGAGGAGCGTTTCCATGGGTACATTTGTAGTCAAGTCGTGAATTAATGACTGTTCCAACTACCACTGCTTTGTCCTCCTTTGGAATGAAGGGGATGAGTCTGCGTAGCAGATGGTGAGAACCACTGACTACTGCTCCTATTTGTGCATCCATTGACATTTCTGAGTCAAAAATGACTCAGACTCTTGGCCTTGGTCCTTGGGGAGATGGTCTGTCCAAAGATGGTGGGTGGTGTCCAAGGGATCTTGATTAGGGAGTTTTGGTTTGCATGTAGAATAAGAAGGTCTATTTTCGATTTGTTGAGTTTGAGGGAGCTAGTGGTCATCCAGTCGTCTATCAGAGTGAGGCATTTTTCTAATTGCTGATGATGGTCTTTTTGTCCGGTGATGCGAATATATAATTGCGTGTCGTCAGCGTATGACTAGAAGCAGAGGTCGGATCTTCTGATGATTTTGAGGAGTGGGCAGAGGTATATGTTGAAGAGCACTGGCGACAAGGGTGATCCTTGAGGGACTCCACAAGAGATTGCCTGGGTTTCAAAGGGGAAAGCTCCTAGTTTCACTGTCTGAGAACGATTTCCTAAGAAGGATGCGAACCATTGTAGATCTGAGTCTGTGACTCCTGCTACTTCTGTGAGGCGGATGAGTAGAGTATTGTGGTCCACAGTATCAAACTCTGCACTGAGGTCCAACAGTACTAGGAGACATGATTCTCCGTCATCTGCTGCTTCGAGGGCATCCCATATCTTCAGGAGTGCTGTTTCTGTACCATGGCCTGGGCGGAAGCCTGATTGTAGAGGGTCCAGGAGTTTGTGTGTGTCCAGGTGGCGTTGTATCTGTTGTAGTACCGCCTTCTCCATAATCTTGGAGATGTTGTTCAGGCTTGTTATTGTTCTGCGGTGGTTAGGGTCCCCGAGGGTCGAGGTTGGGTTTCTTTAGCAGGGGTTTGATGATGCCTTGTTTGAGGGCGCCCGGAGCAATCCCTTCTTTCTATGCGCTACACATGCGGAAGAAACTCCCAAACCCTTTTTCAAAACCACACAGTGCCAAGGCACATGTCAGCAGATGCGTGAGGGTGTCATTAACAATTAATGGCACTGCTGTGTATCTGCTGAAGGGCAGCACGTTTCTGTGGTGTCGGGAAAGTGATTTTTGCATGCGTTCCCAACTCACAAATGTGAACGCAGGCTAAATCTCTGTTACGTCTCTGCTTGGTGTAGAATCTTTTCATTCACACTAGTGGCCAGTGTGAATGCTCTCTTACATTAGTGGTCAGTGTAAACCCCTATTACATTAGTGATCAGCGTAAACCCTTATTACATTGGTGGTCAGTGTAAACCCTTATTACATTGGTGGTCAGTGTTGAACTTCCTCTTTATATTGGTAGTCGGTAAAAAACATCAGCATTGCTATTGATCGAAGCAAGAGCGAAACTGCATATGGGGGGCAAGAAAATGTTTGCCCAGGGTCCAATCAATATTAAAGACGGCCCTGCACAGGACCCCTTTTTAACTGGATCAAAATCGCACCGCACAGATGTGAACAGCTTTTATAGCAAACAATACTTTTTCTGAAGATAAATCAGATGTGAATATTTGCCTATCGGATCTAATCCCCATCAGTGTGAACAGGGACTTAAAGTGGTTGTAAAGCCGAAATTCTTTTTTTTTTTTTTTTTACCTTAATGCATTCCTTGCATTAATGTAGTTGTAAACCCACTTTGTAATGTTCAGGTAACCCCCAGTGTTCCATAATGTTGTGTGTGCCTTATTAAAATATAAAAAAAAAGTTGTTATATTCCTTATTTTGGGGGTTACGTGACCGCCCGCCGTTCCCTCTTCAAATTTTACGGCTACAGTGGGAGGAGCTGAGAATCCTCGGCTGACGTCAGTCGGGAGGAGAAGAGGAGGGTGACGGGCAAGCGCGTGAGCGCACCAGTGGTGCTCTGAAATAAGGTATAGAACAGAGTTCTTTAATAAAGCAAACACACAGGGGCACATTACTGAACTCTGGAGATTACAAAATTATTTTTGTAGCAGGAGGGGAGGGGTGGGCACTGACCCAAGCTGACAGAGGAGGGGCCGCGAATAACTGAGGCATGTAAAGTGACCACGGTATTGGGGGCTCAGCGGCTGTGATGAACGTGGTCCGTTCAGAGGGTAGGGCAGCACCAGGCAGGATTAACCAGGTATTTTACATGATACAAAGGACCAAATTACACAACACAAGCACTGTGCAGTTATTCATGCTTTAAAGGAACAGGATCCATGTATTTATTTATTTTTTTATTAGGGTAACAAACGCTTTAAGGTAAAAAATGTATAGGTGTCAGCCTTTCCCCTGTTACTGTCTCTCTTCTCCCATCCCCCAGTGGTGCATAATTTTTGATCAGATACCAACTTTTCAATAAAACATGGGGAAAAAAATCCTCCCAGCTATTCTAATAAATAAAAACACGTGATGTAATCTAAAGCGCTACTTCTTCATAATTAATGTGCTACCAGCCTGTACAGTCTGTAATGTATGATCCTGCAACTTCTGGTTGCTGCTGTCAGCACCTTTCTGATAACTGTTGGTCGTTTACAAAATACTTGTGGTGTCTGCTTCCTTTGATGACATGATAAAATTTCAGTGTTCAACCTCTTTTATTTATTTCAGGTATTCATATAGCTCTGACAATTTATGCCGTGCTTTACAGTACATTTGTATTGTACATTGACATAAGTCCACTCAGGTAGTTGCACCCCTTGTGGTGTTAAATACTTTTTCTCTCAGATGTGGTAGCACCCCTTGTAATGTTTGATACTCTTCAGCCATATCCTTCTCCTAAGGGCGCTGTTAACCTGCAAGGTCCACAGCGATCAGTGCCTACTGCTACTTTTCTGGATAAGGACCTTACACCTGAGTGTTCTCCAGCAGGTACAGACCCTGTGCACTGCACTATGCACAAGTACTGTAGCTGCTGACTTTTAATAGAAGTACCCTTGCCTGTCCACTGATCCAGCGCTGTCCTCACCCAAGCTGGTTCTTCGCTGGTCTTCAGGCCCCCAGCACCAGCATGTTTAGTATAGGGAGCTTTGACTCCTTGCAGCTTCACAGCCGGCTTCCACTGTGCATGTGTGAGCTACATTTTGTGAATAGTCCCGCAGCCTCATTGGACTTGTGTTGTGTCTCAAGAGGTTGCGGCAGGGAGAAAGAAAAACGAAACCTCCAATATTGTTTGGGGGGGGATTCTTAAAAGCAGAACTTCCGGTTTAGGGTGAAGTTCCACTTTAAATCATGTTTGTGAGGCCCACCTTTCTCTATCATCTTCCCTATGTGTAGCAGCCCCTTTCCCATCTTCTTCCTTCAGGGGTTGTGGCATTGTGAGGAAGTACGCTTCTAGTATAGTGTCTCAACTCCTGTTGGTCTCTTCCTACATGTTTATCTTTCTGAGAGAAGATCTACCGTAGTATTCCCCTAGACAGGCAGTAGGCAGTATCTAGGCTCTGCTCCAGAATTCCCCTGAGAGAAAGTGCAAGTCCACGGGTTTTTAAGGCACTTGGTCTCTATAGGTTCTTCTGAAGTGGCGTTACAGATTTCCAAAATAAAAACATTTTGCCCAGATTTCTCCTGAATTGCTGAAAGCCTTTCAGGGACTTTTTTGTGATTGACCGCTGGCTTGTATGCATTTTGCTAAAGGAATGGCCATTTGAGCAGTATACAGCATTGCTAGCATTCGTCTCATATTGTGGGAATTTTTTTTTCCTGTCTTAGCCTGGTTAGAATCACCTATAAATATCCAGGCTTTGTCCTAAGATGCTTTGATATCCAATGAAATAAATTGACCATCTTTTTGTCCACATTCCTATGTTTTTCTGAACAGTGCCATCTCCACATCGGCTTCAGATGTTTCCAGTCTTTTGACATTTACCAGATCTGTACTTCAGAAACAGCATCCCGTGAACTAACATTGTTTATTTCAAAGGTGGCTGGCGCAAAGATGGTTGGCATCATCTGATACACATCAGTATCTTTGTAAGCTCATGAAAGCTACACTGTTTTGAGATGTTGATTGCATAGTGTTGTGTAAGCCACCTTTTAGTTTACCTTCACAAAGGCACATCTGAGCTGTTTTTTACATTAAAGAACTGAAAATTATGACCTCTCAAAACTCCATTATTAAACCTGACAACAGAAATTAAATATTAGTGAAGTTGGCACATAACCGAGGGCACATGAATGTCAGGAGTGTTTCTGCTGTTTTGATGTTGAATTAATTCTGTCAGATTTATGGTTTAAATTGTGGTATTAGTCATACAGCTGCAAGATACAATGAACAACAAAAGTGTATTCATTTTACAAGCATATTTTTTTTTTTTTTTTTTTTTTTTTAACAGGGTTCAAAAAATAATTTTGCTGGAGGAATAACACTAGAAAAGACAGAGCAAAAGCACAATGCTCAATTATCCAATTTTTCCAACTTTTTTTGTTGAGGGAGCTGCTGTTGACCCCCTCGACATTGCTGTACTTAAAGCAGCTACTAATTGTGTTTTGACAAGATGGCTTAAGCTGGCCATACGCGTAAAAACTGTTATTTCATTTTGTAATCATTAATGGGGTTAAATCGACATTGGTTTTCAGCTGAAGTGACCAGAAAATTTGGAGCAGGATGGACATTTTTTTGAAATAAACTTCTAGCAGTGTATGTAGTTTTCATTCAAGAAGATCAATTCATTTCAAAATCAAATGTTAAAAGCGAATTTTGAAGTACCGGTACTTTCAAAATACATTTGTCATGTTCTTGATTGTATTTTCATATAAACCTTAATTTGAAAATCTACTACTGTTTAGCCAACTTTAGGCTAACTGTACAAACTTAGATTTTATAGGCTGAATAAAAAAATAAAAAAAATAAAAACACTCCTCTTAGGCTCACTATGGAGAATGGATGGATGAATTTCTCACTATTTCCCACTAAAGACTGTTGTATTCTGACAACTGCCTGACCAGTCAAAAACCTTCCACCTGGCTCCTCTTTTTCAGTTCTAGGATGTAGCATGGGAGGTGGCCTACAGGCCACCCCAGTAAGTGAATTTTGGGTAGTTCATCAGGAACTGGATGACATTTTAACAGTATATGGCCAGCTTTAAACAGAACAATACTAGTTTCAGCAGCTCCTGTAGTGTAAATGGATGCCAAGACAATTCTAAATTGGCAGTTTTCACAGTGAAAAAGTTTCATACCTAGTACGTTAAATACATAAAATAAGTGCAGCCCAATTTAATCCTAAAAAATGTATTAAATTAAAGTTTGAGTAATTTTAAATATCCATCTCATATCTCAGAACAAAAGTCCCATCAAGTGATCCACACCACTGTGTAATAAATAAGTGACAATTTGTATATCTTCTCAATGCGTCCTGTGAACCTCCACCTATAGGTGAAAAACCTGCTCCCCTCCAGAATCAAACCCGACCTACAGAGTCTCATTCTCATATGTTACATATTGGCAACCTAAATCATCTGGCTTTTCTTTATAGGCTCTAGATGCATAATCTGAAAAGTCTTCAGTCTTGTCAAGCCTTTCTTTGATGGGAGTCTTGTTTCCAACAAGAAAATGTAGGGAATGCAGCATTTGTAGCATCAGAAGCAGAGGTGGAAATTCCGGCAGTGAAATCTTGTAGCCAAGCTCCTGAGATAGCTAATAAACCCTTGGGTGATTCAGCCCACTGGTTAATGTATTTAATGGCAGAAAGGCAACATGCATATAAAATATCTTCCTTAGACTCCTTGTTTATCTAGATAAAGTAAAAAAGAAATTTGGCTCTGATAGTGTTGATGATTCATCAGCCTGCAGTTTTCACACTATTATGTGATATATGTGTCGGTAGAAAAACTGAAAGCAGATTTGTGCTTTTCTTTTTCATTTACATATACGCTATAATCACAAGGAAGTATTTTAACATAACATGTCTAGATTTAATGTGTTCATTAATTTGAAAAAGTTAAATCAACATGTTGCACTGCTAATCTTTTTACATTTTCAATTTAGTAAAATTATGTACTCATAGGTGATTTAATTTAACTCCAGATTGATGTAATTTAAGCAGTTAGGGTTTCAATTGATTCATAATGGTATTCTGCACGGAGAATATGTCTGTCATTGGTAGGAAAAGTTCCCGAGATAGTTTGGACAGGCTAGAAATCTAATTTGATTGCATCCCTCCTACCCCCACATAACCCCAGCTTAAGTGACATTGGTGGCTTCTGTTTGCATTAGTCTGGCCATACATGGATCATAGTTCAGCTGGTTGAGTAGGGACCTGCCAAATTTCGATCCATGTATAGGCAAGTTGGTTGTACAGAAGTCAATCTACAGATCAACTTATGTATAACCAACCTGTTGGATTTTCCCACTCGATTAGTGCCGCAGGCTATAACTGGCAGCGCTGCTCCATGTATTCTGACGGCAGGGTAGTCTCCCCACTGGCAAAATACAATACCTCAATGGGGAAATTAAAATGTGTGGATTGGGGAATCCAAGTCATTTTTTTTTTTTTTTTTTTTTTTGTTCAACCCCCTGGTTGAGTGAAAAAAAAATTACTAATGTATGGGCTGTTTTCTCTCCTCTTCCCCTTTTACTTCTTTATTGTGCTGACAAGATCACTCAGGATATCATGGTCCCATATGTCCCAACTGTCCCTGATTTCGAGGGACTGTCCCTCATTCAGAACAAAGTCCCTCTGTCCCTCTTTCCTCCCTCATTTGTTCCTCATTTTGGTCTGATCTTTCAAAAAGTGTTTCCCAGTGATAAACCTTTCATCCAATTTCTAAATTACTACATTTGTAAATGTCAAAAACCAATCATTATTTTTGTACAATTGTTAAGGGGGCGTGTCCTATGCCTACATACCTTTGCTAATAGGTGTCCCTTGCTCCCATTTCAGAAAGTTGGGAGGTATGTGGTCCCCACTACCCTCTTCCATAAACAGTTAGGTCTGTAGGCAGCATATTGATCAAATACTTGCTGCAAAAGTTGCATAAGGCTGATCTCCATTACCAGTTAGATTTTGGCGTAATGTGCAGTACCCCTTTTAGGAGCTCTACTGTATGCTGATTGCTCCTCAGTATACTGTATGTGATTAAGAATTCTTTGACTATTGGCTTGTTTTACAGCACAGACAAGATATTTCATGACTTCATTATTCTCATAAAACAAGAGCCACTTGTTCTGTGTTGCGTTTTTCTTCTTTTCTTTAAACTAATTTAGCAGCTTTATGAAAAGGCTTTTGCAAACATAAGCAGAATCTGTGTGGCACACAACAGCGATCATTTATATAAAATTCCAGTTCCATGGGAAGCATCAGTGCTGTAATTGCAAAAAAATTGTAATGCCATCACTTACAGAGATTCATTTATAGTTCAAGATGAGCAATAACACTTTGCTACTTGTGCAAAATAAATTGACCTCACTTAAAGGTTCTTAGTGTGTTTATTTACCCACTGGTAGCTAAAATTTTGCTCAAGGTTTACTAAATTTATATGATAAAGACTGGAAATAATACATCGACCACTAAGCTCTGCTAGTCTAGCCAGAAGTCATGTTTTCCATTTAAGAGCTAGTCTAAATGTTAACGTGGATCTTCACTGCATCTGAGCACCGCAAACCAAAAACACAATTTTAATGAATTTTTAATATTCAAAGCAAACTTTCCCCATCCATCCATATCTCTGTGCTTTATTTTGTTGAGAAATTACTTTGAAAACAACCCTTCTAGCATTAATAGCTGTGACCATCTACATCAGGCATGTCGAAAGTCCAACCGGCGGGCCAATCGCAGCCCGAGTTCCGGTTTCGGACGGCCCGCCTGGTAATTTTGACATGTATGTCTTTTGTGGCCCCCAACAAATCCTCGAGCGCCGGGGGCCACAAAAGATATATATGCTGGCTGCCTGGAAGGGGATGGGGAGGGGGCGGGACGAGTGCCATACATACAGGAGAATTTCCTGGTTACACGGCGGCTTCTGTAAAAGGAAGTCCCATCTCCTGTTCTGTCCATCATAGGAGGCTACCAAGAAAACACGAGTTTCTCCTGTATGTCTGTTGGTGATCGTCCCGCCTCCTCCAAGGCTGCAGATGGGCATGAATCAGGCTGCACTGATGGCAATGGTGAGTTTGCATTCATGGCAATGTGGGTGCTGCATTCATGGCATTGTGGGTGCTGCGTTCATGGCAACGGGGTTTGCTGCGTTCATGGAAACGGGGTTTGCTGCGTTCATGGCAACTGTGAGGCTGCAGGTGGGCACTGATTAGGCTGTATTGATGGGCACTACTTATTTTGCTTCACAGTTCTTTATTTAAAATTTAAGATTTTTTTTTCCTGAAAACTTCATTTTTAAAGTGAAGGTGCGTGTTATAAGCCGATAAATACGGTATATCCAAATCACACACCCGAGCTCATCTCTTCACCACACACAGCCACAAAGGCAAGATAATTCTTGTTGGGCAGTGTATAGGTGCTCGGATGAACACACTTAGACCGAATTTTAATGGTTTAAAGAATGTCAGGCAAAATGGTCGGCCCTCACGCATGTTCACTTAATCAAATCTGGCCCTCTTTGAAAAAAGTTTGGACACCCATGTTTTATGTAGCATTTACTTCCTGGAATCCATCTGCCCTTAGCTCAGGCATGCATGCAAGAGAGTGTGCTTATCTGAGAAAACCCTTCCTCTTCCCTTTCCCTCCCGAAGACTCCTGGGATGTATAATGTCATTTGCCTAGGCAAGAAACCAGTAGATATGTGCACTGCCGAAAAATGGGTTTAGTTTTTCGTTTTAATTTTTTTTTTTTTTTGGATCATTCATTATGATCGCAGTTTGAAAATTCGAAAGAAAGCTAATTCTAAATAACTAATAATAACTAACTATTAAATTATAGGTATTGGAATTTAATTTCAAATTTGGCTGTTGGTGAACATAACGAATACAAATTTATTTATTATATATTAAGTTCTTAATTATCAAAAATAACGAATGCCGCATCTAAACAAATGGAATGGAACTAATTATTAATAAATAATAATACATTTTTATTAATTTATTAAGCTTCATTCGTTTAGATACGGCGTTCGTTATTTCTGATAATTCGTAACTTCGGATAAATTCGTATTCGTTACGTTCATGAACAGCCACATTTGAAAGGATATTCCAATTCCTATAATTATATTAGTTAGTAATAGTTAAGTTATTAGTTATTTCAGATTTTCAGATTTCCGAATTGACATATTTACAAATTGACGAGTTTAAAACAAGTAATTATGATATACTTTCCTATCTATTTACTAATGCTAGCAGCATGAGTATTACAAATAATCAATGTTGATTGGGAGAGTGAAGTTCCACTTTAATCAGTGCTTGGTATGTTAGGATGCTATGAATTGGTAATCTCAGAAAAAAAAATAGTAAAGGTAGCAATATCAAATGTTAGTATTATGTGCTGCTGATAAAATATTACCTAGTGTCAGGAAAAGTTAGCGCGTGGTAAAAAGGGTAAAAAGGATCTTCAAAGGGTCTTTTGATAGTTTAAGTAATAATTGGATCCCCTTGTATAAAGCCATACAACGAAACTGCTTAAAGGGAACCTTTGGTTTGCTCATACAGGTCAATCCAACATGCTCACTTTTTTGTGGTGGACTCACGAGCAGGGCTTCTCCTTATCTTCTCTTTACTCCCCAAACACTCTGTTTTGCAAAAGTGAGAGCAAAGCGATGTCTACTTTTAGGTATCTGGCAGCATGTGACTAATTTCCTTCTTTCCACATAAGAGCATTGATGAATGACTGTTCATACACTTAGCACGTTTCCATGGGGGGAGTGGATTGAGTCCTCATCTCTGTGTAAACTTCAAGTAATGATTTAGGCAAACCATACACTGTGCACATTTCTTTCCTGCAACCACAGACAGTGATGGCAAGGAAATCAGCAATTGTCTTCTCCTCGTGGGGGAAGTTGTCCCCGCCTTGGGTGAAAACAGTGATTATCGCTAGCGGCTGCTATATATATATATATATATATATATATATATATATATATATATATATATATATATATATATATATATAATTGCAGTTAAAACCCAGCAGGCTGGTTGTACCCAAGTTGGTCAATCAACTTGGTACATTCAGTTTGCCCATTAGCGGTTCAAATCTCGGTCAGTTTAGCAGGATTTGAACCGTGTATGGTGGGCCTTAGAGCTAGTTCTCCTCACTCCCAGTAGCTGAATGGAGTGAGGGGGTTAGTCACACACATAAATCATAGATGTTTCACATATAGATAATAGTCAGATCATGCTTGTGCTTCAGGACAGCAAATCTTCCAAAAATGTAAAGAGCGCTTTACACATTTGCAAGCTTGGCTCATCCAAACTTGCATGTTAATGCCTTCATCTGGAAAGCTGTTGTCTGTCAGGCATCTGTTTTCCACCATAAACATAGGATCAAAAACTCATGCAGCTGAACACAACCAGATCTTACTAATATCCTCTCGTATCAGTGGGCTGCATAAGGATCCAAAGTGCCTTGCATGGGAAGCTTGCCAGATTACAGCAGATTTACAAAAGGAAATATAACTTTGAAGTTGTTATAATGTGAATTTTAATTTATAGTTATTATTGGCAATCACAGCTACCAAGTGTCAGAACACGTTTGATATCACTTTGCTTTAGTTACACAAGAAATACGAGAGGAGATTGATTGCCATGATTTACTTACCTTTGTATAAAGCAGCGGTCTCCAATACTGCAGCCTGGGGGCCGGATGCGGCCCTTTGCTTGCCTTTATCTGGCCCTTGGGGCACTATTTCATCCCCTGACAACAGTGGGGCATTATTTTTGTCACTGACACCAGCAATGGGGTACTATTCCCCCCACTGACGCCATCAAAAGGACACAGTTCCTTCCATTGACACCCATGATGGGGCACAATTTCTTCCATTGACTTCAACATTGGGACCATATTCTTTTCCATTGACATCAAGGATGAGGCTCTTGTCCTCCCACTGACGCCAAAGGTAGGGTATTTTTTGAGGACTACAAGGCATTCTCGGATAGGCCTAGGTGAGGATCATGTCCTCACCCACACCTCCTCTCCACCTAATCCAGTCAGAGTATGCCTTGTGTTCACTGAAAAAAATACAAGGCATTCTGTAAATGGCAGCACTGCCAAGCGAGTGACCCCATGTGGTTAGTGTGCAGAAGTGTAGCCGCTCACAAAGAATCTGAGCAGGACCCAGAAGATCATGGCTAGCACTGTAGTAGTGGCGATACTACTACTGCTACTACTACAGTGTATTTCAGTTTCCCAGCAGTCCATCATGTTTGAGATATGCATACTTGCATTGTGTCTAATTGGCAATGATCGTAAAAATCAACGTTTCATTAACAATACCATCAAAAAAATGAATCCTGTGTAGTGAATAAAAATTATCATAATAAGCTGGCAATTTTGTATTCAGTACACAGGATTCATTTTGTTATGGTATTGTTGATTAAATTTTATCTTGATTTTTATGATCTTTGCACATTAGACCCTTTTCTTTTTTAATCGATGAAGGCCATACATTTAAAGGTGCGGTCACAATTATTATTATTATAATTTTTTTTTTTTTTTTATTTTTTTTACACTTTAGACTTTTTACTGACCACAGCTGTAGATGGAATAATAGTGAGAATGATTTCACTTGGTGCAGACTTTATTCATAAAGATACTTACATTGTGCCAAGTTGGACCAGTGTAAGTATACAATACAAAAGATTTACCTAAAGCTTATCTATGGTCTAAATGTAAAATCATATGTTCAATCCAGCAGTTGTGCTTCAATTATTTTGAAGTCTTTAACCACTTGCCGACCGCCCCCTGTATATATACGTCGGCAGAATGGCACGTACAGGCAGAATCACGTACCTGTACGTGACATTCTTCCGGCGGTTGGGGGGTCCGATCGGACCCCCCTCCGCCGGCGGGGACGGTCGGGATCGCTTTAGGAGCGATCCGGGACGAGGGGACGGCCAGTGGTTTCTGGCCACCCCCTCGCGATCGCTCCTGGCCAATGAGAAACTTCCCCTTCCTGTCTATTGTATAGACAGGAAGGCGGAAGTGATGTCACGCTCGGTGCGCCGGTCTATGTGACCGGAGACGCCGAGCGGCGAACATGTTAAGGTTAGTGCACAACACTACACTGACACCAGTACAGTTAGGCACATATTCCACCCCCCTGTCACCCCCTGATCACCCCCCAGATCACCCCCCCCCCCCCCAGTCACAGTGTCACTAATTGCAGTGATCATTTTTTTACTGATCACTGCATTTAGTGTCAGTGTGACTGTAATAACTGTCAGGGCAGTTAGTTTTAGGTCCAAGGTAGCCCCCTACCCCCCCCTAATAAAGGTTTAACCCCTTGATTGCCCCCCAGGTAACCCTTTCACCCCCTTTTGCCAGTGTCACTAAGCGATCGTTTTTCTGATCGCTGTATTAGTGTCACTGCTGTCGCTAGGTAACCATTTTTTTTTTTTTTTAGGTAACCGCCATGTTTATATAGGTTCATAAATAGTTTTATAGGTCAGGTACCCCCATATTACAACCTAAATAAAGGTTTTAACCCCTTGATTGCCCCTAGAGTTAACCCTTTCACCAGTGATCACTGTATAACTGTCACTGGTGACGCTGGTTAGCCAGTTAGTTATTTCGTTATTTAGGTTCCCCGTCAGGTTTTTATATAGCGTCAGGTACCCCCATATATTACCTAATAAAGGTTTTAACCCCCTGATTGCCCCTAGTTAACCCTTTCACCCCCTTTTGCCAGTGTCACTAAGCGATCGTTTTTCTGATCGCTGCATTAGTGTCGCTAGGTAACCATTTTTTTTTTTTTAGGTAACCGCCATGTTTATATAGGTTCATAAATAGGTTTATAGGTCAGGTACCCCCATATTACAACCTAAATAAAGGTTTTAACCCCCTGATTGCCCCTAGAGTTAACCCTTTCACCAGTGATCACTGTATAACTGTCACTGGTGACGCTGGTTAGCCAGTTAGTTATTTCGTTATTTAGGTTCCCCGTCAGGTTTTTATATAGCGTCAGGTACCCCCATATATTACCTAATAAAGGTTTAACCCCCTGATTGCCCCTAGTTAACCCTTTCACCCCCTTTTGCCAGTGTCACTAAGCGATCGTTTTTCTGATCGCTGCATTAGTGTCGATAGGTAACCAGTTTTTTTTTGTATTACTGTTACGGGTGACGCTGGTTAGTTAGCTTGTTTTTTATACTGTCAGGGCACCCGCCATTTATTACCCAATAACGGTTTAACCCCCCTGATCGCCCGGCGGGTGATATCAATTAGGTTTTAGGGTCAAATAAGGTCTGCGTCGCCCCAGGTTAGTGCCAGTACCGCAAACACCCACGCACAAAGCATACACCTCCCTTAGTGGTATAGTATCTGAACAGATCAATATCTGATCTGATCAGATCTATACTAGCGTCCCAGCAGTTTAGGGTTCCAAAAAAAAAAACGCATTGTTAGCGGGATCAGCCCAGATACCTGCTAGCACCTGCGTTTTCCCCCTCCGCCCAGCCCAGCCCACCCAAGTGCAGTATCGATCGATCACTGTCACTTACAAAACACTAAGCACACATAACTGCAGCGTTCGCAGAGTCAGGCCTGATCCCTGCGATCGCTAACAGTTTTTTTTTGTGGTAGCGTTTTGATTCAGTCGCTTCAGTCAGGAGCTTTTTTACCTGTGAATCTCAAAAAAATAAAAAAAAATAAAATAGTTGTCGTTTTATTGTTCTCTCTCTCACTCTATTCTCTCTCTATTGTTGCTCTTTTTTTACTCCATTCTATTCTGCAATGTTTTATTATGTTTTATCATGTTTTATCATGCTTGCTTTTCAGGTATGTAATTTTGTTTACTGTGTTTTAGTGTTAAGCATTTTTTTGTTTTCAGGTGCGCCATTCAGTTGCAACGCGGATTTATTTATCTTGACAGCAACAGCGTTTGCTCCCACGATACATAAAGACGCGACTCCAACACTGTAGGAGGTGATTTCACCACCACAGTTAAAAAAAAGAGCATATATGCCGAAGCATGGGGGCAGCAGGGGGGGCGGAGGAGCGATTGGCTCCTAATGCCACGTACATACGGTCGAAATTCCGACCGTGTGTACACGGCATAACTTTTGCGGGAGGATGCCCCCATGCATCGGCATATATAAATGGTGCATGTATGCCCATCATTAGAAGTGGGTGGATGAAGGGAGGTATTCTAATGGTGGGCATACCCACCAATCAATCTCTTTTTTTCGTTCAGCCAAGAGGCTGCATGAAAAAAAAAAGATTACAATATATGTCCAGTATGTTGCTGGACTTTGAATGGTTATACCAGAATGATGCCTGCAGGTTTAGGTATCATCTTGGTATCATTCTTTTCAGCCAGTGATCGGCTTTCATGTAAAAGCAATTCTAGCGGGTAATTAGCCTCTAGACTGCTTTTACAAGCAGTGGGAGGGAATGTCCCCCCTCCCGGATATAAAACCGCGCCATTGGGAAATTGGGAAAGCATTTTATCACACCAATCTTGGTGTGGTCAGATGCTTTGAGGGCAGAGGAAAGATCTAGGGTCTAATAGACCCCAATTTTTTCAAAAAAAGAGTACCTGTCACTGCCTATTGCTATCATAGGGGATATTTACATTCCCTGAGATAACAATAAAAATCATAACAAAGAAAAAAAATGGAAGGAACAGTTTAAAAATAAAATAAAAAAGCTAAATAAATAAAAAAAAAAACAAAAAAAAAAAAAAAAAAAGCACCCCTGCCCCCCCTTCTCTTGCGCAAAGGCGTACACAAGCGTTGGTCTGGCGTCATATGTAAACAGCAATTGCACCATGCATGTGAGGTATCACCGCGAAGGTCAGATCGAGGGCAGTAATTTTAGCAGTAGACCTCCTCCGTGAATCTAATGTGGTATCATGTAAAGGCTTTTAAAGGCTTTTAAAAATGTATGTAGTTTATCTCCACTGCGTGTTTGTGCGCAATTTTAAAGCATGTCGTGTTTGGTATCCATGTACTCGGCCTAAGATCATATTTTTTATTTTATTTCATCAAAAATTTGAGCAATATAGTGTGTTTTAGTGCATTAAAATAAAAAAAAGTGTATTTTTTCCACAAAAAATGCGTTTGAAAAATCGCTGCGCAAATACTGTGTGGAAAAAAAAAAATGCAACACCCACCATTTTAATCTGTAGGGCCTTTGCTTTAACATTATATATAGTGTTTGGGGGTTCAACGTAATTTTCTTGCAAAAAAAAAATATGTTTTCATGTAAACAAAAAGTGTCAGAAAGGGCTTTGTCTACAAGTGGTTAGAAGAGTGGGTGACGTGTGACATAGGCTTCTAAATGTTGTGCATAAAATGCCAGGACAGTTCAAACCCCCCCCAAATGACCCCATTTTGGAAAGTAGACACCCCAAGCTATTTGATGAGAGCAATGTTGAGCCCATTAAATATTTTTTTTTTTTGTCCCAAGAGATTGAATAATGAAAAAAAAAATATATATATATTTTTTTTACAAAAAGTTGTCACTAAATGATATATTGCTCAAACATGTCATGGGCATATGTAGAAATACACCCCAAAATACATTCTGTTGCTTCTCCTGAGTACGGGGATACCACATGTGTGGGACTTTTTGGGAGCCTAGCTGCGTACGGAACCCCAAAAAACCAATCACCGCCTTCAGGCTTTCTAAGGGTGTAATTTTTTTATTTCACTTCTCACTGCCAATCACAGTTTCGGAGGCCATGGAATGCCCAGATGGCATAAAACCCCCCAAAATGACCCCATTTTGGAAAGTAGACACCCCAAGCTATTTGCTGAGAGGTATTGTGAGTATTTTGCAGATGTCGCTTTTTGTCACAAAGTTTTGAAAATTGAAAAAAAAAGAAAAAAAATTTTTTTTTTTTCTTTACTTTCTTCATTTTCAAAAACAAATGAGAGCTGTAAAATACTCACCATGCCTCTCAACAAATAGCTTGGGGTGTCTACTTTCCAAAATGGGGTCATTTGGGGGGGTTTTGTGCTATTTTGGCATTTTATGGCCTTCGAAACTGTGATAGGTAGTGAGGAGTGAAATCAAAAATTTGCACCCTTAGAAATCCTGAAGGCGGTGCTTGGGTTTCGGGGCCCCGTACGCGGCTAGGCTCCCAAAAAGTCCCACACATGTGGTATCCCCATACTCAGGAGAAGCAGCAAAATGTATTTTGGGGTGCAATTCCACATATAACTATGGCATGTGTGAGCAATATATCATTTAGTGACAACTTTTTGAAAAAAAAAAAAATCTTTTTTATTTTTGTCTTTATTCAATCACTTGGGACTAAAAAAAAAAATATTCAATGGGCTCAACATGCCTCTCAGCAAATAGCTTGGGGTGTCTACTTTCCAAAATGGGGTCATTTGGGGGGGGTTTTGTACTTCTCTGCCATTTTAGCACCTCAAGAAATGAAATAGGCAGTCATAAATTAAAAGCGGTGTAAATTCCAGAAAATGTACTCTAGTTTGTAGACGCTATAACTTTTGCGCAAACCAATAAATATACGCTTATTGGCATTTTTTTTACTAAAGACATGTGGCTGAATACATTTTGGCCCAAATGTTTGACTAAAATTGAGTTTATTAGATTTTTTTTATAACAAAAAGTAGAAAATCTCTTTTTTTTTCAAAATTTTCGCTCTTTTTCCGTTTATATCGCAAAAAATAAAAATCACAGAGGCAATCAAATACCATCAAAAGAAAGCTCTATTTGTGGGAAGAAAAGGACGCAAATTTCGTTTGGTTACAAAATTGCATGACCGCGCAATTACCAGTTAAAGTAGTGCAGTGCGAAATTGAAAAAAGACCTCTGGTCCTTTGGCTGCCAAATGGTCCGGGGCTGAAGTGGTTAAGTCCGTAAACTTTCCTCCTTGAATTCTGTGATACACATTCACTATATCCTGTGATATACTGCTGTGTCACAGAGTTCACAGAGCCTTCTCAACTATGGAGGTGCTGAGGAGGGTTTTCAGGAGGTGTAATCTGTACAGGAATCACTGTAGGCAGCAAGGTACCATGGGATATGTAGTCCTTAGAAACTGAAAGTAAACCGCAGAGTAAAAGCTGCAAAGCATGCAGGGAATCCAGGAAGTTGTGTAAAGAGATGGTCAACAGACATGCAGAATTCACAACATGAAAAGAGATTTTACAAGTAAGCTTAGATTGGATTGTCAAAAATAACGATTGCATTTTTATTACAATGCTAATGTTATAAAATGTAAAGTGCATGCTGTGATCAAATTTTTTTAATCTACAAATATATGGTGCGTTTTGCCTTGTTTTATTAGTTTCATAGTTAGTAAGGTTGAATAAAGACACCAGTCCATCCAGTTCAACCAGAGCGTGTCTACAACTGTCCCTATCCCTGTACATTGCACACTGACATTGGTCCCTACCCTCAAGGAGCCCACAATCCAAGGTCCCCATTCATATACTAGGGCCAATTATTTTTTTTGGACAGAAGCCAATTAACCTACCTGCATGTCTTTGGATTGTAAATATAGGTATAATAGGTAAAGTGCATTTTTTTTTTTTTTTTTTTTTTTCATTTTGAGTACGATTGGTGATTTGACTGAGCAAGTATTTGCAAACATGTCTTTATTTGCGAGGTAATGGGGATTCCTGTAATGTCCATGTCATAAATTCCTGTGGTTTTCTTTTCTAGACATCGTGCATGAAAACCTGAAAATGGGATCTGATGGAGAAAGTGACCAGGCCTCTGGAACCTCATCTGATGAAGTCCAGTCACCAACAGGTGTTTGCCTCAGGAATAGGATACACCGGAGAATTTCAATGGAGGTATTAACATGATCTCTGTCTGTGAAGCGCATCAAAGGCATTATCCTATTTCTATGCCAGTTAAGCAGAATACATACTTATATGTAGGAAAGTATCCTAATGAAGTGTCTGTAATTAACAGTAAAAAAAAAAAAAAGACATTAAAGTTTTAGCTTTGTCATACTCGTGGAAAAATTAGTTCTGCGGCTACTTTCTGACGTGAGAAAAGGAGGACACCGTTTTCTAGAAAATACAGTATGTAGGCAAAAGGTGCAACCCTGCTACTCAAAAAATGGTTAGTTAAACCCACCCTTGTTTTTTTTTTTTTTTTTTTTTTCACCATTTGACTTGAAATTGACTTTTTAACCACTTCAATACTAGCCCTTTTACCCCCTTCCTGCCCAGGTAAATTTTCAGTTTTCAGCACTGTTGCATTTTAAATGACAATTGCGCAGTCATGCAACACTGTACCCATATGAAATTATCATTTCTTTTGCTAAATAAACAAAGGGCAAACATTTTGAAAAGAGTGCTTCTTCCATTTCTGTTATAACATTTTGCAAATAATCTTTCTTCATACATTTAGGCCATAATGTATTCTACATTTTTTTGGGTGAAAATAACCCAAATCAGTGTAAATTATTAAGTCTGTAAGTAAGGTATAGAGTGCATAAACCATATATGGTATATATTTGAAAATTGATCAATCCTGTTATACAGACAGCCTCATTTTTTGAGGACTGTACTCCACGACAGTACAAAAACCCCACAAATTACCCCTTTTTGGAAAGTAGACAGTCCAAGGTATTTAGTAAGAGGCAGGTCGAGTTTTTTGGAAAATTAAGAAAAAAATATACATTTTTTTCACAATTTTATTTTGTTTTTACATACTGTAACAAGTGCAGTACAAGGTTATCATATAACGTATGTGGAAGTAATCAGGAATGCTGGTGACTGTATGTTAAAAAATCAATAAATACTTTTTTTTCCAATTTTTTATAAAAAAAAATTATTTTGTTGCAATTTTTTGTTTAACTCATTGTGACCAGAGCAATACAGTGTTACCATAGTAACTCTGTACTACTCTGGGGAAGTGATCAGGATGTTTTTTTTAACACATTATGATTGTTTATACCAGTGAATTTCACTGGTATAAGCAACCATTTTTATTGAATGAAACTGATTCATTAAGTGCGTTTTTTGTTTTGATTAACTGTGATTGGCCACAACTAATCACATGGTACAGATGGGTACAATAGGAAAAGGGAAGCCATGTGGGACTTTATAGGTGCAATCTATACATATTCATGGAACAAGAGCAATTATATAAAAGATAGATTTTTATTTATACACATAAGTAAAAAAAGGGAAGATAAAAGCATTGTGAACAAGACATTAATGTCCGAAACACAAGGAACATGAGTTTTGATTTAACATTACTATTTCCACACCTTTATTTTGACATGTTTCGCCAGATGGATTCTTCAGGAAATGACGTGGTGTCGTGGCTACTAAATAAGCACATGGCAAAAAACGTATTACAAAAGATGTATACAAAAAAGGTTCTCAATGCATACACATAAGGTACAACCAAATCTTTAAAAAAACAACATTATGGATGCATTCCCCCATTTAGATAAGAGTCCCCCCTAGGTTGCAAATCCTACCTCTGTTCTGTGAAGAGGTGGAGCCAAATAAATGCAAGCTGAAGGTAAGAAGTCTGTACGCGACGGCTTTACAAGCCTATCCAATCACAGAGAAAGAAATTGCCCACAAGTGCAATAGTCCTCACAAAGAGGAATGTGTAATCACACAAGGTATAGGATACAAGACCCAAAATACCCAAGATTCAATACAACACATCATAGTGAGCTATTTTGCAACAAAAAGCTTATTCAATAAATAAATAAGCGATTTGAATAAGCTTTGCCCAGAAATTGCCCACAAGTGCAATAGTCCTCACAAAGAGGAATGTGTAATCACACAAGGTATAGGATACAAGACCCAAAATACCCAAGATTCAATACAACACATCATAGTGAGCTATTTTGCAACAAAAAGCTTATTCAATAAATAAATGAATAAGCGATTTGAATAAGCTTTTTGTTGCAAAATAGCTCACTATGATGTGTTGTATTGAATAGAGTGCACCCCCCCCCATTTGAAACTCTTGTCCAAATGGGGGGATGCATCCATAATGTTGGTTATTTAATTAAAGAATTGATTGTACCTTATGTGTATGCATTGAGAACCTTTTTTTTGTTTGTATACAATACATCTTTTGTAATATGTTTGTTTTTTGCTAGCTTCTTCTTTATTTAGTAGCCACGACACCACACCATCTCCTGAAGGCGCCATCTAGTGAAACGTTGTAGGGGATTCCAAAAATCTGACTTGTATCTTAGTGTAGACTTCTGGGAAAATCATCAGTGAGCCAATCACACAAGCAGGAAATTATTTTTCGGGGGGGGGTGTTTTGTACACATTCTGTGTACAGAACACCTCGAGGTTGCCATATTACATGTTACAGAAAATTACAGAGGTGCAGATTGAAAAGGAAAGGTCATTTTTAATGACAGTCAATTACAGTATGACTTGTGTCGCAATTGTATACGCTATATTCTTTTATTTTATTTATTTTTTATTTGCTATCCTCCCCCCCCCCCCCCCCCCATAAAAGTGGAGTTACCCTTTAAATGGTTAAAACAAAAATCTATAATTTTGAGGCTGAATGTAAGGTTTACTGTAGTAGAATACTTTTGGTAGTTAAATTGTAATTTTGTGTAGAGCTTTATGCATCACATCAAAAAAAGACAACTGAGGTTTTAAATGTGGGAAAGTTAATGTTGTTAAGGTTAATTTTAGTAAGACCTGCATTTCCTTAGTTCTCCTAATGTGTTTAGCTCACTAAGGCTACATATGCTGTTAGTTACAGGTAAGGAAATAGGTGTATTTAAAGCGGAGCTTCACCCTAAAGAGGAAGTTTTGCTTTATGTACCCCCCCCTCTTATATTTTTGACACTCTGGGGGGTACTTAATTTTCCACTGGCATGCCACAGGTCCCAGAAGGCTGTGGGACCATTCACAAAGCGCAGCTTGCATATGCTCAGTGGGCAGTTGGCTGTAAAGGTGCAAGGAATCACAGCTGACTTCCCACAGTAAACATGCCGGGACTGGGGACCGGCAGACCGTTGAAAAACTGGTTCGGGTGAGCACGACAGACCCCTGGACAGGTAAGTGTCCTTTATATTAAAAATCAGTAGCTATGTTATTGCAGCTGCTGACTTTTAATTTTATTTTTCAAACAGGGCGAAGAACCGCTTTTGACTGATTATTATGGCTCTTTGAATGGCTAGTAAACCAGTATAGTGCTCACGTCTCTGGTGCTGAGTACATTTGTCTCAAAGTGTCCACCACTGGTAAACAGAGCTTCCAGTTTTTTGTTCTTTTTTGATAATACCTTGGCCTTTATTAGTTAATCTCCAAACAAATATACATTTTATATTTCAGTCCGATATTTTATTCTCCTACCAAAACACAAGGTTTTTTTCATTTTTTTTAGAAGAATCAAATGGAATGTCCTCAAAGGTAACCCCTCAATTTTGCACTCCGTAAGGTCGGGTGCATGAAAGTTGTGGTACCACATAACCCAAAAGTACAAGGAAAAGCCAGCACTCCTTTGAGAATGTATTAAACTGTTGAAACAAATAGTTGATGTTTCAGTGCTGCGCACAATGCCTTCCTCACGGCAACATAAATGTGATTCCCTTTATTCAGATTTCTGACCCAAAGGACTGCTGGTTTGCCTTTTTTTTTTTTGTTAAGCTTTAAAAAGTCCCTTTTGACTTTGGAATTAGGCATGCAAAACCCCAACAATAACCTGCTTTGTCTGGCCTTAAAGGGGACAGATGATTTCAATGCAATCTTTAGACCATCACTAATAAAATAGCACAGATGTAAATTCAGAAAGCTCAAATTTTGTTCTTCCTCCAGTCTTCTGTCGATATGCTGTATTTGGAAATTCTTGGTATTGGCTTGACATTCTGTTCAGCTAAAGTTTGACATTGAACTTAATAATGAAGATGATACAAGAGTCTCTGCATTGTATTTAAGTGCAATGAATGTACTTTGACATTAAAAGGAAAAGAAGAACAGCTGCTGCATCATGAAAATTAGGAAATATGGCTGCAATAAATTTAAAGTGAATGTGAGCTCATGTCTACAGTCTTTCAAACAATTGGCAAAGAATAATAGAAATGCTTTCAGTACTTTTTAGCGGATATTTAATAAGTAACTTTTTGATAGTGTTACAAAGACTTAAACTGGTTAGGTAAATGAGAAGTAAAAGACGTAGATGAGGAAATCCGTATCCTGGAAATAGAAATGTCAGAAGACGGAAAACAAACAAAAGTAAGGATTAGTATAATGTGGTAAGGTTTGGTGTTTTTGCTATGTGCCTACATTAGGCCATCTTAACCACATATTGAACCACATCCTCTTGACATATAGTGACCGAATTCCATACAGATGCTGCTTGCTTTTACAAAGTCAGAAAACATGGGGGGGTTGGGAATAACATATACAGTGGCCATCTCCCTAGACTTTGCCCATGTTACCCAAGTTGTCTGGATGAAAAGTGGGATTTGGGTGTCCTTTTATGAAACTGAGATCAGCTGCGATCCCAAGTCTCACAGCTGATCTCAGGTCTTTACCAGTGTATGAAACTGAGGTAATCAGATGAGAACATGTTCTCCACTGATTACCTCAGCACAGTGAGAATCTGCAACTGACTGTCACAGAAACGGCCAGTGTATGAAGGTGCGATCTCAGCACCTCACTGGCGATCTGTGACAGGATTCTCACTTTCTGATTCACCATCTCAGAGGTGGAGAATCAGAGAGAGAAGCGGGAAGCTGCCTCAGTATTCTGGAGAAAGCAGG
This sequence comes from Lithobates sylvaticus, assembly GCA_028564925.1. Classification (NCBI taxonomy): domain Eukaryota; kingdom Metazoa; phylum Chordata; class Amphibia; order Anura; family Ranidae; genus Lithobates; species Lithobates sylvaticus. The sequence goes on along the minus strand of CM053029.1, from coordinate 359,134,160 downwards.
AAGTCTTTTGACTTCCTTCTTTCACTCAGGAGCAGCCATACAGTGAGAGAACATCTTCCCCACCATTACACACCCCAAAACTAGCAGGTTAGCAATCTAAAGTGTATATATATGTGTATATATATATATATATATATATATATATATATATATATATATATATATATATATATATATATATATATATATATATATATATATATATATATATATATATATATAGATATATATATATAGATATAGATATTTCTATATCTATCTATCTATCTATCTATCTATCTATCTATCTATCTATCTATCTATCTATCTATCTATAAATATATATATATATATATAAATAGATAGATAGATATACACATACACATTGAAATAAACACACACACATATATATATATATATATATATATATATATATATATATATATATATATATATATATATATATATATATATATATATATATAGACAGATATAAATATATATATATATATATATATATATATATATATATATATATAAATTCTACCTGCATTTAAATGCTATTATTAATGTCATTTTTATATCATTTTTAATTTATTAGTAAATAAAATTTTGTAAACCCTGAAATGTGGTTTTACCCATGGCATGTTCCATTAGGCTACTTTCACACTGAGGCGCTGGGCGTGCTGGCGGTAAAGCGGCGCTATATTTAGCGGCACTTTACCGTCGTTATAGCAGCGCTTTTCGAACACTAGCGGGGCAGTTTTACCCCCGCTAATGACTGAAATAGGGTTAAAACCGCCCGCAAAGCGCCACTGCAGCGGCGCTTTGCTGGGGGGGTTTGGAGCGCTGCCCCATTGTTTTCAATGGGAAGAGGCGCTTTAGGAGCGGTAAATACACAGCTCCTACAGCGCTCCAAAGATGCGGCTTGCACATTTTTGGACATTTTTCAGCATCCTGCAAGCGCTCCAGTGTGAAAGCCCGCGGCTGTTTGAAGGCGCTTTGCAGGCGCTATTTTTAGAACTTTAGGCCCCTTTCACACTGGGGCAGTTTTCAGGCGGTACAGCGCTAAAAATAGCGCCTGTACACCGCCTGAAAAAACCGGCCCCATTCACTCCAGTGTGAAAGCTGGCGGGCTTTCACACTGGATCGGTGCGCTAGCAGGACGGCAAAAAAAGTCCTGCTAGCAGCATCTTTGGAGCGGGATAGGAGCGGTGTGTTCACCGCTCCTATACCGCTCCTTCCCATTGATTTGAATGGGACACCGCGGTAATCCCGCGGCAATACCGCCGCAAAGCGCCGCTACGGCGTCGCTCTGCGGGGGATTTTAACCCTTTTTTGGCCGTTTGTGGGGGGTAAAACCGCACCACGAGCGGCTGAATCTCGCGGGCAAAACGACGGTAAATATAGCGCTGCTTTACCGTCACGGCGGCTCCCGCCCCAGTGTGAAAGGGGTCTTAGTGCCTGCAAAGCGCCTCAGTGTGAAAGGGGCCTTACAGTAAGGCCCCTTTCACACTGGGCCTTTTCCAGGCGCTACAGCGCTAAAAATAGCGCCTGAAAAAATCCGGCCCCTTTCACTCTGCTTTCACACTGGAGCGGTGCGCTAGCAGGACGGTCAAAAAAGTCCTGCTAGCAGCATCTTTGGAGCGGTGAAGGAGCAGTGTATTCATAATTCAAATTGAAATCAATGGGACAGCGCAGCAATACCGCCGGCAAAGCGCCGCTGCAGCAGCGCTTTGCGGGCGGTTTTACCCCTTTTTCTGCCATTAGCGGGGGTTAAAACTGCACTGCTAGCGGCCGAAAACCGCCGCTAAAACAACAGTAAAGCAGCGCTAAATAAAGCGCTGCTTAACCGCCGACGCCACTCCCGCCCCAGTGTGAAAGGGGTCTTATACAGGGATTTATCAATTATGATATATATTTTATTTTAATTTATTAATAAATATGTATACTTGTATACTTTATTAAAATTATTTTTTAATGATTATAAATGTATTTTACATTTATATGAATGGTGTATAGCTGCATTACATATGTGGATTACATTAATTTACTATACACCATTCACATTTAAATAGGCACATGTGTGACATTTAAATATTGATAAAAAACAATGTTTTATAATAATTAGGTTAATGTATATTGTGTAGGGGGAATTTAACTTTATTATTTTATTAATATGTAGGGGAATAATGTGTTAATTAGTGTTTAACTTTTGTATTTTAAATCGCCTCAGACTGTAATCCCGCTACATCTCGCGAGATTACAGTGTGAGGAGAAGTTCTGAGGAGTTCCCGGCGTTTGTAGATCGCTTCTCAACTCAACATGAGAAGCGATCTACATACCATCATAAACAGGCACTCAGGGGAGAGCGATCTCCCCTGAGAATGCCTGAGAAATGAATAGCGGTATTTTACCGCACTTTAATAAAAGGACACCTTGAAGTGAGAACAGCACCTTTAAGATAAAGCAGGAGAACATCATACCAAAACATGTGTATTTGGCAAAGTTTTAGGGTAAAATCACACAGTGTTTTACTGCATTGTAAAATGCCTGTTTCTGCAAGAACAACAGGAAACAATTGTTTTCTATGGGGCCCATTTACACCACAACGCAGCCTAGGGTTGAGCTGCAGCGTACTGTGATAAAATACAAACATGCTGCATTTTATCACGGCGCACCGTGCCGAATCGCATGGCAATGTGCAGCACAACACTCTGCTGTACATTGCCATGAATGAAGTGTAAGTTTTGTACACTTCACATAAAATTTGTGCAAAACAATGCCGACCTACCGATGCTGGAGTGTTAAACCGCTCAGGCAGCTCTGCATTTTCCGTTTGAATACGGCCTTAAAGTGTTAACAGGAAAAATGTAAAGTCAAACTAACACCATACCCCCCTCCCACCACACCCTGGTCCCCACTGTACTTACCTCTGGGAATGCCAATGCACCAAGACCAGCAGTCTGCGGATTTGAAATCCCCCTCTTCTTCTGTGCATAGCCCTTCTGGGACGGATTAGAGCTATGCTGATTGGTCAGCAACATCACAGAGCATCACCCTGATTTGTCCTGGAAGAGTTGCAATGAGAAGAGGGAAGTACAGCGGGGATCGGGTGGTTGGGAGGATGTATGGTATTAGTTCACCTGTACATTTTTTCTGTAAAGGTGAACAAACGCGTTAGGATAAGTAGGGAATAACATTTAATCAAGTCAAAACCTTGTTATTTGCCAAGGCAGGAGTAGAACCTGCCAGGTAGACTGTTAGTTTGTAAGGTCATTTATGTAATGTGTGTATGTATAATATGTATTATATATGTGTATATATATATATATATATATATATATATATATATATAACTAACTTTATCAACCAACTCATGGGTGAGGTTTCCCTGGTTGGTTGTTGGAAGTTATTGCACTATAAACCTTTCCTTTTAAATGATCGGGTCAGTGTTTTGGCAATTTGAGGATTTGTAATGTATTTAATTCATTGGTGATGAGGTAGACATTCCATGAAATGTAATGTTTAGCAGTTAGAATCAGTACTTGACTTGCTGCATTGGTGAGGGCTGAATTGTACATCTAATGCTTTGCATTATAACATAAACAGGCAGATCGTTCCTGTCCAATGACTGGAAGAAATAGGTCATTGCCGCCACTTAAGAAGGCAGGATTTAGTTAGTGTAGTAATGACTACAAGTGTTTTTCTGGGTTTTATTTATTTTTTAAGACACTTCAACGGTGCTTTAAAATTAGAACCTAGATGCCATGAAAGTGAAGCATGCCAGTCTAACTACCTAAATTAGGGCACCAAAATATTCACAACAAGCAGAACACAGTAATTATAGTAATTTATCAAACGTTTCTGACACTTGTTCCCATTAATGTTGAAGTTAACAGGCCGGGAAGTGCTGTCTAATCCAAGCACCGAGGAAACGCAAACATTTACGAATTGTACAGGGATCTTTCATGTACTGTTGTGTCATGTGCTTGTGCTTAGGGCACACCACTGACAGCAGGAATGTGTTTGTCTCCCAGTGAATTCATCTGGTCATTGAAACATTTGCTAACGCATGCACATGCATGTAGATTTTTGTTGCTCAAACTTTTCCATTCAGAATTTGATGTTTTTTCATTGTTTTGAGTTTTCATAAATGCCCATTAACACTATCCATTAAAGCTGTTGGCCACGTTTGTGATGGGAGATGTTTGATATTTTTTAAGCCCATTTGGGTTTCAGTCCCATACATCAATTTATTTAGAATATTGTGTAAAAGGGGTATTTTATATTGTACATATGGTATTATGTGGGAGTCATAGAGATGAAAGCGCACGCTACCTAAGAGTCCTTTCCAAATGGCATAAGCCAACATCACATACATTTCGTGGGGAATGCCGTCTTATGAATACGATGCTTGGAAAAATACTGCACCCTACTGGATTCTTTTTAATAGTTCAAGGAAGAAGCTTCTTCTTTTTTGTTCTATAATGGGTTATTTTCTAATGGAATCTTTATCCTTGCTGCCTTATAGCAAAGGGGAAAGAAATTTATTTAGACTGTTCACACTACTACTTTTTTTATTTTTTTTATTTTTTTTGTAATGCAACTTGGTTGCTGTGCAGTGCATTTTATAAATGTTGTATATATTTAAGCTGGCCATACATTATACAATTTTCTTCTATACCTTACCAAAACCTTATAATATGAGGTCACACCTAAACACTTTAAATTTTGTATGCAATCGGGCAGGTCCTTGCACTACATAGTTGAAGGTAAATCTAAAGGAAATTGAACAAGCAAATTATATAATCTATGGCGCTACTAGGCAAGAGTTACTAATAGAAACCAGACTTTTTATTTTATTTTATTTTTTTAACGTACACTTAACGATCATGTTCAGTGCAGATGACGATATCTATCGGCAAAAGTTACACAGGCAAGTTTCACCATTGATCAGCAGTTATGAGTAGTAGCATATAGAATTTATATAGCGCCTACAGTTTGCGCAGCGTTTATAATATAAAGAGAGACAATACAGCAACAATACAATTCAATATAAGAGGGTTAGGAGGGCCTGGGAGCTTACAATTTAATAGACTAATTAGATAATTAATAATAATAATTAGAATAATTTTAACCAAAATAATATTTCCAGTTAGTTGCCTGTGACAAATTGTATTGTTTACCTGGTGATAATCAGAGTTCCATTACTGATAAAAATCCTTTTTCATTTGCACGATTCTTCACCACGGTTCATAAGTTGATAAAAACTCATGAAAATTCGGTCTTTAGCATTTCTAATTTTTCTAAACTATCAAATGGAAAAAAAATCTTTTATAATTGCATTAGAGAGGCTCTTTATCTCATTAAATATACTTAGGAAATTGTAGACAAAATTTTTAATGCTACGTAAAAAGATGATCGAATTTCACCACATTATTCATGCTTTCTCTCCTTTTAATCGCCATGATCAAGGGTGATAGAGCAGCGTTGTTAGCGAGTCACTCATCCTTACAGCTGACAGCACTCCCTGCCCGAAGCACATATATGCTCAGGAGGCAGCTGATTCAATATGATGGTATACCGATTTGCACTAGGGTGTAAATCAGTTTTATTCAGCCTGCTGGGGAATTACACGTATTACTGAACCGACAGCTTCAGCCCTACAAGGGCAATAGGGCTTCTTGGTTTGAATACCCCTTGATGTAATCTGACATCTGAATGTTTATCCTATCAGCTTGTATTTATATGGTCTTCAAGAATATGTAAATTAAAGTGCTTTCATGTAGGACTAAATGCCCTTGCTAATGCTGTAGTATAGCATTGTGCTCATCGGAGACCTGAAACAAATGTTGAATAACAAAGACAAAAACCATACTATATAAAGTGAAAAGGCACAGTATTTTTAAGGGCCCATTCGCATGTTGGCAAGCTGTTTTATTCTGTGTTGATGTGAGCTGCGTTAAGGCAGCCCATTCTGAATGGACTGCCAAAGTATTACAACGGATCAATAACACATGGCATGTGCATTGTGGTGCGCTGCAGTGCATCATACAATACAGTATGTTGGGGTGCCATTCACAATGAATGCCACAGAAAATAGAGCAGGTGTTTGGTGGAAACACTCTGTATCGCCTGCGTTTTACTGCAGTGCACAAGAGTAATTAGGCCCTCAAAGTGGATTTAATTTATCCTTCCAAAAATGTCATTTAGTTAGACTTTAGCTATAGTCGTTTGATGTGATTCATATTGGCATTATTTTCAAATGTTATTTTAATTCAGAAAAGTATTTCTTACAGTAAGACATTATCCTCAAAGAAAATCAGAAATACCAGAATTATTGTGTTTTCTCTTAAACCACTTCGGCTCTCACACCTGTGCACCCTCTATGGACCAGAGCAGTTTTCCTGCTATGCTATGTACCTGTTTACTCAGCAACAACTTTGTCATTCCTTAAAGTGGTTGTAAAGTCTCAAGGTTTTTCACCTTTAAAGTGATTGTAATGGTTCATTTTTTTTTTAAATAAAAGACATGTTATACTTACCTGCTCTGTGGAAGGGTTTTGCACAGAGCAGCCCCGATCCACCTCTTCTGGGGTCCCCTGATGGCGCTCCTGGTTCCTCCTCTTCGGCCAGTGCCCCTGCGGAGAGCTGATTACGATGGGGGCACTCGTGCGGGCACGGTCCCGAGTTTTGCTGCTGCATCCATTGACACAGACAGCAGGACTCAGCCCTGCCCTCGGCTTTCATGTTACTGGATTTCATTGACAGCAGCGGGAGCCAATGGCTCCTGCTGCTATCAATCTATTCATTGAGGACCCAAGACAGCGGCTGGAGCTGCTGGGCTCATGCTTGTCACTGGAAAGACCAGGTTCAGGTAAGAAAAAGGGGGATCTGGGGGGCAGCTGCAGCACAGGTGGTTTTTATCCTGAATGCTTTCAGGTGAAAAACCTACTATAGTACAGCTTCCCTCACACCCCCCTTTTATGTTATTTGAGCCCAATCCAATCCAGCGACGTGCACGAGCCCAGCGGCTCCAGATGCTGTGTCTCTCCTCATTGAACAGATTTATAGCAGCCAAAGCCATTGGCTCCTGTTGTTGGCAATCCAGTTCTGTGACACAGGGGCTAGTCCTGTTGTCTGTGTCAATGGACGCCGCAGCGGGATTCGGGAGCAAGCCAGCACGGGTGCCCCCATGGAAAGCGGCTTCCTGTGGGGGAACCAATGAAGGGGAGGAGCCAGGAGTGCCGTCGGGGCATCCCAGAAGAGGAGGGTCGAGGCTGCTCTGTTCAAAACCCTTGCACAGAGGAGGTAAGTATAATATGTTAGATAGATATATATATATCTATCTATAGTGTGTGTGTGTGTATATTTGTGTGTGTGTGTGTGTGTGTATATATATATATATATATATCTGTGACTCGGGATCGCCATCCAGCCATTTGTAAAACACAATCAACCAAAAAGCTTCAGCCAAACGGGAGACAAAACAGTCCAAACTCCTGGTAAAAAAAATCAAACTTTCGGCTCACTGTCTGTAAAACGTATCCCTTAACAGGGTTACATCCTCATCTTTCCCATGGATTCAAAAAGCCAAGTTACCAGTTGTTTAGCAGGGTCTCCGTTACAGCAGTCTACCACTTTGTGTATCCTGCCTCACACACACCACCTCACAGATACATTTTTTTTTTTTTTTTTTTTTTTTTACCTTAAAACGTAACTTCAGTCTTTTTTTTTTTAACTTCCCATCTATTAATTCTTCTGCTCGTTGTTTTAACTTTGGATAGTAAAACACATTTTTTTCTGCCAGTAAATACCTTATACAGCCCACTTCCTGTTTCCTGCCTGGTAAAAAGCCTAGGCTTATGACATCATGCACCACTCTCACTCTCGCTAGCATTTGGCAGGAAGGGAGGGGGGGGGTGTCATAAGAGGACCAATGAAAGCTGCAGAGCTGGAGGTGTGCTTCTGTGTGTCTGTATAAATCCAGGAAGTGAACAGGCAGCAGCTTCAGCTTCCCATGGTTAAAATGGATGCAGCCAGACTCGGTGGAGGGAGATTTCTGCAGCATATTTGGCAAGTACAGAATAAGTATAAATAAAATAATATGCAAAGTGGTTGGAGGGAAGCTTTTAGAATGGCAAAGATTTTTTTATTACAAATTATGTAAGCAGGCTGCAGTTCCTCTTTAATGCGTTCTCTGCATTAGGGGAAAAAAAAAACTTTTATGTGCCACTCCCCCCCCATTCCCCAATAATACTTAGCTGAGCCTGATCTCGATCCATCGTTGTATCTGAGAATCGGCTGCATTGTTCTCTCCCTCCTTACTGGACTCAGTGAGAGCAGTGGCAGCCATTGGCTCCTGCTGCTGTCAATCAAATCCAGTGACAAAGCAACAAAGAGTGGGATAGAAGGACACTGTGTGTGTGTTTTATAGATGCGTGCTTTGAATCAAACCTACATGAGTGCCCCCTTGCTATGGGGATACTCGGAAGGCAGGAGTAGCCAGGAGTAGCCAGGAGTAGTGGCAGAGGACCCCAGACGGAGAGGATCGGGCTGCTCTGTGCAAAGCCATTGCACAGAGGAGGCAAGTCGGGACCCTTCAGGGTAAGACCGCGCTAAATCAACCCCTAAACTCAAGTATATCTTGTTTATTATTATTATTTTTTTTTTTTAATGAGCATTTACAGTCACCTTAAGCCGACTTTGCAGGTGGGTTAACCTTTTTCAGGACCAAGTCCCTGTAATCCGAGTGGGGGTTCTTTTCCACAGTCATTCTGATCCTCCAAATCCTGAATCCCAGATAAAGGCTTAACAATCTTGGGCAAACTAAGTTTACCCCTTTCCAGCTGTATTTACACAGCAACTCCTAACTATCATTGACAGTCAGAGATTGCTGGCAGCTACAAGGGGAGCAGCTAGGCAGAAGAACCGGAAGGTACACATGCCCTGTATACTTCATTGAAGTTTTCTTTTTTTACACTGCAACAATGAGGTCTAACCAACAACACCCTTGTGCCTTGGATTGCAGATTGTAAACTTCTAATGTTTTCGTCTTCTAGAAAGTTCTAGTTCATTTTGCCTAAATCATTTTCTTTAACTTTACTGCAGTTTATTACATTAGAAGTAGTAAAGAAGAAGAATATAATTGAAGCGGATAAACAATGAAATGGTTGTGTGAAATGTGCTGTCTTTTTTTTTTTCTTTTTCTCAGGACCTAAATAAACGTCTGTCACTTCCGGCTGACATAAGGATACCAGATGGGTATTTGGAGAAGCTGCAGATAAATAGCCCACCCTTTGATCAACCTATGAGCAGGCGATCACGGAGAGCATCACTGGTAAGCTCTGGGAAGCCTAGCAGTGCACATTGTGCTTTATTGTGTTTTTATTTTCTGCTTATTATCACTTTCATTTATTTGAGGCATATTGCTTTAAAAGCATTACTAGTCAATTGTAATGCTGTAAAATAATTTAAAGCGTAGTTCCACCCTGGGTGTGAAAAATATTAAAAGTCAGCCGCTACAAATACTGTAGCTGCTGACTTTTAATATATGCACACTTACCTGTCCAGGGAGCCTGCGATGTCAGCACCCGAAGCCGACCCATCCATCCTGTTTCCTACTGCGCATGCACTAGTCGTGCTGTGCTTTCTTAATGGTCTTCTGGGACCTGTGTGCCTCCTAGAAGGCAGAGGGGGGAGGGACCGGATGTTTCATAGATTGCCGCACAATGATGTGCCAATCTTAGACAGAAGTGGGAGCAGATACCTGGTTTTGACCACGAACAAGCGGAGCTTCCACTTTTCGGTGGAACTCTGCTTTAAAGCTTTTTTTAAAGAGCCTTTGGCTCCTACATAGAGGGATCCTTTCCCTTTAGGCTATGTTCACATCTGTGCGGTGGTTCCTGCTGTGGGTCTGCACCTGTTCCCACAGCTACCAGCACAGAAAAGCATGCTGGATGCATACGAGTGCCATTAATTGTAATGGCGTGCTCCACGCACTAGAAATCGCACCCAAACTGGGAACCGCACTGCACTTGCAGTTCCAGTGTGGGCTGCGATTCCAGAAATGGTGCAGGGATGTTTTCACTGTCTTTCGGGAGGCACGGCAGGCCATTCAAATGAATAGGATGCCGTCCCCGCACAAAACACATCTCGCAGAGCCGCAGCAATGTGAACCTAGCATTACCCTACTGTTTACATTTATTCTGCAAAATTTTTTTTTCCTCAAATATTGTAAAATATTATTTCAATAAAGTTTATCCCCATTACATAGGGGATGGTGGGATTGGTAGTCTACAAGAAACACAACCTTATTCCTGCTTTCAGTTTGTCTCGTAGGAAGTGACAAGGACACTGCATTTTTAGCAGTATCAACAGTTTTTTTTTGTACTTGCCTTAAAAATAAAACAAATGCAGCCCCTGCATTTTTTAAGGATTGTTGAGCTGCAATATACTACGTTATTGAGTTTACTTCTACTTGAACTGCATTAAATCTGCTGTTAAGTTCTGCTGTACCAGTTCCCACTGCGTAGTTCATTTATCTCGGCGTTGCCAAAATTGTGCGGACAGGCAGGTAAGAAGCTTTAATTCAGAAGAGACATATGGGGAGATTTCTTAAACTGGAGCACTCAGAATCTGGTGCAGCTGTGCATGGTAGCCAATCAGCTTCTAACGTCAGCCTGTTCAATTAAGCTTTCACCATAAAACCTAGAAGCTGATTGGTTTCTATGCAGAATTGCACTTTTGCACTCTCCAGTTATAGTAAATAATCCCTATAGTGTGTCACTGCTGCATTAAAATTTCTGCCTGTTCACCTTTTTTTTTTTTTTTAAAGTTCCACTTTAACAATTGCAAATATGATTTTAGAAGTAGTGGTGTATATATGTTTGTATTTAATAATTTTTTTTTTGCTGTGCTAAGGTATTTTTTTAATTTTGTTTCCTTACTACAGTCTGAAATTGGTTTTGGAAAGATGGAAACTTACGTCAAACTGGAGAAGCTTGGAGAGGTTTGCAGCTTTTATTTTATTTACCTTCAGAAGAGGTCGATGTTCAGTATGGTTATTATCAGGTCAAAGTGATATTTTTTTTTTTCCCTCCCATGTTCAATAAGCAATTGCCTCCCTAAGTTGCTGAGTCATTACTGAATGTGGAAATCAATTGGTAAATAAAGCAGGTCTGAGCTTGTGAGTTTAGGCTAATCATTTACTGTATATTGGCCACCATATGTTTTGTATTTTAATGTTTTTTGGCCCGACAGGCACAGATTGTGAGTCAAGTGCCATGTTGCTGGGACTCTCCTCTATGGCCAACAGCCATAGATAGTTTGAATTTTGGCAGATTGTAGTAGGAACTAATCGATCAACTTGGGTACAACCAGCTTGCTGAATTTTACATGCAATTTATTGCTAGTGGCTGGTATAGCTGCCAGCAATAATCACTGTGTTCTCCGGGTGGGGATCAAGGTTGCAGGAAAGAAATTTGCTCCGTCTATGGACAGCCTTAGCCAGGGCTTTCTTTCATCTGCTCATCTGTGTTGGCGGACTCCCGGAAATCAAATCGCTACCTTTTGTTATTTTTATCTTGTACCTTCAGTTGTCCAGCGGTTAAAGCAAATCAAAATTCATCCGGTTCAGCAGGGACCAGACAAATTTCGATCCATCTATGGCAGCTTCCATTAATGAGAATCAGATTGACTTTTCATGATTGGGCTTGTTGGGAAAAATTTTGTTTGATCAGCCCTGCTGCCAATTGACTGCAGCTCTGATCAGGGTATTCTGACAGTGGAGTGGTCCCTGCTTAGAGAATACAATAACACAGCAGGGGATGATTCTCCTATCCAGCTCACTTGTTAGTATGGGGGAATCTTTTCAGTTGTCCACCTCGCTTGTGAAGTTAGGGGAATCCGTTCATTTTTTATTTTTTTTTTGATCAGCCTGTTCTCTGATTGAAAAAACCTGACCAAAGAATGGCCAGTGTACTGTCTGATTTACCCCTGCCTCTACTAATCTACACATCTATATTTAAAGATAATCTAAAAATGTTTTTCTCTTCATTTTGAATAGAAAAAAAAGGTTTTAAAACCCTGCCCTTCTTTTTTTTATTTATTTTTTATTTTTAAATACCATCTTTGTCCGATTGGGGAGATTTTCCTTCACTTCCTGTCACATAGCCAAAACAGAAGATGTGAGGAACTAAAGTGAGGGAATCGTTGGTTGGCACCAGTGTTCCCATAGGAAGATTTCCCCTCTATTCCTGTTCAGGTAGCAACCCAAACTTTAGATTTCTTTCACTCTTGGCAGTGATGGCAGTAAACAGGATAAATAGAGGTTGAATCTCCCTAATGGTTGCATAGATGGCAATAAAAACCTGACAGGTGTTCTAATTCCTCTCCATTCTATCCAATACTAAAAAAAAATGTTGCCTTTAGTTATAATTTAAACCAGTAACAAAAACATGAAAATCAAGTATGTGAAAATGTACGGTAAGTTAAAAATTATGATAAACAGAATAATAATGGCTAAAAATATGTGCTCACTAAAAATATACTATACATTCCCTTTTAAGAGAATGAACTTTAGAATCCAACCTACATTTCAGGACCATTTTACATAGGAAAACCACAGGTATAATCTAAACCTCTGTTTTCCATGACTTAATGAAAACTGTCCTCATGGTTTATGGTTTAGACACCGGTAGAGCAATTAATCTTTAGCTGTGCAAATAACTATTACATCATTAGTGTTATTTTTATAACCCTCTTGCATATACAGTATTTTATTATATCTTTTCATCTGACAACACTGAAGAAATTACAATTAACTGTAAATTTGCTGTCCCCTCAAAATAACTCAACACACAGCTATTAATGTCTAAACCACTGGCAACAAAAGTGAGTACACCCCTAAGTGAAAATGTCCAAATTGGCCCCTATTAGCCATTTTCCCTCCCCGGTGTCATGTGACTCGTTAGTGTTACAAGGTCTCGGGTGTGAATGGGGAGCAGGTATGGTAAATTTGGTGTTATCGCTCTCTCTCTCTCATACTGTTCACACTGGAAGTTCAACATGGCACCTCATGGCAAAGAACTCTCTGAGGATCTGAAAAAAAGAATTGTTGCTCTACATAAAGATGGCCTAGGCTATAAGAAGTTTGCCAAGACCCTGAAATTGAGCTGCAGCACGGTGGCCAAGACCATACAGCAGTTCAACAGGACAGGTTCCACTCAGAACTGGCCTCGCCATGGTCGATCAAAGAAGCTGAGTGCCCGTACTCAGCGTCATATCCAGAGATTGTCTTTGGGAAATAGATGTATGAGTGCTGCCAGCATTGCTGCAGAGTTGAGGGGGGGGGGGGGGGGGTCAGCCTATCATTGCTCAGACCATACGCCGCACACTAAGGGTGATGCACAAGAAAGCCCGCAAACAGTTTGCTGAAGACAAGCAGACTAAGGACATGGATTACTGGAACCATGTCCTGTGGTCTGATGAGACAAGAAAAACTTTTTTGGTTCAGATGGTGTCAAGTGTGTGTGGGGGCAACCAGGTGAGGAGTACAAAGACAAGTGTGTCTTGCCTACAGTCATGCATGGTGGTGGGAGTGTCATGGTCTGGGGCTGCATGAGTGCTGCCGACACTGCAGAGCTACAGTTCATTGAGGGGACCATGAATGCCAACATGTACTGTGAAATACTGAAGCAGAACATGATCCCCCCCCCCCTCCCTTCGGAGACTGGGCTGCAGGGCAGTATTCCAACATAACCCCAAACACACCTCCAAGACGACCACTGTCTTGCTAAAGAAGCTGAGGGTAAAGGTGATGGACTGGCCAAGCATGTCTCCAAACCTAAACCCTATTGAGCATCTGTGGGGCATCCTCAAATGGAAGGTGGAGGAGGGCAAGGTCTCTAACGTCCACCAGCACCGTGATGTCGTCATGGAGGAGTGGAAGAGGACAACAGTGGCAACCTGTGAAGCTCTGGTGAACTCCATGCCCAAGAGGGTTAAGGCAGTGCTTGAAAATAATGGTGGCCCCACAAAATATTGACACTTTGGACCCAATTTGGACATTTTCACTTAGGGGTGTACTCTTTTTTTTTTGTTGCCAGTGGTTTAGACATTAATGGCTGTGTTGAGTTATTTTGAGGAGACGGCAAATTTATACTGTTATACAAGCTGTACACTCACTACATTACATTGTAGCAAAGTGTAATTTCTTCAATGTTGTCGCATGAAAAGATAGAATAAAATATTTACAAAAATGTGAGGGGTGTACTCACTTTTGTGAGATACTGTATTATGGCATGGAAAAAGTGGGAAAGGGATCCTATACTATTCCCTTACGTTCCCCACATTCTGTGTAATAGACCAATGCTGTTTGTTCACGTTGGCCTCGTAGGGCATATTGGAGAATGCGTTTGCGTGTGGCCTTGTATGGTGACTGCATATAACTTGTATTTATAGAAAACTGTCATCCCTTTTCTGGCATCCTTTTTGCTTCTTTTTCTGCCATGTTTCTTTGCTGCTACATGTTTTCTTTCCCCGCTCGACATCTATTTGATGTATTTGGCGCTATGCTTTCTCTTATGACAGGTTAAATGTGTTGCTCAATGCATTGCCTCATTTTCTTGTAAGGATAACTTAAAGTGAAAAAAGTAAAACTTTTTGTTGTAAAATAAAAAAACCTGTTCTACTTCCCTCCTCTGTGCAAGGGTTTTGCACAAAGTGGCCCGATCCTCCTTTTGTGGGGTCCCCCCGCGACGGTCCTGGCCTCTCTGCTTTATCATGGGCCCCCACAGAGAGCCACTTTCCATGGGGGCACTCATGTAGGCGCGCTTCCGTGTCCTACTGCTGCATCCATTGACACAGACAGCAGGACTCGGCCCCGCCCCCAGCTCCCGTGTCAATGGATTTGGTTGACAGCAGCGGGAGTCAATGGCTCCTGCTGCTAGCAGTCTATTCAATGAGGACTCGAAACTGTGGCTGGAGCCGCTGTCCTTGACCTTGTCGCTGGAACAATCAGGCTCGGGTAAGAAAAGGGGGGGGGGGGGGGGGCTGCAGCGCAAAAGGTTTTTCTTCTTAATGCATAGACTGCATTAAAATGAAAAAAATGTAAGGGTTTACAACCCCTTTAAGTGGTATTAAGTCCAAAAACAACAATGGAATATATTGCAGCCTATCAATCCTTGGATGTGGTGGCTGCATTCGTGTATTTTTTTCCATGATTTCACTTGGAGATCCTGCTAGTAACACTTTCTGTTCTAGTTAGGGTTCATGCATGAGCGGAACTGTGTGATCACACGCTTTCCTGCACCCACAACAAAAACACTGTTGGCAGACACGCAGGAGTGCCATTAACGCTCAATGGCACACCCACACATTGGAAACCACAGCACATTTTCCCGTGCTGGGGTCGCATAGCACTATGCAGTTTCCCAACGCCTGCAATTTTGGAGAAGGACCTTTTCCCTGCTTTTTTTAAAAAGTACTGCAGCCCAATTGAATGTGGCCGCAGGGAAACCACAATATTGTGAACCTAGCCTTATGGCGTCTGCATTCTGGATGATGTATTTAGGCAGACGCCATTGGAGAGCAGCATTTTCATTCTGGGGAGAGAATAGTGTTAAGCTGTGAGCACACTATGTTTTTTTTGTTTTGTTTTTTTTGGAGGGGGGAGGGGTTTCCCACTAGCGGCCTGAGCAAAAAGAAATTGACAGGTTTCCTCGTCCAAATAAGCAAGTTGAATATAGGAATCCTTGATGCGCTATTGTAGTTTGACAGCGGGACTCCTCTGCTTTCAGAATACAGTGATCAGTGGCTGCAGCTCTTGGCTGCAGCCACTGATCGAAGAAGGTTTTCCAGCAGGCCCATTCTGCAGAAGCTGATCTAATAAATCTGCTTCTATTGAACTGGCCGAATTTCAATCTGGGTGTACCTGGCTTCAGACTAGCAGATTTAACTACTTGCAGCCAGCGCTATAGCTTAAAGACGGCTACAGCGTGGGCCTTAATTGCCTGCGGGTCATGTGCACACTCTGTAATCACCAAGTCTATGAGACTCGGTTGATCACAGGTCAGAGTAAGGAGTCGATCCCGGCCCCTTACCACGTGATCAGCTGTCAGCCAATGATGCTGATCATGTGATGTAAACGGAAGATTGGTAATCAGTATTTTTTTTCCCTCCATGCTGTTGGCGTGAGGGGGAAAAAAAAGCTGATCACCGGCTTCTGTCAGAGGGACATCGGTCCCTCAGAGAGCCGCGACTGCATTTTCTGTGCCCACCAGTGCCAGCTGCCAGTGCCCACTATGCCACCTATCAGTACCCCACAGTGCTGCCCATCAATGCCCACCAGTGCTGCCAATCAATGCCCATCAGTGTCTCATCGGTGCCACCCAACAGTGCCCTTCAGTGCCGCCTCATCTGTGTTCATCAGTGCCCATTAGTGCCACCTTATCAGTGCCCATTAGTGCCACCTTATCAGTGCCCATCAATGTCGCCTCATCAGTGCACATCAGTGAAGGAGAAAAATTACTTGTTTTCAACATTTTTCTAACAAACTATGAAACCATTTTTTTCTAAATTTTCAGTCCTTTTTTCATTTTATTTAGAAAAAAATAAAAAAAACCTAGCAGTGATTAAATACGACCAAAAGAAAGCTCTGTTTGTGTGAAAAAAATGCTAAAATGTAATTTGGGTACATGACCGCGCAATTGTCATTCAAAGAGTGACAGCGCTAAAAGCTGAAAATTGGTCTGGGCAGGAAGGGGATTTAAGTGCCCAGTAAGCAAGTGGTTAAATGGACTGGACTAACAAATTGTACCTGAATGGCAGCAATGTTATAAGCAGTTACAGCATCAGTTTTATTTTTTTTCCTTTTTGGTATAAAGGTTTTACATAAACGAATAAAAGCAAACTGTTGTAAGCACCCCTGTCAGTGTAAACATGGTTTGTCTCGAGTCTTTTAAGGGCTGAGGGCCAAGGGTGTGCAGGTAGCCATTTTAATCTTCCAGGGGGTGGTGTGGTGTGTTTTTTTTTTTTTTTTACACTTTAAGTGTACTAAGTGACACTTCATTCATGTCACTGGGAAAATGAAGGGCCATCTACAGAGGTGTGATATTATGCAAGCATGTTGCATAATATTGCACAGTTCTGGAACGCAGATGAATACCACCTTCTGGTGTGAACATGACACCAAAAACTATTGTGTTCTGTGTCTCTGCAATTACCTGCATAATCTATTAGAAAAAATGAATGTAGCTGCACACGGTGTGAATGGACCCCAATTGGACAGCTTAGTCTGTTAAATTTGAGAAGTAACAGACTTACTGGCTGAATCACCTGGTAAAAATAAATTGAGAGTGATTAAAGTATATTTAAAAATAAAATAAAAAATGTTATACTTACCTGCTCTGTTCAAGGGTTTCCTCGTTTTCTGGGGTCCCCCAGCCCCCCTGGCTCCTCCTATTCATCAAGTGCCCCCACGAAGAGCCGCATTTCATGGTGGCACTCATGCGTTCATGCTTTTGAGTTCTGCCGCTGCGCCCCCTGACACAGGCAACAGGACTCGGCCCCGCCCCCGCCTCCCGTGTCACTAGATTTAATTGACAGCAGTGGGAGCCTGCTGCTATGAATCTATTCAATGAGGACCCGAGACCGCGGCTGGCGCTGCTGGGCTTGTGCTTCTCTCTGGAACGATCAGATTCATTCAGGTTAGAAAAAAAGGGGGGCTCTGGGGGGGGGGGGGGGGGAGCTGCAGCACAGAAGGTTTTTCACCATAATGCAAAGAATGCATTACAGTGAAAAACCTTGAGAACTAATGCAGCCACCACATCTAAGAATTGCTGAGCTGCGATTTAATAACTTTTTGTTTTTGGTTTTAATACCACTGTAATGTGCCCCAAACAAAACATTTTTTTTTCTGCTTTTGGTAGACTGAAGAAGGTTAGATCCTCTGTAATGTTATTGCTGCTATCTGAGGTTCTATTAGGTGGATTTACCCTCTTTTCCTGATATTTCCCAAAGCAAAATAGAAATAATCTTTAACAGATTATGGAAAGGCTGGAACCCCTGTAAAAATGTATGTCCCTGTTGCAGATGTTCACTCTCTGTCTAGTAAACCATTGTCAGCAGGCCAGGAAGTGAGGGGGAAATATCTCTAACATAGCCTCAGGTTGCAACATATACAGTTGTGCTCATACGTTTACATACCCTGGCAGAATTTATGACTACTTGGCCATTTTCAGAGACTATGAATGATAACACAAAAACTTTGCTTTCACTCATGGTTAGTGTTTGGCTGAAGTGATTTATTATCAATCAACTGCGTTTAATCTTTTTAAATCATAATGGCAACAGAAACTACCCAAATGACCCTGATCAAAAGTTTACATACCCCAGTTCTTAATACCGTGTATTGCCCCCTTTAACATCAATGACAGCTTGAAGTCTTTTGTGGTATTTGTGGATGAGGCTCTTTATCTTCTCAGATGGTAAAGCTGCCCATTCCTCTTGGCCAAAAGCCTCCAGTTCCTGTAATTTCTTGGGCTGTCTTGCATGAACTGTATGTTTGCGATCTCCCCAGAGTGGCTCAATGATATTGAGGTCAGGAGACTGAGATGGCCACTCCAGAATCTTCACTTTGTTCTGCTGTAGCCAATGACAGGTCGACTTGTGCCTTGTGTTTGCGATCATTGTCATGTTGGAATGTCCAAGTACGGTCCATGAGCGGCTTCCTGGCTGATGAATGCAAATGATAACATACTGCATTCATCTTGCCAACAATTTTGGCCAAATTTCCTGTGCCTTTGTAGCTCACACATCCCCAAAACATCAGCGATTCACCTCCGTACCTTTCATCATAGGTCTTGTTGACTCCTCTCTAAATATAGCGTTTATGGTTGTGGCCAAAAAGATCAATTTTGGTCTCATCACTCCAAATGACTTTGTGCCAGAAGGTTTGAGGCTTGTCTCTGTGCTGTTTGTAGTAATGTCTTTCTTCTGGCGACTCGACCATGCAGCCCATCTTTCTTCAAGTGCCACCTTATTGTGCATCTTGAAACAGCCACAACACATGTTTTCAGAGAGTCCTGTATTTCACCTGAAGTTATTTGTGGGTTTTTCTTTGCATACCAAACAATTTTCCTGGCAGTCGTGGCTGAAATTTTAGTTGGTCTACCTGACCATGGTTTGGTTTCAACAGAACCCCTCATTTTCCACTTCTTGATTAGAGTTTGAACACTGCTGATTGGCATTCTCAATTCCTTGGATATCTATTTATATCCCTTTCCTGTTTTATACAGTTCAACTACCTCTTCTGACAGATCCTTTGACGATTATTTTGCTTTCCCCCATGGCTCAGAATCCAGAAATGTCAGTGCAGCACTGGGTGAAAGATGCAAGGGTCTGTCAGGAGTCCATAAACTCATTGACCTTTTATACACACACACTAATTACAAGCAAACAGATCACAGGTGAGGATAGTTACCTTTTAATAGCTAGTCAATCCCCTTTGTGTCAACCTGTGTGCATGTTATCAGGCCGAAATCACCAGGGTGTGTAAACTTTTGATCACGGTCATTTGGGTAGTTTATGTTGCCATTATGATTTAAAAAGAGTAAACACAGTTGATTGATAAAAAATGGCTTCAGCCAAACACTAACCATGAGTAAAAGAAATGTTTTTGTGTTATCATCCATATTTTCTGAAAAATGGCCAAGAAATCATAAATTCTGTCGGGTATGTAAACTTATGCGCACAACTGTACATGTCAGGAGTTTTACTCCTTCCCCACTCTAGTGCAAAAGTGACATCCACTAAAAGTGGTTCCCAGAAACATTCCAGAGTGTGAATGATTGCAGTGATGAGTTGTATACAGGAGAGTAATATTTTAGTTTTACATAAATAACTGTGTGTTCATTTTGGTTTGCTTATATGTGTGTGTGTTTTGTTTTTTCAGGGCACTTATGCCACAGTATTTAAAGGAAGAAGTAAACTGACTGAGAACCTTGTAGCATTGAAAGAAATTCGTTTGGAACATGAAGAAGGCGCCCCTTGTACAGCCATTAGAGAAGGTAATGCTCTTACACTGGTGTAGGATTGCGGTGATCATAGCTAATGGATCTTCACAGTGACTGCATTAGCCATTCTCAAAATTGCAGCGTAGTCGTTGTGCATCAGATGTACCAACAGATGTGTAGTGCGATGACCTGTCTAAGCAATCCATTCAATATACAGTCAGGTTGACCCTTAAGCCTGGTACACACTAGTATTTATTTTTAACCCAGCGGGCTGTTTTAGCTATTCAGATGTGTAGTGTGATGATCTGTCTAAAGCTGGCTACACACTATATAATTTGTATACAATTGTCTTGTACAACTTTCCTTTAGATTTACCAAACTATAAAATATGAGGTCAAACCTAAACACTTTCAAATTGAATCAGGCAGGCCCTTTCACTACATAGTTGAAGGTAAATCTAAAGGAAATTGAACAACGAAAATTGTATAATGTGCATGCTTAAGAAATCCATTCAATTTATATACAATCGAGTTGACCTTTTAAGCCTGGTACACATTAGTAGTTTTTCTTTTGGTTAACGCAGCAGGCTGAATAAAAAAACTGAAGAGCTCAGGAGGATCCGCTGTATTTAACTATCTGATGTTAGTACAGCAATCTCCCCCATTGAACTATTGGGTTGTGACAGGTGGGCGACCCC
The DNA here is from genome assembly GCA_028564925.1 of Lithobates sylvaticus. Lineage (NCBI taxonomy): Eukaryota > Metazoa > Chordata > Amphibia > Anura > Ranidae > Lithobates > Lithobates sylvaticus. Next base: position 359,113,467 of record CM053029.1, on the reverse strand, counting down.
TCCACTAAAACACATCGATCAGCGCTCTCAGCCACTGGGAGCACTGATGATTGGATTCCGATAAGCAGACCTTTTATGGTCTGGCCCCTTCGACAGGGTCAGACTGGCTGCCCTACACACGAAATTCCCTGCCTTGTGTATGGCCCATTACACTACATAGTAGTTGGTAAATGTAATATTGATTAAGCATGTATTCCCTTTGAATTTTATAAATGTTTAAATTAAAAAAAAATCATATCTTTAAGAAACAGATTTCACAGTACATTGATCAATCAATAAACAATCATTTTATTTGAAAAGACAGTGCTTTCCAGTCAGATTCAGTAAAATCATTATTTTTCTTTGTTGTGTTGAACAATCATTTTTGTGGGCAATATTGTTATAAACTAGCACTTTTATGCTTAATTGACTGGTTGTCATTGTGTATGTGGCAAACTTATTGCTAATGTTATACCCTTAAAGATTGATGGGCACCAGAGGGAGCATATATAAAATACAATAATTGCAGGTGTAGGCAGGATGCATTGTGTGGTGTTAAAAGTTTTTACCATTTAATTATGCCTTGTTGTATGTGTGATTTGAAAAGGTGCCCGCTTTGATTATATAGAAACAATTAAAAGGCTTGTGTGAAGGCCTAGGGCTGGTAGTTTCATAGTAAAAGGCTACCTTGCACTGTCCCATACAGTGAGAAAACTCACCAACGTTGACATACGCAGGCAGTTTATTGCCCCGTCACAAAAAAATGTGTGTTCTAGGTTCGTCCAAATCTTTTGTACCATTCTGAACATTATACTTAAAGTGCTCCTTTAAAAATTAAAATTCAGCAGCTACACATACTGTAGCTGCCGACACTTAACATTAGGACACTTGTCCTGGAGTCCAGCGATGTCAGCACTGCAACTGATGTTTTTCCATCAGCTGTCAGGTGCTGCCGCCACCATTGCCAGTAAGGGAACCCAGCAGTGTAGCCTTTCGGCTTCATGGCCGGGTCCCTACCGCGCATGCGCGAAGCGCGCTGCGCTCTCTCACTCGCCCGGCGCAAGATAAGGGGGACAGAGCTGCTGACGTACTTCACCACAGCCCGGTCTCCCGGGAAAGTGGGGACAGGGTACCTGTCAAAGACAGGTATCTGCTACCCCCTCCCCCCGGAAGGTTCCAAATGTGGCACTGGAGGAGGGGGAGGAATCAGATAAGCGTATGTTCCACTTTAAATAATAATAATCTGCTGAGCCAAAAATTACTTAATTTTTACCATCTGAAAACTGCTTGATGTCAATGTCTGATCCTCTGCATGTTGTAGACTCCATCCGTTCTTGTTTCAGCTTTTTACTGCATAAGTCTACATCTTAAACGTAAACCTAATATCAGCTTGTAAAAGAAAGGCAAAATAAAAGTACAGTGTCCTGGTTGGACTTGTAGTTGTGCAGTGATCCTTTAGTGTTCTGGAAAGTAGTTCTAGAGCAGGGGTCTCCCAACTATGGCCCACAGCCAAAATCTGGTCCCCTGCAAAAATGTTTTCCGGCCTTCTGATGGAAGAGGGGACTGATGAGGAGCCTCATGTAAGGGGTGACTCTGATGGGGAGTCTCATGTAAGGGGTGACTCTGATGGGGAGTCTCATGTACGGACAAATCTGTTGTAAGGTGGACTTTGATGGGGATGGGGTTTATTTGGAATTTTTGCTTTAATTTTTTTTTTTTTTAAATCCTATAATGCAGATTACAAAAAACTCCAAGCAAAACATATTCATTCATTTAAATTAGATTTTTTTTCCCCCCCAACCTGCAAATATTTGTATAAATTAAAATGTGGCCCCCATACTGACAAGTTTTAGGAGGGGCCTGTTTTACAGATACGGAAGAGAAATGCAAGTAGATCATTCTTAGACAGTTATGCAATTCTAACAGGACTGGGCGATTCCCGGGACTGGCGACTAAAAAAAAAAACATCCTGGGAACAGGGTCGTTGAGAGCTTCCAGTATGTTAGAAATGGCAAAGTTTGCTTAGTCGGTCTCTCACAACACTGTCTGTCAATACAGTCACATTATCTGCTATGATCTCACACAGTGTCAGCTTTACCTGTTGGTAGCACCAGCATTTTAGCACCTGTTTCCCCACCATCAATAGATATTATTTTATAGAATTTATATAGCGCCAACAGTACAATTACAATACAGTAGGAAATAGAGAGCCCTGCTTGTTAGAGCTTACAACCTAAGAGGGAATATCAGACCGCTGGGGAAACCCTTTGCCTGAATGCTCCCTCCCAGAAACTACCAGAAAAAAAATACAATCTTTTTTTGCCCCCAAGGATGCAGTCCACATAACTTACATTGCATATGTGTTTGTTTCTCTTGTTTTAATATGTAGTCCCTTTCCTTACGCAACCTTATTTAAAAATGTCCTTTTAAAACAACAGAATCTAATTTTCAGGCAATGATAGAAACAGTTTAAAGTGGATTTATAGGGGGTCAACAGATTAAAAGGGGTGGGGGGGGGGGGGAGAAATGGGAAATACATTTTTTTTGTATGAGAAATAAAAATTAAGTATGCCAAGATGTAATGCATCGACTTTTGTATGTAACAAAAATTCTATAATAAACGATTAAATAAAAAAATAAAAAAAAGAAAGAAAAAAAAAAATGTCCTTCAGTAATTCAGTTAAAATATTATTTTGATATTGTTTCTACACCCTTCATTATCAGCTACGTGAAATGGCAGATTGATCTATAGAGGATCTTTATTTTTTTGCTTATTTCTCAGAAAACTCAGCTCTACCAAAGCTGTATCAGAGATTTTATTTATGGTTCAATAGAGGTCTGTCCATGAAATGTGTTAAGTTGCACTGAAATGTCATAAACATTTTTTTTCTCCTCTTGCAGTTTCGTTATTAAAGGACCTGAAGCATGCAAACATTGTCACATTACATGACATCGTTCACACGGAAAAATCATTGACACTTGTTTTTGAATATCTGGTATGTACTCTATTTACAGTTGTGCAGTATTGAAGTAAAGAGCTATGAATTTGTATTTGCCATCATGTACTAATCTGAAGTCTCTGCCATCTTATAGTTAGATAATTAAAGTTGTTGTTAACCCACTTTTTCAGAATACTCAGATTGTCTCTGTACTATAATAAGTGTGCCTGTGTAATGTAAAAAATCTGCCGATCTGTACCTATATAAGCTTGGTTCCCGACACTCAGCTGATTCCTTGGCTCTCTCCTCTCCCGGCTCACAGTTCCAGTGGGCAGGACCAAGCACTCCCACTGACATCTGCATGGAAGAGAGGAAAGGGAGAGTGAGCCAATGCAAACACCGACAGTCAGCTGAGCCCTGGGAGCTGTGCTCATATAGGTACAGATCGGCAGATTTTTTACATTGCACAGGCACAGGGATACTTATTGTAATGATACAGAGGGGATTACAGCACTTAGCTGCAGATATGAGAGGAGCGGGGGCAGCCACTGGTATGAGCAGACAGAGAGGGTAGAGGGTATGAGAACAGAGGAGACACAGGAGAGCAGGCAGCATATGATGAAGGCATGTATGCTAACTCTGGCGTCAGAGCTCAACACCCCAGATACATCGGAGTCAGCATACAGGGGAATAGGTTTAGCCAGGCAGGATCACCCAGGTATTTCAGGTGGTGTTACAGGGCGCCAAATTACAAAGCACAAGCACTGTGCTGTGTAACATGCTTTAGGGGAACATGATCCATTGTTAAAGAGGGACTGTACCTGAATTTTTTTTTTTTTTTTTTTTTTTTTTAAAAGCCAGCAGCTACAAATACTGCAGCTGCTGACTTTTAATAAATGGACTCTTACCTGTCACAGGTTCCAGCAATGTCGGCAGCAGAGGCCGATCAATCGCTCGGCTCGTTGCTGCTGCTGGTGCCATTCTGGGTGAGGGAATCAGGAAGTGTCGCCTTTGCGGTTTCACTTCCCGGTTCCCTACTGCGCATGTGCAAGTCGCGCAGCGCAATGAGAATCATCAGTGCTGTCTGCCGGGACACGTGTGTGTCCCGGCAGACAGCGCCCCCGGACAGGAAGTGGCGTAAACTCCCGTGGGAGTTTATGCCCGGAAGTGGGTGTAAATACCTGTCAGGTATCTGCACCCCCCTCCCCGTGAAAGGTGCCAAATGGGACATCGGAGGGGGGGAGGGTTCCGAAAAGCGGAGTTCCACTTTAGGGTGGAATCCCGCTTTAACAACAGAATTTTTTTTTTTTTTTTAATGAACCCTTGAAGTGAGACAGAGCTATCGTCCCACAAGCATGCAAAAGACATTAAAACAGACATTTTTGGTTTGAGACTAAATGGCAGTATATCCAAGTGCCATATTTGAGAAAGACACCATAATAGGTTGGAAGGAGCTTATGGGCTGTAGTGGTTGTCAACAAAATGAGGACCGCCATTTTGCTGAAGACCACAACAGCGGTTTTAGCGCAGAGCACGGGGTAGACCCACAGGCTAATGTTGGTGTCACAATGGGGAGGTGCAAATTGCTTTGCTCCCATTTTAAAGACCGCACTGAATGCCTTTTATATGAAAACCTCTGCAGGGCATATGTCCCTGTTACTATGGAAACCCTGGAATGCACACAGCAAGTCCAAATGCCCTGCACACCAGCCCGACTCTGCCTCCCATAGGCTCCCTGCTGTATGAATCTGGTGCATTGAAGTTTTATTAGAAACCTATTTATTTGCCAGGAGGCTGGAGTAGTGGATCCAGTGCAAACGCAACCACACGGACATGTTCAGCTGGAGAGGTTAAAGTAATCTGTCTGTTCAGTGTAAGCCTTCTGTTACAATGTAGATGCTTGCCTTTACTCTGGTGTATTTCTGCAAAGTGTGCTGTCGAAAATGGTCCATTAATAGACTGTACAGGTGACACGTGATAGGGGGAGTAGAGCATTCAACTGATGGAAGTTTATGTATCCACTGTAGCACATACAGTATTTAATGTGTGCAGGGATATAGTTGATGAAACATAACTTAATCTTGGGGTCATTGTAAGTGAGCCTAATATGCACCATCCTTGATTCTTATTATTGACCTACTGTATTGTCCCCTCCTGGCTGCTTTAAAGTGGATGTAAACCCAAATTGTTGTTTTTTTTTATTTTTTTTTTTTTTTGATGTCATACTGTAGAGTATAAGATTTCCTATCATTTGAGCCAGTCTTGCCACAAATAGTTAATCCAGCTCTGAGCAATCATCTTTTGTTGTTCAGTGATAAAAATCTTGACAAACAGAGAAAAACTTTGTCAAATCCTCCCCCTTGCTGTGAGTGACAGGTGATTTACATATGTCGTGCACTAGCCTAAGAGACGTGCATTATTTTTTAATTCCCTCCCACTCCTTTTTTCTGCTGCTCTGCCAGGATTGGATGTTTCACACCTCAGCATAATTGGGCATGCTGAAGTCATGTGGTTACTTTCCTGTCTTTTAACTGGATGTTAGAGATCATAGCAGAAGTTGAGTGTAAGAAATGCACAGGAGAAAAATGCATATTGACAAGGGGAGTCTACTGACATCACGACTCCAGACAACAGACCCACCCACAGAATCTGCAGTTTTTCGGGTCTCATAACAGAGGGGGGACATTTGACAGGTAAAGATACATGCAGGGGGCATGTATATCCTTATAGATAACCCCTATGGCAGTAATTTAGAAAGGATGACATTGGGTTTACATCCACTTTAAGTACCCCTCACCTCTGCTTACATCCAACTCCACTGCATCAACTTGGTTCATTTAGCCTGCCCATTAACGATTCAAATTTTTGGACGGTTCAGCAGAAGGGGATTCAAACCATGTATGGCCGGCCTTAATGCCAATGCTATCATCCCTCCATCATTGGCAGCCTCATCCCATCCTCTGCAGTCTCTTTCTGCCCATCAGAACCAAAATAGTTCTTAAACATTATTTGTAATATCCCCAGCTTTGCCTTTTCTGGAATGGGCATGTTTTTGTTGGTAATTAATAAAAGAAAAAGGTGTGAAGGATCTTTTTACTACACATGTTAATTGTTCTGAACCCTTTTACACCAGCTGTGCCTGTTCTGATCAGCAAATGATCTACTATTGAATCGGAGACTAAAAAGTAGGGATGTCACTTTTGTGAGATCTGTGCATGTTAAATTTTGCCCTCTTGGAACATATCGGGCACATGTTAGGTCTATGGGCAGGCGGATGCAAACCAGATGTGTATCCATTTACATCTGACTGCCTAAGATCTAATATGTTTATGCGGAAAAAAAAGAATGCAAAAAAACAAAAAAAATGTTCCCTTTTTTTTTTTTTTTTTGCCGTCTTCAATATTTGGTGACCTGAAACAAAGCAAGAGAATGTCTCCAGCACATCACAAGTCTCCAGGACATGTCCATAGCTTTATTCGGTGTTCACATCATTAAAACAGAAGCAAAGTTTCAGAGCTTTGCACCTGTTCTGGAGATTTGTGGTGTGCGGATGACTGTCTCGCTTTGATCATCTTCGGTTCCAGCCGGTGGTTGCTGCAGCGCCCGTTTAGACTCTCAGCTACTTTTAAGGAACGTGTGCTTTGGGAATAGTGTGTTGAAATCTTGACCTTAAACAAGCACTTCAAAAGGAGAGATCTACAGTGTGGCAGCTTCCATTTTCCCCAGTACAATTTTTAAACAAATCTAAAGTCTAAATTCACAGTACAGAAAAATCTTAAATTGTGAAAAAGAAAAGCATTCCCTGCCACAAGTTGCCTAGATCTTCCAGATGCATCTTGGGAGATTAATTAGTTCAGGCTTCCTTCCTCTAATCTTTCCAGGCCATATTTTTCCTGTTAGTGGGATCCCTGGTATTATATATGAAAATTTTCATCAAAGGAAAGCATTCTGGGTGGAGGCAAGCAAAAAATATCTGTGACAATAATGACAGTTATGTTATGGTGATTTCCATATGTTGCATACAGTATTAATTTTCATGTGTATAGAAAGTCTTTGTTAGTGACAGCAAAGACAGACACATTTTATAGCCAAAGTTTGTAATAGGCTTCTACTGTAGCATAAAATGTAAAAATGAATTTGAATCTCCTTTACAATGGGTATTTATTTTTAAATTAAAGTCCCTTCATCCAGTAGCAGCCTCTACTTGAATGGTTGGTTTAACATTCAACATGCTCCTTTAGTTACTGCACAAAGTGTAAACCTGAACTCCATAGTGTGACCATCTCTCCTACTACTTGTCCTTGCAAGTCTCAAGCCAGGAGGAAGCCTGGCTACATATTTGTACAGGGGAGGTTCAATTCCCACCTTCCCCATTCCTTAGTCAAAAGTTAAAATATAGACATCTGTAAACTGATCCTGGCAATGAAAAAGGTTACTATAACTTGAAGCTTTAAAACTCCAGGTGTGAAAACTTAATTTAAATATTTTTCCCAATCGCAACAAAGAATATAAATCTACTTTGCTCCCCACTGCCTTTGCAAAGTCAGTTATTGCTTTGTAAAAGTATCACTGTACTGCAGAGCCTGTAGGCGGGGCCCAGCACCTCCACCAACTACAGCTCACTGCTGGTGTCGGCGCTCTCTCTATCTCGCTGCTGGTGTCGGCGCTCTCTAGCTCGCTGCTGGTGTGCCACAGTGGAGCCCTGCATAGGTGGGCCGTGGGGGTAAGGGCAGGGTGGGTGAAGGGTCAGGGGCTGCCAATCAGAGGTGGGCACACTGGGACACTGGCACAAGACTGAGCTGTCCTTACTGTTAGTGACATATGATCAGGAGGAAGGGAGAGGAGGGGATGGGACAGGGAATGGTTATAAAGACCAGTGTGGCTGAGGGATGCTGCAGGAACATGGATGGGTGTGGGGGGCTGACTCTCTCTCATGTTGGTGGTCGCTGGCTGCAGAAGGGGGTTGTGGCATGGTAGCTGTGCCTCTCCCTGCAGCTCGACCCCCAGTCCCCCCCTCTCACTGATTGACAGCCCCAGAGAGAGGCTTCCCGGACACCTCTTCTATCCTACCTTCCCTTCCATCGGCTCCATACATCGCTCCTGAGGCCTCCTCCGCGGTACCTTCCTTTTTCTCTTCCCCTCCTTGCCTGCATGCCAGATGCCTCCTCCGGGTGTGCGAGGACCGCTCCACTGAGCACTCCAGTGGTTCTGTGTCTTCGGAGCAGTGGTACTTGTGCTCCGACTGCTGGAATTTCCTCCCCTGGACAACACAGCGCTGGCCCCGCCTCCTCCACAAGACACAGCCACACTCTGTCCCCTCTCTCCACTGCCTACCCATGGTGAAGCTCACAGGCAATGTTAACCTGCTGCTGGTTGGAGCTTAACAGTACAGCAGCATTGTTGTCAGCAGAGGCGGCTCTTCAGTTAGGCGGTCTCTAGGCCCCTGTGAGTGCGAGGCCTTTGGCAAAACCCCTTATTTTCCCCAATTAGAGAGCCGCATCTGAGAGCTAGCATAGGTTGTTCTCCCCTTTCTAAACAAAGTACATTCCAAAACATTTCTGAACAGTAAGAAGCAGTTTAATCATTCAACTTTTTTTTCTTATGTCTTTTAGGACAAAGATTTGAAGCAATATATGGACGACTGTGGAAATATAATGAGTATACACAATGTAAAGGTAAAATACTCTCGACAAATACTAAATTAGCGGAATTGGGAAAATAATGGTGTCATTGAAAGGAAAAAAAACAGTTGGGAAGGCTTCTTTGTTTTGTTTACATCTACCAACTAAGCAGACTTGGGCCTCATGCACACTGGACATTTTTACAGCTGCTTCTAGGGGCGTTAAGCATTTTTTTCCTGCCTCTAAACGCCCTTCCATGTTAGCTTATGTGTCCATGCACACATAGGCTTTTAGCAGTGTTTAGTGGAAGGCGCTTTTAGAGGCAGGAAAAAAACCCACTGCCAGTGTGTCCAGGAGCAGTAGTTAGGGCAGAAAAAAAACAATTGATGCTGCTAAACGTGCATAAAATATTTATTCTGGTCAATGTAATCAATTAACGCCAAAGTGCTTGAAGCCTGTACAAGCTTGTAAAAGCTTTAGACACTCTTACAAGCATCAGGCATTTTTTTCTGCAAAATCCCTGCTGGCTTCTAGGAGTCAAAATGTCCTATGTGCATGAGGCCTTGTATAGGAACCACCAAAGTGTCATATTCTGGCCATTCCCATGTTCGAGTGAATGAGGTTACACGTGCGTTTGCTTTGTTGCACCAATAGATCTATGTTGGAAATGTGCTAGCTTTTCTTTTCAGTCATAGTCTAGCACATTCATGTACTATACCTTTTAAAATAAGTTATGTATTTTATTGTTTTTTCTCTTTTAGATATTTTTGTATCAAATTTTAAGGGGATTGGCTTACTGTCACAAAAGAAAAGTTCTTCATCGAGACTTAAAGCCACAGAACCTACTTATCAATGAGAAAGGGGAACTGAAGCTAGCTGATTTTGGTATGTTGAATCATTAAAGCTTTTAGTGCTAATTTTATATTTGCTGATAATATGGAGTAAGATGCTATTACGCAGCACTAATCTTTTTATCTGATTTCTGACTGATTTATCTTTAAGTCTTCTACAGTGTCGTGAACATTTTATAAAAGCTGGTCATAGACAAAGTAAAAAGGTCTGGAGACTGAAAATATTTCAGTCACATGGTGCTCTTAGCAGGCTTATCCATTTCTGGAAAGAATAAGTTCCAATGATTTGGCATTTATCTTGTGTATATGATTATCTTTAACATGAAGCTCAAACTTTAGAGAACATGTGATACTATACACCATTTTGCTGCCCATAGATGAATGAAAACTTGGGCTGTTCAGCAGGTACCGGGCAAAATTTGATCCATCTATGAACATTCCTGTTCGACAAACGATTTAAGGATCATCGTCTGGGGGACTGTTGGAAAATGTTTCTCGATCAGTTGGCAGTAGCTGCTGATCACAGTGTATTCTGACAGTGGAGGAGTCCCGCTGTCAGAGTACAGTTGCGCAGCAGGGACGATTCCTCCATCCACCTCACATGTGAGGGATATAAAATCCATTTATTTTTTATATGGCCTCTGTGAGAGTGTAAAACATGACTGCTATAACTAGGTCGAGGTCAAGTTCTTGAAGTGTAAGGGAGGAGAACTTTATGTAAAACAGTGGATGTACTCTGCACTGCTCAATTTAGATGCTAGTAGCTGAAAACTAAAGATAAATATAACAGCCGATGACTGATATCTGAGACAGGTTTACAGATTGTTGGTATGTATTAAAGTTCCGTCTAGAAGTGAGGTGCATTCCTCAAATACTCTATTGTAATTTTTTATTTTTGTTGTTAACCCCTTTGGTATAAATGATGACAAAAGGCTGAGGGTATAATATCCTAGTTTGTAGTGTTTGTGAATGACAGATATAAACATGAGATTTTTGGATTTGGGAATCCATTTACAGTATATTACAAAAGTGAGTACACCCCTCCCATTTTTGAAAATATTTTATTATATCTTTTCATGTGACAACACTGAAGAAATATTGTTTTCTAAATAGTGCAGAGCTGTGTCTCATTAAATAATGTGCGTACAAAATTTATATCAAACATTTCATGATCAAAAAAATATATATATAAATTGAAAATGTCAAAAAATTTGAAAAAAATCAGTTCATCTGTGTCAATGCTTCAAAAGCAATCACCGCTGTGTGTGTTTGTCCTCAAAAGGACCAATATCCAGTGCACACCTCCACCAACAAACACAAGTTCCATAGTGTACTCTGTTTGCATGTTTATTAAAAGCCCCCAAAACAAATCCACTTACAAGATAAAAACTTTAAAACAGCATGTCTCAAATCATCACTTCATTCACCGCAAATCAACACTCACGATGCTTGATAGATTCGGCTCCTCCCCTCTAAACGCGTGTCGGCATCTCATTGGCCTTCATCAGTAGCCCTGGGTTGATGAATGGGCTCGCGGCTTCGCTGCACAGCTGACATCACCCCGTTTGCGCTGACAGTACATCCAGCTGCCAATACTGATATCGCTGGACTCCAGGATCAGTGTAAAATCGGCTGCTCTACAGCATCTGGTTATTTCACTATCAAGGGGACTGAGTGCCTCTGCCCGGGGTGGATTTTCTCCCTTCTCCTCTCCGGCATCTGCTTGTTACATGATATGTGGATCCAGCCTTTTTTGCTACACCGCTTTGGGGCAATGGCAATTCTGTTACTGACATTAACACAGACCAGTCTGGTTTTAACCAGAGTTTTTCTCTTTTATTATTATTGCTTGACCAATAAATTTGTATGTGTTTTACATCAACCTCTTTTTGGTCATCCATCTTTGTGGGACTACACATACCAGCCATCAGACTTAGGAGTAGAAATGTGTGGCTGCGTAGACTTATTGGGCTGTTACTGATTAAAATTTTCGTGTTCGATTAATCTATTTTTTTTTAATCGATTAATCGACTAATTCCGATTAATTATAACGCACATACAGATCCAACTACTTTTAGCTGATCTCCTTGCATTAAAACTCTGCATTAGTCAGTGGTAAATGTGGTATACACTATATACAATCACCCGACACTAGTTAGTTTCCACAATCCATGACTTAACTTCACAGTTCACACAAATACGTTTTAAATTCAAACTGTAGCACTGACATAAGTAATTTTTTTTTCCACAGTAGCGTGACAATCCCTCCACCTCCGGTCTAACTAATCACTCTCACCTTATGGCATGGACCCCTGTGCAAACAGATGGTCATGCAAGCAGGTATCAAAAGGGTTAACACGGACCATAAACTTCTCTCACGTCTCCTTAGACCTCAGCAAGGACGCCAGGTCATGGGTAGAAAGAAAAGATCTAAGTGCTCAATGCTTAAGTATAAGATTTCATTTTTGTGTTCAAACACAAACAACTCGCATAAAGATGATAAAAACACAGCATGTAAAACCGGCAATCGTGTTAGTTCCGTAGGGCAGCAGCGGGTGACGTCATGCGTAGCTCCTCCCCCGTACGCGTTACGTTCAATCAGAACGTCAATGTCACCGGACTCCTCCCCCCTTCCCTTCGTTAGCAGATGGAGGCACTTGGGGAAGGGGGAGGAGTCCGGTGACATCATGTCCGTGATGTCACCGGATCTCAGACGGAACTCCCTGAAGACCCGGAAGCCGGCAGAGAGGTGAGTACAAAAGAATTTTAAAAGATCAAAAAAATTAACGATTAAACGAGGAATTACCGTATTTATCAGCGTATAACACGCACCCCAAGTTTAGGAGGGCATTTTAAGGAAAAAAAGTTTTAGGAGGGAAGTGTAGGGGAAAAAAACACTTACATTTAAGCGTCATTTGCAGCTTGCCCAGCATCATTTGCAGCTTTGCCAAGTGTGATTTGTAGCTTGTCCAGTGTGATTTGCAGCTTGCCAGCGTCATTTGCAGCTTGCCCACATTTAAATTTGCCGCCTAGAAAGACCGCGCCGTCAGAAAAGACCGAGCGCCGCCAGAAAAGCCAGACCCGTCTGTTCGGCTCCGCTCGCAGTCCCGCCTCCCTGCTGTTTCGGAAGCGAGCACAGGGAGGCGGGACTGCGAGCAGAGCCGAACAGACAGATCGGTCTTTTTCGTCGGCGCTCGTTTTATATTGACGGCGGTCGCTGTTTTTCGGCGCCGTTTGATTTTTTTTTTGGGGTATCGGTGTATAACACCCACCCACGACTTTCCCCCGATTTTAAGGGGGAAAAGGTGCGTGTTATACGCCGATTAAATACGGTAATCTTTAATTTCCACAGCCCTAATTATTTTTATTATTTGAGTATTTATTGTATAGCGTCGAAATATATATAATATTGTATGGGTTTATCCAACTGTGCTTGATTCACTGTACCCATGCTTATTATTTAGTACAAAAAGCAGCTTGCCACATTTCCTTTTATTTTACTTTAAGGTATATGTGTTTACCTGTGCAAAGTACTCAAGAGGTTTGTTTTTTACTTGTATGTATAGTGTGTGTGTATTCTCCCAAAATTGTTACCCTTTGGCCCATTTTTAAGAGATGTTTTGTAACCCAAATCTAGTGATGTATGTATGGTGAGAAAGCGGATTTTTGCAAGGTTGGGTAAAAATGAAATAGCTGCTTGCTTTGTGTTTACTACTTATACCTTGGTTTTAAAGCAGAGCCTTTATGTTGCTTTTCCTGCTCCAAGTCCAACCATTATCTGAACATCTGTAGACACAGTGATGCCTAAGATGCTCTTTTTCATGCGTGCAGCAGTCTAATCTATGATTCAGTAAGCACTTCCGCAGCATCTCGTGTTGGGGCAAGTTTTATTTTAATGTACGTTGATGCTGGAGGGTGGTTACTGTCTAAACAATGAGGATGAAATGGACTGTGATCGTAGATATTATCACAGTTGATTGACTCTGACATAGATAATTTTAAATTGCTGACAAAAAGCTACAGTTATGTAACACTAATGACAGTTGTTGAAGATGATTTGCTGAAATGAAGCGTGGGCAATCCTCCGTTGTCCTTTACACCCAGAATAGTAAATGAAATGAGAAAAGAGTTGAAAATCAGAGATGGGGATGTACAAGGATTAAGTCCATCTGCCAGAGATAGGAGAAATGTATTATGTTTATGCTGTTCATTCTTCTTGGATTTTTTTTAAATATTAAATGAACATTGAAGCCTTGTGTTTAATTTGCAGCTCCACTTCAGTAGATACCTAGAATTCGGGAATACAAGTCGATTGGAAATCTGATTGTTTTGTGTGATTTTTGAATGTTTAGTGGCAGAACTGTGTTTGTGCCCAGAAATATTATTTTTAGTGAGCACAAAGAAAGTTCTAACACAGTTTTCTATCCTGATGCAGTGCAAGGAGTGTCAACCATAGCTTTCATGTATTGCCAGTTGTACTGATGGCTGCTACCAAATAACCAGGCCTAGCCTATCTAATCTGGGGGCGCAGGTGTGACGCACCAGGGTTGATGTACAAAAACTGGAGCGTGCAAAATCTGTTGCAGTTGTTCATGGTAGCCAATCGGCTTCTAACTTCAGCTTTTTTAATCAAGCTTTGACAAAAGAAAAACCTGGAAGCCGATTGGATTCTATGCAGAGCTCACCAGCCTTTGCACTGACAGGAAGTGCAAAGATGGTGCAGGAGTATGTACTAGGCTGTAATTCTATTTCGAGTTAACAGAACCTATGCCAGAGTCGTCTCCTCCGTCCCCCCCCAAGATCCACTTTAGAATCTCCCTTACATCAGTGTCCCAATCAGAGTGCCACCTTACATCAATTGCCCCCATCTGACTGGCTGATGGATCAGTGAATGCACTCTGAGACCTGGTGGAGGGGGTGCAAATAAGATCCTGGGGGGGCACACCCCCTAAATCTAGTCAGCATCCTAGCTCCCCCAGAGTCATTCCAGCCACTGCAGAGTATTTTGCTTGGGCAGTGAGCAAACCATGGTACAGTCACATGACATGCTCTTACAGGAACCACGGGGTGACCTTGCTTGGTTGCCTGGTGTACCTTTTCAGAATGTTTATGAAGCTGGCTTTGTCATGTAGCACCACACAGGCTATGTGCACACAGAGTGAAATGGCAGATGTCATGACTTATTGCTGTATATTTTCAGTTACTTCAAGCCTTTGCTCTCAATCAGTCGTATTTCTGCCATTAAAATACATGTGTTTTAAATTGGTAATATTATTTTTTCTTTCTTTTAGGTTTGGCCAGAGCAAAATCTGTTCCTACAAAAACCTATTCCAATGAGGTTGTCACATTATGGTACAGGCCGCCAGATGTCCTCCTCGGGTCTTCTGAGTATTCAACGCAAATTGACATGTGGTAAACACTCTTTATAGCAATGCATCTCTCCCTCCTTATGTCTAATTTTTTCATATAATCTGTTTACAACTTTCTTTTGTCAAGCACATTCTTTTCTGCAGTTTTCTAACTATGGTAGAATTGCAAGATGTCTGCTTAAAGTTAACAATGTTTCTGTAGCGCTTGTAAAGACAACAGGGACACATCCAGGTATCAGAAGTCAATTGTGAAAGACATTGGTGATGTAGCTAGGCTGCAGAGCTCATTAGAACTTTGCCAGGCTCCCTACCTTAATTGTATACTACAAAATTAAGCGGTGATGGCACAAATGCTTGATGCATTAACTTTGCAAATGTTCCACCTCTCGAAGTTGTGTTGTGTTGTACAAGAAGGAAGATTTTGGGCAAAAAGTCTGTCAAGTTTGCTGAAAGATGGATTCCTTTTCCCACACCCGCATGGGTAATAATTTTGGTCTGACAAAAGGTACACATTTTTGTCATTAAATAACCAACGTCCTTACCTGCTGCTTGTAGCAGCATCATGCTTTGTCTGCTTTTTTTGGGCAGTCAACAATGCCAGTCAAGATGGGCAGTCAGTGCCAGTCAAGATGGGCAGTCAACGGTGCCGGTCAGGATGGACAAGAAAAGACCTTCTTTCTAAACCTTTAAATAACATTTGTTTTTGTTCTCTGGTATTCAAAAAATTTCAGACTTCTTACATCTCTTGGGCCCTCTGAAAAAATCAAATTACAAAAGTTCATAGCAGATCCATTTACCCTCAATGGGTTGCTTTCCTTTTTGGGCACTTTCCATAATGCTAAATAAATTTAAGATTTGAGACCGAAAAAGTGTGCATTTACTCGGTTTAATTTATTTAAAGACAAACTGAAATTTTTAAAGGTGAAAAAATAAGCTTAGAATAATGTGCGTGCACAAATATGCACACCCTTAAACTGATACTTTGTTGAAGCACCTATTCATTTTCTGTCAACATTCAGCCTTTTGGAGTAGGAGTCTCTCAGTATGGTACATCTTCCCTTCGGAATCTCTGCCCACTCTTCCTGGCAAAAGTGCCCCCAAATCTGTCAGATAGTGAGGGCATCTCCTGTGCACAGCCCTCTTCAGGTCACTCCGCAGACTTTCAAATGCATTCTGGGTTTGGCTGGGCCATTCCAAAACTTTGATCTTCTTCTGGTGAGCCATTCTTTTGTTGATTTTGAGGTGTGCTTTGGGTGATTGTTGTGCTGAAAGGTGAAATTCCTCTACAACTTCAGCTTTTGCTGAAGGTTTTGTTGAAAAGCTGGGTGATATTTGGAACTGTTCATAATTCCCTCCACCTTGATTAAAACCCCAGATCCAGGTGAAGGGAAAAAAAAAAAAACGAAAGCTTAATACTGCCACCACAATGCTTTTTTTTTTTTTGTTTTTTTGCTGATGGCACATTTTCATACATGCCTTCAGCATACCTGATGTATGTTTTTGCAAAATGTACCAGGCTTGGATGATTTTCTTTTTTTTAACAAGAAATTGGATGATTTTCTTAGTAAGAAAAGGCCACCCTACCTCACAGCCCAGATATATTAAGAATATGAGCAAATGAACACACGTAGTACACAACCTTCAATGTTGCTGTAGGCCTCTTGGCAGCCTTCCAGACCAGTTTTTTTCCTGTTGTTGTTTTATTTATTTATTTTTAGTTTTTTTTTTACCATGTTTAGAGGAATTTTCTTCACTGTGTCCCATGGTATATCTAATGCCTTGGAAATGTTTTGTACCTTCTCCTGGCTGATGCCTTCCAACAATGAGATCCCTGTGATCCTTTGTAAGCTCTTTGCACACCATGGCTTTTGCTGTAAGAGGCAACTGCGTAAACGTTAAACAAGTACTAAACAATTTCAGTTTGTTTTTAATTGAATTGCACAGAGTATACAGTAGGTGACATCAAAGGTGGAAAAATTCAGAAGTGATTGAAGTTGTGAAACTAAAACAAATTTAGGCTCTCTGCCTTGGCATCTATGTCCCCCATTCAGTGTATTCCACTGGGGGTGCAGGTCAGGCTAGGAGTCCGCCCTGACTCCATGCAAACCTCAGAACAAGGAGAGAAAAGTCTTAGCTACCGCACACCACACAAGCCCAGCATGCAATAGGTGATAACAGCCTCGTCCTAAAGCCTAGTACACACAGGCCGAATGTTGGGTGACATTGGCCTGTTTAAAGAAACCGGCCGACATTCGGCCCCTGTGCATGGCCGCTGGTCCAACAGAATCCGGCTGTTCAGTCAGCTTCGATCAAAGGGTCATGACCTATAACTGTTTGCCGACCGACTCTCAGTCAGTGCTCTAACAGGAGTGTCCTGGTGGAGTAGCCGTCCCCCCTGTCGGAGCACAATAGCACAGCAAGGGAGATCGCTGTACTATAATCGGATAGTACAGCGGTTCCGGCCTGAGCTGGGAGATTTATTTATTTTTCAAGTGCGTACTCCATCCAGACCATGCCCCCCAACTTTTTTTGCCCCATCCACTTAATCTAGTGATTTATGTTGGTTTTATTTTTGTTTAGCTCAAAAAACCTGACATTTATACAGAGTTGTGTCCTCTTTTTCTTTCTACTGTAACTAAACGCAAAACTAAGAAGCATTCTCTGATTGGACGATTTGGAGAGCGTAACTTCACCAACCCTGCCTTTCTACTTTGCCCAGTCAGAGAATGCAAAGCATTCTCTGGTGCCCCCACCGAGTGGACAACCTTCCGTGTGCACAGTGCAGCAAGACAGCTGCTCAGGCCTGCAAGCAAGTAGGGATTACTGCAGTAGTGTTGTCCACTTCATTGATTTCCATCAGCCAGGTATGGTATATAGTTACATTGGTTCAAGCTGGACCAATGTAACTATGTATAAAATAACTGTACCTGGAATTCTTCTTTCATGTTCATTTAGGCTTTAAAAGATTTCTCAGTTTTTTAATATATGCATGGTTTTTAAAATTAGAAGTATACAGTAAATATATGAAACCTAGTTTACCAGTCTGCTGTTATCTGCATTTTGTACATTGTAATAATCTAAAGGTTTTATCTTTCTGAATTCTCTTTGTCATAAAGGGGTGTTGGATGTATATTTTTTGAGATGGCTTCTGGAAGACCTCTGTTTCCTGGGTCCACTGTAGAAGATGAACTTCATTTAATTTTCAGGCTTCTAGGTAAATGATGCTTATGTATACTGTATATAATTTTTTTAATGCATGTTACCTATACATTAGTTTTAATTGTGACGTAAAATTTTGATTTCGTTTTAGTCCTAGCCTTTTGACTAAAATGCCATTTTAGTCATCTGAATTGTTTTAGTTTTTTAGTCGACTAAAATCTCCAGTACATTTTAGTCTACTAACACCTTATGGGTTTAGTTTAATTGTTAATGCTCTATTTAAACATTTCTCTAGAATTTCCAAACTCATTATATACTCCTGGAGTAAAAAATCTAATGACATTTTTTATGATATTAGAGTTTGAACATGCACTAGAGACACAAATTTAGCCGTTCTGATATATAACGTCTTTATAAAAAAAAAAAAAAAAAACAAGTTTCATAAACAAACAAAAATATTGCTTTTTGACAAAGCGATGTGCAACTTTAAAAGATGAAGAAAAAAAAACTGTTAACTCTATTGGCTTAAATATTAAGAAAAAATAAAGAATATACTTTTCTTAATGTTTTTTTTCTTTCAGCAGCTTAATCGATGCCCCCTACTTATTCTTATGTAGTAGTGCAGTGTTAATTTTGACATCAAATTTGGATTTCGTTTTAGTCATCATTTTTACTAAAATTACATTTTAGTTTTAGTTGTATTTTAGTCGACTGAAATAGTGTTAATTTAGTCGACAAAAATATTTTCGGCAACGAAATTGACACTGCTATACATAACATTGCAAGTTTAAGTTGTGTTCTACTAACAGGATTTGGAACTATTTGGAAGCAAGCTTTATCAGTACATCTAAAAGCTGTATACTGTGCTGGGTCTTTAGGAAAAATCAATAGCTAGCTTCAGTTTTGCTTGATCGTGAGTTTAAGATGTGAATGTGCAGCATTATGAAGTTTTCGTAGTGACCCATATTTTTTCTCTTATGCGGTAGACCTTTGCTACAGTTAAAATATATCTAATGTGACAGTAAAATGATAGCTACATGTCACTATGGGACATTTCAGTTCTTACAGTATTGCTGAATTGTTTTATATTTTGTGCAATTTAAACAAAATTGTCAGCAGCCACATATAGATCCTGTGAAGGATCTTATTATTTAAATGGTTTCATTTAGGGGTGCACCAAATGGAAATTTTGGTGCCAAAACCGAAAATGAAGGATGCATTTGGCCGAAAACCGAAAATGTCAGTTTTAAAAAAAATAATAATAATTTTGATATATAATTGTATTATATTCGACTTTTTAATTATCATGAATTTAATGAATAAAAAATACAGACCAGTAACCTAAAATAAGTACTTTAATCAAGTAACCCACATAAATTGGACAAAGAAAATTAAATTCAAAATTAAATAAAGAAACTTACAGTACATATACTGCACAATAATGATAAAAAAAAAATGAAATAAAAAAAAAAAGGCATAATATAAAATGCCTAAGACTAAGAGCCTCTATGCTTGTGTAGACGTTTATTGTTCAAAAATAGAACCATAAAACAAGACAGAGGGCGCACGTACTAGTATACATACTACGAACAAACCGTCAGTTGTATCAAAGCTTGTTGGCAAAGTAAAACATTTGCTTCCAGTCTACGATACACCAGTGCCCAGGCTTTTGCCACTTGTGTTGTTGGTAGTTCCGTTCGTGCTTAAAGTGACCCACAATTTTTCTTCCTCTTGATACTATATCTGATCTGGTGCGCTGACTCAGCAATCCTTTATTCACAGCCAACTCTAGCGTGTGTGCCATACATGGTATGCTTTTAAGTTCACTGTCCTCCATAGCCTTTGCCATGTTCCGCGCATTCTCAGTCAATCAGATGCACTTTAGACTTATCAATATGCCAAGTGTTTTTTTAAAGCATCAGATATTGCTGCTGTATTATGTGATCCAACAAACTCACGTGCATTAAGTAGGATGTTTTGCAATTGAAATTTGGCATCTATCCACTGCGCTGTCAGGCTAAGTCTGCTCGTTGGACTGAAGTCTGAACTCCAAATGTCGGTAGTAAAACTGCTTGCTATGATGTCGGTAGTCATGAGCACATGAACGTGTTTTCTAACACTGCCAAACAATTCAGGTAGACGGGTATCTGCAAAGTAGCGTCTGCTTGGTAGTGTGTAATGCGGCTCAATATATTGCACGAGCCTACGGAATCCAATGTCCTCCACAACAGAATGAATGGCTGGTTGTCTAATGCAATAAATTCCATCATTTTATCTGTAATGCCACGAGCTTTGGGACTGTCACTTGTAAGTTTTTTAGCCTTTTCGAAGACTGTGGCCACAGAGGGTGTTGAACTTGATGTGCTTGGGGCACTTTTTGAAGCGGTACTGTTTTCTTGTATTCTGCATGCTGAACTGGATGAGGTGTTTTTAGGTGGTGTATCAAACCTGTTGTTGAAAAATGCCTTGGCACTGTACCCCCCTCTTGAAATTTCTGCTGAGCAAAGACGGCAGATTGCAAATTTGGGGTCTTTATTAGAAACTTTAAAATGACATGGTCCACTTTTGCTGGTAGCGCAGAAGAATAGCATAGAATGATCTATATCTAGAGTGAATCTGAGGGGGAAAAAAAAAAAAAGACTAAAATTTTATTTTAAAATAAAACCCCAGGCAGCTATAAAATAAAAAAAAAGAAACCTAACCAATCATTTTTTTAACAGTACAGCTCTCTTGCCATGCAAGGTAGTTATGTCTGCACTGCAGTACATATTGTACCAAAAATATATATGTATTTATTATACACAACATTGATTGCATGCTATTTGTTTGCAATATTCAGTAGTATATTACTAGTACTGTCTACTACTACTAGTAGCATGTTTAAAAAAACTTTGCACTCGTTAGTGTATAGTATACCAAAACATACTACTGAATGCCATCTCTCTCTCTTTCTCAATAGCAGTTTAAAGTGGTTGTATCCTCTGCTTGGTGATTTTTACCTACAGGTAAGCTTATAATAAGGCTTACCTAAAGGTAAAATAATATCTCCTAAACCTGCACGGATTAGGACAGGTTCGCCCTGCATGTAGCTACTGACGTCAGCGGCGCATGCACTCTGAAGGTCCGGCGGATCGCGCCAGGCATTCAGAGCTCCTTGCCGAAATGGAGAACACCCGTGCATGCGCGGGAGTGACGACATTGTGGCTCTGGCCACTCACAGTGCAGGAGCCGTGAACCTGGAAGCAATGCAAAGGGAACATATCAGCTCCCTCAGCGGTGACCAGGAGGTGGTGCGGATGCTTCGTTCTAATGTAAAGTACTTCATAATGAGCTAGTATGCTGTGCATACTAGCTCATTATGCCTTTTCTTTACTGTCTTTTTTTTTTTTTTTTAGGACATACAACCAGTTTAAACATGCATTACCCTGTTATATAGTAGTAGTAGGAAGTACTAGTTACATTCTACTGAATAGCTCTTTCTAAATAGCATGCAATCAATTAATGTTGTGTATTGTATTTTTTATAGTACTAGTTGGATTGTCAGTTTAAGAGGAAAGAGTTGGAAAGATCTCCAGCGGCAATGCTCACAGATTAATAGTAGTAATAGTAGCCATCCAGGGGGGACGGTGCCCACACTCCACAGCAGCCTTGTGTGCTCCCGTCTCCTGAGTCCCAACCGCGGTGAGAGTGCTCCCGACTCCAGCACCTCAACCACGAGGAACGCGCTCCCGACTTGTCTATCCACAGGCAAAGTGCTCCGACTCCAGTGTCAACTGCAGGGAACGTGCTCACGAGTCCAGCTTCTCAACCACGAGGAACGTGCACGCCGTCTTTACAAAGCAGAGTGCAATTTCTCTCTGCCTGGCTCCTTTGTTATCAGCATGAGTCGCTTTTGTTGGCTGTGTGCAGACTTCAGATCCCTGCCCACTGCTCCTAGAATGAGAGAATTTCTTTCTTCTGTGTGTTTTCAGAATGATCTACAGAAGAAATGGCTGCAGATTCACAGCTACAACTTATGCAGGAGGATTTGTTTCATCTCTGTGTATCACCTAATGCTAGTCACTTCTGGGTACATGTGAGGGTTTACAACCACTTTAAAGTTAGTGGGCTTCATTCACAGAACCAGATTGCATGCAGTATTTAGGTGTTTTCCAAATACCACATGCGATCCTGAAAATATCAGTTCGCTATGGCTTTATGCAGCGTTTACTGCATGAAGCAAAAACGTTTGGTAAATACCGCATAAAACAGGAGTGAAAGTTAATTCACAAAAAAATAAGAAAATTACATGCGGTAAATAAGCAGTGGTCCCGCCATGTGGCTGCCGCATCCTTAACAACTGATAAATCATCAGCTGTGAGCGGGCTTCCCTGCTGACAGCTGAAAGTAAAAAAAAAAAAAAAAAACAATTGGCAGCAATTAAAAAGGGAGGGGACCCTCCTGACCCATACCAAGCCACATGCCCTCAGCATAGTGGGGGGGACCTCTTCCCCAAAACCCTGGCCGGTTGTTGTGGGGTCTGTGGGAGGGGGGCCCCCAGAAACCCGCCCCCCCATGTGAATGAATATGGGGTACCTTAGTACCCTCACTCATTCACCAAATAAATAGTGTAGTGTAAAAAAAGACAGACAGTTTTTGACAAGTCCTTTTATTTCAAAAATAAAACTAAAAAAGGGCTGGTTCACACCAGATGCTTTCCATTTTTTCCAGTTTTTAAACTACATGAAGAATGCATGCATAGTGCTTGCCATGTATTTCAATGGCCCTAGTTTACACCAGTGAGGTCAGTTCTAGTGCTTTTAACAAAAGTGGTACGTGCTACAATTTTCTTTTGTCTGGAATGCATCAAAACGTGTGTAAACGCATTCCAATGCATATAGTCCTAATGAAAATAAAGATATATGATTGGATCCAAGATCTGAGTAAGAGTATTGCATATTAGAAGCAAATATATTTTCTATGCAATGCCATGTTAAATTTTGACTGTATATGGAAATGCTGGTTAGATTTTTATTTTTATTTTTATTTAGAAACCCCTTAAATAATATGTACTATTTGTAGTTTGTTCTTAATTTTTTTTTTTTTTTTTTTTTTAATCGATCTGTGCTATAAGGCCCCTATCACACGGGGCGTATCCGTTTTGACGAACTCAGCTTGCTTAGCGGGGATCGCTCCGTTGATGCTCTGCTCACTGTGCTGAGACAGACCTGTCGAAGTCCCGCTCTCCTGTATGGGGAGATTGGATGAAAACGGACCGCCTGACTGTTCATCTGATCACATCCAAAGTGACCCACTGGATGGATGGTGAATGTATTCGCCTGTCTGTTTTTTTTTTTAGCAAATTTTGTTGGATCGGATGCTGGGTGGGTGTCAGCAGACACGCATCCGCTGACATCCGTCTCCCCATAGAGGTCAATCGGGTCTGCCTAAAAAACAAACAGGTGGACCCGATCGGCCCGTTTGTGTGAAAGGGGCCTTATGGGATGGCGTGGGTTTTTTATTCATTATTTAGGTTGTATATTTTTTTTGTTGTGATTTGTATATTATGTGTTTCATTTGTACGAAAAAAAAAATGTATCTAATAAATACAGTCTTATTAAAAAAGAAAATAAATGTGGATTTTTCAAGTGTCAAAATAAAAAAAGAGGGGAAAAAAACACAATGGAATGCATTGAAAACTCTTCAAAAACGTGTATGCAGAATTGCATCTGGATTGCTGAAAGTATGGTGTGAACAAGCCCTAAGGCTGGATTCACACCTAGGCATTTTTAGTGCTTTTTTGCATTTTGCAGATTTGCACTACAGAACGTGTTCCATAGGAAACCATGTTAAATGAACTGTAGTGCAAATCTGCAAAAAGCACTAAAAATGCATAGGTGTGAATCAGGCCTAAAGCCCAATTTCAGGAAAATATAAAAGTCTTTCCTTGCATTGCCTGCACTGCAAGTGTTAACTATTGGTTTATGTCTAGGGGTACCAGGTACAGCTGTTTTACAGCTCCTCAGCACTGCTCGTCCGTGCGCCGTATTCTCCTCTGCATTCTGGTGGTCTACTGTCCCCTGACATCAAGAACAATGCAGGGCCCATCACCCTGCATTAGATGTAAGGGTGCCAAGGAACAGTCCACTGCCATCTGCTTGGGGGGAGTGGAGGATCAGGTAAATAATAATGCTTTTCCCATCTCCTAGCAGTTAATGCTTGCAAAGCAGGTGCAGTCCCACTGCAAGGGAGGGTTTTTACTTTTCCTAAAGAGTTGGGCTGTAAGCCATCTAAATCTCTGGAGCTACTTGACCGTTTTGATGCATGATTTTCATTTAATGGTGACCATTGATTTTGCATTATGTTTGTCATCTGCCAAGTTTGTGACTGGTTTACTTTAATACAGTTAAGCTACATTTTTATCTTTATTTTATTATTTCCTAAGGCACTCCAACAGAAGAAAGTTGGTCAGGAATTTCTTCAAATGATGAATTCCGAAATTACAACTTTCCCAAGTACAAACCTCAACCACTTCTCAATCACGCACCAAGGTATATAGATCACATTTGTTTTATATCATTCACATAAACTTTTATTTTTTTTACCGTTCCGGAAAATAAACTATAATCTGTACAGTGTTAAACATTGTGATGTCTGAGCAATTAGAAACAGATCTATAAAATCCCCCATTACCTTTTTCGTTGGATGTCCATTAAAAAGAATGATGCCCACCTTTGTGTGTAATGTCAGCTCTGTTATATTTGTTATGATTTTGGTCGATGTGCTTAAATGTGTGTAATGGAACATTTAGGCTGTTTTTGGGATGGAAACTAATTTCTTTTTGCTGATGATCATTATGTGACTGCGAATATCCACCGGTGGAATGTTTGGAGTGTAAATTAGACATAGCTTTCTGTTACCATGCAAAGGCAGCCTGTATGCCGCTCTCTGAATCCCAAGTAGTTACCATGGCAACTGTCGGAGACCTCACAAGTCCCCAACATTTGAAATGGGCAAAGAGGGACATTGAGGTTTCTTATAAAGAGGTGATTTATTTTAATGTGTTCTCTAGCCCCTCTAAAGATTTCCAGGCACAGATTAGAACAAATGAAATAAATATATTATAAAACCCAGTTTCCAATATTTTACACGGTATTCAGGGGAAGAGGAAGCTCCTCAGGAAACATGTTTTAGCTATTCCATATTTCATGATAAGAGAAATTACACCTTGTGCAGTTTGTATAAATAGCAGGTCCTTCCGCTTTTTAGAACTGCTTACTGCCTCTGTAAAATGATTTCTTTTAAGGGCTCTTTCACACAAGCGACCGCGTCCTACCACTCAGAAGTAAACGGGCACATGCGCCAATTACGACAAATTACACTGTTTACGCTCTTTTTATTTATTTTTTTGCAACTGTATTGTAATGTCACAAAGTGACTTGCATTTATTTTATTCAAGGCAAAGCATTACAATACAGATTGAAAAGCAAAATTTCAAAAACAGTAATGCGTCTGAACACCAATAAAAAAACTAGTGCTAATCCAATTTTTTTTTTCAGTACGCCCCACTGCTGCCAGTGTCTGGTCTAAGTGTGACTTCACACGCAGTACACGTGCCCTACATTCATGCATTTGTCTACAATGGGTACATGAATCTGTCCCAATATAATATAGTTTAAACTTGGTGCTGCGCTATGAAAGTGCTAAACTCTATTTCCAATTAATCTTGTGCAATAAAATGCAAAACCTATGCAATCGTGTACAATAAAGTGGGTAGGTGTGTGCACTAATAAAGTGTCTATAGACCATATGGACTGTATGTATTACCAATACACAGAAGTTTGAATGACTTTTATCTCAAAGCAAATGGTTTGGGGTATATTTCAGTGGGCAAGTGCAGCTTGCTTTCTGGTGTATTCCACTTGGGTTTGAGATCCGTGTGAAACATTTCAATGTTCAATGTCAGGTGCGTTTGACCTGCAGTTGACATTCTTCTGACTTACATTGGATCCCATCCAAACCTACATCCTACTGTTTCATGCTGCTTTTGCATTCCTGTTGACTGCAGTTCAGACATGAATGGAAACGCATTGATTGCCCTAAAGTTGGGTATACACGCTGAGGTTTTTATTTTATTCAACCCACAAGTTAAATGAAGGGAAAAAAAAAAACCTGCATCAACACAAGTGAGATGTGTATGCCAGTGTTATGCCCCTCACTACACGTGACTGAGGTGTATTTGGGCACACTGCTAACTCTTCTCATACCAATGCATTCCAGTAGGCGCAGAATCCTTTTGAACTTTTATTGATACAAGATGGAGTAAAACTGTAACAGATGCAAACAAAATGCAATTAATAAAAGATCATACAATTAGTGCCTCCCTATCTATCTATCTAGCTGAAGACACAAATAGTAAACATACTGAAGATGGATCCGGGTGGCTAGCGTAGAAATTAGCAGCAGATGTGTTTGCTTCCTTCCAGGGTGAAAGGGAAAAGGAAATGGCTGAAGAAGCTGCCGCAGGGCCTGATGGGAAAGCAAGTACGGAGGCTTGCATGTACCAAATCTAACCAGCTTTTCTAAATGCCTACATTGAAATAGATATAGTGCAGTTATAGAAAATGGCCACTAGATGGCATCATAGATTAATCTAATTAAACCAAAAAGTCAATAAGAAGATTACAAGCTTTATTAACAAAGGCATGACAGCCCGCATCTATGGTGTTTTTGTTTTCTGACACGTACTCAAAGTATACTGATCAGCTCTGCAGCGGCTGTTCCAATGCTGGTTTTCCAACAGGACCATTCCACATAAGCCGATCTAATGACCAGCTTCTGTAGAACAGAGAGGGGTACGCCCAGACTGAAACTTGTCCGGTTCCAGCTGAACCGGACAAAATTGGATATGTGTAGCCACCCAGCTCAACAGTGGTCTGTCCCGGTCTTTTGTTGGCTAAACAGCTGCCAGGATGTACTGAGCTAACATGGGAGACGCTTAATTTTCAATACAAACTCATTCAAATGTTAATTTACCTCCTCAATAGTTATTGAAAAATTGTAATTCTTAGATTTTGTGTGTTATATCTGCAATGTTATGTCTTTATTATGCTGACATTTATTTTTTGTTATGTTTTTATTAGGTTAGATTCTGAAGGAATTGAGTTATTAACACGGTTTCTTCAGGTAAGAACATTGTGTTAAAGTGATACTAAACACACACTGTTTCATTTACATTGAAATTTCTATTTCTGTATGTGGATGATGGCACTAATTATTTTAATTAAAAAAAAAAAAACCATCTAAGTACCTTATCGATAAACAGCTGTCGCATGACCCAGATCTTTCCCAACCTGTCTGCAGGGAAATATAAGCAGGTGGAGCTTCTAGTCCTCTGCTGCTGGTCACAGAGTAAAAATAAATACCAATAAACTTTTTTTAATTGGCATACAAATATATATTTGAAATTAAATATTTTATTATTTTGTGGAAGTAACATGATGTGGGCAGATTTCTGCCAGTCACAAGCTGTGTCATGCCCCTCCAGCTTGAGTATAATCAATATGAAATATCCCACCCCCATTGTGTTCAGCTGGTTCGAGGGCATGAAGGAGGAGGGAGGAAGTGGGCTGTCATTTACCACTGTATACGCCCACAAGTGTGGATCTATAGTCACATGGGCTGCTAAGATGTGATAGGGAGGAAATGCTCAGCATAGATACTCACTGAAAACTGAGCAAGGCAACTAGTGGCCACCATACAAAACAAATCTCAGTGATTGAGTATATATTGCAGCTGCTGACGTTTAATTATTGGACACTTGCCTGTCATGGAGTCCAGAGATGTCGGCACCACAGCTCATGTTTCCATCAGCTGTCGGGTGCTGCAGCCTCCATTGCGAGAAAGGGAGCACGGCAGTGTAGCCTTACAGCTTCACGCAGGGAACCCTACTGCGCATGCGCCGGGCTCCGTTCCTCTCTCCTACTGGGCCGGGGAAGGAGGAGGAGGGAGCCCGAGCGGTGATACAAATATCTGCGGTTGAGGCTCCCAGAATTGGGGACAGGATACCTTTGAAAGATAGGTTTCCTGTCTTCCCTTCTCCCCAGAAAGGTGCCAAATGTGGCATCGGAGGGGGGGGGGGGGGGGGGAAGGAGTACAATGGGTGGAACTTTTGGGTGGAACTCCGCTTTAAACTATCTTTCCCATCCACATGGCATTCCACATCTCTAAATTATCTAGGCATATTTCTCGCACCTAAACTCGCTATTCTTTTTATAGTCAATTACATTCCAATATTAAAAACCATCAAACATGACTTGGTGGACATTATTATGACACTGTTATGACATTATTATGACACACATTAAGAGGTGGACATTATTATGACACTGTTTAGTGGGATTAATGTTATAAAGAGGAACCTATTTCCTAAATATATCTGGAATTATTCTTATCCAAGGTCTAGTGTTACCAGGTTTTTAAAAGATTTCATGCTGCATCATTCAATGGAATTGCTGATTGGAAAAGTTCCTTTCATAACAAACTATGGATTCAGTTGGAGAGCTCCTAATTCTTACCCTCTAACAACTTCATCTTTGGTAGTATGGGATTCTTTTCATTTGAAACATGGCTGGTAACCTAATTACCCACTAATCCCAGTTAGTTCAATATGTGGCTCCCCACTCAACCCCTATTTCTTCACCATGTGATGGGGACATGACCACTGGAAACACTCAGAGCCTCCTCTAAGATCACATTCATGGATATCTGGAGGCATACACAACTGTCCCAAATTATACAGTCTCTATTAAGATCATTTGCCTGGGAAATGGAATTGAAACTCCAGTTAGCAGAAGACCAGAAATCTACAATACCTACATCTCTCACAGGGGGTCATCCATTTCCTCCAAAGATGGTTGATGTAAACTGTAAATTGCTTTCACATTGGCACTATACCCCTGCCAATCGTTCTATCACTCCACACCTGCTAAACGTGGACAAATCGCTTATCCCAGCGTATCGGAAACCGATGATTATTCCATCCATAAAACAATGGTTCCAAGCTATAGACTAGATTTGTCTCATGGAGGAACTTACACATAATACACCAAACTCATTCATCCATGTCTTCATGAACTTTATGCACTGGTGCACAGTCATGTTGGAACAGGAAGGGGCCATCCCCAAACTGTTCCCACAAAGTTGGGAGCATGAATTTGTCCAAAATGTCTTGGTATGCTGACGCCTTAAGAGTTCTCTTCACTGGAACTAAGAGGGCCAAACATAACCCCTGAAAATGCTCAAACCAATAAAACAGCGCTGGCAAACAAAAATTGTGACAAAATAATAAATGATCCCACAAAATTGACAAACATCAATAATGTGTGTGAAGCGGTTACATGTCTGACACAAACCAATCCCATAAAAAATAAACTAGCATCAAATAATATGTGTGATAAATTATTACATAAGTGACATGATTGAATAATAACCATAAAATTATTTCATAGATACCAAAATTGAATAAGTGATAAACCACAACCTAAATGTGGTAAGAAAGGTTGTGGTTTATCACTTATTCAATTTTGGTATCTATGAAATAATTTTATGGTTATTATTCAATCATGTCACTTATGTAATAATTTATCACACATATTATTTGATGCTAGTTTATTTTTTATGGGATTGGTTTGTGTCAGACATGTAACCACTTCACACACATTATTGATGTTTGTCAATTTTGTGGGATCATTTATTATTTTGTCACAATTTTTGTTTGCCAGCGCTGTTTTATTGGTTTGAGCATTTTCTGAAGGTTATAGCACTTTCTTATCAGCAGCTGCACATTTTTTGTGTTTTCTTTTTCTCGTTCAATATTGCACACGTCTATTCCAGCGCCGTTTCTTTGTTTATATATAACCCCTGAAAAACAACCCCATATCATAACGCCCCCTCCGCCCATTGATTTGACCAGTGCACAAAGCAAGGTCCATAAAGACATGGATGAGCGAATGTGGGGTGGAGAAACTTGACTGGCCTGACCTCAACCTGATAGAACACCTTTGGGATGAATTGGAGCAGAGACTGCAAGCCAGGCCTTCTTGTCCCACATCAGTGCCTGAACTCACAAATGCACTTCTGGAAGAATGGTCAAACATTCCCATAGACACACTACTAAACCTTGTGGACAGCCTTCCCAGAAGAGTTTAAGCTGTTATAGCTGCAAAGGGGGAGCCAATGCAATATTGAACCCTACGGACAAAGACTGGGATGCCATTACATTTCCTGTGCGTGTAAAGGCAGGCTTCCCAATACTTTTGGTATAATAATGTACATAGTCACGATTGATTACCTCATTCTTCCTGTGTAACCTCTCCCACTATGCTCTGAAGAGTATTAGCAACAAATAACAAAAGGGTGTTTTGTAGATTTTCTATGTACGTAGCATCTAGAAATCTACATTAAAGCCCGCTGATAAGCAGTGCAGCATATGGGCTATGACAAAAAGTTTATTGCTGGAATTACTAATTCTTATCTGATTTTACCACTGCTCTGCATTGTAGTTTATAGCTTGCTTTACAACAGTGACCAACTTTGTCTTATAATGTATATCTTTTTTTGCAGTCTTCTAATGTGTCTTAGCATCTTTAGCAAACTGCTTGCCCAAGATTATTTGTGTGCAGTAAATGCTGTGCTTTTTTTCCACCATAAAAATGGAGGGGGTCTGGGTCTATACAGTACATTCCCATAAGATGCTTTGATTTTATGCTTATAGTACCAGCTTTGACCTTCAGAGTCTGCAGTGTTTTATAACACCATTTCATGTTTTACAGTATGAATCTAAGAAGCGGATTTCAGCAGAAGATGCTATGAAGCATGCTTACTTCAGAAGTCTTGGAACAAAAATGCATAGCTTGCCAGAAAGTAAGATCAATATATGAATTCATAACCGCTTCTCACCAGTGATGTAACTTAACGCCGTTACTTTAGAGGGTAACGAGTAATCTAACGGATTACTCTTCCCCTCAGGGTCACGCCGCTCCCATTACTTGGGCGGCATTACCGCAATTACATCTACCGCCACTAGGGGTGCAACGGATCGTCACCAGCCGTGATCCGCGGAGCGCTTCGCGGCCTTAGGAAAGGCCGTGGCTTCGGCCTAGCTCCGGAGCCGCGGCCATCTTGGTGCACCCGTCGGCCGTTTACAATGTGATTGCTCCGTCAAATGATGGAGCGATCACTTGTAAAAAAAAAAAACGGCGTCATGATTCGGATCGGACCAGGTCGGATGTCAGCGGACATGCCACCGCTGACATCTGTTGCTCCATAGACTAACATGGAGCGCCCGTTCAGGTCCGCTGACAAAACTGACAGGCGGACCTGAACGGTCCGACAGAGTTAAGGGGCCTAACAAGGACACAGACAATAATTTTGTGTTCGTTTTGTGTACAGTGTTTATAATAAACTGATCTCATGTTTCACATTTTAGATATATCAATATTCAGTCTTAAGGATATCCAGCTGCAGAAAGATCCCGGCTTCCGAAATTCTTCCTATCCAGAGACAGGTACATTGTTGGATTAGGGCATGGGTGCTGAACCTGTGGCCCTCCAGCTGTTGCAGAACTGCAAGTCCCATAATGCCTCTGTCTTCAGGAGTCATACTTCTTTAATTGCAATGCCTCATGGGACTAGTTAGTTCCACAACAGCTGGAGGGCCACGGGTTGATTTTGTTTTTGAGGATATTTGATTTGGAGTGTGATTTTCAAGATATAATTCTCTAATATCTGTATAATATACTGTCATTTGTACAATAACAGTAGCAGGTAACTATGGACATGAAATTGCCGTGGGTTCAAAATGATTTTACTGATAACATTTCTGGAAAGGGCAATCTGCAGAGGATGTTTTTTCAACAAGTTGTAAAATCATTTGATGGGGTGCTCACACTCTACTAACAGCTCTGGTGCTGCTTGTAGCACGCCTACCAATACAGCTGATGTATGCATCCAGGATACATGTCACTCTTTGTGACCAGAGTCTTTTCTGTCCTTGAAGTCTTCCTTGGCTCCATCACACATTGCTGGTTCCTCTGCACTACTGCCCTTCTTGGCCCAAATCACTCCAATTATGACAAAAGCCATGAGTGTGCCCGGTGCCTTCCTCTACTGATTATGTATCTGAATTGCCCATGACCTCTGAGCCCTCAACTGCTGAGACTTGTGGTCTGTGTCCCCATTTGGAGAGATTCTCTTGCCTTCTTCTGTGGTCACGGGAAAAGGACAACCAGTGAAATGTCAACATAGAGGAGGAGGTACTAACACCTCCCAGTTGTATTCATTGTATATTCCTTTTCATATCAGTGGGACTCTAGTATTAATTGGTAGGTGAATTATTTTTTTGGTCATTCCTGGAGTATGGATCTTCTGTAAATAGAGCATGCTATAAAAAGCCATATAACTTAAAGTTAATAATTATTAAGTGTATATGTCTACCTGTACTTTAGTAGTATTATAACATATAAAAAAATTATAAATTTATATTAATATTTAGTTATTCAGTAAGAATTAACGACTTTGAATCAGGTAATACTTTTATTGTTTCTAACACTGTCCATCTTCTTTTCTTGTTCTCTTGTAGGGCATGGCAAGAACAGACGACAGAGCATGCTCTTTTAAGATGTTTTTCCTATCACAGTTTCATATGTACATTGGAAGCTTCTATGGCAACTTTTACTTCTGGTGGACTAAGGACTATCTGTTTGTCGACATTGACCTGCCTACAGTGGGGTCGTTTTATTTCAGGCCTGCAGATTTCTATATATATATTTTTTTTCTTTTTAATATTTGTTGTCACAGTGTGACAAAGCTTGTACAGTCGGTTTTAAGGTCTCTTCTGCTGTTAGAGCCAGTAGGTTACAGCTGTCAGTGTGGCTGCAATTCTTGTGCAGGACTGAGACACAATGCGTTATTTATTGCCGAATCATTGCTGCTAAATGACTACTGTCGGAATATTTACCATAACAAACAGTTGAATGCCTAAAGAAGTTGCAGTGGCTTGATAATCTGTGAATGCATCATTTTTATTTTTTATTTTATTCCAAAACACTTGTTTTGTTTTATGTTTTACTTTTACTTTTTAGTTTTATTTTATATTAAATTCTGTTGTTTTCATTCAAGTTATTTTTCCATTGCTCTGCTTTCAGTTGAATGGACCATGTTTGATACTTTCAGTTAGCATAAAAATTCCTGAAAGATTCAGTAAGCTTATTTGGTAACCACGTGACCAAGATCATGAAGACTTTTTTTTTTGTGGCAAGAGAATACTAGAGTGATCGAGAATGATGTTTAAAGTATGTAAATGTGTTCAGGACATGTCTGGCAAAGAAAACAAAACTTTATTCTTCTAAGTATTGATAGTCTATTAGAAAATGTGTATAATAGTGTGATTAAGAAAAGCTTAAGTGAAATAGGCCACATATGCTGCATTAGCAATGTGCTTCATTCAAAAATGTATTCTATATCTGGGTGGAGAAAGGCAAGGTTTGCTCCTTTATAAAGTCCCCCATATTGTGTGCTATCTAGGCAAAGCTTGACTGTGAGCAGAGATTCCACATCCCTTCCCTGAGTCGATGCGTTGTGTGAAAATGTACTTTAAGGCCAGCTGAACCTGGCGATGAATGAAAATCTCCCCATACACAGTGGGTAAGACCCAGCAGGTAGTCAATCCTTTACTCCCTCCATTGAAAGGCTAAGAAAAGTATAGGGTGGATCAAGCCCAGTGGTATACCTAAGCTGGCAGGTTAAGCAGACAATAGGCAAAAAAAATAAAATGAACACAAGGTCATCTTTATCGATCACCATCGGTAACAGAAACTTTTTAATGGTATCACAAGCTAACTTTTGTCCCAGTTCATTAAAATACTGAATAATACATGGTACAAGAAGGGGTACAAACTAGTTTTTCGTTTTTTTTTTCTTTTTTTTTTGCTGCAAATATTTTGGGTAATATTGCGAACTTCTAAAAAAATTACATAATAGCTTTAATTTACATGTCTTTACAAAAGATTCCTGTTGCCCATACCAATTGATTTTTACTTTATAGAATTTTTTGCAGAATCCAAGTAAGAAAATGCCAAATGGTTGAAGACATAACAATCCCTGCTAATATGGCTATACACGTTACTGTCTGATTTAGACAATTTCCTTTCGACTTACTAACAAGTATGTAGTGTTAAAGCCTACCTGATTAAATAGAATTTGAATGGATCATTTAGGTAGGCCTATGTACTTCATAGTTATAAGTATAGAGACGATTGTACGATCAGATTATGAGTGTTTAACTTTAGAATTACAAGCAACTATGTAATGTAAAGTCGGGTACACAGAATGTTGGGAGACAATGGATGGTTCAAAAAAAGCGGCCGACATTTGGCTGTTTGGCCAGCTTCAGTAGAATGAGCATGCTGGAAAACCAGCAGCTGATTGGAGTATTCTGGCGGGGGGGCCGTCCCCCTGTCAGAACACAACAGCTCAGGGGGGGGGGGGGGGGGGGGGGGGGGGGGGGGTTCGCTGTACTAACCTTGTATGGTTATTACAGCAGCTCCGACCAGAGCTGACTGTTTGTTTTTTGTTTTTTCGTTTAACCCGCAGGGTTGAACAAATAAAAACGAAAAAGTGTGTACCCAGCTTAAGGGTCTAAACAATCTGATCAATGTATATTCAGTCTGGTAGTTTCTAGTAAGTCTGAACCATTAACAAATAGAAAGGAATGGACTTTATAGGCATACTTTAAAAGGGTTAACAATTCTTATTAATTAAAAATATTGAAGACATAGACAATTATATAAAAAAAAAAACATGTAAATCTGTGAAGGTGACTAAGAAGTGTCTCAATGGCCAAACAGCGGCCCAGTAGTTGCTAGTAAGTCTAAACAATCGCTTCTGTTTTATTAGTCAAGCAGGGTGTGATTGTTGGTAGATAAATTAGATTGTGCTATCCCATTGCAAGGTGTGTGGCCAGCTTTAAAGGCTGTGAGACTGTTCTTACAGGACTGTAAATCCTGTAAGCATGGTAAATATCTGGGCAGCTGTGCAAGTATTAACACATTGCAAACAGAATTACAACTCTCAGTAACCAAATATCATC
The DNA here is from genome assembly GCA_028564925.1 of Lithobates sylvaticus. Classification (NCBI taxonomy): domain Eukaryota; kingdom Metazoa; phylum Chordata; class Amphibia; order Anura; family Ranidae; genus Lithobates; species Lithobates sylvaticus. Next base: position 359,078,422 of record CM053029.1, on the reverse strand, counting down.
TTTATTGGAGGCAATATCTGATTGGAGGAGATCAGTTTCTACATTCCACTGTTTGCAAAAATTTTTATCAACCCAAATGTTAGAATGGATTTTATCTGTAAATTCCCAGCTGAAAAAGAATGCTTTCGAACTGGCAGTATTCATATAGAAATCACTTTAATCCAAGTAAGACCAGTATTGTGAAACTCTGTTTTCTGTACCAACTCAGTCATTTGATATTCATTATTCCGAATTTAGTGTATGCCTATTTCAATAGTCTTACTGAAACCACGTAGTTGTTAAACAGTCCTCTAATAATGAAAACCCTCTTGTACAAATGTTTACAAGAATGACCAAAATTAAGGTATGTGCACATAATCATTGTCTTCTGTCTGTAGCCTCTTTTCTACATTATTGGGTAATCGTATTAGTTTTGCTCTTGCTGATAGAAATATTCATAGAAATTGTGCATTCCCTTTTAATCACTTATTCTGCCAGAGCTTCTTTGTGTTCTGGGAACACAATTTGGGGAGTAGGCAGAAAATGTATGTGTGCACATACCTTGTAGAGTTTATTTCTCAAATTTGTTTCTTTTGTAATTACAAATGAAAATGAATTTGAACAAAATTTGAGTCTCCTGATAAAGTGGTATCACTAAGGGGGCAACAGTCGCATATGTAAATGTAAAACCTATTTCAAGGCAAGTCCATTAAAAACTGATATTTCCATTTTAGATAGACAACATTGAGGGGGTGCATTAAAATTTCTGCCGTGATTGTGAGTCACCCTTGTGATGCCTACAGTGGGTAAGTCAAGCATAGAACATAATCATTTATGAACGTACAGGGTCAATTTCATCCAGTTCCTGATGAACCAGCCTAAGTTCACTCCATGAGTTGCCCTGTTGGCATCCTCCTGCCTTACATCCTTCAATTGAAAAACCTGGGTGAACATTTTTTGGCTGTACAGCGACTGCATCCAAATATGCTGGCACAGTTTAGGTATTTTGACAGTCTGCAGTGTTTAGGGTGGATAGAGGCATCGGTTTAATTTTTTTTCATTCTGCCTGCAGGATGAAAGAAAAAAAAATAACGTGTGTATGGCCAGTTTAACTTTGCTGGGGTTCCTATCATAAGAGGCTAGAGAGTGATCTGAACCCACCAGCATCCACTTACACATAAAAAAAGTTTTTGGGAGGACTGCCCCTTTATGGATGAAGCATATATGATTTCAGAATGCAGAAAAATATCCTGTTTTTCAAAGAAATCCCTTAGCTGTCTTCTATCGCTATAGTTATTGCTTATTGAAAACCAAAAAAAAAAATAACTTTAAGCAATGTAGTTTACTATATATCCTCTCCATGTTTTTCTCTTACTCTCAACCTTTATTACCAAGTCAGAGCAGTGCAGCATTATGAGGATATTGAGAGAGCCAACATGGGTACCAGAGTACACTTGTGGCAGACGTAATTCAGGAATCGTGTCCCTTCTTCGACAATGCTGCATTTAATTTATTTTTATTATTTTTATTTTACAGTCAAAGCAGGTACAGCAGCCAGTCCAGCTATTCTAGTGCTGCATTGTTGCTCAGCTTGTAAATATTTGGTTTATTGCAAAGTAAAAAGGAAAAAAAAATAGTTTGACCAAAAATAGCTTCCAAGCTTCTGTTTTTTTATTTTTATTTTTTTATTTATTTTTTTCATTTTTTTTTTGTATCTACACAATTTTGCTAAATTGTATTGGAGCTGGTGTCGGTAATGAAAGGTATATTTTCTGCTGGCAGCAGTATTTCTGAAGGTTTGTACTTACCTGTGTAAGCCTTTAGTACAAAAAAAAATTAAAAACACTGTATTCACCCCACCCCAAAAAAATGGTTATGTTAATCTCTGCCTGGTCTATCCTGAATGAATTGTGATTTGTTTTTCTTTAATCCACCTGCATTCAGGGTCTTGCCACTTCTGTTCAGAAGAGAAACGTGTAGTTTATTTAACAGTATTACGTGGACTTTTTTATTTTTTTTTATTTGTGAATAGTGGTTGTGGAACACGTGGTTTTGTTTCATTTATATAACCAGTATATTAAAAATGGTTTTCTTTACTTTGATTTTGTTAGGACACAAACAAAACTCATGTTAAAATAGCAGTGAATGTTGGACCACTACTACTTTTCATAAATTGTAAATCGTTTTAAATTAAGACAGAAAGAGAAATCTGTAGCGCTAACTGCTGTTTTATTTGAAACTGACAAGCCTGTATTAATATTGTACTTTCTGAAGTATAAATATTCTGTGAAATACAATAGTCTTGTTTTGAATCTCATGGAGAAAATATTTCTTTGTTGTAAGGCACTTTCCATAAGAACTTCTTGTACAACAGAGGAACTTGTGAATTTATTTTTAATTTTTTTGTTTTTATGTTTGTTTTTTTCCTTTTAATTTTTGTTTTTATCCTCCTCACCCCGTGGTGCTGATTTCTACGGTGTTTTATAAAATTGTCCAGGTTGAAATTAATAAACTGGTTCTTAAAAATATAAAAAGTAGTGTCCACAGTTTCACATTTAAACTATGAATTATGTGTAAAGTTAACGCTGAGTTACAAGCACATGTTAAAGAGACCCTGTCACCAACTAAAAAAAAAAAGTTAAAAGCACAGACAAATCAAGCAGCATTTTTAATAATTTTTTACAGTGCTTTTTTCTTCCAATGAATATTTTATTTACTTGCAATGTGCCTTTGATATTGCTAAAATATTGACATATTTCCCTAGTAGAGCCCCCTTTCTTACACGTCTCCTCTCCTCGGAGTGTCTGTCTGTTCTGGCCCAAGTCCTCTGAACCTCCCTACATTACCTTTTTATGTAGCTGCTTGTGGAGGAGCGTAGGGGAATATGCTAGAGTCATGGCCGCTCTGTCAGCTGAGGCCGCTGACACTAGGGTCAAGATGAGGGCACCCACCAGTGGCTTTTGGATGTCTACACAAGGGAGGCTTTTACAAGTAAATAACATGCAGAAAGTATGTTTAATTAACATATGATTTTTTTGGGAAGATTTTTCTTAAAAGGAATAGCCAGGTGACAAGGTCTCTCTTATCAAATGCATATTTTATTGTATTGTTACTTGCAACACATAATGTAATTCTGTTTAGGTATTCTTGTGGTCCCTGCACCCCTGCCAGACAGCACAGGTTTGTCACCTTCAGTTCAGTTAGACAATATATTTTAATCAAGGATCCACCCCTGGCCTGCTAACTGGGCATTGAAGAAGAAGCAGCAGCACACTAAGGTCATCCCTCTGCTCCCTCCTTATAAGGCCTCTTTCACACTGTACTGATGTATGAGCATCAGAGGTTCCTGGCATGAAAAAAACATGGGGATGGGCTTTATATAACTAGTGCGCATTTGTCAGTATGCACACAAGCATAAAAATTCTTCTATCTTTATTTTAATGAAGGAAATGTGGCATATGCACGTATTTTGTGTGTATTAACGTCTCTTAATAGCCTACTCCCTGACCCATCATAGTTTACCCACCTAGTGGTCCCCAGCCAATCTGTTCCTGTGGTTGTCACACCCTCTCTAAGCTCCCAGTTGGATGGTGTAGGAGCTTACGCAGGGTTAATGATGTCATTGCCTGATGACTGTTTATGGCCAATGATTGTTCAGGCCAGAGCATTGTATTCTGGAAAGAGGTCTTATTCTCCCACCTACTGTTAACATTGGGTGTTCGCAATGGCTCCAGTGGAGCAACCAAGTGCTGGGGGAGTCCAGCAAAAGTTTTGTATAAGTAGATCTGGGGATGGGGCAGTAATAGACTGTCACTTTGCCCTGAATAGGCCAAATTATAATTTATTTTAAATACATTTATTATATTTTAATAAGTACTTTGAGACCATATGGTGTTTATATTTGCATTGAGTTCACCTATAAAAAGGCACATACAGTATCTCACAAAAGTGAGTACACCCCTCACATTTTTGTAAATATTTTATTTTGTATTATGTGACAACACTGGGAAAAAATTACACTTTTAAAAGAACACCCGCAAACAGTTTGCTGAAGACAAGCAGACTAAGGATATGGATTACTGGAACCATGTCCTGTTATCTGATGAGACCAAGATAAACTTATTTGGTTCAGATGGTGTCAAGCGTGTGTGGTGGGAACCAGTAGAGGAGTACAAAGTGTGTCTTGCCTACAGTCAAGCATGGTGGTGGCAGTGTCATGGTCTGGGGCTGCATGAATGCTGCCAGCACTGGGGAGCTACAGTTCATTGAGGGAACCATGAATGTCAACATGTACTGTGACCTACTGAAGCAGAGCATGATCCCCCTCCCTTCAGAGACTGGGTCGCAGGGCAGTATTCCAACATGCATACCTCCAAGAAGACTCCTGCCTTGCTAAAGCAGCTGAGGGTAAAGGTGATGAACTGGACAAGCATGTCTCCAGACTTAAACCCTATTGAGCATCTGTGGGGCATCCTCAAACAGAAGGTGGAGGAGCACAAGGTCTCCAACATCCACCAGGTCTGTGATGTCATGGACGAGTGGAAGAGGACTCCAGTGGCAACCTGTGAAGCTCTGGTGAACTCCATGCCCAAGAGGATTAAGGCAGTGCTGGAAAATAATGGTGGCCACACAAAATATTGACACTTTGGGCCCAATTTGGACATTTTCACTTAGGCCTTTTTCAGGCGTTACAGCGCTAAAAATAGTGCCTGTATAGCGCCTGAAGAAAGAGGGCTTTCACACTGGAGCGGTGCGCTAGCAGGATGGTAAGAAAAGACCTGCTAGCAGCATCTTTGGAGCGGTGTATTCACCGTTCCTAAACCGCTCCTACCCATTGAAATCAATGGGGCAGCGCGGCTATACCGCCGCCAAAGCGCAGCAGCACTTTGCGGGAGCGGTTTTAACCCTTTTTCGGCCGCTAGCAGGGGTTAAGCGCTGCTAAAACGACGGTAAAGCGGTGCTAAAAAATAGCGCCACTTTACCGCCGATGCCCGCACCGCCCCAGTGGGAAAGGGGCCTTAGGGGTATACTCACTTTTGTTGCCAGCGGTTTAGACATTAATGGCTGTGTGTTGAGTTATTTTCACTGTTATACAAGCTGTACACTCACTACTTTACATTGTAGCAAAGTATCATTTCTTCAGTGTTGTCATATGAAAAGATATAATAAAATATTTACAAAAATGTGAGGGGTGTACTCACTTTTGTGAGATACTGTACCTCTTACCATGTACCTTCTCTGTTCTGTTGACAGTACATAAGTCATTGCTACAGTAGGCACATATATTACCAGCTTGGTCCCACCAATCTATTTAAATGTAAAATCTGGAATTAGGCTTTAATTTAGTTACAAGGGTTGCCACAGAAAACAAATCTCTGTTGTGCCTTTGAAGACATCGCATTCTAACCACTTCCACATTTCACATACAAATAAAGGCTAAAAGCAAGAGTATTGGGTCTTGCAATTAACAATTTGCACAGTTTCTGTTTTTTTCTCACTGTCTCGTGTTTACAGATCTCAATAGCTCAAGCTGAAATGTGTACACACACACACATAAATGACTCCATATGTGCTTTCTCTATAAAACAAAAAAACATGACAATGTGGAAAATCTGTAACAAGGGTGATGTATTATATTTTCCATGACTAATATAAATTATTCACCCATCATCAAATTAAAATGTGGGATACTCTGAGAGTGGTGCAGAAATAACACTAAAATATGTTATTCTCATATCTAAGCTTTCTAAAAAAAAACAAAAAACTGTAAAAGCCAATTTTCTGTGAACTTTTACACAGCCAAACAATTCTTACTGCAATTCTGTGGTACAGTGGGTATAGAAAAGAATCCCCCCCCCCCTTCCTTCAAAATCACATTTTGTTGCTTTGCATGCTTTGCAGCCTGAAATGAAGACAGACACAGTTTTTGTTTTATGTAGCTGTATTCACTGTGCAACTTATAACATCCAAGTGAATATAACACCAGACATAAACTGTGTCTGTCTTCGTTTCAGGGTTCAATGCAACAAAATGTGATTATTTTAAAGGAGGGTGATTCTTTTCTATACCCACTGTACACACCTAACAATGTTCCATCCATTTAACATACAAATTCTAGGTAGACAGTCTTATTTGATCAAGCAAAGACCAATGTGCAAAGTATGGTAATCCCCCAGCATCCACCCAGATCTACAGTGCATCCAGAAAGTATTCACAGTACTTCACTTTTTCCACTTTTTATTTTATGTTACAGCCTTATTCCAAAATTGATTAAATTCATTATTTTCCTAAAAATTCTACTAGTTTGAAGTCTTTGCAAATTTATTTAAAAAATCACATGTACATAACTATTCACAACCTTTGCCATGACACTCAAAATTGAGCTCAGGTGCATCCTGTTTTCATTGATCATCCTTGAGATGTTTCTAAAACTTGATTCAAGTCCACATGTGGTAAATTCAGTTGATTGGACACGATTTGGAAAGGCACACACCTGTCTATATAAGGTCCCACAGTTAACAGTTCATATCAGAGCCAAGCCATGAAGTCCAAGGAATTATCTATAGACCGCTGAGACAGGATTGTACTGAGGCACACATCTGGGGAAGGGTACAGAAAAACTTCTGCAGCATTGAAGGTCCCAATGAGCACCAGTTTGGAACCACCAGGACTCTTCCTAGAGCAGCCTGCCTGCCCAAACTGAGCGATTGGGGGAGAAGGGCCTTAGTTAGGGAGGTGACCAAGAACCCAATGGTCACTTTGACAGAGCTTCAGCATTTCTCTGTGGAGAGAGGAGAACCTTCCAGAAGAACAACCATCTCTGCAGCACTCCACCAATCAGGCCTGTATGGTACAGTGGCCAGACAGAAGCCACTCCTCAGTAAAAGGCACACGACAGCCCGTCTGGTGTTTGCCAGAAGACACCTGAAAGACTCAGACCATAAACAAAATTCTCTGGTCTAATGAAACAAAGATTGAACTCTTTGGCCTGAATGGCAAGCGTCATATCTGAAGGAAACCAGGCACCGCTCATCACCTGGCCAATACCATCCCTACGGTGAAGCATGGTGGCAGAATCATGCTGTGGAGATGTTTTCAGCAGGAGGAACTGGGAGACTAGTCGGGATCGAGGGAAAAATGAATGCAGCAGTGTATAGAGACATTCTTGATGAAAACTTGCTCCAGAGTGCTCTGGACTTCAGACTGGGGTGAAGGTTCATCTTCCAACAGGGCAACGACCCTAAGCATACAGCCAAGATAACTAAGGAGTGGCTATGGGACAACTCTGTGAATGTCCTTGAGTGGCCCAGACTTGAACCCAATTGAACATCTCTGAAGAGATCTGAAAATGGCTGTGCACCGACCCTCCCCATCCAACCTGATGGAGCTTGGGAGGTCCTGCAAAGAAGAATGGGAGAAACCAGGAAAAAAATAGGTTTCCCAAGCTTGTAGCATACACAAAAAGGCTTGAGGCCGTAATTGGTGCCAAAGGTGTTTGAGCAAAGGCATGTGACATTTTATTTTATTTTTTTATAAATTTGCAAAGATTTTAAACAAACTTCTTTTACGTTGTCATTATGGGGTATTGTTTGTAGAATTTTGAGGAAAATACTGCATTTAATCTTTTTTGCAATATGGCTGTAACCTAACATGTGGAAAAAGTGTCCGGATTCACTGTATTTGTGTTACTGCATTACTGTTGGATCTAGCCTGATTGTTCACTAGGAAAGCCTAAACTTAGGTCTGTTGGATAACAGATCCCATACCTGATCATTACTGAAATGCTCTGACAGATTTGCAGTAAATGATAATCGAATAAGTGTTTATATCACCCAAGATTCATTAACAGTTTGAGGTGCAAAGTTTAGAGCCCTTTCACACTGCCAGCGCCTGGGCATCGGCGGTAAAGCGTTTTTGCAGCGCTTTTAGCGGCTGAATAAAGGGTTAAAAGCGCCACTGCCAAGGCTCTTTTCAGGCTCTTTGGCAACGCTGCCCATTGATTTCAATGGGCAGGGGGTGCTTTAGGAGCAGTGTATTCACTGCTCCTAAAGCGCTGCAAAGAAGCTTTTTTTTTTTACGTCCTGCCACCGCTGCGCCCCAATGTGAAAGCAGATGAGGCTTTTTTTCAGGCTCTTTACAAGCGCTAAAGCGCCTAAACAATGCCTCCTGTGTGAAAAGGGTCTTGGTAATCAACCAAAATGTACTCTACTTGAGTCACTCTAGTACAGAATACATCTGATTGGTTACTATGGGTAATGCACATTATACTTGCATCTCTTGAAATGCTGTGTTGGATGGACATGTTAGGGGCTATCTGGGTAATCTAAAGGTGCAAATATGGCCCAAGCACCTGACTTTCTTTTCCCACAGAACTCTGCAAAAGAAGCAGCACTGACTCCCAAGACCCTCTAGTACGTCAGCTCATGCTTGTTTTACCAGAGGAGACTATTACCCTATGGAAGGGGTTGAGGTAAGTGTTTTTGACATACGGCTTGTGAAATCAGCATGAGGAGAAAGTGACCGGTGTACAAAGTATGCTGTATAAGGATACATAGCTGCATGTGTGCATAATTCTGTTATTTGATGTTTTAGTAATACATACATTAGGACATGTTTCCCAACTAAATAAATATTTGACATTAATTTCAAATTAAAACAAATATATTGCCATTATAATTGGTAATATATTCTTATGGCAGGAGTACAGTTTAAGGGATCTTTTGGGTGATGCCATCCCTCTTGGCATCACAATCTACCATCACTAGTTACTTGGAAATTAAACTAACTTACCATGGCAGCCTGGCAGGATCAGTGTACCAGTTTCAAAATTTGGACCTTACAAAGAAAGTTGGCAAAACCAGTTTCTATCCTGACATGTTTAATGTATGAATGCCCGCAATCTTTTACTGTCCCAGATACCCAAATTTATTGCGGAGCTTGTGTATGTGTATATAAGCTGTGTGTGTGTAATATATATATATATATTACATATACACACACCGTGTGTGTATATGCAGTGAGGGAAAAAAAATATTGGATCCCCTGCTGATTTTGTACATTTGCCCATTGACAAATGATCAGTCTATAATTTTAATGGTAGGTTTATTTTAAGTGAGAGACGAAAATCCAGAAAAACACATTTCAAAAATGTTATAAATTGATTTGCTCCCTTCCCAAAACATGACTTAGTACTTGGTGGCAAAACCCTTGTTTGCAATCACAGAGGTCAGACATTTCTTGTAGTTGGCCACCAAGTTTGCACACATCTCAGGAGGGATTTTGTCCCTCTCCTCTTTGCAGATCCTCTCCAAGTCATTAAAGTTTCGAGGCTGAGGTTTGGTAACGCAAACCTTCAGCTCCCTCCACATATTTTGGGATTAAGGTCTGGAGAATGGCTAGGCCACACCAGGACATTCCTTTGTTGCCTTGGTTGTGGATTTTGGGTCATTGTCATGCTGGAATACTCATCCACGACCTATTTTCAATGCCCTTGCTCAGGGAAGTAGGTTCTCACCCAAGATTTGATGGTACATGGCCTCGTCCATCGTCCCTTTTTAATGCGGTGCAGTTGTCCTGTTCCCTTAGCAGAAAAACACCTCCAAAGCATAATGTTTCCACCTCCATGTTTGACAGTGGGTATGGTGTTCTTGGGGTTATATGCAGCATTCCTCCTCCAAACATGGTGAGTTGAGGACAAAGAGCTTGATTTTGGTCTCCTCTAACCACAACACTTTCACACAGTTCTTCTCTGAATCATTCAGATGTTTATTAGCAAACTTCAGACAGGCCTGCACATGTGCTCAAGAGCAGGGGGATCTTGCGGGCGCTGCAGGATTTCAGTCCTTCACATCATAGTGTGTTACCAATTGTTTTCTTGGTGACTATGGTCCCAGCTGTCTTGAGATCATTGCCAAGATTCTCCTGTGTAGTTTGGGGCTGATCCCTCACCGTTGTTCATTGAAATTCCATGAGGTGAGATCAGGTTTTTTGTGTTTCTTCCATTTGCGAATAATTGCACCAATTGTTGTCACCCTCTCACCAAGCTGCTTGGCTTTGGTCTTGTAGCCCATTCCAGCCTTGTTTAGGTCTACAATTTTGTCCTTGACATCCTTGGACAGCTCTTTGGTCTTGGCCATGGTGGAGAAATTGGAATCTGATGGCTTCTGTGGACAGGTGTCTTTTTTTTATTTTTATACAGGTAACAAGCTGAGATTAGGAGCACTCCCTTTAAGAGTGCTAGAGTGCTCCTAATCTCAGCTCATTACCTGTATAGAAGACACCTGGGAGCCAGAAATCTTGCTGATTGAAAGGGGATCAAATACTTATTTCATTCATTAAAATGCAAATCAATTCATAACTTTATTGAAATGCTTTTTTTTTTTGTGGATATTTTTGTTGTTTTTCTGTCTCACTGTTAAAATAAACCTCCCTCTAATGTTAGTTTGACCATTTCTTTGTCAGTGGGCAAACGTACAAAATTTGCAGCGGATCAAATACCTTTTTCCCCTCACTGTGTGTGTGTGTATGATATATACTGTATATAACGAAAATGACACCTTTTTGAAACATGTATTTATTTCCTACAAAAGGAAAACCATGTATAAGACAATTTCAAATACACTTTAAAAGCACTAAATATAAACAAGGCTAGAGTACATACTGTATTAGGAAATAGGCATAACATTTCTAACAGAGGTATCTCTTTCTAAAGGTTCCCTATAATGCAAAAATATATAAAACATTTACAAAACATTATGCAAAGAAAAAAAAAAAGGCACAGCCGGTTATACTTTATACAAAAGCTCAAGTGCATAACATAGATTTGTGGGAAGGAGCTGAGCCTGACATCCTTCATTTACACAATGGATAGACTGAGTTGGGAAAGATGATTGGACAATTCATTAACACTTTGGAAATACTGTATAAATCCTAGAAACATCAAAATGTTTTATACTACATCAGAGTACTTTAGCTTCTTTAGGGTAGCATAAATGTAATGGTCATACCATCCAAAACATTTGGTGGATGCTGGAAAATATGAAGTCTTGGGGACTGCAGGGGTGAAATATTAATGATTAAAGTGTCAATAAAAACCAATAATTGGATTTGTGTGTCTCTCTCTCTCTCTCTCTATCTCTCTCTCTCTCTCTCTCTCTCTCTCTCTCTCTCTCTTTTTAAAGTATTTACTAAACCTGTGAGCAGAGGTTTACCAGCGTAAAGTTTTTCTGTATTGGTAAATACCTGGTTGATCCTGCCTTTCCTTCTGTCAGTGGCAACAATATAGCAGCTGATCCTCTGGCTGCTATGTTGCCACTCTCATTGTACATGCTGTGCCAGCTTCCCTGGTTCCCCATTTAACTTTCTTCTATCCATTGGAATCCACCCCTGTGACTCTTTGTGGGCTTAAGGCACCGCTCGATCAGGTTAATTGACATATGCCTGCTCCAGTGCTGCCTGTCTGTCCTTTCTTTTTCCACCTCTCTGCCACTTTCACCTGAGCCTGTCTCTTCCAGCAGCAGCTGCTCATATGATGCCAGTCTTTCTTTCAGCTGCAGCAGCTCTCCCTTCTCCGGTCTGCCTGTCAGTTGCCAGCAAAAAGCTCAGATCTGGCAGGACTGTCATGCCCCTGCTACTACTGGCCAGTGGCCAAGCAGAAGCTAAGGTGGGAAAGGACAGTCGTCATATGAATGGCAGCTGTAGGGAGAGGAAGGAATAGGAGGTGAAATTGTCTGAGCAGTGGCCTGAGGAGAGTGTCGGGCTCCTTACGGGGACCTCTGATCCCTTGCTCTCTGCTCGTAGTGCAATTTGTTTTTTTTCTTTCCTTTTCTCCCCCTGATCCCGCGGTGCAAACACTATACATAATTCTCCTAACAGCAGTATGAAGCAGCCAAAAGAGGTATTTAGTTTTATTACCATGTGAACTAAATGCTCTCGTTTTCATTGTTCGATTTCTGGATGATGAGCTTGTTGAAATTAATTTAATGACACTTCAAGTGCCCAGGTTCACACGTCCAATTGTCATTAGGAAGTTATTCTGCTGGATTTTTAATCTATTTAAGTCAAGAGCATGCAACATGAGTAAAGGAACTGCTTTGTCTAAAACTATGTTTTTCTGGTGTTGGTCTGGGTTCACACATGTCCGGTTGCGGTTTGCTGTCCGTAGTCCGGTGCGTTTCTGTTCACCGGTTCAGGTGCAAATTTTTCCCTGAATTTGCACCTGAACTGGTCCCAAAAACACACAGGACCCTTTTCAAAACTGTACCGCGGCCACCCCAGACATATGTGAACCGGCTTTCACATTCATAGGTTATGTGGATTGGAAGAGGTTGAAAGCGCATCCAATTCGCATATATGGAAACCCAGCCTTACCGTGCAGCAACCCCTCCTCCTGTGACAAGAGGCGGGGGATCCTCTCCCCACACCCACTGCCACATCATAAAAACTGTGCACAGCTGCATCATTCATTCGCAATGTGTGAATGAATGAACTACAAGTCCCCTCTTCCACTGCAGCAGATGGCTTGTAGTTGATGAACTGCAGGGGTGCCCTCATAGTATATTGACACTTCCTGCAGCTGAGAAACTGTGTCTGTTTGGTGGTATGACAAGAGAGCTGCATGCAGGAGCTGTGGGTGCAATGCTTTTTTGCAGACTCTAGTGCAGGGGTCTTCAAACTACGGCCCTCCAGTTGTTCAGGAACTACAATTCCCATCATGCCTAGTCATGTCTGTGAATTTTTTACAATGCCTCATGGGATGTGTAGTTCTGCAAGCTGGAGGGCCGTAGTTTGAGGATTCCCGCTCTAGTGTATAAAAAATAAAAACATTTTTTTCCATCCTGTGCATTTATTTTTCTTTTAAAGGTGAACCTAGCCTTTAATTCTTTTTCTGGGGCCAGGATATCCATGACTCATGTCAGGATGAAGAGTGGCAGAGGACCAGTGAACATCTGTCCGCTAATTGCCCCTGTGAAATTTGAACCTCATCCTGTATACTCTACCCAAAAATTGTGCACTAGAATTCATTTTAGTGTATTTTTACTGAAAATATAGCTTTGATAAATATCGTATGATATCAAAATTGCAACCATCATCTCTTTATTCTATAGGGTTCCTGCTTTCAGAAACTGTTTTGGGGCATTTTGGTATGTGTGCACAAAATGATAAAAAAAAAATAATTTTTTTAACCCACACGATCACTAATGTTAACAGTTTAATTTTTAAACGTAGTGCTTTGGACACCTTCAGATTAGATGCATTGCTCCCCTGTCCATCTTCTAAGTAAATTTTGTGTTGCACAGGAATTGATATCAAACCACTTTTGTTACTGGGTTCTACCAGTGGCGGCCCGTCCATAGGGGGCGCCCGGGCGCCGCCCCCCCCGCCTTTGATTTAAAAAAAAAAAAAAAAAAAAAGTTAAAAAAAAAAAAAAAAAATTTATTTAAACATGTCCCTTTAAGGGCGCCGGGCACAGTGCAGTATGCACCGCTCTATCACCAATAGATAGATTCATGCATTGCATGAATCTATCTATTGGTCACCTCTGCCGCCCCCTATTCAGGTGTCCGGCCCCTGATCGGGCGCCGGGCATCTGAATTACAGTGGGGGGGGGTGTTGCTGGAAGCGCCCCTATTAGAGCTGTAAGCTCTAATAGGGGACCCTATTAGAGCGGTGTGCTCTAATAGGCTTCCCTAAGTGTAAACAGCGGGCGCACGGCCGTGCGTTCGCTGATGACACAGTATTGTGTTAGAGAAGCGAATACATCGCTCCCTAACACAGACCCGCCCTCAGCCAATCAGGTTGCCAGGTCTGTTACCTGTAACCTGATTGGCTGAAGTCACAGGCGCTGTGATTGGACGCTAGGCGTCCAATCATAGCAAAAGACAGGCGCGGGAGAAGAAGACCCCGGGTTAAAGAAACCAAGGATGTCCTGGCCGACTTCTTTCCACAGACGGTAGGCAAACTCTTCTTTTAGTTTTTTGCATGTTACTTATGTGTCATCAAGTCTATTGTATGGCTATTGTAGTGATATTGCTGTTCGTGGTACAGGGGAGCAGCCTTGGATGAAACACTGTATCTCCTGTACACTTCAGAAGAGGGGCTCGGGAACCTGCAGACAGCTGAACTGCCTTCTGACACTTGTGGATCTCCTTGCAGCTGCCAACTTTCTCCCTCAGGCAGCTCTGCAGGGGCAGGGATCAGTTCTACATACTGGCAAGTGGTAAAGTGAGCTGCAGTCTCAGTCTGCCTGTGTCTCTGTCGGGTCCTGAAACTCCCACTCGTCAATATTATCTCTGGTCAGTGTGAGCAGGAAGTTTGCTTCTCCTCCTCAGTACTGACCTCTGATCTCCCTCCCTCCAGATCGTGCTCTCACTGCTCTGTGTTCACTGAACTCCAGGGTTTGGATGGAGCAGTGCAGGGGGGGGGGGTTGCTGCTGGAAAAAGTCACAAAACTTTATGATTTTGGAGAGAGGTGACTATGAAGCCAGCCTAGAACTGCAGATAGCTGTCAATGCAGTGCTGAGCAAGAAGCCAGTGGACACATCTCTCTCTCCAGCTGCCAGGAATCTCTGCCCAGCCATTTCTATATACCATCCCCTCCAATTAGAGGGGCACAGTGGCAGCGTTTTGGGCACAGTGGCAGCGTTTGATGGGCACAGTGGCAGCGTTTAATGGGCACAGTGGCAGCGTTTGATGGCACAGTGAGGCTGTTTGTTTGCGCCCCCCCAAAAATTTTGAGCACCAGCCGCCACTGGGTTCTACCTGACCTAGACCACAGCTTTAATGGTGGTAGGAGGAGGAATGTAGAGCCTTCTTACAGATTGATCTTTCTTCTGGGAAGCTGAAGGTAAGAGCTAACAGATCTTTTTAAAGAACCTTTGCAGATCAGCGACTATGATTTATATTTCAACATCCAAGATTGAACAGAACAGTAGAACTGAGTTTGGGCAGCAGTGTAGCAAGCAGTCTGTCTGTATTAGGCCTACACAGGGCCAAAGTACGTGTAACACTTGTATATTGCCAAGTATCTCACAATGTACGTATACCCACCTCAGGTAAACACAATGAAAAAGGCCTCTGGTTTTGGCCATCCAATCATCAGTAGTGTCTATGAATAATTAAACAATGACACCACATCCAGAACGTTCTTTGGCCTCAAATGCTTATCTTTCTTAACAGCCCATATTTGATTCGAAAATTGTTCCCCCTTTAGCCCTACCTTTTATGAGGTATGTTTTCCTTCATTAAACATATCACAAGCACATTTTTTCCCAACTACACATATCACACAATTATCCCTTGGATAAAGAATCTAGGGGAAAAGAAAAAAGACAATGGTGTCTGCCAGTGCTTCAATGTGGAGCGTTTTGTGTTGTGATCAGTGTCTTGGTGACTCCAGGCCAGTCCACCTCTAAAAAGCTATGTTTCATTACTAAATGAATTAACCAGTCAGTCCATAGGGCACTCAAACTTCATCAGGATTTTTGTGAGTTAGATGATAGCAGCACTGGAGATGATGCTCTGTCCAACCCTGGTAGCTGCATTGGCAAGTGACTGTTCAGCAGGTTTGGAAACTTGAAAGAAAGAAAAAAAAAAAAAAAAAAAAGTGTTAAAAATATATACAGATCCTGTTCCCTTAAAGCATGTTAACCACTTCAGCCCTGGTAAGGTTTTACCCACTTCCTGACCAGGCCATTTTTTGCGATACGGCACTGCGTCGATTTAACTGACAATTGCGCGGTCGTGCGACGTTGTACCAAAAACGAAATTGATGTTGATTTTTTTCCCCCATAATTCTTTTGGTGGTATTTGATCACCTCTGTGTTTTTTTATTTTTTGCGCTATAAACAAAGCGAGAATTTTGGAAAAAAATATATTTTCTTTACTTTTTGCTATAATAGATATAAAAAAAAAAATTAAAACTGAATTTCTTTATCAGTTTAGGCCAATATGTATTCTTTTACATACGTTTAGTAAAAAAAAAAATGGCAATTAGCGTATATAGATTGGTTTGCGCAAAAGTTATAGTGTCTACAAAATTGGGGATATATTTATGGCATTTATTTTTTACTAGTAATGGCGGTGATCATCGATTTTTAGCAGGACTGCGACATTGCGGCGGACAGATCGGACACTTTGACACTTTTCTTTGGACCATTGACATTTATACTGCGATCCGAGCTAAAACTAGCCACTGATTACTGTATAAATGTCATTGGCAGGAAAGGGGTTAACACTAGGGGGCGATCAAGGGGTTGCGTGTTTCCTAGGGAGGTGTTTCTAACTGTGGGGGAGGGGACTGACTGGAGTAGAGAGAGATCGCTGTTCCTGATCACTATGAACATAAGATCTCTCTCTACTTCGCTGACAGAACGGGGATCTGTCTGTTTACATTGACGGTGCCTTGTTCTGGCTCTGAAATCGTGGGTTGCAGGAGGACATTGTGGCTGCCCCCTATAGCTCTTAAAGCAGCCGACGTACACCTACAACGGTTTGCACAGCTGTGCCAACCTGCCGCAGTATAATGATTGCGGCTGGTCGGCAAGCGGTTAAACAGCACAGTGCTTATGCTGTCTAATCTGCCCCTCTCTAAACTGTAAGAAACTTGGCTGATCCTGCCACTTCCTGTTTCCCCCCTCTCTGAGCTGACCACAATAATCAGGGCTGCTGAGCCCTGACCACCGTGGTCAGCGTACGTCCCTCCATCATCCTCAGCTCTCCTCTTTCCTCCTCCTCCCTGCCTGTCTGCTTCATGTCTCTGTTTCCGGCCCCCCACGGCCGCTATTATCAGAAACAAAATATTCGATTTTGTCACTGCCAGCCCCTCTATTATAGCCAGGCATACTACACTGTATATGCTGTTTTTAAAAACACATGTAAATACCATTTTATAGTAATCTTCAGGCCGGTCACGTGACTCTTGGCCGGTCTCGAGGGCTATTGCCGGAGGGGCTAAGTGGCCATGTGACCTCCCCAGCTGACATCCGAGGGAGATCTCGGCCCCTCCTGCAGTAGACCTAAGTTCAGAGGTGTAC
This sequence comes from Lithobates sylvaticus, assembly GCA_028564925.1. Taxonomy (NCBI): domain Eukaryota; kingdom Metazoa; phylum Chordata; class Amphibia; order Anura; family Ranidae; genus Lithobates; species Lithobates sylvaticus. Next base: position 359,061,410 of record CM053029.1, on the reverse strand, counting down.
AGCGGCCGCAAGTCACATGACCGGCATGAAGATGGCTCTAAAATAGTATTTACATGCCTCGTTTTAATAAAACGCATATACAGTGTAGTATTGCCTGGCTATAATAGAGGGGCTGGCAGTGATTTCAAAGTTTAGGTTAACAAACACTTTAAAACCAGCTCCAGAAGATCTTACCCCCTTCATTACCAGGGCATTTTTTGCTATTAGGCATGGCACTATTTTAACTGGCAATTGCGTGGTCATGACACATTGTACCCGCATTAAATTTATGTAATTCTTTTTCACACAAATAGAGCTTTCTTTTGGTGGTATTTGATCACCACTGGGTTTTTATTAAATGAATAAAAAAAGACCAAACATTTTGAGAAAAATAAACAATATTTTCTGTTATAAAACACATCGAATTAAAAAAAAATTCAAATTTCTTCATAAATCTAGCCCAAAATGTATTGTGCTTTATGTCTTTGGTTAAAGAAAAAAAACACATCAAATTAAAAAAAAAATATTATATATATATAATGTGGTGATCAGCGACTTGTAGTGAGACTGTACTGCAGCAGGCAATCTGACACTTTGTGGGAACTGGTTAACTGACATTGTCATCGCCAGTGACACTAATAGTGCGATCAGTGCTATAATATACACTGTCACTGTACTGACACTGGCTGGGAAAGGGTTAACAGCTCAGGTGATCAAGGAGTTAAATGTGTGCCTAACAATGTGTGCTGCTTTATCTGTTTCTTCTCCTTGCTGCCCTCTGTACAGAGCCCTGTATTGGCTGTCAACACTGGGCTCTGGGGCTGTAAATGTACACAGCCGGTCAGCAGGCCCTGCCCATGAATTATTGGCTGGGACATGCTGACTAAGTGTTCGATCACAGCAGAGCCAGAAGACGGGGGCACGTGTGCACCCTGAACCCTGAAGAAAGCAAATAGGTGGAACTGAATCAATAAAGTTCTTATTTTACATAGTAGGTGAGGTTGAAGTCCATCAAGTCCAACTGTCATCCTGAGAACTTAACAATCAGGCAGTGGTTCTGTTAAAAATATATACTCCAGTTATTTAAAAGGCATCAAATTTACTATTTAATATATAGCCAGTGTTATAGGTTAAAAAAAAAAATGCTTGTGAGGAATCTGTTGTTTACAGAGCTCAATAGTTTAGGCTAAAGTATACATACACAAGTATTGAATCGGAGCAGTTTAGTTGGCTCCATCTGATTTTTCAGTCTAAAGCCCCATACACACGGTCGGATTTTCGCATGGATTCTGTCCTATCGGACAATGTTGTCGAAAAATCCGACCGTGTGTAGGCACCATCGGACAGTGTACGTCGGATTGTCCGACGGACAAAGTCCTATCTCCTGCTGGATAGATTTTTCGACAACAAAGTCCGATCACACCAAATCCAATCGTGTGTATCGAATTCCGACGGACAAAGTGCTACGCATGCTCAGATCACATTACAAGACCAAAGCTATTGGCTACTAGCCTCTGCGTAGTCCCGTCGTAGGCAACAAACGTCACCACGTTCAGAATGATCGGATTTTCCGACAACTTTGTCCGACCGTGTGTACGCAACACCAACATCGGACAAAGTACGACGGACATGATTCGACGGACCTGGTCCTCGGATAATCAGCGCGTGTGTATGGGGCTTTAGACAGCCTTTCTGAAAGGAAACAACTTCTGTTGTACTGTCTATAAAATCCATAGTACTGTGGGAATGCATTGGTAAGGAGGTGTCCTGTATTAATTTGTAATTTGTGAAACAAAAATATGTATCCAGAGGCAAAAAAAAGTAATTAAAAAAATGTTAAACTTGGCCAAACCTATACTAGTTCCTTTTTAATTTCAACTGCTTTCTGATTAATGCACCCCACACACTGTGTGCTTGCAGCACAATGGCTAAGTGGTTGGCAACTCTAGGTAGTTTGAATCCCAACCACAATACCACCTGCCTAAAATTTGCATGAACTCCCTGTGCCTGCGTGAGTTTCTTTCAAGTACACCAAAGACATGCTGGTTGGTTAATTGGCTCCTGTCTAAATTGGCGTTAACTTGTATATGAATGTGAGTTTAGGGACCTTAGATTGTAAGCTCCTTGAGGGCAGCGATTGATATGAATGTATAATATTTACATAATTATTCCAAAGCGCTGCACAACTTTTTAGCACTATAAAAGTACTTAAAAAATATAAAAATAAAATAAATTGTGGTTGTAACTAGGTTCTATATTTTTCATCTATTCACCTGGAACAATGTGTTAGGTCCTTGCAGCCTGGCAGGACTTAATGGAGCTACAGGACTAAGACTGCTCCAGAAGTGGATGCTTGATAGAAGAGGACTTGGGGTCAACAGTAATCCATTGGGTGTCTGCAAATGAAAAAAATAAAAAATAAAAAAAGTGTAAAGATATACAAATATGATTTTTACTTTCTACAACAAACTTGACCAATGAAAGGCAAAAATTGAAATTTAAAAAAAAAAACAAAACAAAAAAGTCAGTGATGGTCATTTCTCTTATCCACAAATATTTTCAGTCTATAAATACTTCTAAATTACCACATCACTCCTACCATTCCCTTGATGATGAATATGCTGCAGAGGTCAGGTCTCTTTGTGTTCTTCCTAGTACTTTACTATGCAAACAATTATATATCAGCTACAGAAACAGTTTGACTTCTACAAGCTAAAGTGGCCCTGTATAAAATCCCTTAATGTGTGTTTTTGGGGGCCCATGTACACAAGACTGGGATGCCATTAAAGTTCATGTAAAGGCAGGCGTCACAATACTTTTGATAATATAGTATCTACTAGATGCCTCTCTACATGTGAGCCCTGACCTAAAATATTTGAGAACACTATTTCATTTCAAGGTATTTTCTCTTTTTTTTATTTTTTTTCTTGACAAACCCACGTTTTTACCTGAGCAGTAAAGAAAGCTGGTGTTAGAGATCCTGAGGGAAGTGCTGGGCTGTTCAGCGCAATCGAGCCTATATCGCTACTGGAGAGCAGAAGAGGCGGAGAGCAGATTTCTAATCCTTTAGGTTTCTTTGCTTTGGAAGGATGATAGGACAGCTTTGTTTTGGATCCTGCCGAGAGATTTAATGGTTCGTTGGTGTCAGGATAATCAAAATATACACTCCTTTGTTCATTAGAGAATGATATATTGGGGGACAAGGATGGGGATCGTGAGGAGCGTGGAGAAGAGGAAACACTAGTTGTATTGGATGATATATAGGAAGTTCCTTTAGCAGACAAAGATGATGCTAAGAAAGCAGAGGCAGCTGCCAATTCTGATGTAGAGGGCAAAGAAATGACAGGTCGGATGATTTCTTTGTCCGTTTTGTTAGTAACAAATCTTATAACAGTCCTGACTTCCTCTACTGGACTCTTGACTTCAGCCTTTTCCTCCTCCTCTTCATCTTCTCCATCTTCTTGTGGCTCATCCTCGTCTTGCATGCTTTCGGTTTTGATAACTTTGTACTCTCCCTGATGTTGCAGTGAGTTTATAGTGAAGGAGGAATACAGGCCTGAGTGGATGTACTCGTTGCGACTAGCACTCTTTAATGCAGACAAGGTTTGCTTGTGTCTCTCATGGAGTTCATTCGGGATGTTGCAATCGCTGTCCTGCAGCAATAGGCTGTCCCGGCTCATCTCCACAGCATGAGTCTCCATTTTTAGGATTTCTGGAAAGGACACAAACTTGTAGACAAACTTCTGTCCAATTACCTTTTTAATAATGTTCTGAAAAAAAGAATACAAATGATTAAATAGGTTGAGGAGATTTCAGGATAATTTTATAAGGCAATGGGGTCGATTTACTAAAACTGGTGCAGTTGTGCATGGTAGCTAATCAGCTTCGAACTTCAGCTTGTTCATTAAGCTTTGACAATAAAACCTGGAAGCTGATTGGTTTCTATACAGAGCTACACCAGATTTTGCACTCTCCAGTTTTAGTAAATAACTTGCATTTTGTTGATATGGAATTAGTGGACTGAATTTACAGAAGTAATCCTTGCTTTTATTCTCTCGAGATTATCATCGAAAGCAAACCGTATTTAAAAGTCTGCATTGTATGTTTCAATGAAAGACTTTTACATATAGAGGCTTTCCAGCATTTATGGCCCATTTATATTGGCTGCAAGTGCCATAACATCAGGATATCCAATGGCTTGGGCATGGTTGTGCATATAAGGCACATTTGGGTGGTTACTAGTACTTTTGTTTTTTCTTAGGTGGTTACTATAAAAAAAAAAATCTTCTTTTATAGTGTCTACCATTTTGGTTATACCCAATGCACATTTAAGGTGGTTACTAGTATTTTTGTTTTCTTCTTAGATGGTTACTAGATTTTTTTTTCAGGAAAAAGGGGTGTCCCCTAAGGGTTGGACTTTAAAGGCGTACAATTTGTTACCCCAACTAGAATAAAGTTTGTTGTATATATTGAAAAATCATTTATTACAAAAAAAGCAAATACATAAAAAACAGTAGAAGATTACACACATATATAACGATGTAAAAACACCTGAAGACAGTTACAGCGAAAAACTTAATAGTACAAACTATGAATGCGTTTTATGTCGTTTTCTCACGCTGACGCGTTTCGGATATAAATGCTTTCCTCCTTCCTCAGAAGTGAGACTACAACATCATTCCTATTATATAGAAAAGTGTCAATATCAGGTGACGTGTGCAGATCTTCATACAGTAATTGCATTTCAAGTCAAAAAAAAAATACATTTGAAAAAAAGGATTATGTAAAGAACTCACATAAGGGGTACATCAAGTATGGAGACGTTCCGGTGTGGTTTAAAAGAAAGACGGCTGGGAGGAGGAGCTTCTTCAGTTTTACAGCCTTCAAAGAGGTCAATTGGGTATCGAAATGTATATAGATGTTTAATCAGCTGACTGGAGTTTGGCAATAACCCCAATAGTTGAATAAAGTGCATCTATCCCAGAAGGGGGTGATCGTTCAGGGGGCGCCTGTAGAGCACACTGGGGTCGGAGATTATCAGGAGAGAACCCTATAAGATAGAGTATATGAATATATATATCAAGTGGTAAAAAACTTTTTTCTGGTAGCAACATGGGCGTATGACGCCGCTAATCTGTACCTGTTTGGTAGGTTTTAACTTCAGATCCTCAATGCTCCCGTTGAAATGTCCCCGAGTTCAAACAGTATCAGCTGCTGACTCTAGAAGGGAGATTTATCACAGGTAACGTTTGATAGGGTGGAGTATATGGGCGGTAAGTCCCCCCACATAAAGCCCGTATATCTCTATATTCTGGTAATAAATGGTTTTAATAATACAAAAAATGTATATATATATATGGGACATAGAAAATCCCCCACTATGAGGGGGGGGGGGGGGAATTATTAAATATTTGTCCAAAAATTAAGAAGAATTACACCAGGCATGAAAAGAAAATACTTTACTTATATATGGCTTTGTTTAAATACTAGTGTATTGGTACGGGCGATGCATATTGGGGTCACCATATGTGGCAGACCTGGGCTAGATTTAAATCGGACAAAGCCCCATAGCTTGCATAGAGGATGTAAGGTAGAAGTAATAAAGAGGAAAGCTTACCTTGTATTCACATCACGCTGTTCACCTCCTCCTCAGACTGACAATTGCAGGTACTGAGTGGGGTAGAACAGCGTGTATATGTATGAATTCCAGCCCCTCAGCCAGCTGTATCACATACAGCTGATTGCTGGAGGGCATGGAAATTGACGGATCTCCCTGGGTCCGGCCCCCCGAGTGCTGCGCGCGCACCCGGGTCCCGCGCACCAATGAATGGTTACGCAATGTGACCCGGGCACGCCCACAGCTCCCGCCGGCACGCTATGCTTCTCCGGCGAACAGCGCATGCGCGCCGGAGGAGCAATATGGAGTCCCGGCGTCGTAAAGTCAATTCACTATGTACATTTCATTGCAAACACCCCGATCGTATAAATGTGGGACCACGCCCAGTAGGCCGCCCGGCACGCCCAGCCGTCCCGCCCATTCTTCTATGGACACGACGGCAACAGAGGGGTCTCCGACGTCTTACGACGCCGGGACTCCATATTGCTCCTCCGGCGCGCATGCGCTGTTCGCCGGAGAAGCATAGCGTGCCGGCGGGAGCTGTGGGCGTGCCCGGGTCACATTGCGTAACCATTCATTGGTGCGCGGGACCCGGGTGCGCGCGCAGCACTCGGGGGGCCGGACCCAGGGAGATCCGTCAATTTCCATGCCCTCCAGCAATCAGCTGTATGTGATACAGCTGGCTGAGGGGCTGGAATTCATACATATACACGCTGTTCTACCCCACTCAGTACCTGCAATTGTCAGTCTGAGGAGGAGGTGAACAGCGTGATGTGAATACAAGGTAAGCTTTCCTCTTTATTACTTCTACCTTACATCCTCTATGCAAGCTATGGGGCTTTGTCCGATTTAAATCTAGCCCAGGTCTGCCACATATGGGGACCCCAATATGCATCGCCCGTACCAATACACTAGTATTTAAACAAAGCCATATATAAGTAAAGTATTTTCTTTTCATGCCTGGTGTAATTCTTCTTAATTTTTGGACAAATATTTAATAATTTTTTTTAAATTTCCCCCCCCTCATAGTGGGGGATTTTCTATGTCCCATATATATATACATTTTTTGTATTATTAAAACCATTTATTACCAGAATATAGAGATATACGGGCTTTATGTGGGGGGACTTACCGCCCATATACTCCACCCTATCAAACGTTACCTGTGATAAATCTCCCTTCTAGAGTCAGCAGCTGATACTGTTTGAACTCGGGGACATTTCAACGGGAGCATTGAGGATCTGAAGTTAAAACCTACCAAACAGGTACAGATTAGCGGCGTCATACGCCCATGTTGCTACCAGAAAAAAGTTTTTTACCACTTGATATATATATTCATATACTCTATCTTATAGGGTTCTCTCCTGATAATCTCCGACCCCAGTGTGCTCTACAGGCGCCCCCTGAACGATCACCCCCTTCTGGGATAGATGCACTTTATTCAACTATTGGGGTTATTGCCAAACTCCAGTCAGCTGATTAAACATCTATATACATTTCGATACCCAATTGACCTCTTTGAAGGCTGTAAAACTGAAGAAGCTCCTCCTCCCAGCCGTCTTTCTTTTAAACCACACCGGAACGTCTCCATACTTGATGTACCCCTTATGTGAGTTCTTTACATAATCCTTTTTTTCAAATGTATTTTTTTTTTGACTTGAAATGCAATTACTGTATGAAGATCTGCACACGTCACCTGATATTGACACTTTTCTATATAATAGGAATGATGTTGTAGTCTCACTTCTGAGGAAGGAGGAAAGCATTTATATCCGAAACGCGTCAGCGTGAGAAAACGACATAAAACGCATTCATAGTTTGTACTATTAAGTTTTTCGCTGTAACTGTCTTCAGGTGTTTTTACATCGTTATATATGTGTGTAATCTTCTACTGTTTTTTATGTATTTGCTTTTTTTGTAATAAATGATTTTTCAATATATACAACAAACTTTATTCTAGTTGGGGTAACAAATTGTACGCCTTTAAAGTCCAACCCTTAGGGGACCCCCCTTTTTCCTGATTCTTTATTATAGGATGTGGCGTAAACTTAAAATATTCCCCGTTTGAGTATAACATACTCCCTTGTGTACTTTTTTGCTTAGCCTACACATTTCTAGATTTTTTTTTGTTCTTTATAGTGTTCATCATTTTGGCTATACCCTATTTTATTGTATTTGTCACACATGATGGTCAATATGTTGGCACATGAAAACATCTGGTAAACATCAATACTGCACAAATATACTTTTTATTTACTTAGGCTTACAGCAGTGAGCAAGGCAATTATCTTTCATTGTTCTGATTTCATAACAGCCAATTGTTTTTGAAGTATTTTACTCAATAAGGCCTCATTCACACGACTGTAAAAAATGTTACTGATGCTATTGCACGTTTTCCAGGACAAAAGTTCCTGCGTAATCGTCCGTAAAATACTTGCATATAGCTATATTTAGGTGAATAAATGTGTACATAATTTTTATGATGATGTATTTTTCCCCTTTGTTTATATAAGCACTTAAAGCTCATGTACTTAGATGCAGATTTTTGGATTCGGTTCTATGGATCTAAAAGCAGCTCATGTTTACGCACCTGTGTGAATAGTTCCATTGAAAAAATTCAGCTGTGTTCAGATCCGTAATTAAAAAAAACGTTTAATATGCTTTTTTTTTTTTTTTTGTTAATGGTCGTGTGAATGAAGCCATGTTCAAGAAGACTTGGCACTCAATAGTAATCACATAACTGTGAATACATTTCTGCAGAATCTATAAATCAGAAGTTCCTATTTGACTACTTAATACAACAACACAAGAGCATATCTGTGCTGCATGGGATAGAAAAAGAAAAGTGTTAGTATACCTGATATATAATATGCAATTTTCACAAGGGACAACACACAGGGTTCACTAAATATGAAGGGGTTAAAGGGCATTAGGCCTTGTGGTCTGCTCGGCAATAATCTGCAAGTTGATTTGTCCTGAGAACAATTTGAATCAATCCGAAAAAATTATTTTAACATAAAATATCTCAATCCTGTTTTTTTATGGGTTGTCGGTTACATGTTTTCAGTTCAAACTGTAAATAGATTACTGACCCCTATAGAGGAGCAGACTGCTGTACCTTATTGCAATGAGGTTGATGGAGAAAGTGGAACATCTTTTGCTGTGCTCTGTCTCTGCCCAATGTTAGTTGTATATTGTGTAGGTTTTGAGTAATTGATTTGATATTAACAAAGCAATCAAAATGTGGTAATCAAGTTCCACAGCCTTAGGCCTAGTACACAGGGGCCGAATGTTGGGAGACATTGGCCTGTTCAATAAAAAAAAAATATTTGGCTCCTGTGTATGTCAGCCAACCCAACAGAAGCCGGCTGAGCATGCTGGAAAACCAGCAGCTGACCAGAGTGTTCTGGCAGGGGGACCATCCCCCTGTCGGAACACAACAGCTCAGTGGGGGAGATCCGAAGTTAGTACAGCGGTTCCAACTGGAGCTGATGAAAAAAAAAACTTGGTGTGTATTAGACTTTTAGTGTGAAAAAAATCTCACGGAGGATCAAGAAGTCAAACTGACCAGCTGTACATTAACCTATTAATCTAGTTTTGAGGTTATGTTATTTTTACTACCATTATGATGTATTTGTTTCTAATTTCCCATACTTAACGAAGAAATAATGGTGCTTTTATTACTAGTATTTTCCTTTCTCGCTGTGTATGCCTAGACCTGCAGCTGACATTTTGCTTGCACAGCCTAATCCATTTATTACCATGCTTTGTCCCCAGTGCTTGGGCTCGTACATGGAAACCATATGTTAGACAGATGTTCTAAGGCTATTTCTGTGAGTGCTCTTTTCTCTTGTCCAACCTGACGAACAGTCACTCCAGCGGTGTTCTAGAAAAGGACAACTTCAGTGACACAAGCTGAACTATGAAAAGGCAAATATATCAGTTTTAGTGTCTAAATAACCACCCTTGAGTTAGTTGCGTGCATTAAGGTAGACTCAATTTGACCCAAATCCAATTTCCTTCATGGTAGAAAATGAACACACTTGTATCTAAAGAGTATTATACTGCTTTTATGTAGTAAAAGTTGAGAGTTTTAAGTTGATATGAAGCTGGCAGATCGAACGCTTACCTTATCATAGTAATATCGAAGGGCTCGACTCAGCTTGTCATAGTTCATATTAGTTTTATTCTTCCGCAGTCCCCATAATTTGGCCACTTCTTCTGCTTTGAGCAGCTTGAATTCTCCATCATTCGATGTCCAGCAGATGAGATGCTCATGTTTCTGATCGAGAAGCAATTGCAACAGAAACTGCCACAGAGTAATTGCACTCTCCATACCTACAAAACCGAAATGACACTATTACATACAAAGACTACATCATATTGTCATTGTGAGGCACTTTATTTTTAAGGGTTTTTTTATTTTTATTTTGCATGGACACTACACAAATATTTATCATTATACCCGTCGAAAAATGGTGATTTACTAAAGTGTAATGTGAACCTGTGACCATCAAATCATAAAAAAATATATAAAAAAAAGAAATAAATCAGAATGCCTATAGCCAACATAGGTTCACTTTAATACACATATCTCATAGGTACGACAATCCTGTCCCAATACAGAATATTTTTTAACATGTATAATCAAGAATGTTCATGTACTTCATTTTAGCCTTGGTTTTGGGTTTTAGAAATATTAGGTGGTTTTAAAGTGCAGAATAGTATAAATATGGTGTGTAAAAGTGTCATAATATTTTGATGGTAAGGTACAACCCTTGCATCACACAAGTACTGATCAGAGAGGACAGACATCCATTCCATATGAAATAATGAGGGACCCCTTCACTGATACTACAGATGAGTACAAAGCCTTTTTATTAAATGCCACAAGGTGGCAGAAACATCCAGCCACAGCCTATTATCCTCCCAAGTTCTCATTATACAGTTGTAGAACTGACTTAGAGCCGTCAGGAAAATTATGTGAAAATATAGAAACATGCAAAAAGATTAGAACTATGTGAAAAATATAAAATCTACTGGAAGATTCTGTTAAGGATGCCAACACAGACTAACTCTTCTTGAGGTTTCTCTTCTGTTTTAAAGGGAAATTCCAGCTCATACTATGATGTTTACAAAGACGCGCCAGAATGCCCTTGTTGTCATCTATGTACTGAATATTTGAATCTGTAAGGCGTTACATACCCAGCATCCATTTGTATTGCTGTCAGTAGTCTTCAAATGTCAAACTTGCTCTTAGAAATTAGATGTTTTATAGCTATGTCTTGATAAAATAAAAATAAAATACGCAGCGAGGTATATCTGCTTTTAAGTAATCAGGAATAGCAACTGTTTACCATTTAAAAGCTAGACTAGTTTCTACTTTTCGATTATATGCCTATTTTTTGGCAATAATCCTAGAATTGATAAAAGTTTTTTTTGAGGGTTAAACAAGTTTTTTGTTGGTTCTGTCTTACAAATAGCCTTTATTTCGTTTTTTTAAGGACATTTTTTAAAATGTACTTTACCCAGATAGGCCAAGTAATTAAAAAGACAACAAGGCAAGAGTTACAAATATTTTTCTGCTATGTGTTGCATATGTTCTGATGCCACAAATATGCTGCTGTCACACATTAAAAAACACATTTACAAAATAAAACCATTTTTATGTTATAAAAATTTCGTCCAAGAATAATGTCATGTAAATGAAGTGTAAGAGTACTAGAACAATGGCTATGATGAAAACGGGGGGGGGGGGGGGGGGGTGGTTCTTTAGGGCCTAAATAGGAACCTACAATTTATTTATTTTTTACTTCTAAGCAGTTTGCTGCAGCTATAGTTGGGATCACATCACAGAAAACCTGTAAAAGTTTTAAAAAAACACACTTAATAGTGGCTACAACTGGCTGTAAGTGATTATAAATATAATAATAATAATAATAAACGATTTATAGAGCACCAACAATTTGCACAATCCTTTTATAACAAGGGTTTTGAATTTAAGTCCACGGAGGTCTGACCAGGAAAATTTTCTTCCAGCAGAGGTCCGAATTGCATTTTTTTTTTTCAGCCCTCTCCTCCTATATCACAATCACTTACATCAGTGTCCCCAATTCCCCCCACACATCAGTCCCCCACTTCACATCTGTTTCCCCTTCACAGTAGTGTTCTCAGGCCCCCTTTACATCACCTCCACTCCCCTTTTACAATAGTCTACTGAACCCCCTTCACATCAAACATTCCACAGTACTGTCCTCTGCCCCTCCCCCTCCCCCACAGTACTGTCATCTGCCCCCTTCACATCTTTCCCCCACAGTACTGTCATCTGCCCCCTTCACATCTTTCCCCCACAATACTGCCCTCAGCTAACTTAACATAACCCCCAGCAGAACTGTGCCCCCTTAACATCTGCCCCCTTCACATCAAACACCCACCCCACAACACTGCTCTCCACTCTACTGTTATAATAACAGCATTGGAGGCTGGGGGAAAGAAGCAGCATCTAAATGGTTTGAACGCGGGTCCGGGTGGAATAGTGGCTCGGTCTGGATGCAGACCACGGTCTCCCATTTAGTGATGCCTGCTTTATAAATATAAGGAGACAGCACCGTTACAATACAATTTAGGACAAGAAGGTTGGGGGGGGGAGGCTTACTGTCTAAAAAGAAAGAACATGTGATAACTGTAGGGGATGAGTTAAAGTAACAGGTCCGTTTTTAGGCAGAGGTAAGATAGGCTTCCCTGAAGAATTGAATTGTCCAGGATCGCCTAAAGGCACATAGAGTAAGAGATAGCCAGAGAGATTTGAGTAGGAAATTGCAGAGGATGCGAGAGGCTCTGAAGATGAACATGGGAGAAGGTCTTGAGTGAGAAGGAGATTGGTAATGTAGTTCGGGGTAGAGTTGTAGCATTGTACATTAGTATTTTGAAATGCAGTTGTTTGCAAGCAGGAACCAGTGAAAGGATTAGCAGAGAGTGGTGGTGGTTGGTAAGGTGGAGATATTTTTCAGCAGCAATTATGATGGACTGAAATGGGAATAACCTGTGTAAAGAGAAGCCACCAAGGAGAGAGTTGCAAGAGTTGTGGCAATAGATAACAAAGAGGTAAAGTAGTGGCTTGGTGGTGTCATAGGTTAAGAGGCATATTTTGGAAATTTTACAGAGGTGACAAAATTTGCATAGTGATTAGATGTGGGGTCAAATGGAGAGATCACAGTCCTGGATTACACCCAACACACTGGCTTGATGGGAGGGACTAATCGTTGTGCTATTGATCTCAATGGAAATGTCAGGGAAGGGGGAGAATGGGAAAATATTATGAGCTTTGATTTGATGTGACATCCATACTGATAGGTTAGTTATTAAATTAGTGATGCAGGTGGAGACGGAAGGGTGAGCAGAGGAGTATAGAGAGATTCAGAATCTGCTTTGATTGGCCCCTATTTGCCAGTGAACTTCAGTCATGAAGTTGACAGCTGGTCCTGGTTGGGCACACACAGTGGAGGACAAATTAGCTCAAGTAAACGTCCCAGAGGTTTGATTGCGATCCAGCAGGATGTTTATAAAAGGTCTTGAAATGTAAACGTACCTAGTACTCAGCCTTAGTAGCTAGAAAAGCAGACTCAATAAATCTGTTTATAGTTAACACCAAAGGCCTAAGTTGCAAGCAAGTGCTTATATGTGGAAGCAGCGTGCTGCATCAAAACACCTTTATGTAGGGAAGTCCTACTGTATCCAACAGGAACTCCAAATTACATTGTATGCAGCAATTAATAAATTAGAAGTAAGATTACCTGGAATGTTCCCCCATCCACTCAAAAAAAAAAAAATATATATATATACTGTATCTCTCAAAAGTTAGTACACCCCTTACATTTTTGACAGCACTGAAGAAATTACACTTTGCTACAATGTAAAAGTAGTGAGTGTACAGCTTGTATAACAGTGCAAATTTGATGTCCCCTCAAAATAACTCGACACACAGCCATTAATGTTTAAACCGTTGGCAACAAAAGTGAGTACACCCCTAAGTGAAAATGTCCAAATTGGGCCAAAAGTGTCAATATTTTGTGTGGCCACAATTATTTTCCAGCACTGCCTTAACCCTCTTAGGCGTTGAGTTCACCAGAGCCTCACAGGTTGCCACTGTTGTCCTCTTCCACTCCTCCATGACACCATCACAGAGCTGGTGGATGTTAGAGACCTTGCACTCCTCCACCTTCTGTTTTGAGGATGCCCCACAGAGGCTCTATATGGTTTTAGGTTTGGAGACATTCTTGGCCAGTACATCACCTTTACCCGCAGCTTCTTTAGCAAGGCAGTGCTTGTCTTGGAGGTGAGTTTGTCTTTATTATGTTGGAATACTGCTCTGCGGCCCAGTCTCTGAAGGAAGGGGATCATTCTCTGCTTCAGTATGTCACAGTACATGTTGGCATTCATGGTTCCCTCAATGAACTGTAGCTCCCCAGTAGCGGCAGCACTTATGCAGCCCCAGACCATGACACTCCCACCACAATGCTTGGCTTTAGGCAAGACGCACTTGCCTTTGTTCTCCTCAATTGGTTGCCACCACACACGATTGACACCATCTAAACCAAATAAGTTTATCTTGGTCTCATCAGACCACAGGACATGGTTCCAGTAATCCATGTCCTTAGTCTGCTTGTCTTCAGCAAACTGTTTGCAGGCTTTCTTGTGCATCATCTTTAGAAGAGGCTTCCTTCTGGGTTGACAGCCATGCAGACCAATTTGATGCAGTGTGTGGCGTATGGTCTTGGCACTGACAAGCTGACCCCTCACTCCTTCAACCTCTGCAGCAATGCTGGCAGCACTCATATGTCTATTTCTCAGACAACCTCTGGATATGACAATGAGCACATGCACTCAACTTCTTTTTTTTTTTTGAAAAATCTTTTTTATTGAGTTTTCAGTCGCACTCAACTTCTTTGGTCGACCACTGCAAGGCCTGTTCTCAGTGGAACCTGTCCTGTTAAACCGCTGTATGTTCTTGGTCAAGGTGCTGCAGTTCAGTTTCAGGGTCTTGGCAGTCTTCTGATAGCCTAGGCCATCTTTATGTAGAGCAACATTCTTTTTTTTTTTTTTTCCCAATCCTCAGAGACTTTTTTTGCCATTAGGTACCATATTAACCACTTCCCGACCGCCCCCTGTATATTTACGTCGGCAGAATGGCACGTACAGGCAGAATCACGTACCTGTACGTGACATTCTTCCGGCGGTTGGGGGGTCCGATCGGACCCCCCTCCGCCGGCGGGGACGGTCGGGATCGCTTCAGAAGCGATGCGGGACGAGGTAACGGCCAGTCGTTTCTGGCCACCCCCTCCCGATCGCTCTGGCCAATAGGATTCGTCCGCTTCCTTCCCCTTCCTGTGTAATTGTAAACACAGGCAAGGGGAAGTGATGTCACGCTCCTCGTGTCGGTCTTTCTGACCGGGACGCCGAGCGGAGAAGACATCAAGTAAGTGCACAAACACTACACTGACACCAGGTACACATAGGCACACATTTCACCCCCCTGTCACCCCCTGATCACCCCCCAGATCACCCCCTGCCCCCCCTGTCACAGTGTCACTGATTGCAGTGATCATTTATTTTACTGATCACTGCATTTAGTGTCAGTGTGACTGCAATAACTGTCAGGGCAGTTAGTTTTAGGCCCCTTTAGGTCCAAGGTAGCCCCCTACCCCCCCCCAATAAAGGTTTAACCCCTTGATTGCCCCCTAGGTAACCCTTTCACCCCTTTTGCCAGTGTCACTAAGCGATCGTTTATTTTGATCGCTCTATTAGTGTCACTGCTGTCGCTAGGTAGCCAGTTTTTTTTTTAGGTAACCGCCAGGTTTATATAGGATTATAAATAGGTTTATAGGTCAGGTACCCCCATATTACAACCTAAATAAAGGTTTTAACCCCTTGATTGCCCCTAGAGTTAACTCTTTCACCAGTGATCACAGTATAAGTGTCACTGGTGACGCTGGTTAGCCAGTTAGTTATTTAGTTATTTAGGTTCCCCGTCAGGTTTTTATATATCGTCAGGTACCCCCATATATTACCTAATAAAGGTTTTAACCCCCTGATTGCCCCTAGTTAACCCTTTCACCAGTGATCACCGTATAACTGTTACGGGTGACGCTGGTTAGTTAGCTTGTTTTTTTATACTGTCAGGGCACCCGCCATTTATTACCCAACTATCGGTTTAACCCCCTGATCGCCCGGCGGGTGATATCAATTAGGTGTTAGGGTCAAATAAGGTCTGCGTCGCCCCAGGTTAGTGCCAGTACCGCAAACACCCACGCGCAAAGCATACACCTCCCTTAGTGGTATAGTATCTGAACAGATCAATATCTGATCTGATCAGATCTATACTAGCGTCCCAGCAGTTTAGGGTTCCAAAAAACGCATTGTTAGCGGGATCAGCCCAGATACCTGCTAGCACCTGCGTTTTCCCCCTCCGCCCAGCCCAGCCCAGCCCACCCAAGTGCAGTATCGATCGATCACTGTCACTTCCAAAACACTAAGCACACATAACTGCAGCGTTCGCAGAGTCAGGCCTGATCCCTGCGATCGCTAACAGTTTTTTTGGTAGCGTTTTGATTCATTCGCCAGCAGCCTAGGAGCTTTTTTTCCTGTGAATCTCACTAGTGTACTACTAAATTTAGAGCCCAAAATGGCAAATCGCAAGTACACTAGTGAACAGGCCTACTTGTTTCTGAGTATGTCAGATAGTGAAGAGGAGGTCACTCATCTGTCAGAATCAGGCTCAGAATACGATCCAGTAGACGACAGCGGCTCCATGACAGATAGCTCTGGCGACGAAGGTGTGGTCCCTGCTAAGGTCAGGCGTACCCGATCCCGATCTTCTGATGTTGTTGAGGTGCAGGAACCGCAGGTCTCTCGTATGGAGCAGAGAAGTACTAGCGCCGCTATTCCTTCTGGTGAACTGGCAAGCACCAGCGGCCTAGTACACCCTGGACGTAGTCAAACCAGCACTGCAGTAACACTTGGTGACGTGGCGAGTCCCATAAGTGCAGTTCAAGCTGGCGAGGTGGCAAGCACAAGTAGTGTCCCGCTGCCACCAAGAAGAAGACAAAGGCAGGCCCGTCGATCACATAGTGTCCTTCCTGCAGAATTCGCCAATCCTGATTGGGTGCCCACCACTTCTGCAGAACCCGTACTTCCCCCATTCACTGGCCAACCCGGTATTCAGGTGGAAACAGCTGATTTTAAGCCATCCGATTTTTATTCGCTGTTTTTCACGGAAGATCTCTATAGATCTATTGTGGACCAAAGTAATATATACGCTGGTCAACACATCGCCGCTAATCCCCAAGTGCCTTCCCTTGCCAGAGATTGGAAACCAATTACGGTTTCCGAATTTAAGACCTTTCTGGGCCTTTCCCTCAACATGGGCATACACAAATTCCCGACGCTGAGGTCTTATTGGTCCACCTCACCGCACCACCATATGCCCGTGTTCTCTGCCTCCATGTCCAGGGCACGATACGAACAGATCTTGCGGTTCATGCACTTCAGTGACAATGAACTTTGTCGTCCTCGTGGAGACCCTGAATTTGATCGGCTCTACAAAATTCGGCCCCTCATAAACCACTTCAACCAATGTTTTGCAGCCTTGTTTACGCCCAATCAAGTTGTCTGCGTTGACGAGTCCCTGATTAAGTTTTCTGGCCGCTTGTCTTTCAAACAGTTCCTTCCCAGCAAGCGTGCCAGATACGGGGTCAAGCTCTACAAGCTCTGTGACAGGGCAACAGGCTATACGTGGAGCTTTTCGGTTTATGAGGGAAAAGATAGTCACGTAGAGCCGGAGAACTGTCCAGATTACATAGGGAGCGCTGGCAAGATAGTGTGGAACTTGGTGTCACCCTTATTCGGAAAGGGGTACCACTTGTACGTGGACAATTATTACACGAGCGTGCCACTGTTTAGTCACTTGTTTGATCATCAGATTGGAGCATGTGGCACCGTGCGACCTAATCGCCGGGGCTTTCCCCAGCGGCTTGTAGATTCCCGTCTTAGGCTGGGGGAGAGAGCCTGCTTGAAGTGTAATAACTTGCTCGCTGTGAAGTGGAGGGATAATAGGAATGTTTTCGTTCTTACCTCCCTTCATGCAGACACGACAGTCCAAATTCGTACGGCGGCTGGTGTTGTGACGAAACCCCTCTGTATCCACGAATACAACCTTAATATGGGGGGGGTGGACCTCAACGACCAGTTGTTGGCGCCGTACCTAGTTGTCCGTAAGGCTAGACGCTGGTACAAAAAAGTGTCTATTTATTTATTCCAATTGGCTTTGCTGAATGCTCATGTGCTATACGGAGCTTCAGGCGGGACGTTACCCTTCCTTGAATTCCAGGGAGCGGTTGTCATGGAACTCCTGTATCCAGGCGATTCCACACCTCACCATCCCCTACCAAATGCAGTAAGCCGGCTGCATGAGAGGCATTATCCTCATGTCCTCCAGAGTACCCCTACCCAACGAGCCCCCCAAAGAAGATGTCGTGTCTGTAGCAAGCGCGGATTTAGGCGTGACACCCGTTATTATTGTCCACGCTGTCCTGACAATCCTGGTCTCTGCGTTGGTGAATGCTTTGAACGCTACCACGAACTAGTGAGGTATTAGCATAGGGTACAGCATTTCACAGGCTAGGATACACTTTCACAGGGTCTCAAGAATGCCATCGCATTTTGAGACCCGACCGTTGCAGTTCAAATTATAGTTACAGGGTCTCAAGAATGCCATCGCATTTTGAGACCCGACCGTTACAGTTAAAATTATAGTTATATTTTAAAAAAAAATTTTAAAAAATAAAAAAAAAATAAAAAATTACAAAAAAAAAAAAAACCCCAAAAAAAATATAAAATAAAAAACCAAAAATAGTTGTTGTTTTATTGTTCTCTCTCTATTGTTGCTCTTTTTTACTCTATTCTATTCTGCAATGTTTTATTATGTTTTATCATGCTTGCTTTTCAGGTATGTTTTATTGTTAACCATTTTTTTGTTTTCAGGTGCGCCATTCAGTTGCAGCGCGGATTTATTTATCTTGACAGCAACAGCGTTTGCTCCCACGATACATAAAGCCGCGACTCCAACACTGTAGGAGGTGATTTCACCACCACAGTTAAAAAAAAGAGCATATATGCCGAAGCATGGGGGCAGCAGAGGGCGGAGGAGCGATTTTGCTCCTAATGCCACGTACATACGGTCGAAAAAAGTCCGACCATGTGTACGTGGCATAACTTTTTTGCGGGAGGATGCCCCCATGCTTCGGCATATATATATTTTAGGCACCGGTTGCGTTAACAAAATGTTTTATTTTTTACTATGTTTTTTTTTTGGTATTTGCTTTGCAGGTATGGTATGGTAAGGTCTTACTGTTATACTCTAATGTTACTTTGTTTTAATGTTAACCATTATTTGCTTAGCAGGTACGCCATTCAGTTGCAGCGTGGATTTATTTATCTTGACAGCAACAGCGTTTGCTCCCACGATACATAAAGCCGCGACTCCAACGCTGTAGGAGGTGATTTCACCACCACAGTTAAAAAAAAGAGCATATATGCCGAAGCATGGGGGCAGCAGAGGGCGGAGGAGCGATTTTGCTCCTAATGCCACGTACATACGGTCGAAAAAAGTCCGACCATGTGTACGTGGCATAACTTTTTTGCGGGAGGATGCCCCCATGCTTCGGCATATATATATTTTAGGCACCGGTTGCGTTAACAAAATGTTTTATTTTTTACTATGTTTTTTTTTTGGTATTTGCTTTGCAGGTATGGTATGGTAAGGTCTTACTGTTATACTGTAATGTTACTTTGTTTTAATGTTAACCATTATTTGCTTAGCAGGTACGCCATTCAGTTGCAGCGTGGATTTATTTATCTTGACAGCAACAGCGTTTGCTCCCACGATACATAAAGCCGCGACTCCAATGCTGTAGGAGGTGATTTCACCACCACAGTTAAAAAAAAAGAGCATATATGCCGAAGCATGGGGGCAGCAGAGGGCGGAGGAGCGATTTTGCTCCTAATGCCACGTACATACGGTCGAAAAAAGTTCGACCATGTATACGTGGCATAACTTTTTTTGCGGGAGGATGCCCCCATGCTTCGGCATATATAAATGGTGCATGTATGCCCATCATTAGAAGTGGGTGGATGAAGGGAGGTATTCTAATGGTGGGCATACCCACCGCGCCATTGGGAAATTGGGAAAGCATTTTATCACACCGATCTTGGTGTGGTCAGATGCTTTGAGGGCACAGGAAAGATCTAGGGTCTAATAGACCCCAATTTTTTCAAAAAAAGAGTACCTGTCACTGCCTATTGCTATCATAGGGGATATTTACATTCCCTGCGATAACAATAAAAATGACAACTAAGAAAAAAAAAATGGAAGGAACAGTTTAAAAATAAAATAAAAAAGCTAAATAAAAAGAAAAAAAAAAAAAAAAAAAAAAAAAAAGCACCCCTGCCCCCCCTTCTTTTGCGCAAAGGCGAACACAAGCGTTGGTCTGGCGTCATATGTAAACAGCAATTGCACCATGCATGTGAGGTATCACCGCGAAGGTCAGATCGAGGGCAGTAATTTTAGCAGTAGACCTCCTCCGTGAATCTAATGTGGTAACCTGTAAAGGCTTTTAAAGGCTTTTAAAAATGTATGTAGTTTGTCGCCACTGCGTGTTTGTGCGCAATTTTAAAGCATGTCGTGTTTGGTATCCATGTACTCGGCCTAAGATCATTTTTTTTATTTCATCAAAAATTTGAGCAATATAGTGTGTTTTAGTGCATTAAAATAAAAAAAAGTGTATTTTTTCCACAAAAAATGCGTTTGAAAAATCGCTGCGCAAATACTGTGTGGAAAAAAAAAATGCAACACCCACCATTTTAATCTGTAGGGCCTTTGCTTTAACAATATATATAGTGTTTGGGGGTTCAACGTAATTTTCTTGCAAAAAAAAAATATGTTTTCATGTAAACAAAAAGTGTCAGAAAGGGCTTTATCTTCAAGTGGTTAGAAGAGTGGGTGACGTGTGACATAGGCTTTTAAATGTTGTGCATAAAATGCCTGGACAGTTCAAACCCCCCCCAAATGACCCCATTTTGGAAAGTAGACACCCCAAGCTATTTGCTGAGAGCAATGTTGAGCCCATTAAATATTTTTTTTTTTTGGTCCCAAGAGATTGAATAATGAAAAAAAAAAAAATAATATTTTTTTTTACAAAAACTTGTCACTAAATGATATATTGCTCAAACATGCCATGGGCATATGTGGAGATACACCCCAAAATACATTCTGTTGCTTCTCCTGAGTACGGGGATACCACATGTGTGGGACTTTTTGGGAGCCTAGCCGCGTACGGGACCCCAAAATCCAAGCACCGCTTTCAGGCTTTCTAAGGGTGTAATTTTTTTATTTCACTCCTCACTGCCAATCACAGTTTCGGAGGCCATGGAATGCCCAGATGGCACAAACCACCCCCAAATGACCCCATTTTGGAAAGTAGACACCCCAAGCTATTTGCTGAGAGGTATGGTGAGTATTTTGCAGATCTCGCTTTTTGTCACAATGTTTTGAAAATTGAAAAAAGAAAAAAAAAATGTTTTTTTCTTTACTTTCTTCATTTTCAAAAACACATGAGAGCTGTAAAATACTCACCATGCCTCTCAACAAATAGCTTGGGGTGTCTACTTTCCAAAATGGGGTCATTTGGGGGGGTTTTGTGCTATTTTGGCATTTTATGGCCTTCGAAACTGTGATAGGTAGTGAGGAGTGAAATCAAAAATTTGCACCCTTAGAAATCCTGAAGGCGGTGCTTGGGTTTCGGGGCCCCGTACGCGGCTAGGCTCCCAAAAAGTCCCACACATGTGGTATCCCCATACTCAGGAGAAGCAGCAAAATGTATTTTGGGGTGCAATTCCACATATAACCATGGCATGTGTGAGCAATATATCATTTAGTGACAACTTTTTGAATACATTTTTTTTATTTTTTTTTTTTGTCTTTATTCAATCACTTGGGACTAAAAAAAAAAAATATTCAACGGGCTCAACATGCCTCTCAGCAAATAGCTTGGGGTGTCTACTTTCCAAAATGGGGTCATTTGGGGGGGTTTTGTGCCATCTTGGCATTTTATGGCCTTCAAAACTGTGATAGGTAGTGATAGGTAGTGAGGAGTGAAATCAAAAATTTATGCCCTTAGAAATCCTGAAGGCGGTGCTTGGTTTTCGGGGTCCCGTATGCGGATAGGCTCCCAAAAAGTCCCACACATGTGGTATCCCCGTACTCAGGAGAAGCAGCAGAATGTATTTTGGGGTGTAATTCCACATATGCCCATGGCATGTGTGGGCAATATATCATTTAGTGACAACTTTGGGCAAAAAAAAAAAAGTTTGTAATATTCCCGCAACTTGTGGCAAAATATAAAATATTCCATGTACTCAACATGCCTCTCAGCAAATAGCTTGGGGTGTCTACTTTCCAAAATGGGGTCATTTGGGGGGGTTTTGTGCAATTTTGGCATTTTATGGCCTTCGAAACTGTGATAGGTAGTGAGGAGTGAAATCAAAAATTTACACCCTTAGAAATGCTGAAGGTGGTGCTTGGGTTTCGGGGCCCCGTACGCGGCTAGGCTCCCAAAAAGTCCCACACATGTGGTATCCCCGTACTCAGGAGAAGTGGCAAAATGTATTTTGGGGTGCAATTCCACATATAACCATGGCATGTGTGAGCAATATATCATTTAGTGACAACTTTTTGAATACATTTTTTTTTTTTTTTTTTTTTTTTTGTCTTTATTCAATCACTTGGGACTAAAAAAAAAAAATATTCAATGGGCTCAACATGCCTCTCAGCAAATAGCTTGGGGTGTCTACTTTCCAAAATGGGGTCATTTGGGGGGGTTTTGTGCCATCTTGGCATTTTATGGCCTTCAAAACTGTGATAGGTAGTGATAGGTAGTGAGGAGTGAAATCAAAAATTTATGCCCTTAGAAATCCTGAAGGCGGTGCTTGGTTTTCGGGGTCCCGTATGCGGATAGGCTCCCAAAAAGTCCCACACATGTGGTATCCTCGTACTCAGGAGAAGCAGCAGAATGTATTTTGGGGTGTAATTCCACATATGCCCATGGCATGTGTGGGCAATATATCATTTAGTGACAACTTTGGGCAAAAAAAAAAAAAAAGTTTGTAATATTCCCGCAACTTGTGGCAAAATATAAAATATTCCATGTACTCAACATGCCTCTCAGCAAATAGCTTGGGGTGTCTACTTTCCAAAATGGGGTCATTTGGGGGGGTTTTGTGCTATTTTGGCATTTTATGGCCTTCAAAACTGTGATAGGTAGTGAGGAGTGAAATCAAAAATTTGCACCCTTAGAAACCCTGAAGGCGTTGATTGGGTTTCGGGGCCCCGTGCGCGGCTAGGCTCCCAAAAAGTCCCACACATGTGGTATCCCCATACTCGGGAGAAGCAGCAAAATGTATTTTGGGGTGCATCTCCACATATAACCATGGCATGTGTGAGCAATATATCATTTAGTGACAACTTTATGAAAAAAAATTTTTTTTTTTTTTTTTTTGTCTTTATTCAATCCCTTGGGACTAAAAAAAAAAATATTCAATGGGCTCAACATGCCTCTCAGCAAATAGCTTGGGGTGTCTACTTTCCAAAATGGGGTCATTTGGGGGGGTTTTGTACTTCCCTGCCATTTTAGCACCTCAAGAAATGAGATAGGTAGTCATAAATTAAAAGCCGTGTAAATTCCAGAAAATGTACTCTAGTTTGTAGACGCTATAACTTTTGCGCAAACCAATAAATATACGCTTATTGGCATTTTTTTTACTAAAGACATGTGGCTGAATACATTTTGGCCCAAATGTTTGACTAAAATTGAGTTTATTAGATTTTTTTTATAACAAAAAGTAGAAAATCTCTTTTTTTTTCAAAATTTTCGCTCCTTTTCCGTTTATATCGCAAAAAATAAAAATCACAGAGGCAATCAAATACCATCAAAAGAAAGCTCTATTTGTGGGAAGAAAAGGACGCAAATTTCGTTTGGTTACAAAATTGCATGACCGCGCAATTACCAGTTAAAGTAGTGCAGTGCGAAATTGAAAAAAGACCTCTGGTCCTTAAGCTGACAATTGGTCCGGGGCTAAAGTGGTTAAACTTCCAGTAACCAGTATGAGAGTGAGAGCCATAATACCAAATTTACCACAACTGCTCCCCATTCACACCTGAGACCCTGTAAAACTAATGAGTTACATGACATCAGGGAGGGAAAAATGGCTAATTGGGCCCAATTTGGACTTTTTGTTTACTTAGGGGTGTACTCACTTTTATTGCCAGCGGTTTAGACATTAATGGCTGTGTGCTGAGTTATTTTGAGGGGACAGCAAATTGACACTGTTATACAAGCTGTACACGCACTACTTTACATTGTAGCAAAGTGTAATGTCTTTAGTGTTGTCACATGAAAAGATATAATAAAATATTTACAAAACATGTGAGGGATGTACTCACTTTAGTGAGATACTGTGTGTGTATGTGTGTATATATATATATATATATATTATATACACACACACACACAATTTCAAAGGAGAAAAAGATCAGGGTGTACTCATCGCACAGAGCACCAGAGCATGCACTGCTTCCACTAGAGGATTTCTTTACCTGGAGACAAACCTTTCCAATTTTTTTGTTGAATATGGAGGACAGGAGGTCTAAGTCCAGTGTCCCCGAACTGTGATACAGGTCCTGAAACACTTTCAATTGTTGGAATCATTGTCACAGGCTCAGAAATTGCTGCCCGAGATAGTCTGCCAGCCATATGTTTATGCCTGGGATGTACATGACGGACGAGGCTGGAAATGAAAGTGTTTGTAAACCCTTACATATTACCCAGTGAAGTGAACAGGCTCAGATGATACACAGAGGTGAAACAAATCCTCCTACATAGGCTTCACTTGTCTGCAGTTTTCTCTTCCCTACACCCCTTCAAAAGGGTAGATCAAATAAAAAAAATGTATTCATCTGTAAGGAGCACAGAGGAGGGGTGAAGGGGCTGCAGTTACGGTGTGTGAGAGCTGATTAAAGGAAAGGAACATACCCCCTTCACACAGCAAAATAACTGTGTTCTAAATAGCCAAGCCACATTCTGAGCTCCCTCATGTGTCAGAAAAACTTCTCAGAAGTGACTCATTCTGATAAGAGAGGAGTAAAGCACCTGAAACAACACATAGAGCTTTGGAGAGCGATAAGTAAACACTACAGATATATGTGCTTTGCTCAGATTCCATGACTGAGGTTTGCAACCACTTTAAGTTCTGCCCAGGGAAGTACATATGTGATCCACCTGTCTTGCCATGGCAGGATTTGTTTAACTGAATCTGGATTGGAAGATCCTCCATCAGGCTGGTCCAACACTGCAGAGACAGACAAATCGCTTAATGCTCCAGGATGTTGATCAGGAGATAAGACTCCGCTGACAAGGTGCCCATGACTCCACCCCAGCCTGACAGACTAGCATCTACTGTGAGAATCTTTGAGAGGACTGGAAGGAAAACCTTCCTCAGATTCCAGAACCATCAATCTAGGGCCAACGTGGACTTTTCTGCCAAACAAATTGGTGTGTACAGGTTCATGGCTTGTCCCATGCAAGGATGTTAAATTTTAGGTGTCTGAAATGAAACTGGCCAAATGGGACTAACTAGAAAGAGGCCACCTTCAGGCCCAAATCTCTCATGCTAAAGTGGAAAGCTGGATGACTCCTGGACTGGAGAGCTTGAATCTGAGATGGGAGAGTCTTAAGTTTCCGCTGTGGAAAAAAAACCTGGCCTTAGCTGTGTCCAGGACTAGACCCAGATACTCCAAACAATAATTGGTTCCAGGGCTGATTTCTGAAAGTTTAGAATCCATTTGAACCACTGTAATGTTTACATAGTTGGAGATATCTGGCAGAGCCTGCATCAACTATTCCCTCAACAGAAGGTTGTTTAAGTATTCCACATTTAGGGTGCCATAAGAGCATATGGTTTGTTCTATAGCCAGATCCTTGGTGGAAACTGAAGGTGCAGATGATAGGCCAAAAGGTCTCAGCCAAAAACTGGTAGTGCAGGGGCCCAAAGCAAAGAAAATGTTTGTGCGCTGGGAAATTGGGAGCAAGCAGGTATGCACCCTTGACGCCAGATTTCCCTGGGGAAAGGAGGCGATGGCAGTCTTTGTGGATTCTATGCAGAATTTTTTAATTTGAACAAAGACAGAGCCTTGAGGTCCAAGATGGGGTCAGATGGCCCTTTTGGATTTGGGAATTTATGAATCGGTTGAACTAAAATCCTTGACACTGTTTTTCCACACAAACTGGGGCAATGATACCTTGATCCAGAAGACCTTTATAAGTAAGAACAGTGTTCTAGAACCGTCTTTCAGCTTCTTATAATTTGGATCCTTATGGACAATTGTATTCTCTACTAGAATGGTGGTCACTTTAGGGAACTGACATCGCTGCATCCACAGTGGGTATATCCCTCTTTTGTACAAGGCATGTCAGGTGTTTGCAATCTCCATGAAGAAAAAGTTAAAACAGTGAGTGCAATGAAAATCTCCTCACAGCCTTAGGGGCTCTAAATGATCCAAGACTGGAAACAACACTGTTAGAAGCAATGGCTGATCTTCTAGTTTCAAAGTGGTGTGCACCGCATCAAAGAGCCAAAATGGTCTTCTTTTATTTGGGAGAAATAGCTGAAGACTGTGACTCCTTCAGGATAAGCTCATCTGGCAAAGACTGGAGTGACTCATAATCAGAAAAAGTCTGCGCGGTAGATGGCTCAGAAATTAAGGCTGCAAACAGAATCTGCAAGGGAGCATAATTGTGGCCTATACAATCAGAGTCTGCAAATAACTGGGCAATCTGAGCCATAAAGTCTTACATTAACATAGTAAAAAACCTCAGGCAAGAGGGCAGAGTAACTGGTCACACACAACAGAGAAAACGAGTCCTCCAATGACAGAAAAACTTTGGAGCAGAGGGCAACATGATGCTAGATTGTATTTCAGCAACAATGTTCATTTGTATTTTGTGCAGCAACGACATAATCCAGTAGATGGCGGTGTTTACAAGTTTGTAGGTGCATCTATGATAAAACTCTTTTCTCTGTATAAAAAAGTTTGTTTCCTGTCTATAGTTAAGCATCAGATAAACCACATGGGGGGCTGTTCACTGTCTGTTCTGTATTGCTATATACCGAATTTCTAACAGGTTATGGGCCCAGGCATATCCCGAACACCCAGAGAAAATCTGAGAATCCTGTCATAGCCAGCTACAGCAAGTGCAACATACAGCAACATAAAGGAAACGAAAAGATTAACAGAAAATGGTCAGTAACATAGCTGTAACAAAGCTTCCATTTGCAAACCTGACAAACCAGAACTACCAATCTTGGAAATTCAAGATGAAAATGCTGCTAATAACAGAAGGTACGTGGAAATGTAGAAATTCAAGCCAAATCGCCTTCAGACAAGAGGATATAGAAAGATCAGAAAGCTCAGAGCAAGCATAGAACATTATCAAATCATACATGTATGTAAGCGTGAAACTGCTAAAGAAATGTGGGAAGGATTACAAAAGGTGCATGAAAGAGCTAATCTCAGCAATAAACTGTATTTTATTAGGAAGCTATACCAAACCAAACGGATGAAAGGCCAAGATATGCAGCATTACATAAGGTACACCTTGAAAATGGTTGAACACCTGAGAGGTATAGGAGAAGAAATAAAAGATTTTCATGTCAGAGCACTATTACTCAGTGACTTACCAGAAAGTTATGAAACATTTGTCACAGCACTTGATGCACGTCCAGATGAACTAACATTGGAATATGTTCAGGGCAAGCTTGTGGATGAATATAAGTGTAAAACAGAAAGCAATAATTCTGTCGCAGAGTCTGCTTTAAAGATGAAAAATAGGAATAAAAACAGTAACATGCAGTAAGAAACGTGAATGTTTTTGTGTGCAAGAAACAAGGTAATTTAAAAGCAGATTGCAGAATCTGGAAAGATAGAATGCAAAAACAAACTAAACTTCAAAAGTGTGAAGGAAGAAACTGATTAATAGAAATAGGATCCGAAATGGGACAAATATAAAGAGTAGTTCTTGAGTGAGTGTGTTGGAATACAATATTAATTTGTATTTTATGCAACAACTGCATCAGCCAATAGATAGCAGTGTTTATAAGTTTTTGTAGCTGCATCTATAATAGAACTCTGTCTTTTCTCCATATAAAAAGTTACTGTTTCCTGTCTGCAGTTAAGCAGCAGATAAACCACATGTGAACTATGAACTGCACACTGTCTGTTCTGTTGGGTCATATACAGAATTTCTAACAGTTGGCATGCTGCAAGCAGCTTTTGAGCCATTAGAATGTGAGCTGGGGGCAACCTTGCAGTAGGACTGTCCCTCAAGCCTTGTATCGAGAATCGGATATGTTGCAAGCTTGTGGCGGTAAGGCAACATAAGGGCCGGCAACGTAAGGGCCCAGCATACAAGGCAGGGTCTGAGGTACTCACAAAACCCAAATAGCTAGGAACAGATGAAGATCCATTGGCCATAGATAACCAAAGACAGTGTAGGTGAGCAAGAACAGATCCCACGTGGCTCTTTGCAAGCAGGAGCAGCAGTGATAAATTGCTTACTCAGTGCTGTATGGCAGGAAAGAGAGCATGGAGTGAACACATGCCACTCCACACAACATTAGTCCCTTGCACAGTGGAAACTGCAGCAAGGGGGGGAATTTAAAGGCGACAATTGTAAATAAGAAGAGGTAAGAAGAAGTGCTGAGGCAATGCCAGCAGCTGTGCACCTGGAAAGCACTTTTTGGCTTACTTGTTACCAGGTTCTGGAAAGCATCCTACACAGAACCCAGTGCCTGAAGGTCACTTCCAGTCTAGCCTCACAACGTCCAGTCCACCATAATCCATACATGGCACTTTAAAAGCTAGTCTGAGGAAAGCAGCACCAGATAGCTGCGAGCGATGAGATCAGCTCTATCAATATCGTAGAGAAGAGTAACAGCTCAAAAAAAAAAAGTATAATAATAATATAATGACCTTGCGTATACATTAGCTTACAATGTACTGTTAACCTTTAGTTATCTGTGGTTGCCTGTTAGATGTGAACACACTGTGTGATAACCGTTTTAGTTTTAGTTCCTGTATTTCTGTACGTTACAGGCAGGAAACCGGAAAACAGACCACAGGAAATCTATACATTTGCTCCAGTCTGGAATCACAACTCTGCACTTCCTCCTGTCCCAGGCAATGCAGTTGTCTTTAATAAGTTGGGTTAAAAAATGGTGAGGGATTGTGAACATCTAAATGAAATGAGAATGAGAAACCCGTTGTTTAATCATATACTGTACAATAAGGGGAAATTAACTAACACTGGAGCGGACAGAGACTAAAGCAGCTGTGCATGGCAACCAATCACCTTTATCATTTATTTTTCAAAGCTTAACTGGACAAGCTGAAGCTAGAAGCTGATTGGTTATTATGCTCAGCTGTTCCAGATTCTGTCTGCTCCAGTTTTAGTAAATTTCCCCCCATTGCATACAAAGTTTAAACCTCTTTTCAAGGCAATTTATTAAAACAGCAGTTAATTTGTAAACAAATATCACATAGTTTGCTATGTAGACCAAATCTGGGGTGTCATGGTTATTGAATGAAAGTTATTAGATATCAAGCTTCTGTTTATGCTATTTATTTTTCTGTAACAGTATCTAATGTATATTAATGTTTAGTAATGTTGTCTATAGTTTTCTCTGTAGAGTAAAATATATTATCAACATTATTTATTATTTAAAAATCCTGATTACTCAGTCATTTGTAAATGACTTTGCGTTTTAGCAGTAATTATGGGTCTAAAGAACTTGGGATATACACAATAACAACATAATGACGCTGATCTTTCCCTATCCAGGCATTTTAATGTTTCCGCCCAGAGCATCCTCCGAGCTGCTATTGTACTCGAGCTGTAAAAATGTTCTAAATCCGGACTTCCTCCTATTATGTTTCTGAGGCGTCTTGCTGGGAAAGCAAAACAAGGTAGGAATTCCTGCAGCACCACCCAGTGGAAAATATAAGGAAGGCCCAATGTACAGCCAAACACTGACATCTAATACTAGGTATTCTAATATGAACCAATAAGAAGGATGATCCAATTTAGAGAAAGACGCACAGTACTGGATGAAAAGAAAATAGACTTCATCTATCAAAGTGTCAGAAGGGAGAGTATGCAGCATTACTCTACCAACTATCAAATTCAAACTTTCATTCTCATCCTGTTTCCAGTGCAGGTTCGAAGACCAAGCCTAAAAAAGTATTTCCACTTTTGCAGTTAAATTTGTGTAAACCCCATTATATGTTATCTGTTTCTAGTCGCACAGCCTACCTAAAAATACATATATTTTTTTTTACCTTTCAGATGTTTCTTAGGAGAAGGTGTCATGGCTGACTGCAAGCATTTCTCAAGAAAATCCCTGATCTGTCCCAAAAGACAGGGAGAGTTTTCTCTTAACATGCAATGGAGAAGCCCAGTGTATAAATATTT